>CM021732.1:63204965-63331331 GCA_011075105.1 Heteronetta atricapilla | reverse complement strand
TTTTTTTTTTTTTTTTTTTTTTTTTTTTTTTTTTTCCTTTCTTAAATATGCTCTCACAGAGGTGCAAACAACCTTGCTGGCTTGGCTCTGGTCAGCAGCAGGGCCCTTCTCTGACATAGGGAAGCTTCTAGATTCTTCTCACAGAAGCCACCTTTATGGACCCTGCTACCAAAACCTTGCCACATAAACCCACTACATCTTCCTGCTTTGGGATCCAGAAAATTTTGTGGAGGTATTCCTACATTTTGTGCCAGTGTCTTTAATGAAAGCATGCTTAAAAAGAGTCCAAGACTAAAGTTAGAGAAATTTCAGTAGTACTACTCTTAGCTTGTAACTCTCCTTTTCTTTTTTCATTTCCAAATTTGGCCAGTATCTCATCCGCATCACCAGTTCTTGCATGAAATCCCATTTTCTTCAGATGAACTAATTATTTTCTGTTAGGCACAGTGTTATATCAAAACATATTTTTAAAACAAGTCAGGTGCAGGAGAACTAATCTGTCTGCACTACAGATAAAGTCCACCACATTTCACTGATGAGAAACAACAGTTATTTTGTCAAAGGAGATTAGATGAGTCAGACTTGATCTCTTCTTGCTATACTTGTGCAATATTTATTAGTCTCTGTTCACTTCAGTATTTTTTTATTTACTTTCCTTCAAAATTTGTTCCAAAGCTTTGCCTGTTATTAAGAATAGCCCTGACAAAAAAACAGTTTCAGCTTCACATCTCCCCCCTCATTTTTTATCCTTTTTTTTAGGTGTAACACTGTGTTTGCTTTCCCATTCTCAAAACATTCTCACAAAACAAATTTATTAAAAATCTGCCCCTGCTTGCAAGGCCCTGTGTAGGACAGAGGCAAGGACTTCGTGAATTGGAGGTTAGCCATTCCGTCCCCCTGTGTTGAGCACAGGGACCTGTGTATCACCTGGGTGGTTTGATACCCTAAATAGGGTGCTTCTAGGAGGTGACATCCCTCATCTGCTCAGGCAGTGATGCTGCTTGGGCTGGGTGTGTGCTGAAGCAGCTTGAGCTGTGCTCCAATTTGTATTGTTGAAAAGCTCTGATAGTTTGTTATTACATCTTAAAAAGCTTGACTGTGCTGATTTTACTTTCAGAGGAATTTCCTTCATGTCTTTCAGGCATGAGAAGCTTTAACTTCCTAGTAAATCTACTCAAGAGCAGTGAAATCCCTAGCATTGTGTGGAGGGGCCCTGGGCTTCCCTGAAATAAATGATAAATATATATTTATAATGTAAGGAGAAATCAGTTGAGTCTTTTTTGAATCAGTTCCAGTTTGAGTTTGTCTGCTCACTGAAGTTATTCTGCTTCAGTTTTAGCACAGGCTGCTCTGAACATGGGGCTAGTCAGTGTCTTGCAGGGGCTGTTGTGGTGGGAGAGGTGCTACCTCTGGTGCCACCTTCTCTGCTAGAGCCAAGGCACCTTTAGTGTTGTCCCACTGAGCTCCACTTCTTGCCAGCTCACAGCCCTGCCTGATGGGATGGAAGACCCAGAGAACTAAGCTATGGCAGTGAGAACAGGAATGGTGCTAATGCTACATTTAGTGAGCAAGAGAGAGAAACTCATAAGAAAAGACCAGTGAAGCCCTCTTTTTTCCCTCTTAGTAAGTATGTTTGCCCTGCCTGAGGGGCAGGTAAATGCAGTGAGACGTGCCACTGAGGTTACCAGAACAAATACAGCTTGCAGGTGTTTTTTGTGATAAAAACAACATAGCACTTTGTGAGAGAACAGAAATCAGTGCTATGACCTTTCAGTACCCATGAGGAGCTCTTTTGCTGATGGTTACTTCTGGCAGGAGCAGAAAAACTTGCACTGAGTGGATTTTAGTTCCTCTCGCTCAACATATCCCAGCTGAAGGCTGGGGTTTCCATTTTCATTGGGACTGTTACTCTGAGCTGCTACTGGCAGTGCACCTCACAGTTCTGTGCCAGATTGCATTCAGCAGAAGTTTCTGAGTATTGAACCAGGTTGGGATTCAGTTTGCAAAAAACAACAACAGATTCAGAACAGTTTCAATTTAAACTCTGGTCAATTCCTTGCTAGGGAAGATCTCTTGCTGCTGAATTTTAATTGACCATAAGAGAAGTTTCTACTACTACTCTCAAGTTGAAACGGGGAGGGATTGATGTTTTGTTTTTCTCATAAAGCCAGTCTGATGTTTTGTTTGCTATAGGGGTTTAGAAACCAACATTTCTAATCTGTTCTATTGGTGATGAAGACATTTAACTATTTGTCTCCAAAAGCATTTGAAATCACAATTGTTTCTTGTTGGTTGCTTTCGTAATGTTATTTCAGTAACTTTTCACAGCAGGCTGGCCAACTCTTTCCTGTACAATTTTTAAAGAGATGCAAATTACTTATACATACAGATGTAAGACCTGATCAGATTCATTCAAGAGAGATTTGAAGAACACTTTCTGAGGGTTTAACAATGTTTTTTTTTTTTTTTTTTTGAATGAATTAATATTGTCTTGTGTTATGAACCAGTTTATTTTAACAAAAGCAAGACTAGTACACTTGGCTCTTAGGCAATGTCTCTTGAGACATGACTGGGGTAATGCTTTGTAAAAAAACAGCCAAGCAATAATCCTAAATTTTGAGAACAAATTTTAAACTGGAATGTAGAAGCAGAGAAGTCTTATCTGAGATGATTTTCATTTTTTGTGCCTGAAATTGCCAAGTGTCTGCAATGGGAGTAATAGAAGAGAATTTCTAAACAGCGTAGCTTAGCTTCTTTTTCAAAAACAGCCATAGTCCAACAGAGAAATCTCAGCTGAAGGTTTTTGCCTGCGTTTTCTTGGTTCTGAGTAATCATTATTTTAATCTTTGTAAGCCACAATTCTGTGATCCTCATACATACAGACATATTTCTGGGGTGAGTAATAATACACTTGGGAAAATAAGACCCTCAAGGAAAAATTAAGACAATTACTCATGGTCGGTGGAATAAAGTGATAGAAAAGATATAACTGTCTTCAGAAACCTCAAGGCATGATGTAAAAATTACTTTATTCTGTTCTTCTAGTCAACAAGGACAAAGCAAATAATGGATTTACAATACAAAAGAGAAAATGTATATCAACAATGACAACAACAAAGCTTGAGACTAGATAAGTAGTGGAATGAGCTACAAGGGAATACTGTGCAGTTATTAACACCAAGGATGTTCTGGTTTAGACCAAATTTCCTCCTTATTAAACTAATTCTGATAGTTTACAAGTATGTGACCTCTGCAAGTCTTAATGCATCTTCTGGGCCTCTTTCCCAGTCTTCCCCACATTCATTTCATTTATACTCAAGGGCTTTTTACACCAAGCATAATGAGAAGAAAACCCACACTCCTGAATTAGGTGATTCTCTAAGCTTCTTTGTAACCTAAAAGGTTTGAGGTTATACTGAATTATGTCTGTTAATATTCAGTGCTAATGCCTCAGGATATAGAACAGGCATATTTTCTAATGTGTTTGTGCTCTTCAAAATACATTTAAGCAGAAGACATATTTCCCAGATTAAATACACTGTTTAAACTTTTTTTTTTTAACCTAGTATGACTGAAATGCTGATTTTATTTTTCAGCCTATAAAGAAGAGCAATAAAATACAGTAAGTTGATTTACAGCCTAATTAAACATATCTGAAACATACCTTTTGATGACAGTAGTTCTGCCTATCTGAAACTATGCTCTGACAGCCATGGTATCAAATGGCCATGTTTGTATTAGTGGGTGAAGTGTAAAACTCTATTAGAGTAGCTTATGAACTGAATGTGCCACTTGGAAATGTGCTGTATAAATAGCTTCTCTTGTTGCTAAGCCTGTGGTCCAATTAACTTGATTTTGCGCATGCCTCTCCAGAGGTTAAATGTGACATCTGAAGATTAATGTTAACTAATGTCCTTCTAGAGACCGATGTTCACAAAGCCATTTGAAGATGCTTGGCGCCTATGCAGTGAGGTTCAATGTCTCCTTGGCAGCTTGCACCCTATCATGTGACTTACATTTTTTTGTGAGTAGTAATTACTCAGTTTGGTCTACGTTACAAGAATACGTTTCAGCAGTTTTATTTTTGTTCTGTTGGCTGACATTGGGAATATAGTCCACATAGTTAAAAGCATAATTTACAGATTAAGATAGTTGTAGGTGGAGAAAACAATTTAGGCAGTTGTGGCTAGATACCTAAGATGCATTTTTCACAGTGAGTTCATGACCTTCACCTCAGCAAGACCAACTGGCTTCCAACAGTGACTGAGTTCATGGGGAGAAGCAAGGTTTGCTGTTCCCTACAGATCACTAGATCATCACTGCCTCACTTAGCACTGCTGGTTGCCTGCAGCAGATCAAGAATGAAATAGCAGATGGACTATAGTCCTGGAGATGCACTCCTACTAGCCTTCTCTGACTTTTTTGAAAATACACGCAGTGCCACCACTAGATCACAAAATTATTGCAGCCTTGCTTAGCTCTGTTAGGGTGTCACCAGCCTGTGGTAAATTGCACGCGATTTTCCTGTGCAAATGGGTATACAGTGGTTGTTTTTTTCTTTTCCATGATTCACTTTCACAAGGGGGAAAAAATGTTATTTGGGAATTTGCTGCATATATGTGTAATTTTAGAGAGTCATAAAATCATTTAGGTTGGAAAAGACTTTCAAGATCAAGTCCAACCATTGTTATATTTTAGGGGAGGTACACAGTTTGTAGGGATGCAGAAGGAAAGAGAGCATTGCTAAGGTAATTTGTCCTAAATGGAGCTGGCGCAATAGTGGTGGTACTGCACATAGTTATAAAGAAGTGAAGGAGAGCTAGTAGGGGTGCATCTCCTGGTACTTGAGCAAGCAACAATTTCAGCACAGTTCAGAAGTAGATCTGACATGAAAGATGAGCTGCTGTTTCTCTAGGATGTGTGATACGGTGCACTTCCCTCACCTCGCAGGCAATCATTTTTTGTACTGATACTGATGTCATCTTTCCCTGTTTCTCATTCTGTTACCTTGTTTGGCATTTTGAGTAGACCCAGTCTTGATTCACAGCAAGTGGTTGAATGCATAGTGTTTTTATTGCCTTTTCTGAGATGGCAGAGGAGTTAGCCTAAGTTTAGCTTTTTCCATGTTTTCTAGATAACTGATCATTTTGCCCCCTCCAACTTTTGCACTTTGGTAGCTCGCCTGACTGACTAGGCAGAGGTATCAGGCAGCCAGCCTCAAACCCAACCAGGGTGGCATTGAAGGCAGCCTAACAGACTGTCACAAAAGTGCACCAAAGGAGGCATAACATGTGTACTGACGCCTCTGATAGTGAGTGCAGAGGTCTTGCAGCTGGCCTGTGCCATGGGTAATTCAATTGTAAACTTTCTTTCTTTATAGAGGAATGACGGAATGACTGGCTACCAGGAAAAAGTCTTCTCTTCCTTCCTGGCCTGCCTGCTTGTTTGTTGCCTTCTCCATCTGCTCATTTGTTTTTCTTCCTTGCGGTTCTCCTGCTGCTGCTCACTTATAAGATTGAGTAATGGGGGAAAAAAAGTGTTTTTCCAACTAGTTGTCTTGCACAATGACCGCATCTTTGTTTGCATTGTCATTTTAAACATTTGATTTTAAAGAGGAGGCCAGTAGGAGGAAAAGAGGAACTGTACTCTTCTCAGGTTACCATTTGCAGTGTTTTTCTGAAGGTTTTCACAGGCTCCTTCAAGTTTTGCTTACAGATGTAGACCTAGCCAGCCTATTTAAAGCAGAATTAATTTTCAGTGACAGCTCCTCTCCTATGAATCGACTGTTATGGTTTGTATTTCAGATGGTAACTGGAGTATCTTCTTGATGAAGTATCTCAGAGAAGGTGAGAACAGGCAGTTCCTAAATATCGCAAGTCAGGCAGGCGGGGCAGGAGGCCGGCGTGGCTGACCAGGAACATTCTAATGGAGATTAGGTGGAAACAGAGAGTCTTTCGCTACTGGAAGGAGGGCCAGGTGACATGGAAAGAATACAGGGATGCTGTTCGTGTTTGTAGGAAGAAAATTCGTGTGGCTAAAGCACACCTAGAGTTGAAGCTGGCTGTGTCTGTGAGAGATAATAAAAAGGGTTTTTTTAGATATGTGAATGGAAAAAGGAGAACTAAAGAATACATAGGGCCGCTCCTAGATAGGGAAGGTCTCCTCACAGACAATGACACAGGCAAAGCAGAGACGCTTAACGCCTTCTTTGCCTCTGTCTTCAATGCCGATGATGGGCTTCGGGACCCAGGGTGCCCTGAGCTGGAGGACCGGGACGGTGGGGATGACAAACTCCCAACTGACCCTGAATGTGTGCGGGATTTGCTACTCCACCTGGATCCCTACAAGTCCATGGGTCCAGATGGGATTCATCCCCGGGTGCTGAAGGAGCTGGCGGACGTCATCGCGGAACCTCTCTCAATTATTTTTCAACTATCCTGGGAGTCTGGAGAGGTCCCGGTAGACTGGAAGTTGGCAAATGTTGTGCCGATTTTCAAGAAGGGTCAGAAAGAAGACCCTAGCAATTACAGGCCTGTCAGTCTCACGTCAGTGCCTGGTAAAATCATGGAGAAGATGGTTCTCAAACTTATTGAGGCGCACCTGGGGGACAAAGCAGTCATTGGTCCCAGCCAGCATGGGTTTGTGAAGGGTAGGTCCTGCCTAACTAACCTGCTTTCCTTTTATGATAAGATCACCCGTATGGTGGACCAAGGGAAACCAGCTGATGTGATTTTTTTGGACTTCAGCAAGGCTTTTGACACGGTTTCCCATAGGATCCTACTGGACAAAATGTCCACCATACAGCTAAATAAAAACATCATCCGATGGGTGAGCAATTGGCTAACGGGCAGGGCCCAAAGGGTTATGGTGAATGGGGCTGCATCAGGCTGGCGGGCGGTCACCAGTGGAGTCCCTCAAGGCTCCATTTTAGGGCCGGTACTTTTCAATATTTTTATAAACGATCTGGATGTAGGAATAGAAGGTATTTTGAGCAAGTTTGCTGATGACACCAAACTTGGAGGAGTTGTGGACTCGGATGAGGGTGGAAAGGCCTTGCAGAGGGATCTGGATAGGTTGGAGAGCTGGGCGATCACCAACCGCATGAAGTTCAATAAGAGCAAGTGCTGGGTCCTGCACCTGGGACGGGGAAACCCTGGCTGCACGTACAGACTGGGCGATGAGACGCTGGAGAGCAGCCTAGAAGAGAGGGATCTGGGGGTCCTGGTAGACAGCAAGTTGAATATGAGCCAGCAGTGTGCCCTGGCAGCCAGGAGGGCCAACCGTGTCCTGGGGTGCATCAAGCACGGCATCGCTAGTAGGTCGAGGGAGGTGATTGTCCCGCTCTACTCTGCGCTGGTGCGGCCTCACCTCGAGTACTGTGTGCAGTTCTGGGCACCACAGTATAAAAAGGACGTGAAACTGTTGGAGAGTGTCCAGAGGAGGGCTACGAAGATGGTGAAAGACCTGGAGGGGAAGACGTATGAGGAACGGCTGAGGGCACTGGGCCTGTTCAGCCTGGAGAAGAGGAGGCTGAGGGGAGACCTCATCGCAGTCTACAACTTCCTCGTAAGGGGGTGTCGAGAGGCAGAAGACCTTTTCTCCATTAACACCAGCGACAGGACCCGCGGGAACGGGGTTAAGCTGAGGCAGGGGAAGTTTAGGCTTGACATCAGGAGGGGGTTCTTCACTGAGAGAGTGGTTGCACACTGGAACAGACTCCCCAGGGAAGTGGTCACTGCACCGAGCCTGACTGAGTTTAAGAAGCGATTGGACTGTGCACTTAGTCACATGGTCTGAACTTCTGGGTAGACCTGTGCGGTGTCAAGAGTTGGACTTGATGATCCTTAAGGGTCCCTTCCAACTCAGGATATGCTATGATTCTATGATTCTATGAAGGTCTTTGGAGAGGCATGAGCTATAACCTGTAGTACAGTCTCTGTAGCTTCCTAAATAAAGAAAATGGGTAATTAGAGGTAAGTGTGCATTTTAGCAAGAATCCTTTATGGAAGAGAAGCAACAAGCTGGTGCTCTCTCGAATAGTCAGAGTAAGAAGAGAAAAGTCAGCAGTCCTGCCATAAAAGGCAATCCACTGGTGTACTGCTCAGGGGGACATGGAGGAGCACAAGCCAAAGTAGGACAGGTGCCAACTTCTTCTGCACCTGGAAACTTCTGACTCCAGCCCTCAGTGATCTGGGTTTGTGGTGGTGGAACAGTTAACAGAAAACGTGCCAGAGCATAGCATTTAGGAATAAACTTTGCCAGTAGGTATTGCAGGGCTAAAGTGAGTGGTTACACAGTGTAATTGGCTGCCTTTATGCCGCTCTTTATGAACGCTGAGAATATCTGCCTCCCCCATTGTTGCTGTCATTCTTCTTGATTTGTCTGGAGATACGGATGAGGCCAGTTTCTCTGAAGATCTAGGAGAAAAAGGCTGTTACAGGGAAGGGACTAGGGTGTCAACGTGTAACAAATGTGATAAGGTGTTTCCCTGGGTTGGAGCTTGGCTGGCCTTCTGTAAATGCCTTCTGTAAATTTGTGTTTGTTGTTCTTCAAGTAGACAATCTATAGGCTTAGAAATTGTCAGATTTCTTTCTTTTTTTTTTTTTTTTTTTTTTTTTTTTAAGCTTTCATGTAGCCATTGTATGCTTTGCAGGGTGTCAGAAATCTGACAAAGCAGCGGTGTTAGCCCATGTAAGAAATTTTTGCATGCTATGCCTACTTGTTAAACTCTTTTGTAGATTCTTATTGATAAGTGTAATTCCTTTTCAATCTGTAATTTTTACCAGAAGTGACCATAAACATGTCATAGTCCCTAAACAAAGTTATTGTGTTAATTGGTTAACATGCTTTTATTCAGGGATATTGTAAATATGCTGAAACATAATTGCAGATCTGTGCTTGCACATCTGTGTCTCTTTTTTCACAAAAGATGTTGCTTTTTTTGGTATGATGAACACAAGCCCTTGGTTTTTATAACATTTCAACTCTCATAGAGTTTTCTCCTATAAGTGCATGACAAATTTGAATGAAGTGCTCTCTCACCTCTGACGACAATACTCCAATTTATCCACAAGGTTTCAAAGCCATGTTTTTTTACTGTTATTATTCACTGCTTTTTTATACTGGAAGTAGTGGAGGAGTGAAGAGGGAAGCCAAGTACTTTCCTGTTTGTCCAGTAAAGTGCTGTGACACATTGTAGATGCAGTTTAGAGTTATTCATATCTAACACCTGTTTTATCACATAAAAATAGGCTTCTTTGGAAAGAAATGGGGATCCCTTATCAGCATGACACTGATTCTCTGCAATCTTTTTCATTTCCTTGTTGTGTATAAGAACCTTTTTAGTAACTTTTGATTTTCTGTTTACATTTCTGAACCACAATGTTTGTTCTTCGGGTCCTTTGTAAGTAGGCGAGGTGCAGTGAAGTCTCTGTATTGACTGATAGTTGCAAAAGGAATTTCTTTTATAAAGCCAGCCTGTTGTGTGGACATTGCTGGCTGCCTTGGTTTCTTTCTGTTGTTCATCATCAGCTCTGGATGTGGAAGGGTGAATCTGTCTGGATTTTGTTCCTCAGCTGCCTCTTTATGGACATAGCACAATTGCTGGCTTTCAAGTGCTGGATCTGTTGGTAGCAATAAGTGTGGGACTTTATTGACTTGTGCTGCAGTAGTTAGGATTCTTTTTCCACTGCTTTTATTTGGACAATGAGAAAGGGGAATTTTTAAATAGTGTCTCCTTTCATTCATGATACTGTGGAGAGAGGAGGCATGTTTCTCATACAGCAGCAGTCACTTTCAAAGTAAATCTGAGTAAGTTAGTGAAGCACTTGAGTTTACATGTACTGTAAGCATCCTAGTCATGCTTGTCTCATCAGGCTTGAGGTTTTGTGGAATTCACATTTTTCATTGCCTAGTGAAATTATTCTCAGTCTAGAAAAAGGAAAGCTAAGAGACCGTAGGAAGCTTTTTATAAGTACTTTTCCTCCAGCTTCTCTCTATAGCTCTCCTAGTGAGAAATCTCATTGGTTCAGAGAAATGCTGTTGCCTTATATCTCTATGTGGAGTTTGAGTTGGTGTTTTTCACTGCATGTTATCAATTTCACATCCTTCCTCTTCCAAGTCAGTATATGGTTAGGTAAAGTAAGCTGTTAGATGTTTTCTGTAACAATGTATTTCTAGATAACTTTGCTGCTCTCAAAATGCTATTTACCTTGTTAAAATGGGAGCATTTTTGCCCTACTTTACATGATCAACTTGTCACTTTCCCAAATAATGGTGTGTATACTACTTTGGTGTTGCAAATGCCTAGTGAATTTTGGGCCTCTTGGGCATGCCTATATTGGTTCTCATCCTCTCGGACTGAGGTTATCATGGTAACCAGCTGTGTAGGATCTTCTTTTGTAGCAAATGGAAATAAGAAGCAAATTGAATTCTTAATTTTCATTTGAAAAAGGGATTTGGATTGGTTCCTGATACCCTTCTCAGGAATTCTGGCATGACATTTTCACAGACACACGCCTACCCCTGAAGAAACTTGTGGCACATCTTGCACAGTTCCTTGGTCCAGTGAGCTTCTTATCCCCTTCTAGTTTTAATGCAAGCAGAACAAAATTCTCAAATAATTCATGTAGGTTTGAAGTTTAACAAATGCAGCTTAGCTCTTTGTATTATTTTACTGTGTCTTGAAACCTAGGTGCTTGTATCTTACCCTCTCAATTCAAAGTAAAAAAGACCAATGGATTTTGTTCGAATAATAATCAGTCCTAAATAGCACTGTTAGGAAAGACAATTACACAGTAGACAGCAATATTACCACTTTATTGCACTGCCATTTTTAGTGACTTTCTTTGCCTTAAAGTACGCTGTTTCCCTATCACATGACAGAAGGGTTGCCAAAGGTTTTTGCTCAAATTATTGCCAGCAGACTACAGGGATCAATGGTGTAGATAACTTGGCAATTGCAGTATTTCTGCAGCATTAGGTACACTTTTTCTTACATACTGTATGTGTTACTGAGAGAATTGTTGATTGTGTATATAAAAATGGTCATGGCAGTAGTTATTTTTACTTTATCTCATCTTCAGGGAGAAGCAGAAATTACAGTGTTCCTTCTCCTGAGAGAGCTACTGAGAATTAGTTGCTCTTTGGTTGTCTTCTGTTATTGGTAAATAATAATCCCAGAGGAGGCCATACCAAGTGGAGATGATATTTCCAAGGTCCGTATTGCACCATTCATTTGTGGATCTTGCTGCACTTCAGAAGCTGCAGTGGCTCATTCTGCCACCCCCCTCCTCCCTGATCAAATATTATCATCTCCATTCTGAGAGAGGGGAGAAAACAACAGAGGGGATAAATGACTCACCCAGAATTCAGCAGCAGCTCTGTAATAAAAGAGACAGATCCATGTGGAGACTCGATCACACAGATTCCAGGTGCCTTTCAGACAGGAAGGTGTTTTGGAGCCCCCCTCTCACCGGAGCTTTTCAAACCACTTTCCAAACACTCTGTGTCACTGATTCCCTCATCTCAAGCCATGCTGATGGAGGCAATTTCAGGATTTTTTTTCTTGATGTCTTTCTTGGTATGCAGTTCTGTTAATACCACCCCCCAGTGCAGAGCTTACTCCTCACCACAGGGTCTGTCTGTCCCCTTACATGTGACAGCATTAATGCAAGGTGACCATATTTATATGGCTGACTGAATAATTTGATTGATTCAAGCTCTCTGCCTGCTCTCGAAATATTTGAGAATACACAGCAATGTTATCACTTTCATTATCTACTGTGGAAGATATGTTCTTATTGTGTTTTGTAGACCAGTTGTGCATAGCTGACATCCATGACAAGGTTTTTCATTTGTGATTAGTAAAATGACTTTGATGCGCAATCCCAATATGATGACTCAAAGCCTTAAATTTACAGAGGAGTGGAAAAGCCACTGAAATGTCAATCTGCAGGGGAACTAATTGCACTAATTTTATTTAGAGCGCCAGAGTATCGACAGTTTTTCTTCTGTAATGCAGTGAAGTCAAGATTTTGCCACCTGAGGAAAAACTCTGGGTGTCAACTTTTAGATTCTTGGAAAATGCAAAGGCTGAGCATCTTATGAGTGTTTGCCAGGTCTTATTAAGTTGCTTTTGCATTATCTCTTTAAAAGAGATTAAAAGTCTTTAAGACTCCTGCTTCCTGGAAGATGACGATTTAAGTTGCTCCCAGCATGTCTCCACTGGTGTCATGAATAGATTTTGAAAAGAATGTGTTGGGCGTTTTCCAAATTTCTGATGTTCCTCTTCATGATAAAAACTGTTATTTATTATTTCACTTTCATTCCAGTATAACCTTCTTCATTTCTTCAATTCAATCAGAATAACCATATGTCACTTTAAAGGTGTGGAGAATGAGTGTCTAGTGTCAACATAGTGGTTTAACAGAGTCAGGAGGAAAGCAGAGGGTTTTTTTTAAGATCAAGGGCAGTACCTTGCCTAGATGGGTGTATTATTTGTCTCTGTCTGTTATGGTAGCTTGGTGGGGAGAGAAGGATTATCTTTCTATTACTTCCAAGTAGTGTGCAAAATAAATCTAAAGAGAAAAAAAAATCTATTCAGATTATTTTTCCCTTTCCAAGTGGAACCTTTTAATGAATATCTACACACAGTTCATTTCTTAAGGTAGAGGGGAAAGATGGAATCAGTACTGTTTCCCCCGATCTGTTTGTGTGTTTAAGTAGAAAAGGTGTCAGTTCCAGCTATAGGTGCAGCATTGCCACCAGCTTCTGTTGAACTGGTAGCCTTTGATTCATACTGGTTTAGGCTGTGAGGAGGTGATACACCTGCCTGGTGTCTGTATGGTGCACTTGTCCTTTCCTGGAATCTGTCCTGCATGCAGAAATCCCTATTATCTGTATTCAGTTCACCAAAAAACTTCGAAATTTAAATCTCTGCTGTACTTCAAGTCAAACAGTTACTGAAACATCATAATGTAATCTGTGCTCTTCCAAGAGAGGCTTATGCAAATATGCAAATACCCAACTGTTCTCAGCACAGCTAGAAGAAATTTGGTTCTGATTGTGTTGTTTCTCATGGGAAAAAGCATTCAGACAAGAGGTAAAAAATGAAGGTATAACTCTTCTTTCTCATTTTTTTTCCCCCTGTTGTTTCCTATTCATCCGCAGAGAGGACAACACAACATATCAAATTCATTTACCATTTGAACAGTCAGGGATGCTTGAATGTATTTCTCATAATTTAGGAAATGAACTGACAGACACAACTGTTTTGGATAGACACTAAAAATATACACTGAAAGGACTGCATAAAGTCTCAGGTAGAAATTAGCTTTTTTATTTTTATTTTTTGGCCAGTGCAATATCTGATGAGAAATGAAGTAAGCTTCTTCCTCAAAGTCACAGCTATAGATCAGCCAGAAGCTTGAAGGACTACTTAAATCCTGATTGGTGGCACATTGATCTATGGCTCCAAGAATTGTGCCAAGAAGGGAAAATCAACAAGTTCTTCACCTGATTTATGTAGGCCAGACTTTTATTCTCTGACTTGCCTTTCAAAGGTGATCTCACAGAGACATAACTAAAACTTGATGAAGTTATTAAATAATCATGATGATTTGTGTTCCTCTGGTGCAACCCTACGTATATTTCTGTGTTGTTCCCAAATGTGGCAAGTTCTTGCATGTAAAAATGAAGGTTAGAGAGTGCCAGGCTTCAGGCCAGAAATTTTTTATGCAGCTTTTCTGTGAAAGGTTTCCAAATCATTGGAATTGCTGGATCACTGTTTACAGTTAGTCAAATTGGAAATTAGTGAAACAAATCAAAGAAGCTTTTAATCAGTAAAACTCGGAAGCCTCCAAATTTGCCCACTTTGTAGAGAGAGATGATACTCTGTCAGTGGAGATGCTGGCTTGGGGCTGGAGATAGCAGGTTAACTCCACAAGTTGTTACTCGGTCTTAACTCTGGCCTAGAAACCACAAATAACACAGTATAGCCTTTTTTCCTTTTCCTCCTACAAAGGAGAAAGAAAGTATTGAGTCAAGGGTTATCTTTCATTAGATATTTAAACACAGTGGAATGTAGGCCTGGCCTGAGTTGCAGCCTATAGATATTCTATAATATAAATGTTGCTGATGTGCTTCATTTTTGAGGTTTCTGTTGAATTGGATTATTTGGACTACAATTTTTAAAACAAACAAGAAGCAGCCTTTGAAGTCAAATATTTTTTTTTTCTCTTCTGTCTGGATGCTAGTGGGAATTTTGAAGAAGCTGTTTATCATTTTTAAAAAAAAAAAAAATTCTTGGCATTTGTTTTGTGCTTTAAGACATTGATCCTTTTTTTTTAACAGGCCTATCTATCTCCATGTATATCAATACCAGCAATTTTCTACTCTTTCCTTTTTGGACTGAAAAGACAAGCCACAATATGTTGTCTAGTTATACAAAAGGTTGGGGGAATAGCACCTCTGATTCTGCATGCAGAGTAGTCAGCATAGTATATACAGTTTGGAGCTGATTATCATAAGGAACATAAGTTAGAACTGATAATCAAGTTTCTGAGAATCCCTAGCCTTTCCATTAATTTTGATTTATTGATTTTTATGAGTAGGAGCAGAGATAAGCTCTGGCTCTGAGGAAGATCAGAAAGGTCAGTGTGTGTGGAGGTTATTGCCTTGTTTCGTGCTGTGATTTATACAGTGAAGGTACTGGCTGCATTCTTCAGCTTGGCGTTATTTTATTTCTTCTCATCCTTATAGTATTTCGTGACTTAAAGACAAGTGCCCTCTGAGAATCTGTTCTGTTGTGTCTCTAACATTATTACAGGCTGAAAGCCTGATTATTGGAAGTGCTGAGCCCTTGCAGCTTCACCTGAATGAATGGAAGCTGAAGGTGCTCTGAAAATCAAGCCTGAGGCATTTTGTTCTTTTAAAGGGATTGAGCCCTACCTTGTAAATATAGGTCTCTGCTTCAACTAATTCCCTGTAGACTGCACATTCTTTGAAGTAAATGGAAATTATTTGATTAGAATGAAACCTATGCTCCAAAATTAACTCTCACCCTCACTACATAGCTGAGGAATTGATTAGATCTTAGTAAATCTGGTGTTAAAATTAAGCCTCAAATTTACAATTAAGCTTCAGAGTTTTGCTTTGGAATTGGAATACTGCATGTTGGGAAAGATCAGAAACCCTGTTTCTTGGGAGCTTCAGGTGACTGTAAACAGAACTTGGGTTTCTATGGCAGCAGATACTAACATGGCAGAGGTAACTAAACGTGCTGAAAGGGAGGGGTTGTGGCTAGAAAGAAGTACCAAGACCATGAGGTTGTAGCTCATGCAAAGAGTCAGCCTGCCTGCTCCATTCACATCCTCTTGCATAAAGTCTTCATTCTAATTTCTCCAGTTCCACTGAGAGAAGGTAAATATCAGGCAATGATGTAGCTTCAAGAAAAAAGGGTGTTTTATCCCAGAGCTGAATACTTCTGCCATTCTTGAAGAGAATGAAGCTTACCTAAGCTGTGGCTGTTTGATCCTGAAGGAGGGGAAGACGCTGCTATATGAACATGTGAATGACTGCTGAAAAGACCAAAAGAGTACTGATGCAGAAGTGAAAGATGAAGCTAAGAGATTTAAGGATAAAGTATATGATGAAGGCCTTAGTAAACTTGACTTTTTTTTTTTTTTTTTTTTTTAAAGCATAAATGTGAAACCTGCTGAGGTGGCACTGCAAGTCATGGCAAGGTTTTAAAGATTCTTTTCTGTACTTCTCTAAAACCCTTTCTGTTCCCAAGTTCCTCAGACAGGCCAAGAGGTCAGCATTGCTTCATTCCTGCCATTAAATTTTGAAAATCCATTCCTCTCACAAGGAGATTCACAGTCTTGTCAAACTGAACTCTTCCTTTCTGGGATCATCATCATTATACTATTGTTTTATTCTGCCTTTCTTAAAGCCAGTATTTGATTTAAAAAAAAAAAAAAAAAGTTGTTTTTTTTTGGTGGTTGGGTGGGTTTTTGGTTTTTTGGTTGTTGTTGGTGTGTGTGTCCCTCCCCTTCTCAGATAAGTGGCACATGACATAAGATCAAAAGATTAAAAGAACAAATTTAACCAGTTATATTTTCATCTACATGTCTCTCCAGATTTCTTTGGTCGCCTCTGTGGTATATCCATGTACGATATGGTAGCTCATCTACTGTGTCAGCAGAGCTTCACATTTTCCTGTGTACTTTGTTCTAATATTGTGTTGTGACTGATCAGGTTTTGTATTTGGTTCTCAAACCAAATACAGTTGCACGTTGGTGCACGTTGTTGGCAGTGGGGAAGGCTGTTACTTTGATGAGGAGGTTTGTGTTTCTGTCTGCCCTTCTCTGTCCTGGACTGAATGACAAACCTTGGCACAAACAAAGCACCCATTGAGAGAATAGGGAAATGGGTAGTTGCTTCCTCTTGCTCTTGCTGATGGTCTCATACAGGGAGGCACTGTGCTATGTTTCATTACCTTTTAAGACTGTAGTCTAAGGCTGGATTTTCAGGATATTCTTTTGACATCCTTTGCTACTAGAACTAGGATTCCTGTCCATTATGGTGCTCACTAAAGTTTACGGCTGGTTGCATTTTATTTTTGTTTGTTTGTTTTTGGTACTTCCTGCCTGTAAATGTTTTATTCCACTGCTCCTTGTTTTTCTGTTTTTAGCCAGTGAGACCTGCAATGATTTCCATCCCATGTTCTTCACCCACGACAGATCATTTGAGGAGTTCTTCTGTATCTGCATTCAGCTCTTGAACAAGACATGGAAGGAAATGAGGGCAACTTCAGAGGACTTCAACAAGGCAAGAAAAGGGGTGGGGAGGGAATAACTGGACAGGATGTTGAAACAAGGCCATGTTTTCTTCCCTAGAGGCACAGGGATTTATTAATCACTGATCCCACTTCTGTTGAATGCTGTGGTGTGTCTTCTCTTCAGGTTCTTTGTGCATCACAGGGGCAGCATTTAGAAAGCAGGGGTTAGGGGGTGGGAGGTGTAAGGGAGATTCACAGACCTTTTTCAATGATGTTACACTGCAAACTGAAAATAAAAACCTGGCTTGAGGCAAAATTCTGCCTTTTTATGTTACCAATATTATGCTAAAGTGCTGCAGCCTCTAACATTGTAAATAATGCAAACAGTCTGCTGCAGTGATAATTTTGTGCATCCCTTTCCTTTCATACAAGAACTGAAATAGTAAAATACTGAAGAGTGGACACAATCCTGACAAAGTGCTGTACAATCTGGCCAGCTGAAACGAACCAAAGCAACCAACCGTCAGTATTGCACCTTTTTCATTGTAAGAGAAATCTGGAAGTTTTAGACAGTCTTATGACTGACAGCAAAGGTATGGAGAACAGGGGTGTCTGTCTTAATGGGCCCTAGAAATCCTAGTTTTACTCTCTAACATACCAAGAAGCTGAAAAGTATCTTTGGCATTTTGTAAGAATGACAAACTCGTGTTTTTGTGGCCTGCTGGCATCTCTATCTTTGTTGGGAACCTTTACATCTTGAGCTTCTCTGCTGAGAACAGATGTTGATTATAGGGATATTGGTTGAGAATGGAAAGGGAGACTGCTGCATTGTGTCAGCATGTTCCAAAAAAGTGCTCTGATATCACCAGACTCAAATGCTATGCGAGAGCTAGTAAGAATGATCATGCCTACCTTCTAACTGGAACTGTCTATTAATGAAATGATCTAAATGTCCTTTTTTCCACTGCAAAAGGAAGGTGAATCCTTCAGACACAGTGTGGAATAACCTTTGTTGATTTCTTTTTGGTAAGATACCAGCAATACCTGAAGCCTGGCAAAACAGAGAAGGGAAGTCCAAAGCACCTGCTGTTGTAGCTAGATAACCTGGAAGCTTGTTGCTGTGTAGAATTTCTGACACGTTTTTCATTCCAAATGGTACAAAGAAGAGCGAAAGGAACAATGGCGAGATATTCCACTGAAAAGTATAGAAACCTAAAATCAAAGGCTTAAAAGCAATAACCTTTTTATAAAAGATCACTTTATAGTATGTGGTGGTTTAAAACAAATGGATTAATAACTGCCTGTTGCTTACAGGCCTTCTGTCTCAGTAGAAAAAGGATTTGTGTATATAAGTTTCCACAACTTGCATTAGAATATTATTAGTAATCCCAGGGAAAAAAAAATGTTCTACTTCTGGCAACAGCCCAGATTACCCTAAGAGGAAGTACAGAAATGTACTTGTCTTGTGTTGTCTTGTGTTAACTTGTGTTAGACACCCCTGTAGTGGTACACAAGGTAGTTTCTTCTCTGATCTGATAATCTGAAATCCTGTGGTTTCACCCAGTGACTCTTTAAGGTTGAGCAGGGTACACAGTAGGTCCTGCTGCCTGTGTCATTGAAGATGTAGGAGGCCTTTAACTCTATGAGACAAATCCAAAATGTGCCACCAGGCCACTGAGATTTTTGTGTGTTGGTGGCAATATGGTGCAATTGGTGAGACACCAGTCCAGGATCTTCTTCCTGCTGTAAAGGAATACTAAACTCCCATGACTGTCATTTCTAGCAGTTCAGTAGTTAAGTTCTGCTTATCTAAATCTTTTATTTTAGTCACAGGGAGATTTTTGTGATCTTTATCCACTTCAAATGGCATGTGATGGTGATGTGCATTACTCAGCTGATAGCTGTCTTAAAGGGATCTGTGAGTGAAGCAAACCATGTTGTTGTGTGGGCTTGTGAAGCACTTCTGGATTTGTGGAGGATGCAATGTTATGTAGTGGTACCCAAGGTTTACTCATCTGGTTGGTGGCTGACAGCTGCCAATGCTGATGGCTTCAGCAAACCACACAACACCATTTTTAATCCTTACCTGGCAAACAGCTTTGGTTTTCATGGCATGTTAATATTCTTTCTTCATCTTTTCTGTATGCTAAGGTTACCTGTTTTTATGCAATGAGTTTTTGCAAATTTAGCAAGTGAAGGCCATGTGGACACAGGGAACATTCAGCCCACACTTTCAGGAGTGACTGGTAATAAAGCAGGGGGCTTAGAAGATGCAGTAGTTTAGCTGCTGTGAAAAATTCTCCTTTCTCCTTTCTTTGTATTACCATTTTTCAGTTTCAGTAACTTGATTGTCATGGTAATATATGAAACACCACTTTGCTACAGTTTGCTGTCTACCTGAGTGATGGGATCATTCATTTTCTTCCTTCCTTGCTTCCTACCCCAAAATCTCCAAAGCAAAATCAGAAGCTCCCAATATATCAGATGGTAACTCTTTATTGAGACCTGGAGATTCCATTTAAAAGCTTGCTTTCATCTTTAATCATAATTGAAGGACCTTTTTTGTTGAACTTTTGATTAATCACAATAGATTGCATATGAGAGGTGGTAGGAAGTCTGTGTGCACATATGAAGATTTATTTCCTCATCTCCTGCACTTCCTCGCTAAAAGAAGTGAGGTGATTGAATACTTCCCCACTTCAGTTCTTATTCTCAAGGGCTTTTTAAGACACAGATTGACTTTCTTTTGACGATAATATTGTATACTGTGCCATCGTGGTTCCTCAGTCCATGTTCTGGAGATGTTGTATAGCTTTTTTCTTTTCCTTTTTTTCTTTATTTTCTTTTAGAGTTTTTTTTGTTTGTTTGTTTGTTTGTTTGTTTTTTTTTTAAAGAAGGAACTTTGTTCACAGTTGGAAGAATGCAATGATGTTTTAGTGAGACATTTATCATCCCATGCTTTGTCTCTCTGATTCTCTCATTCATTAAAACAGACACCTTTTGTCAGGCTCAGCTCTTGCATTAGCAAAACTCCTTGGATCTCTATGGTGATAGTATGATACTGTCAGACCTAAACCCTTTTTTACAGTCTCTCAATATACTCATAGATTTCTGAATAGAATAATTCAGTCAGGCAGCTAAGCTTATATTATGCCTGTATAACATTTTAAGACATGCATAATTCATGTCTGGTGAGTTTTCTAGAGAAATTAAGATGCAATGGGGTAGACAGATATGCAAGTGGCAACAATTCCATTTGAAACCTTTTTGTTTTCCTTTGAGCCTGCAGTTGATTAAAGGACACGTTCAAGCTCTATCCTCAACAATCATTTGTGAGCAGACAGCATGGTTTATGACTTCAGAAATGTAAAGCTTGTAGATAGGATTATATAATTTACATTTTATTGCCGCAGAAGAAAACATTGTGTATAGATGTTGGAGACAGTGATGACTGTAAGAAAGCTGTACAGATTTATGTCATACTCTAGCATCCAGAAACTTTCATCACAAACCTGCCCATTTAAATAGGTGTTCGTCGATCAGTTTTTCCTCCTGGAGGGTCTAGCTATTCTCTGCTCAGACTGCTAAAGGTAACCAGGCCCTGATGTTACACAGGCTATGATGTACTGGCTGGTTGATTTTTTGTTTATTTTTAACATGATGGTAGGTGGAATTCAAGATACTTGCCTCACTGTAAAACTCCTCCCATGGGGCCAAATTAAAGTACACTGCTACTGTGTTGATCACCACTAATTTTGCTTAGGTAAATACCCCCGTGTTGCCCTAATGAAGATTTACATTGAAAGAGAGATCCTGTGTTAGTGATCTTCTTGTAAAATACAACTATTATTTATTGTGAGATGAGGAGATGGGAGAACATGCAAGGGAAAAGATTATCCTCTCACCTCTGTTCTCCAGATTTGTCTGATGCTTTTTATAGGCTTGAAGTTCACATGCTAATAGGAAGAAGGGTGAGCAAATGGAGTATCTTAATTGCAGGGCCAACCATAGTTTGTCTTGTTAGACCTGCAGAACAGTATGAACAATTTGCTAATTCTGTGCCTAGTGCCATCTTAAAAACAAACAAACTAAACAAAAAGCAAGGAGAATAAGAACAATAAATACTGCTTCCAGCACCAGTATGTAAGAAAAAATGAAATTCCAATTCACCTACTAAGGTTTTGAAGCTGCTTTGTAGAGAACAGGCACAGCTGTAGCTATTTTCATTAGTCTTCTATTAGTCTATAAGGTAGTTTTAGGATTTTGATGGCCCAAAAATCACTAGTCAAAACAAGACACAGTTTATCTTTTCAACACAAATGAAACTGAGTGGAAGACACCAAAACTGAAAAACTTTGAAAGTTCTGTGCTGCTTGGTGCTTTAAGAGAATTAGAAAGCAGAGGAAGGCTGGCTAATGATGCCACTGATGTGTTTTTCTCATCACTGAGAACTCAATTTATTTTGCCCTCTGGCCATGTGTTTGAGATCATTATAGTATAAAATACCAACTTTTAAATGTTCTGTGAAAATTTGTTTTGTGTTGCTGTAATGAGAAGAAAATTCTCAGAAATGCCCCAAACCCTTTGATTTCAGCACCTTGGCAAAGCTGGCTTTCATTTCACAGCAGCAGTTGTGCTTGTGGTATCTGTCTGTGTCAGTGACACACGAAACCTTAGCACTGGGTTCCTGTGCTGGAGAGGGGTCTACTCTGTGAGGTGATAATATGTAGCTCTGATGGGTATACACAGGAAGACACTGTGTTTTGTGGTAATCAGTACAGTAGATATTGTTCACGGTGGCAGCAGATGCAAACAATAAATGCCCTACATGAGCCCAGTAATAAATACCAAATCAAACAGCAACAAACTTGATAGCCACAAAATATGTTTATTGCTTATGCTTGGACCCTGTGAAAATTTTTCCTTGCTCTGTGACAAGATAACAGAAAAGGTAACCAAGCATAACATAAAAATGAGAAATACCATTTCTTTGCTGGATGTCTGTTCGGAAGTGCCATGACACACGTTTCTCAGCTTCTCAGTGTTGTCACACTTTCAGCAGCTAGAGGATGAATAATTGCATAAGGCTAGGTTCAAAGTATGACTAAGTGTTCATGGGCAGGATTTTAAGGACGGGAACTGTGATAGTGGTGCTTTGCGTGGTAACAAGTGTGGTGGGCCAGCACCACCGCAGGGTAGCCCAATTTGGCCGTGAGGAAGCAGAGGTCTGTGGGGGTGTTTGGAAAGCATCAGGGCAGCAACATGAGGTGGCCAAGACAGAGGAGCTGTCGCTTGCTTCTCTGGGTCCCCTGCAAACTGGGGACACTCCAGGGGCAGACTGTTCAAAATGTCCCCCTTGCTGCCATCTTGTCCCAGTTTTAGGTGCTAGGCCTTGCCATTCACAGCAGGCCCAGGAGAAGGAGTGGGTCTCCTCCTGCTCTCAGGTGATCTCCTCCAGTAGCACTAAACAATACCCCTCACTTTTCTACTCAATAAACCCATATTACAGGAGGCAAAGGCACACAGAGCCTGAAGTTTTTGACAGTGAGGCAACAGCAGGGCCAAAAGCAGAAGCAGGGTGTCTGTGCTGCAGCCTCCTCCATCACCTGTGCTGCAGCTCCAGCCAGCCCTGTAGCAATGCTTGAGCCTGTGTGTGTGTGTCCTGCTGCTCAACTGAAGAACCATTACCTTAAAGAAGAGAGAAAAATTAGCTTAACCAAACCAACTTGCAAGTAAAATCCTTTGGTCAATCTGTGAACCTGTTCGTTACTTGTTTTTCCTTTCAGTGATAAAGAGGAATAAAGAGGGTGGTAAATAGCTCTTCCACAGATGTTCTTCAAAGCAGGTAGTGTTTTCTTGTGGGTGTTTCACCAGCCTGAAGCAGATGCATTTCACTTCTTTTGAGAACACTGTTGGAAGGCTTTTGTTTATGTTTTACCTGTGGGAAAGGCTGGGCCAGTGGAACGATTGCAGCTCTCTATTAGCTTTATTGCACCTTCCCTTGGCAGTACTTTGTTTATATCAGACGGGGATACTGCAAATAAATTATTTTCACATAGAGTGAATTCAGTATTCCCCAGGCTTAGGCAGATTAGCGCAAATTAAATTCCACAGTTTCACACCTGAGGCCATTAGCACTATATTAACTCATATTGGAAACAGATAATTGCCATAAACATATTGTATCAATAATTGTGTAATGCATGAATTTATCAAAAACATTTTTTTAGAGCAAGATGTTTTTCAAGTCAGCTGCGTATCTTACGCAGTAAATGTGACTTTTTAATTTAAAAATATCACCCTGCAAATACAAAGGAGTCTCCTAGCAAAGCATAATTAGGGACAGGAAGGTTGTCAGGTCTATTGCGTTAGTAATCACTTGCTTAAGATGAGTCTGTTTTAAGCAATGTAGTTTAATACAGCATAGGGAGAGCCTTTCTAAGATTCTTCTATAGCATTTGGTCAGCATTTCCTCTGTACCTTTCATGGCCTGGATATTCTAAGTTTATTCCTTCATTGGCTGCTCATTTGGGAATAGCAGTGTTTCAGCTTCTCCATCTCTGCTCTCTGTACATTCATTCACACCTGTCAGATCTCCAAATGTGTCCCACTGTGTTTGTCAAAGTGAGTTTATTACTTGTCTGCTGCTTCTGGCTGCACAAACCTTGAGGATGGATGTTTAAGACTCTGAAGATACAGCCTTCCATTTACTGAGGGATCCGTCTGTAAAAATCAGATCTAAGTTTAAATATTCATACCCCAAAGGTTGTGACTGTTGAAACTGAAAGCTGAAGCTGAAAGGAACTGAACAAGTATATTGTGTTTTTAAATGTAGCTAGCCACTTCCTTTTGAGATTTTTCAGTGTTCATTATCATTGTCAAGAATGCGTCAAGAATGCAAATACATTTAAAAAACATTAGAGGTTTTTTGTTGAATATAAATTCTTATGATGGATAATGAAGCAGAGAGATGCACTCACCCTTTTTCTGTACTTTGTAGCTCATGAGGTGACTTACTAGTTTAAAGATTTTTTTTTTTTTTCATTAAGAGTAGTATCTTTACTACTTTCTGTCTTTGCCAGAAGGCTTTGCATATCTTTAGTAGCAGGATCACATTTTGTTATTATCCTAGCTGAACTATCCTTCTCCAGTGGTCACATATACAACAATTTCATGGAGGTCGTAGGCTTTAAAATGAAAAGCATTTTAAAGCTGAAATGTTGTGAATTTATTTTCCAGTATGGAAAAAAAATAAAAAGAGGTGGATTCTTCAAGCAGAAAGTAAAGACATGAAAGGATGTCTCAGCAAAGCACCTCTTATTATGTGGTTAAGGGGGGAGGGGGGGAGGAAAAAACAAATTTAGTAAAATCCATTCCTTGTTCAGAAAATTTTTTGACTTACCCATTCCTCAGTGATGAAAGTCACTCTTGGTTTCAACAGTCAAATCTCTTATTTGTGAAAATCTTGCCTTCGTTGGCAGAGTGGATTTTGTCTCTCTGCTTTCTAATGAAATCTGTGAGTTACTGTAAAACACATGCAGATCTGCTTAAGGCCCTGTAGCTGGCAATTTTTAAAACTGTTGGTACTTAAGATTTTCAGTGTTCTTCATTTTCATTTCTGTGGATGCTGATCAAGCTAATAGACATCTCAAACTTCAAAAAGATGATTGAATGGAAAGCTGGGTAACCAGAGGAGAAAAGCTGGGTGTAGGTTATCTGTGCTAACCACTTGTTTTCTGCTCTGTAAGAATGTTTTCCACTGGGAAAGAATTCTTCTCTTGTGTTAGTTGCTGAGAGAAATGCTATAAACTAACTGGAACTGTCACCAAAGCAGCGTATTTTGTGATATTGTCCCTGTCAGTCTTGACTTAAAGTATAGATAATAATCAGATCCTGGGGACCATTCTTGTCTCTGTATTTTTATTTCTTCTTTCTAGGATATGTTTCTGTAGTACAGTTAAATCAGAGGTGCATGGCATATGGCTTTTTGCTGCATGAGTTGCTGCTGATGTGAATGTCAGTGGACATATAATACCAGATTTTCATTTTATGAATCACAATGCATGGATTTCAGCCTGAGAGCTCCCTAGACTATAGACCTTATTATAGGCAAATAAAAAAGAGAAAGGGGGGGGGAGATGATGTCTCCAAGATTTTGTTTCAGTTGAAATGAGGTTATCGTGATGAATGATGCAGCTGACAATGAGATTTTTATAGCTTTTCTTAGAGCAGCAGAAGAGCTCATGTTATTGCTGTTTCACTTTAAGTAATTGTAATCTAAATAACACTGTATTTGAAAAGAGCAGCAAAAATCTTTCATATGTGTCTCATAAGCAAAGTCAGGGATTTTTGTTGTTTTTGTCTCATCCGTCCTTACACAAATACCCTTTGTTGTTTGGAATTTACGTCTTGCGTCTTGATGGAATACGTCAGTCACCATTAAAAAGGCGTTTGCCAGTCAGTCTGCTGCACGCCTCTATTTTTAGCAGATGAGGTAACTGGCCTGCATCTGAAAAAACACTCCTGTTACCCAATGTGCCACTGTAAATGGGGACCAGGTGGCTCAGTTGTGATAGAGGCATTTGGGAGGGGAGGGCTGCTGGGAGAAGGAGTGAGCAGGAGGAGGAGATGGGGTGTGCTCTCCCATTCTCTTGTTTTCTCAGCCATCTCTGTACCACACACAGGGCCAATGGGGGAGGTACTTGCCTCTGCTGGTTTTCCTTAGGCTACCTGGGGTACTGGCAGTAGTGAAGATATAAGAGTTAGTCCTGCACAGGCTGTGTGAAGCCTGCAGGGGCTGGATCTGCGTCCCTGCAGCTTTGCTGCCATTAGTATACCAAATGTAGTTCTCCTGTCTGGTTGTGGTGTCGACAGAGGGACTTTGAAAGGCTTTCTGAAGGAAGTGTGAGGTTTTGCCCCACAGAGTTTTGGGGCTCGAGATTTTTAGGAATGATAGTGAAGCTGATATATGTGAGCTTGGGTTCTGCCATTTATCCCTTGACAGCAAAATAGAGGAAAGTGTCTCTATCCTTCTCAAGGCAATATAGCCCATCCTTCTTTGACCTTTCACCTCTACACTGTTGATCTGGATAGCCATATGGAAAATGCAGTAGGTTTACTGATGACTTAAGGAGAATTTTTTGATAGGCCCCCTCCTACATCCTCAAATTTACTGTTAGGTGTTGGTCATGACAAGCAGAGAAACAAGGCCCCAGGTAATGCATGTGGAAGTTGAGGAATGTCACCTTAGAAGATGAGTGCAGGGATGGAAAGAGATTTAGTATGCAAGTATATTAACCCAAACAACACAGACAGGTAAAAAGTCAAAAACCAAACTCTGTGTTAGAATCCTTGAAAAAGACACTAGTGCAGCTGATTAAAGGTCTTGCTGTGTCAGTGGAAGATATTAATGCCATGACTATTAAACTAAAATGCTTGAGAACCATCCTTGCGTCAAGAATGTCAAGTCTGCATCTGGAAGAATGGAACCATCTGGGGAAATAGCTTCCACACATGCTTTGAATTTTATGGTAATTTTTCTCTCTGGAGATGTATCTTCAGATTTCAAGCATCAGTTTTCTGTCTCAGAGATATTGGCTGATCTTTGTTGTGTTGTTGGTATAAGAACCTCAGCAGCAAGGACTTAAAAATTGCAGTTGTATGCATTTTATGTGGACTAGTAAAGGTGGCCTGGAACTTTTTTGTAGTTGTTATTTAACCAAAGATCCAAAGGAAGCTGCAGATCCCACTGTATCATTATTACGCTGTCAGCCTTTTCAGAGGCGATTGATCATCCCTTCATAGTGAAAATAACATCTCGAAAGTCACCAAGCAGGAAAATGGAACATCCCTATTTTTGCAAAATCAGATGTGAGATGAAGGATGTAATCTCATAGCTGTCAAGATTTGCAGATTCCTTCCAAGAACTCTCTTCTATGTAAGTTAGGAATTTAGAAGTTGCCAGAGGGCTGTTTTCTTCCTGGATATATAAATTTATATATATATAAATCTAAATTTATCTGATTGCCATATAACTGATACTTATTCTGCATTTTAAAGTTTGTATGTGTTTGTTTGTCTTTTAAAGCATGTGCATAAACTAGTGACTGGATATTTTTAGGGAAAAAAAAAAAAACACAACACAGCAACACTTAGAAATCTTACTGGATTCCTCTCTAAATCAAGCTTCCTTTAGCCTCTCTCCCTGGTCAATGCCCTGGTCTCCAACAGGTTTTATTCCCCAGTCTTTCCTTTTGTCTCTCCCCTTTCCTTGAGAACAATGGCTTGTCTCTTAAAGCTGCTTCCACCTGACATAAGGAGGGTGTTAATGACTTTTCTCACTTTTTGAAGATGGGGTGTCTGCTGACTACTTTGCACTGCCACATCTCCTGTCATGAAACCAGAAAAGGCCTATGGAGGTTGTAGAACATCGGAAGCCAGCTCATGAAGCCAGGGTAGTGTCTACTGGCAGCTGTCTATTTCAGCAGTGGTAGAAATCTGAAAGACAGTGTTAAAATCTTAAAGTCAAAATTGCATGCACAGACACGATTCTTATTCCTGAAGATGTAGCTGTCTGAACAAAAAAGGCTTCGCTCATGAGTAACTGCATAAACACAACATTTTAATAGCAATAACAGAGAACTGAATATGCCTTTATCCATCATAATTCACGTAGGCTGTAAGGTTTAATTTACTAAAGAAAAGAACTATCTCCATGAATCTGTGATATAAGCCTCAGGTAGGAAGTATTGTATGTGTGCAGCGTGTAAATGGCTTAGGATATATACATGGTCTAAATGGCCCTTTGCTGTCTAAAAACTCAAAGGTACCAGCTAAAGGAAAATCTTTAAACTGGTGACTCTACTTAGAAAGAAAAGGACAGTCTCTCTATAAAACTTACTTAGTTTTGCATGAGTTAGTTTTTTTTATTATTATTGGCTTGTTGCTTTTAAGCCGTAGAGAACGGAATTTTTCATAGCTGCTCAATTTGCTTCAGTTATTATAATTTGAAAGAATCTGATGATTCTAATTTCCTTCTCTATGCTTCTTGATTTTAGTGCTAGAGTAAACCTCAGTATCTAGTATTGATTTTTACGAAGGCTAGGGCTTTGATATTAATTTCTGCACCATAGCAAGCTGAGGATACATGATTGCCAATGCAAACTGAGGGCTCAGACTAATTTCATGTTTTGTGAATGTAATTGTAGGTCTTTGCTTGTAGGATGGTCTCTGTTTTGATAAGTGCTGTGAATCAGCAGTGCACCCTTGTGTGATGTAGGTTATCTGCATGCTGGGTTCCATTAGCTAAAGCATAGCAAGCAACTGTTCCCCCCATTTGGCACTTGAGAAGCAACATCTGGAGTAGTGTGTCCAATTTTGTGCCCCAGTAAAGAGGAGAGATTGACCAAACGGAGCTAATCCAACAAATGGACAGCAAGATGATTAAAGGGTGGTGAAGCATGTGGTATTCAAGGGGGACTGTGAAGGAACTGTTCAGCCTGAAACTGGCTGCAGTGAGGAGGTTGGATCCAGTTGCTGTCATGCTCCACTACGTGAATGAGAAACTATAGAGGAAAGATGTATGCCCCTCTCAGAAGTACACAGTGGAAGAAGAAAAGACAATGGCCACAAATTGCAGTGAAGGAAACTCCAGATGGATGTAAGGAAAAAAAATGTTCCCAAATACTGATACTGGAACAGGTTGCACAGAGCAGTTGTGGAATCTTCATCCTTGGAGAAGCTCAAAATTCCTCCAGGCAAAAGGCCCTGAAGAACCACCTGGCTTAGGCTTGAGGTTAGTTCTGCTGTGCTTGCAGGACTTGGTGACCCCTGGAACTTCGTAGCAACCTGAATTATTCTGTGGTTCCTTGTGTAAAAAATACCTTCTTATCAAGTAGGAAACAGGGGGAAACAGTAACTCATATCATTAATCATCACTAAAACTAACACAGATACATACAGCACTAACCAATCTCTTAACATTTTTCTAATGTTAAAGAAAATGCAGAAGATCTACTTTGTGTTAGGTGCACTAGCCAAATGCCACTACTCAAGCATTCCCTATTAACTGTAGTGACCCCTCTGAAGTAGTTTTAGCTTGTTGTAGTTCTGACAGCTGACTTGTTATTACTCAGGGATGTTCAAGCTCCTTACACATGCAAGGTCAAAAGCGTTTGCTAAAAAATTTCTAGGTAACAGTTAGATAAGTATATTTTAGTAAATATTTACCATTGGCCACTACTGCAGCTCTGCTAACGTAGTAATGTGTAACTACTACGTTACACATACATAACTACTACGTAACCACAGTAACCCAGTAGTGTATTTGAGCCCTAATGCTTAGAGAAGCCAACATGTGTAACATAGTAAAATGATAGCTGGCTATTAATGGTCTGGGATTTTTTTTTTTTGGTAGTTTTGTATTATTGTTTTTTTTTGTTTGTTTTGTTTTGTTTTGTTTTTAGCTAAACTTCCATTATTTGCAGGATCTAACTATTTGCTCCATGCTGCTCCACTCTCCAGGGAAGTTTATTTCTTTTGTGCACAAGTTTCTGGCCAAAGAACAGTGCCATCTACATAGACAGAACATACAAATGGTTAAAAAGGAGAAAGGAGCGGTGATATAAATATTTTTTTAGTTGGATAACAAGAATAGATAAGTGACATTTTGCATCATGTTGCCTGCAGAATCAGTGGTAGAGTTGGGAAATTCATCTGCACCTCACTTGTCAGTGCTTTAAAGACAGGACAAGCCTTTCTTAGTTTCTTTTCTCCTGTTCTGATACACTACTCTGTTAGCAAGAAGACATTTTTTCCTTTTCCTGATCCTGTTCCTTTTCCTTTTTCTTTTTCTTTTTTTTCTGTGATGGAAGCACCTTCCACACTTAAGCAAGATTTTCTTCCCTTTGTTTGCATCCTTTAAAGGTTAAAGTAACAACATACTTGGATATGGTGTTTGCTACATTTTTGTTGTAAGTTTCTGAAGTGACGATGTGTTGGACTTGGGACAGTAATGAGAAAGGATAAGTTAAAAATGAAGAGATGACATTCATACTGTCTTTCTGTTCAGTCTCTCATGTGCAGCTTTAGTAAACAGTAAGCATAAGAGAGAAAGGACAAGAGAACTGGAAGTATCAGAAATAGAAATTTTGGTTAAAAAAATTATCTTTAAATAACAAGGAAGACTACAGTCATAAATGATGACTTTAATAATCAAGCAGCATTTGTCAGTCTGTACGTACACAACCACAGCACACACCATGCTTGCTGTGATGACGAAGACAAACTGGGACAAGCTGTACTCCCACCAAGCCTAGTACCGCAGCTGGTTTTGGGAAGGCTCCTACAGCTGTCACATATGTTGCAGGTGCTCTGGGTTGGGTGTAAGATCCACGTGTGAGTCTGGGACATTGGATCAAGAAGCAGGTACCTTCACACTGCCTGGCTTTGGTACAAGCAGTGTACCAGGTGCTGTTGCTGCCAAGGAGAGACTGTGCCCCAGCCTTTTCCCAAAACAGTTCCCCACTGTCCAGATTTGAAATCTAGTTTCATGCTAACACAAAAATATTAAGCCCCACTAGATAGGACAGCTCAGGTATAGAAAACAGACAGATGTCAATGTGAGCTGTAGTTCCAACAGAATGGTTGTCTACAGTGACAGTATCAAAAAGAGTGATATTGGAAGCGTTGCATCCTACAGAGCAAAGGTATTCTGATTAAACTAATAATTTTAAAATACAAAGGCTGCAGAGAGGGACCAAGATAACCAGCAAATCACTTCTTTCTATTTTTCTAAATAGTACAAAGTGTTATTAAAAACAAAATAAATTAAGAGCTGTTAAAAATATATTCAGGAATCAAAGGAAGAAAGGCAGGCATAAGAAATGTGCAAGCACCATTAAGCTGTGGAAATTTTCCTTGGACACGTTGCAGTACCTTTTCAAAGCAGCATATGGGGTTTATTCTGGTGACTCTAATTTTAACATGAATGGAAGTCACATGGAATACTCCTGGCATACTGCTTTGAAAATATATCCCTGCATGATTAAGGAAGACTGAAGTCTTTTTAAACCTCCCTCTCTTTTATTTTTTATTTTTAATAATTCTGAAATTCTTCACAGGAAAGCATTAATGGAATGAGAATGCTACAACCTTGTATAAAGTAGTAATGTACAGGTAGAAATACTACTAGCTTAACATTGTAAAAATGTTTGTGTTTCAGAGCCTGGGAATGGGAGGGAGAAGACACAAAACTTTGAGTTTGTATCCACTTTTGCAACTTCCTCTGCATTGCTTGACCTTTATAAATTTGATTGCTTGACCTTTATAAATTTGTCTCTGCTTTCGAACTAATGACTCCACCTACAGTTTGCAGAGGAGCAGGGAGTACATTCATCTGTATTGCATCCACAAGGATAAAATGGGGGGGGGGGGGGGAGGGGGGAGGGGCAGAAAACACCCAGGGCTGTCTATTCCTCTCTCTTTCTACCATTTGCTACATCAGAACAAGTTAAAGAAAGATCAAGTTCCATCTGTCAGTCTGTCTTCTCCCTCTTAGCTGGTTCACTCAGCTGAGGACATAGTCCCTGCCAGAAGCACACTTCTTCCTCCCTATGTTGCCTCTCTGCTGCAGCAAGGTTTGTAGTTGATGGGTTCACTGGTCCTTCAGACTTCTGCAGATATTTGGATCCAAAAATTGCTTTGAAAGAAGTTGAGCATGATACATTGAACACAGTTTTGAAACACAATTTCACATACTTTGGTGAACCTGTTAAAAAGCTAGGACTGACTTTTCATAAGTCCCAAGGAAAGCCATGGGACTCCAGTACATCATCCAAAGAAACATAACTTTTCACTGCAGTTGGGATGTGTAGTCTCTTTGGAAGATGTAAAGATACCAGCTGTATTTTGGGCAGGAGAAGATATTACCTTGTTTTCTGACATCATGAAAAGGTTATAGTAAAACAATCTTAGATTCATCAGTATTGGCTTTTTCCCTCCTTAGTTATAAGGGGTAGGGGCTATATAAATGGTATGAGTTTGCAAAGTCTGATCTTATAGCATCTCAGAGACATAGAAGTGTGACATGAGCCAGCAATGTGCGCTTGCAGCCCAGAAAGCCAACCGTATCTTGGGCTGCACCAAAAGAAGTGTGGCCAGCAGGTTGAAGCAGGTTGATTGGCCCCCTCTGCTCCGCTCTGCTCATGTGAGACCCCACCTGGAGTGTATTCAGTTGTAGGGTCCCCAGCCAAGAAGAACATGGATGTATTAGAGAGAATCCAGAGAAGGGCCGCAAAGATGATCAAGGGGCTGGAGCACCTCTCCTATGAAGACAGACAGAGGGAGTTGGGGTGGTTCAGCCTGGAGGAGAGAAGACTCTGGGGAGACCTTATAGTGGCCTTTCTGTACCTAAAGGGGGCCTACAGAAAAGCTGGGGAGGAGACTCTTTGTCAGGGGGTGTAGTGATAGGACAAGGAGTAATAGTTTTAAACTAGAAGGGTGTAGATTTTGATTAGATATAAGGAAGAAATTCTTTACTGTGGGGGTGGTGAGGCACTGGGACAGGTTGCCCAGAGAAGCTGTTGGTGCCCAATCCCTGGAAATGTTCATGGCCAGGTTGGATGGAGCTTTGGATAACCTGATCTAGTGGGAGGTGTCCTTGCCCATGGCAGGGCATTGGAATTAGGTGGTCTTTAAGGTACATTTTAACCCAAACCATTCTATGATTCCATTTCTTAGCATTGGCTTTTATCAGTATGTATGTGTATGAAAGGCTAAAGATATTAGCAGCAACAAAATACCCACAAAGCAGCGAGTAAAACTTTCCTAGGAAATTAATGACATGATATTCCTGTAAGTGCTCTTTTAATTTTTGATGTCTGCATCTGCAGTCAAGAATGGCAAAGAACAAAAGACTGAATGATTTTAGCAAGCTGCTTGCTGCTGTGCCAATCAAACCATTGATACATCCAGTAGAATAAAAATTCTTGTTGAGTGCCCTCCTAGTGACAAATGAGCACAGGGTGAACAGCAGAAAGACCTATAAGTCTAAGAAGTCCCATTGGTTTTGGGAGCAGCGATTCAATGAAGAGATGAAGTACAAGGTGGGATTTGGTGGGATTTGTCTCTGAGATGGCAAGCATGGCCATGCTGTGGTATTGATGGCATCTTTAGCACATGGATGATTGAGACTGCAGAAATACGCAATCTACAGATCGATTAGCGAGAGACTCATTAGTGGGAAGGAAGTTATGAGCAGATGCAACAGTCCTGACAAAACGAGCCAGAACACTGGGCCTGGTGTGTGGGCTGAATGTGAAGTAGGGTTGCCGGAGGGAGGTTCAGAGAGTCCTTTCCGACAGCCGGTCCTTCCTACCCATCTTCAGAGAAAAGTCTTAACAGTTGAAATGTTTTGAAAAGGATAAGAAGAAAATGTCCATAAAAACGTACAGATGAATACAGACACGAACACAGTGAGGGGTATGGACAGACACCGGGTGAACTTCCAAAGATGCAGATAAACGAGAAAGTGACATTTCCTTTCCTGATATATATTTTTCCTTTTTTTTTCCCCCTTCCAACTGAGAATGAGAAGTTTATTTTTATAGGCTGCTGCTTTAGGGCTCAAGCATCTCCCCTGATCTCAATTTCTCATTGCCTCTCTTACTGATACTTATCTTGGTACCACCCCCCCCCCCCCCCCCCAAAAAAAAAATGTTGACTTGTTGCCTGCCTTTTCTCCTTTTCAGAAAGCCTTCACCAGTGGTATGTTACATCTGGACACTGTGCTCAACTATCCCTCAGACCTGTTTATTTTCTGGGTGGGGTGTTAATTTGCTTTATTATTATGCATTGTTTCTCCAGTCATTCTGACATGGTTGCCACTTTCCAGACTTAAAAATTAGATGCACTAGGCAACAAAAGAGAGAAGATATTTATATGAGATTTATTTAAGCAAGAGACTTCATTTAAGCAAGCCTATTTATAAACCCAGGCTATTTATACTACCCATGGCTGTGACTGGGCATGTGTGAGTACATTTCTGTTGTGCAAGCACCATGTGTTTGGGGTATGTATGTTTGGCTGCATGCTTCCATATACATGGGGAAGGACTGCAAAAGTGGCTGTTAGTGGCTTTGAGAAGGAGGTGTTTGCAAACCCTAGCTTAACCTCGGGATGCTCTGAATCCTGTGGAAACAGAGGTGTTCTACCAGGGCTTGGCACAGGAGGGATAGTAGCTCATTTTGTGAGCTCTGAATTGCCCTGTGATAGTGTGGGGGGTATTGCCCTCCCTAGCTAAACCTAGTGTCCACTTTGTAAATTGCTCTTAGCAGAATATACTTGCAAAAAATAACAATGTGGGAAACAGCCCTAACTGTTTGCAGTTTATGTGAGCATTAATTTCCCTTTTATGCATGTGTGATGTGGCAGATGGAGTTTGTTCTTCACAAGGAAGTGTGTTGGGTGCTTGCTGAACTTGGAGACTAGACTTGTGTTTTCTTCTCATTAAGGATGGTCTTGGCAATCCTTTTGTGCACCTGCAGGGCCTTCCGACACTCTTCCATGTGAGTCTGCAATGCAAAAGCAGTGTGAAATGATTAGGATACATGGTGGCTAGGCCCCTATCAACAGCTCTTAAAATAATGGTTGTGAGGTCTTTGAACAGCAGCTGAGAAGGTGAACCAGGGCAGAGAGAATTTTAATCAAACTGTTTTCAGTACACTCTTTTTTGAAACATCATCAACCAGCGTTGTCATTCGGTTCTTAATGTGCACAATCACACTGGCACAGTTCCTCTAAAGGCAGCGTGTCTGGGTGTTATTCCTAAATAACACAGAGCAGAAGCTTTTGAAATTAAAACACATGCATAGAAAATTCTCCTGAATGAAAATCCTAATTTCTTTTTCCAGAGTGTCTAGACAAGTATATACAGGGCTTTTAGAAATCCAGAGATGTTCACTAATGTCATCCATTGTGCCATTCCTAAAGTTGTGTGTGGGTCTCACAGTACTAACCTCTTTTCCATGAGCAAAAGGGAGCATGAGTTGTGTGTGAACAGATTTTATCTTCCCGTGCAGCAGATGTCCTGACACATGGACTGCTGCAGTCAGTGGGGTAAGTAATCTCCTGTTTAAGTAGTTTCTAAGTACCTTTTTGTTATTAAAGTATTAAAAAAAAAATCATACATCACTATTTAAAAGGTGAACCATGACATCATCAGAGTAAATTCAGATACCTGAGTTGGATAAATTTTTCCTTTTCTTTTGTCCTTCCTATTGCTCTCTGATTTTGTTAAAAGCAGTAAAGTAAAATAAATCATTCTATTGCCATCTTATATGATCAAGCAGAGATTTAATCAGCATCTTCCGGAATAACATAATGCCCTAATGAATAAGGTGAAAGAGACCATGCTTGCATATAAGAGAGGCAAGACCAGATTCGTACATGGCATGCTCCATTTCAGGAGAGGCGGTAGCACAATGTTCATTTCTCAGTTCCCATCCTGTGGAGAGGAAGCATTAAAGGAAAGTCTCAGACTGTTTGGATTGCAGATAAATCCAGCTTGTGTTTCTTGTCTGGCAGGCTGTGCAAAGCAAGTGCTGGAGAAGTAGCTATAGGTAGAAGAATATTGTGGGTATAACGATGCAGTGAAATGAAATTGTTCTGTCCTGGCCATGTGTACTCCACACCAAGTGAATGAATTAAAGAACTGAGATGAAGATCACATGATGGAAAGTTCTCAGAAAAGTGTCAAAGGATTTTCGATACAAACAAACAAGGACTTGAACAAAATGGGAGAGGATGAAGCAGGGAAATCCTAACCCCAATGTGATGGACTAGGCAGAGAGCACTCTCATTGGGTAAATATATAGGAATTTTAAAAACAGAACAAGGTAATCATTGTGACCTTTGCATTTGTGTACTTGGAAGGCTGTGTAAGAAATCTTGAAGTTGGTAATGTGTACTGTGAAACCTTTTTCTGTCTAGTGCCATAATTTATTGTAATTGATTTGAAATTCTAAAGTGCCCTCCCATGCCATATGACTGCTATGTATGCTTGAAATGGCAAGACTCAAACATTGCAGAAGACTGCAGGGGCTTGTGTATTTTAAGGTTGCTTTATATGATAGTGTAGAGTTAACATTGGAAGTGGAAACAGAACCTACAGTTGTGCTGTCTAGACTGGGAAGTCTCCTTTCACCACCCAGACTGTGTGTAATCATTTAGCAATAGGAAAACTGAAAAATATTCCTGTCAGTTCCTGTAGCCAATTTTGGGATTGTTTGTAGGCTGTCTTTGGCTTAGCTGAAGAACATCAGTTGTCAAAGAAGATGAAGTATTGCAGATTCAACACCCCTAAGACAGTCATCATCCAAACAGTTGCTATGTCCAAGACCATCATACAAACCTCCAAAGTTCTGATTTCACTCATATGTAACGGGTAGAGATTTTCTTAACCCCACCTTCCTGCATCATAAAGGCAGAGTGATATGATTTAGAGTGAATGCAGTGGACTGAAAGTGATACACTGCACTACCAATATTTCACTGCTGCAGCAGTCACTGTTTTACCACCCTGAGCACTCCATCAAACCCACAGGCAGCATCTAACTATCTTTCAACATATGCATGCATCCTCCTGGGGGGGCAGGGGGGGAAAGCTTGTCCAGTGATATGGGAAGAGACTTGAATGCTCCCTGTGTTCAAAATACAACTGAAAGTTTTGAATACTGAACATGCACACTGATGCCTGGATGGTGGAAGTCAAAGTAGTCTATGCTTTGCAGAATGAAAGGTTCTATGTTTCGTAATTTGTATAGACCTTCCAGGATGATACAGTGGCAGATCACCTCTGAAGGTTAATCTGATTTGCAAAACTGTGTTCCTGACAGTGTTTTCAGCAGCTTACATGTCACTGAGGTTTCCTAGTCAGATTAGCTGTGTGGTTTGTAGTAAGGCTGTCTTCAGTGGCAGAAAGGATAGACATTTCTCTATACTGTGGCCCAGCATTTTCATTTTTCCTTTGTGCATATGCACAAAAGCTTATTTCAGTTGCATTAACATTTAAACAAACAAACAAAAAAACCTGAATGTTTGAAATAAAGTGATGGTAAAGGAGGCATAAGATTTTCTGATACTAGGTTTTGGGTGAAACTGAGCTAAATGTGAAATACAGCCTTAAAAGTTTCTAAAATGCTTTACAGAAGTATTCAGAAATATTTTTCTGTACCTGGAACCCAGTATGGACTGGGTCCTAACTTCTTCTTGTGAAAAGGCAATCTGTAGGTATTCCTGGGATAAGTGAATAGGACTGGCAACTCCTGGTGTAAGTAATCTGCTTCTACAAATGGACTTTTGAAAGAGCCAGAAAGCTCACTGAAAATTGTCAGGTAATTTATGATCTTGGATGAAGAGTCACTGGGAGCTGACCAACAAGTCTGCAACTTAGTTTCAGTAGGTTAACCGTCTTCTCCACGTCGGTATATAGAATAAAAAAAAAGTAAAACCCACAATCTGGAAGGATGACTAAGCATTATATTATATATTCATATTCGTATATATTCATATTCATATATATATTATATTATATATCACCATTGATTGTCCCACAGCTCCCACACACAAACAGGTCTCTGCGCGTGACAGCATCCTTCTGAGAGTGGCTGTTGGATTGGCAAGAAGCATCTTCGGTGTGAAGTCTTCCTGGAAATCATTGAGCCTTTCAGTTGAACAAGTTCATTTTATCTCACGGTCTTAGAAGATTTTTCAAAAATCAACTTTATTATGTGTCTTTGAAATTGTCTGGATTTTTCTGGCCTTGAATTTTTGATCTCCTGTTTTTGATCTCCTGTTTTCTTATGTATTTGCGCCCTGTCCTGCTTCAGAGTGCAGCAAAATTCTCAATATGTTTATTCTTACACCACAACCTTGGGAGGAAAGGAAATGCAATTTACAGCAGGGATTACTAAGAATGAGTGTGGCAAAGGGTGAGGTTCCCTGCAGTTAAAACTAGCAGCTTGCTGCTGTCAGAATCAGCCATGTCTGTCACTTCTGCTCCTTTCCTATGGCAGGGAAAAGCCTTGAAAATGGGTCTTCTGAGTTCCTGACTGGTTGCCCTAACCTGGGGCGCAGTTTTCTCCCTGTCAGTGGGTGAAATGCAAATGAAGAGTTTTTGAAACTGGGCCAAGGAAAGGTTTCTCAGATGCATCAGAGTGGCACTGGTAATCATTATGTTTGTTCAGAGTAGTGCTTTGTTAAACAAAACCTAATGGAGGGTTTTGAACTCTGGGTATCATACAGCAGAAAGGAACAATTTATTTGATTAGGAAGCTCTTCAATTTAATATTGGTTTAAAAAACAAATTTCAGTGTTGAGACCCACTAGGAGCATTACAGTTGTTTTTTTCTGTCATTTTATGTATTTATGGTTTGTGTGACTATTTTAAGCTCTACATGTTGACAACACTTTCAGTCCATAAGACACAGCAATTAGAGCTAGCAAACTGAACATTGAAACCACTGAGCTGTGTTATCATTCACACTCAAATGATGGAGTACACTCCACATCCTCAAACCACCCTCCCCTGTGTGATTTGCGCAGAAGGAACAGGGGAAAGGGATGGAACTGGAAATATATATATATATTTTTTTCCCAGCCAGCCCTGACAGCAAATCTAGGGTTTTTAATTAGCTTCCCTTCCCTTAAAATGCACATGGACATCTTTCCCCAGTTTAAGGTTTCAAAACTAAAGGAGTGACCACAAAAGCCTGCAGGCTCAGGGTAATGATTACAGAGACCATGCTGCAGGAAGTAGTAGGTCACGCTTCTTTAAAGGAAAATGAAAAGCCAGACGTACAGCATTGCAAGAAGTGAATCCTTAGGACATCCTGATGTGTTTAAAAAACATGGTTCTCTTCAAAACTCATTTCTAAGTCAAAAATGAACTGAGTGAGAGATGCCTTGAGAAGACACATCTACTGGAGCATCTCTCTCTGTTCTTGGTCTTGCTCTTGAGCACTAGACTCACAGGCTTCAAAGACCTGCCTGGACTTCAGATTAGGCCCGCAGGAGGCTGTCAGAAGAGATTTAACCAGAGGTGACCTTCATTAAACAAGGAGATCTGGGAGTCCACCTGCAGGGCTCTGTCAGGCTGCATTTTAAAATGCCGCTACTTACAGTGGTTAATGCAGTGGATTTCTCTTATTAGAACAATACAGGATTTTTATTTTTTTTCCCCAGTGGTCTTCATTTTTTGTTCTTCTTTAAGTTAAATAAATGAAAGTAAATGTTCATGACAAAGGAACACATCTTCCTTTTTTTCATCTGAAATTCTTCTCTAACACTATTACAACAGTATGTCAGCATCTTTCTGGTTTTATCCATGTAATATAAATGGATGCAGTTAGGTATTATTCCCATTTTACAGATTCAGTAACTGAAGATGGAGTAAGTGAATGGTGTGTTTGGGTGCCCCAAAGAAAGTCTGAAGAGCAGCCAAAATTGCCCCAAACTGCCAGGTCCCTTTGCTGACTTCACTGCTGGCCTATGGATCTCCTCTCTCTCAACTGTTGCTTCCTCTCCTCTTCTGATCTAGTTGTCTCTCCTTTCTAGAATTGTCAAGGGGTAGGACAGAGATTCATGTCTATGGACAACAACCCTTTTGAGCCTGAAGGTCTCATGGTGGCCTATTTCATCAGCCCCAGGCAGAACAGGGACTCCCAACGGAGAGCTGGTTGCATGAGGGCTCAGGTAGCCTCCTGTGGATGTTGGGTGCAATTTTGGAAGACTGCGAACAAAACAGCAGATTGCTTGGCAGGCTTCATAATAGCAGTGTCAGTTTTGATCTCAATTTGGACAGGTGCAGTTTAAGGAACTGGAAAGTGAAATGTAGCATTTTGATGGACTGTACAGTAATCTGGGCTCATGTTGGCCCAATACTCAAACTGGAAATAGGGGTAATGGGGTAGTGTCTGGGTACGCAGGGAGTGTGCCTCCTTAGCACGCACATATGTACAAGTGAGTGCTCCTGGGGTATGTCTGTGCATAGCCGTGTTTGCACAAGGAGAAAGGCAACGTGTGCACAGCTCTGCCTGCATGCGCTTTCCCAGTGCATGTGAAAAGAGGAGGCAATGAAACCAGCAGTGAGAGCAGAGGAGAGCGATGAGATTGCAGTTGATTAGGAGCCTGGCAGCAGATGTGCTCCACAAACCCAGCCCGCTGCATCCAGGCAGTTTCCATGGCAATGGAGCGAGTAATTGTGGATCTCTGTGAGCTCCCCCGCCAAGGTGGATGCGGGCGCCGCATCCCCACTGGCTCTGCTTCTCTCCCTCTGGGTCCTGGGGAAGCCAAGTCGGGAAGGGGGAAACACGGAGCTGGGGAGCTGGGATTATTTTTAATTTTTTCTTTATTTTTTCTTTATTTATTTTTTTCCTCCTGGCTGATGCTGGGAGAGTGGCGCTCTTCCTGGGAAATATGGTCTCCTGAGCTGTGAAATAAATGGGCAGGAGTTTCCCCGAAATGGGAGCCGGCTGCCATTGGCTGCCGTCGCCCCGCCGTGCCAATGGGAGCCCGACCGGCCGTCGGCACCCGCAACATAAGCAAAGCTACACGCTCGCCCGGCGGTGCTTGGACCAGCGAGCAAAGGTGTGCAAAGGGGGGGGGGGTCCCTCCTCTCACATGGCTACGCCAAGGACGGATCTCATTAGAGAGCCTCGGAGACCATCTGCTGCTCGCGTACATTGTGCCTTCCACAAAAAGCAGCATTAAGTCACTCGCTGTCGTGTGGGAGGCGAATTTGTCATTGGGAAGGATGGAGCTACGGGATCTCTGTAAGTAAATCCCTCTACTTTATCTTGCTGTTGCAGCCCGAGCATGGGTCAATAAGTGGTGTCATCGGTCAAGGAGCAGCAAAAGGAAATCAGCAGCAACTGCAAATAGTGGGAAGGGTCTCTTGGTTTTGCTTCACACATAGTCAGCTGTGTTCTTACTAATGGTTCCAGGCATTGGACAAACCAGTTAGCTGTTTGCTTTGCCTTGGGTGGTTGTTTAACGTAATTAAGATCAGTCTGTGCAAAGATGCTCTATTCTCAGTGGCATTTCAGGATCCTCTGGGTTTGAAATGGAGAACGAGCCACACGAAACAGAATAGTGTAGGCACAAAACTCCGAGGTGTCCATGTGCAGTCACAGGCACTAGTACTGTCAGTGTATAATGATAACAGGTGTGTTATTGCACTGGTTTGTAAAGTGCTAGTTCAGATGCTGAGCCAAGGAAACGCAAGTTGCTCACCATGCCTCGCTGTTCTCAGCACAGACAATCGTTGCTTTTCCTGCCCTCTCTCTTCTTTTTTCTTTTGATTTCTCTATTGGAGGAGACTTTAAAAAAGGCATGTAACTCACAAGCTTTATTGCTTGTTGATGAATCAGGCGAGTGCATGCTAAGTGTGGAAGAGTTTCCTTATTCACCATTGCAGAATGTGATAGAAGTTGATTTCCTCGCCTGTTGGGACTCTGGATTTGCTTCTGTAAAGCAGAAACAGTACACTTAGAAGGGTAGGGGGCGGGAGGGTGCAAATCTATCCCTATGTAGCCCTCTGGGGTTACATGAATTGCACTAGCTACGAATTTGGTTCAGCATTGTTTGTCTTTTATCAGGCATTTGCCATTACACTCAGTGCTTTGGTGTACAGAGCTGATGAATGACTCTGCTTAACCCTCTCAGAGGCTGTTGTCATCTTAGCTGGTTTGTGAAAGCAGATAGGAGGGAGGACAGGAGTAAAAAGATGTAGAAAAAAGTTTCTGTATTTTTACTCTCTGCCTGAGCTAGTCAACGGGTGTAAGAAATTTTATAGTAACCAAACTAGGTGTACAAATCAGATGAAGCTGACTGCCTTTTAGGGATCCATTTTCAGTGTGTTGTGTTCATTTTAGAAATAAATGCAAAACTTCCTTTCTGCTGGGAGCTGCTGGGAAGTGGCATTGCTGCCTGGAAATCTCATGCTGAAGGAGTATTTTTGGAGAAGGCTTAGCTGCTCAGCTTTGCTTTAGAGATGCTGCCTTGCAAGTTGTGGCAGGAAGGTGTATCTGAGCTTATTCCTTCTGTTGAAAGAATCAACAACACCTTAGATGTTGATGCAGAAAGGAATTGTTACTGTTTTAAAGAACCATTTGATCAAATTAAATGAGAGAAATACAGAATGTGGAAATCAGTGCCTCAATTCACTGAAAGTATCTACTGGGAAAGGATATAGTAAGCTCCTCTATGTACTTCTGCATGTTAAACCTGATGTACAACTAGAGCAGGAGAACCCCTCATTAAGTTTGACTTACTGCCTTTTCTGGAGATGTGGGTGCAAGTCACTCTCTCTGTGTTTTTCCAGGGATATTGGGATCACCTTTTATTGAAATGATGGCCCCAGGCATCCTTTGGCATTGGACTTACAAGCAATGTATTTTTCCTAATCTGTGCAAAAGAGAGAGAACTGTTAGCTCTTACTGCAGAAATTATTTTTGTTTAGCAGTGGTGGAAGTGACAAAAATAATTTTTTTTTGAAATAGATATTTGGCTGCTCTGTCACCTTCCCCTGAGATTGTATCATACACTTGTATTTACTCAGCACTGATGTAGCTGAAGATCCCATCATGTACAGCAGTCTAGGCAAAGAGATGTGCCCACTCCCCATCCTAGAGGTGGATGCTTTGATGTAGGCTGAGATACTCCATAAAGAGCTGAGGGAGAGCTTGGATTCCTGCACATCTGGGCATGGTTTGTCTCTGGCTCCAGACCGGTCGGTCATTTGATACACATCAAAATGAAGCTCCATTGCATCTTTCTGAGTTTTTATTTCTATACTTCCTACCTTCTGCTTTATTTTCTGATTGATAATGTAGGAGCCTAGGATAATGTTATCTTTTAAGGTCACTGCAACTTTTATATGATATTTTAGTTCTTGTTAATGCTCCAGGGATACAGCTCAATACAAACCTCTTGAGTTTAGTCACTCACATTAGACAAATACTATGTGACTGTTCCTGTATCTCCCATAACCTTGTTTAAAGGGATTTGTTTACTTGTCTGTCCCTGTGCATTAACAGATAAAAGGAGGACAGTGGGGAGGGAGAGGGAGAGCCTATAACTGCTAAGCTTTGTATGGTGCATTATACCAGTCTGTCTGAGGACTTCAAACCACAGTAGTGTCGGAGGTAGAAAAATCTGTGCTGCAATCAAAGCCACATTTGCGTTAGATTTTTTTGACCTGATGGTGCAGAGAACAGTTGCTTGTCATTAATGCTTGGGGATGATCTATGTGGGAGAAGCATTTCAGATTCCCAGGCTATAAGAGTTCTAGCAACGGGGGGGAGTAGGCTTCAGTGAGAGCTGTGGCATGCTGGCAGCAGTTGGGAGGACGCAGAAGCTGAAAAATGCTATCTTGGGGTAGCTTTAATTGGTTGCATTGGAAAACACTTGGTTTGATGGGCTCATGTCTTCTAAAATGCTTGGTACCAGACCAAATTGGCATACCTCCATTGACTTACACTAGAAGCCACCAGATATTGATCTGATCATCAGTCTTAAGCTTAAGTTTTCTTGGAAGAGCAAGATTTTTGAAAGGCAGCAGGTTAATTTGCCTCTCCCTTTACCTCAGCAACAGTAATGTTGAAAACCAGAGTAGAGTGGGCAGTGCATATCTTTTGGCTTGTTTCATTGCACTTTAAACTTAATGGGTTATCTGTCCTTTGTCTACTCAAAGAGCCACATTCCCATCTGCTTGTCTATGCTGGAAATGTAGAGCAGAAATCTAGAAGAGAGGTTTGCTTTGATGAGAAAGTAACACCTTGGGTGGTGGCTCTTCACTTTCTGTACATCCACAGTTACTAAACTGGCATATTTCACTGTTTCCCTTGATCTTAACCCCCCTTCCATTTCAGTACAAACACAGTTCTCATTTGTGTTCTAGTTAAATAGATGCTAGAGCCATCAGTCTTCAGTTTTCCCTCAGCTGTATTTTTATTTTCACCCAATTATTCAAGTAGGTAGAGTTCTTCTGCAAACTAGAAGCCAAATGCTTTCATTTAGGTGTTTCTGAGGTTGGTATGCTCAAAGGAATTGCAGGCAGTGATAAATTTGAATGAGACTAAAAGCTCAAATATGAACGTTTCCTTATTTTTGTTTGTGCCTGGAAAAAGTTACTCCATGCTAGGATGTGACTTATATCGAACATCGTGGCAAGTCACAGAAAGTGTGCTCTCCCTGTTCAGTACATGCACACTTGCATCTCAGATGGCAAGTACACACAACAAAGCAATGCCGAGCACAGAATAAAAATGGAACAGCAGTAAAACAAAGACAAGTGAATCATGAAAAGCCCATTGATTTGCTTGACACCCATTTTGTTCAACATTGTGCAACGCTAATCTGAAAACTCCTGTGCATCACAAAAACTTTTCAGAACAATAAGAACTGTCAGTCCCAGCAGATTTTACAGACCTGTCATTACTCTTTCATTGTCTTGAAGCACTAAGTGGCATACAGAAAGATTTTTGGCAGGATTTCAGTAATGGTCTCATAAAGAGGAATCGCGTGTCACTACCTCACGTATGTTATCGTTTGCAAATAGAGTGTAGCCCAGCACAGGCCCCTAGAAGCATGTCTGTCCCCATACTAGTGTGATTATTTTAAGGTGCTTGTTTATTTTGTCTCTTTAAAAACAAACAAGCAAAAACCAAAAAACTTTTCACTCTTTTTAACTGTAAAAATCTAAAAGCAAGAAATTAGAGACTTCCTTTTCCATTTTGACTTGATACCTTCTAGACACTTAGAGTTACTGTAATAAATTCACATCCTGCTCCACTTGCTGCTTCTTGGGAAGGAGATAGGAGCATTGACAGTGATTGCCACAGGCAGAAGTTTTTATCTGCTCCCTTAGAGCATCCAAGTCCTCACCTACTTCAGTGAGGGCAAATGTCCTCCTGCTCTGCTATGTGTTCTTTCACTCCTGATGCTTTTCTCCCCTGTTAAGAAAACTCCCCATCATTAGGAGCTGCAAGCCATTCTTAGGGACATGTCTTTAAGTCGAAGTATGGTGGGAAGAGAGATTGGCTTTGTATATCGGAGACACAATTTTATTTTTTTTTTAACCAAAATCAGAGGCTGTTTAACTGGACATTTTGGCTTCCATACTCCGTCATCCTAGTGTAGCATCATTCAAATACATACCTTACCCAAATAAAATTATGAGATATAGCAGGAGACATGACATTCTATCTGAAAATGAAAACATGAATTGAATTATGCGCCCTTGACATCAGTAACTTGCAGAGCCCATTCATACTACAATAAATCTGTAGCAGTTTGAAAAGTCTGTAGTACATAGATCACCTTCTTTGTGGATTTCACACAAATTGTTTCTCTAATTAACCATTAAGTGGTTTAAAAAAAAAAAAAAAAGATGCAAAAGTCAGGCCTCGAGGTAAATAAATGACCTTCATATAAACTAGAACTTTGATTAGCTGTAGTTTGGATCTTTTAAACTCCTCTATAGTGCACAAAATCAATCTTGTAATGGGGTGAAAAGAGATCTTCATATTAATGTTCATATTAATGTTAGCATGCTGTCAAATTAATACATCAAATAATATGCTCTTATCCGGAGTTGGTGGACTCCTTTTATCAGTGCTTTTGATGTGGCAAAGAAAGTGCTTGTTCCACAGCTACAAACCCAACTCTTTTAGTCTTCCCTTCTCTTTGAACTTCAATTTTCTTAAGACTTGGAACATCATTATACAGAGGGCAGCTTTCACAGATAGGCATTTCAAGATTCACATCCAAAGACATATTAGAAGCCACACAAAGGGATTTTCTTTTAAACTAGATTTTCAAATATATGTAACCTTATGGCTTGACCCCTGGATCCACTCCCAGGCTGTATTTCAAGGAAAAGTGTCTACCCACATATAGTTATCACCACTAAGATGAAAGCTGTCACTTTATTCTGACACCTGTGAGAATGAAACAGGTATATATTAAAAAAATGTGGGGGAAATGGTGAAAAGATTTGAATGAGTTCACATTTATAAAAGACACAAACCCACGGATCTCGGAAACGAAGGGAAGACTTGCAGGATAAACTGCAGATCTTCTGCTCAGAAGCAACAGAACGTTTCTTCATTTGTTAGTCTCACCCAGGTAATTAAACAGACTTGAAAACATAAACAATTATAGATTTTCCAGATCTCTACAAATATAGCTCCCTTTGCTATGAAAGTTAATAAGGTTCTAACTTTAGGGTGGATTTTCTGCTGGGTGTCTAATGGAAGCCACTGTGAAGGATGGTGTTATCTTATGCTGCCTTTGGAGCCTCTCATCAAAGTGTAGTGTCTTTCCATTTCCAGACTTATCTGTCAAAGCTGTAAACTGTCATAGATTTATCCCAGCCACAGTGAGCGTTTCCCAAAGGACTGCCTTAACTGTCCCTTTAGGTATCTGCAGAGGTAGAAATGCAGCTATTTGTTTCTTGCTGACCTGTGTGTAAACAGGTGGAGGAAATCTGCAGAGCCTGTCTGCCCTCCATGTAAATCAGGGACAGAAGGCCCAGGGGCATCAAGGTGTGCATTTGATTCTGTCGTGCCCGTGCCTCAGCACTACAAGCCACAGCAGAGCTATTGGCTTTCAGCCAGCCAGGATATGCCAGACCATGCTGGAGCCAATGGCCTGAACCCCCTCCAAGGGGAGCCCATCCTGGTTTTTGTCACCCCAGCAAGGTAGTCACATCTGCATTTGTTAATTCACCACAATGCCAAGGAATATTGTGGCTGGAAGAACCTTGTTCTGTAGGAAAACTAATTCAGAGTCCCTGTCTTCAACACAAGGTGTTAAAATATACCTTAGGCTCTAGCCACAGGGAAGAACCATAGATCAGCCTGTCTTCTCTCCTGTCTCTCTCTGCTTTCACAAGGGACCTTTTCCTTCCCTTCTTCCTCACACTCACATTTTGTAGGGTAGAATTCGCCCATGTGGCTGACAGAAGCTCTGCTCATCCTGCGGAAAGGCGAGCTTCCCTGATGTAAGGGTCTTCACTGCCCGTTCAGACTCTCATCATGCTTTGAAATACAGCTGCAGAGCTGTAATGATGTACGTGAAACCTCCCACTTTCACACTGCTAGCTGCTTTGGTGCATAAAGTAAAGAGACAAGGGCTTGAGTTAGAAATACCTCTGATGTTTTGCAACAGCAACAAAAAGTTGGATTATATCTATCTATCTACATATATTAATATTTGGTCCTGATTATTTCTGCTTTTAAATGCTATTATAAGCCAGTTAAATATTTAGTGAAGTGTGGAAAGTTTATTCACAGTTGTTTCCCAGATAAATTCCTTTGTTCTCACCTCCTAACTTACCTTTAAAAATCCCCTGTTCAAATTAAAACCCCATCTCAAATAACAACAGAATGTTTGGGGGTTGTGCTTAAAATGTATTAAGTCACATTTTCAATTGCAAGTGGAATTGTGCTGTTTTCTAATGCTACAGAAAAAGTACAAGAGAGTCTTAAACAAAGTAAGTTTTGCTTGTTCACACATTAAATTATAGATCAACCCACCTTTGCATGTAGGATTTCTGCCATTCAGAACTCATGGGCCTCTGCTCCAGACTGAACTTTTCACCAATTCCAGTAAGGGTTTTCACTGCAAAAGATTGTAGCCCAGTGAATTTCATGACTTTGGCTTTTAAAAATATTTAGAAGCTAGAAGCTTCTAACCAAGAGTTTATTTGATGGGGTAAATATCAAGAGTTTCAGACATAAAGATCTGAGCACTAGCATTGATCACTGATTTGATAAGAGAAACAAATGCAAATGTGTGTTGGGTTTTCTCGATTATAAAGCACTTTGCTGCCAGGCTTCAACTAGGGAGATAGTCACCTTTCTGTTAGGTATTACTGGGTATTGGTAATTGAAAGAAACTTGTTTTTTCAGTCAAAGAGATATGTGACAGATTTGTAAAGTGACAAGTATAGGAAAGCCCCCCAGCTAATTGTATGATTTTAAACTTAAACACCAGAGCTCAGTAGCTACTTGTTCCAGAATTTTGCCAGAGCTATGATTTAGAGGCTTTACTGCACCAAAATCCCAGAGGTTGTTGCAGTTTGCAATAATGGGCTGCCAAAAGATAATCACAGTATTCTGGTGATTGTAAAGATATGTACACATTTCCTCACAGTCTCCTGCATAGAAAGACACCTGGGCCTGAATCCAGACCCTTTTGGATTATGGCCTTGATCTGTTGTCCCCATCCATGCTTCTGTTTCATTAGTACTAGCAAACCATGTAACCTAACAAGGGGGATGCACATCTCTGAAGCTACAGCCCATCCAGAGCATCAAGCTGTGACTGATGCCACAAGGCCCTCTGTGAAAGGTGAATGCAGTAGGTTGTGTAGGAGTTGTGAGTCAAAGTACAGTGGTCCTGCTGTACAATTCCAGTCACCTCAGTAGCATTTGTTGCTTATATGAACATTGTGGCTGGGGTTCAAATTCGGAAGCTGCTTAAAACGAACACCAGTGCAGGAGGTGAGACTTTGGCTGTGTTGAAGCAAGTGCTGTGAGTCCCACCAGTTTCAGTGATCCCAGGTTTGCATCCCGGAATCAAGAGGTCACCTTTCTGGTGGAATGAAGTGTCCAAATTATACCATGCAGGAAGTCAAAAAGCACATCTTCCCAAGGAAAGCAAAAGATGTTAAAGGCATCTGTGTGAGTCAGTAGCAAAACAAACAACGATTCTGATTACCAATATATAAATAAAAGAATGTTTGTTCCACCAGGGATAACAGCTTGCTACTTGCTTTGCTCTCAGGATGCAGGGAGAAAGGAAGAGAAAAAGGTACTTGTAGCCAAGTTGGCTGGTACAGTCCAGCAGCACAGTCAATCAAGTTGTTTCATCATTCCAAGTCATTCTGTAATAGCACAATAGCACAGATTTATCTTCCTGCCTTGAAGTTGTCCCCTGATGATAATTTCAGTTTTGTCAAGAGATAGCAGAGATTTTGCTGAAAACCTGCAAGCTCCTCTTACCTGCAGTGAACAGGAGGAGAGCAGAGTAAGTTTTTTTTTGTTGTTGTTTTGTTTGGGGTTTTTTTCCTTCTCATTGATGCCTATTAAGAGCCTTAAAGGTGTAGGAAATCTTTTTTTTTTTTTTTTTTTTTTAATGAATACACTATTTTAAAAATTGCATTGACTCAGCAGAAGGATGTATGTACTTTAGATCATAATAGGTTGATAATCAAGCCTTGTTATGTATGCTTAGCTCTTTAACTCTAGCTGTAACATTTTACTTTTATTTTAATTCTCCAGTGGACTTGTACATTCTTGATATGATAGCAAAGAGACTGCTGGTTTGTTATATATATAATAAATGTCTTAGTTACAAGTGTTTCTCTTCAGTTTTCTGTGTGTGTGAGAGAGAGGTAGATAGAGAGTGGAAATAATTAACCAAAATACATTTAATTTATATCTAGGAGCAGGCTGCTTAATAACAAATTCTCTAGTTCCCTATTGTGCTAAGCAGAACTACACATAGGAGCCATTTTATGTAATTCAGTGGGATTAATCCAATATGCATGTGCTACCGAAATGTGATTTGAGCCTCTTTTAAAAGTATTTGAGGTTCTTTGGAAAGCTGAGTCCCTTAGATTTGGGTAAAGGAGATCTTTTTTTATATATATGGCACTAGGATGCAAGAATCCAATTAGAAATTATTGTAAAATCCAGTTTTATGAAGTAAGAGGAGATAACGAGTATTCCTGACACTGCGGGTGTAAAAAGAAGAGGAAATATATGTGTTGTGTGTATAAATGTAATAAATAATCTAGTAATAATTCACCTTTTTGGTCAGTTCTGGAGTCCTAGGACTTCACACTAATGCAATTCACAAGCTCTTCCCTGGAAACGTGAATTTCTGTAGAACATGCAAAACACTTGTCTTGCCAGGTTATTTTTGTTTTTCCTATGATTCTAGGCAGATTTTAAAGACTTCTTCTAAAAAACAAAAAAAAAAAGTGCCTAAATTAATACACACACTGTACTGACAAATGTATGAGTAAAACAAGGCAGTACAACAGCCTAAAGATGTTACCTACCATTCAAGTTATTTTCCTGCTGCTATCAGCCTTGAGGAGGAGTTGAGTTTTGAAAACATTTTACCTATAAGAAGACTTTTGGTATGAGCATGAAAAGGAAGAAAAAGAGCAGATTTCTACTATTATTTAATGTGTATTTTCAGGGCTGATGGAGAGGAAGATTAAATTCTGTGTGTTTGACAGCAGCATTTGAGCACTTGAGTGAAATTCTATCTGCTCTGCTCTTAATCCTGTGGTAATTTGGGATCTGTAACCACTGATTTCTAAGCATGATAACCCACTCCCCTGCAGTTAGTGGTGTTGGCCTCATCAAGAGCCTCAGTGGTCTTGATCTTTAAATAGAAAGCAGCTTAACCTGGTTGACAGTTAAGTGTTGGATTTTCTTTTAAATGAGTTTGGGTGGTCTAGTTATTCTGTTCAGTGTAATGCTGGGATGTCATTCTTCTCTTTTTCATGTCTTTTAATGATGGCCTTACTGGAGCAATGATGAAAAGTATCCCTGCTTAGTAATCCCACCTCTGGTGAAACTTCAGTTAGCATCATGAAATAGAGCTTTCCTCTACAGCCTGTTGGCTCTGCACACTGATCTGGAAGTCTACATTTTCCCTGGGTGCATTGTTTCGTTAAGGCTTGCCTTACCACAGGGCAAGTGAGAGAGAATACTTCATGGTAGCCTTTAATGATTTCACTAAAGTATCAGCATGAATTGCTTACAGCACCTCCGGTACAGACATCTATCCTACCCTATGTGTTCCACATTGGAATTAGAAAGGAAGACAAAGAGAGACACTTTTTTGGCATATCACAGTGCAAACCCATAAAATGAAATGCTGTTAATAAACCTTCAGAATTAGGTGATTCTCTTTTTAAATACTAAATCACTTGAGTTTCTCCCACAATTTTATTTTAGAAATCTGTTCCTAAGATAAAGGAAATCAGAAGCATAAATACCTGGATATGCTATAAAACCCATGGCCCTGTTTCCAACAGTGCATGTATCAGGAATGAGATTCTAGATGTTCATGGATGTCTTCCAGTAGCTTTTCACTGACATCAGCGATCACTTAGATTTGCTCCAGGTTAGTATTAGACAGACATAATAAATTTGATAGTGGCCAAATTGATCTTCTATCAGAAGGTACCCTCTAGGCATATCATCCAAATAATTTACAGAGATGCATGTGATACTAGCTAGAAAGGTAGCTACCTTCTAAATACATACTAAATTTACATATAAGTTATATAATTGGCAAGAAAGGTCATCTCTTCCTGAGATCTTTACTACATTTGCTTGAAACCAGGAAAAGTAGTAGAGGCTTGTCTCTAAAGATCTGGCAATGTGAAGTCAGAATCACCGTGTGTGTGGCCAGAGCAGCATGATGGCTGGAAAGTACTCAGCAAAAGCCAAGAGGGGAAAGCAGGGAGCAAGTCCCTGCAGTGTTTGAGGGCAAAGAAGAGTTAATGACGGGGAAGGCAGAACTGCAAGCCAAGATTTGTTGTAGCTGGCAGTCTGCGTTGTGAAGGGAAGAGAAAACATTCATGCCATGTCCAGAATGGAAATACCAGGACCAACCTTGAACGATTATTTATATTTGGTAGGCTTGTTATCTCTGAGAAGCAGCAGGGGAGAAACCACCGTCTCATGGAGTGGTTTTTGACTAAGTCAGGCTGACACAGTCTGCTTCAGTTCCTCCATCTACCACAGACTTTTTCTGCCACCTTGAACCAAGGAAGAGAACTTCACTCTTGCACCCTGGCTCTCCATCTGTGACATGCATGAGCAAAAACACTGTCCTGACATAGTGATATGCTGCAGGTAGAAAATATGCTGAAGATTCAGTGATCTGGTTCAGAGCAAGAAAAAATAGACTAGAGCCCCTGCGGTTAGGATTTCCTTGCAAATGGCCTGAAATAAAGTGCAAACCCTGTTTACTGATGTAAACTCGTTATATTAGCCATGGACACTTTTTATAATTAAAGCATCAAGATTCTATTTGCTTAACAGAGATGTGAAATTTCCTTTAACAAAAGCAGCTTTGTAGAGAAGCATGAAAAAACAGTGCTATGTGTAAACCCTGAAATTGCTCCTGATGTTCAGTTAAAGTTGTTTCTGACCCACTGGGTTCAAATGAGGGCCATTTTTCTTCAAAACTCAAATTCATCAGTTCTAGAGCAGTCAAATTCAGCTCTGAAAGAGCTGAAGTGTGAACAATTGTACTTTACAGCATGTGTGAAAACATATGACAAGCAATATCTGGGTCTTGTTGAGGTTTAGACTAGACCACTGGTGCCAGTTTGGTGAACCATGCTGGGCCAACCAAAAAAAAAGCTCCAGGTCACAAGCTGCTTCACTGTTAGGTGATTGGGGTGACCCTTTACCGTGGCCAGAGCCAATGTGTCTTCTTCCTGTGCATGTATCCCCTCTCAGAAGAAGATGTAAGCCTGCTGTGCCATGAGAAGTTTGCAGGTTGGCTCCTGTGGGAGGGAGGAATGGGGCAACCCTCAAAAAAGGAGAGAGCGAGAAGAGGCTATATGAATTGTTTTGGAAGCAGTAGGTAGCTCAGCTTCAATTAGATGGCTATTGCAGAGACCTTTTCCACCTTTTTATCTGCAAATGGAAAAGGTATTTGACTAAGTTCAGTAACACTTACATTTTCCAGTTGTTTCCAGTTACTTTGGGATGCTTTAGTTCATCAAAATGATTAAAAGCTGATGTAGCATCTTCACTGTGTTGTTCGAATAACAATCGTCTTTAAGGAAGTAAAGGTTGGGAAATGTAAAAATAGGCTACAAAAAGTGTGCCCCGTGAGGATAAAAAGTGTTGAGTCCTACAATGTTTCTACTGTTAATACTTTGCCCTTCCACCTCCATTTTTTTTCTTCTAGCCTAACAGTGGCAGCTGGTGCAATAATGGTCTCCTGCACATTTTTAGACCTAAGGTACACAGTCACATTTAGAACCTGACAGCTTTATCTTTCTGGAATATGAACACTACTTGAAGCCTACAACTGAAACAATTAGCTATAAAACAGAAAGCAGCTTAATAAAAAAAATAAATAAAAAATAAGTTCTCCAGCTTACAGATACATTTTGAGAATTTGTTAAAAGAAAGCAAAAGAAAAAAAAAAAAAGTAGGTGAACAAGCCTCAGAGGACTTAGCTGTATCTTATGGGTTCTGAGACTATAAATGATTTAAACTAAAAAGGCATTTGAGAATACACAATAGAAGAATGGGCTTTGACAACAGTAGAGGGAGCAGAATAGAAATGTAGTGTTACTATATGTACTGCTCACACTAAAACCAGCAACCAACGGGAGGAATTTGAACTAAACTCTATGAACATGTATCTTTAGAGCTCTTATTAATGGGTTGTTCTGTTCCTCTCCCAGTTTCTCTTGACCCTGTTCTGAGGGCTAAATTAATCCCTTGTGCAGCTCAGCTGAGGATAATGAAGTTGCCCCAGGGTATGAATGTAGCCCTTGGGTTTGACCTACAGAAGGATGAGCCTCTGTTCTTTGCTATGTTTTCAGGCAGTTTTGTTTATGTTGGATTAATTAAAAACACCCTCACCATTCCCCAGGCTTATACGCTTTCCTGTGCAGAATAAAGGAGACTCCAATGCCCTGCCTCTCTCAGCCTATCCACGCCTGTGCAAAGACACAGTGGAAAATGCAGCTAATGAGGGAAATGTAATGGCTCTGATCATATTTGTGAGCAAAAATGCACATGTTCTGATAGAGCCTGTGTGGGCAACCTTTATGATGGTAAGGGACACTTTGTATTTCTTACAGGCTATTCTGGAGCTTGTTGCTTATGTTTTTGGGGCCATAGGTATTGCTCGTATTTGGCCAGCAAGGTTGAGTTTTGTTTGTTGGAGGTGAACGTAAGGCATCAAACCATGTGGTCATCTGGAATTTGCTCTAGGGTGGATATACTGAAATGCCCTTTCCTGTTTCTGCATACTAGACTCCCAAAAGGTTTTAAAACATATTTTTTTTCACGACATTTGAATAAATCACTTTCCACAAACGGTACCACTTTAAAATCCAGAAAGATGGGTTATATCCAGTGTGAGAGATGGATTGTAATCTACTACAAAGTCCCCTCATTTTTCTACATATTTCCACAGCAGTAACTTTCCCCTTTTGTTTTTCTATCTCTTTTCTCTTTCTGTTTCTGCATCCTTCCTTCTATGCTACCAGTGTGCAGGTACCATGGTAGCACAGACTGGCCAAACAGAGACTGGTGCGTTGCTGCAAGGCATCAGAAGTCAAACACCACTGAGCGAGAGAAGTTGCCCTCATGAATGCAGTCAGAGCAAGAAAACATTTGGCTCTTTCACCTCAGTGCCACAAAAACCAGGTGGAGTCAGCCAAATCCCCTCCATCTGCCTCCTCTCCTGCCACCACCTTTTTCTTCTTTACCCTATAAATTGCCTATGGATTGGGGTTTAAGCTGGATTTAAAATACCCTGTGTATATTAGTTTATTCCTTTGTGAATCAGGAGATTTGGCACATCTGTGTCTTAGCGTAAACACCTCGTTTCATGGCTCAGTAACAGTGGAGACAGATGGACAGGTTAGTTTTTCATGGAGGACAATGGATGGCTTCTGACAACTTGGAACACTTCACAACAGCACCAGCGTACTGAAATTTGCAAAAGGATAAATTTCCTTAAGGTCAAAACCAACCTGTGAACACCAAAAGGGAATTTACAGGATGTCCTTACCACATCCCAGTGATGTTTCTGAGGGCCAGTCTGTGTGCTGGTCCTTTGCCATTGTGACCGTCTGGTCACTTGATTACCATCTGTCAGTAGGGTGTACTCAAACAAAGGAAAGAGTGATTGACTCAGAAAGACTTTTTTCAAGGTCTGTGGTTGTGTTGGATTTGTTTTGCATTGATTCTGGAGAATGCTGATTAATATAAATCATCTTGTATTGCGACACTTGACCAAGGCCTATAATCATGCCACTACTTCAGCTGTGTCTGATTGAGAAGTCCTCAGATTAAGCTTAGTATTTACAGCAAGGAGTCCCCTCTTTGCCAGCTGGGAGGCTGAAACCAGCTGCATTCTGAAATTTGAAGGAAAGAAAGGAAGAATCTCTGAATTGTTTTAGAAAATGGTCTCTTCCTCATTACCCTAATCATATAAGTATGCTGAAGGCTGCAATCAGAGCTTTCTTCCTTTTCCCTTTTCCTTCTTTTAAATCAGGCTCAAGAAAAAAGATTAATGAACATTGGACTGAAAAGAATCACTGGGATCACCCACGTCATATCCCTGCAACTCAGTAATAGACTTTAGAGCAGAGACCATTAAACTTCTCTTCCATGAGTTTCATTGCATGTTGCAGGATACATTTCTCAACGTCCTTTAAGCCATGTGGGTCTACATAGAAAACAAAGCTGTCTACATAATATGCCATGGTATAGGTCAAGGGGACTGCTGATCTTGGGACCTCTCAGTGTCCCGAGATACATTTCATTTCTTAAACAATATAGTCTCATATCTGAGGATTGCATTTCTTAAATGAAGTTCCTAGGTAATGCAAAGGAAAGCAAAAATACCCATCATTTCCAGTTGTACTACTGCACCTTAGCATCTTAGTCCAAAGTGGCATTGATTTAAGCCCTGAGTGTGCCTTCTCCTGTCCACTGTCTTAGATGTAGCAGTTGCCAGTCTTCAATGCTGGGGAGAAAGATAGAAGCAAAATCAATGTATAGGAGGATTAAGTGATGTATCCAACGTCATACAAAGGCATCTGTGGCAGTCAGCAATCAGATCAATGCAACCTAAATGTTGACACAGTGCATAAATTAAAGGAATGGCCTACTTTCAGTTGTTTTTTGGTATTTTAAGTGAGAAAATAACCTTCAGGTAGTATCCAGAAATAGTCTCTGCCAAGTTTTTAACTCAGGTCTACTCAAGCAGTGGAAATTGGTAATATGTAACCTGTTTTTAAAAAGAATTCCTGGCTATCCATGGACATATCGAACTCCAGTCCAGTGCTTAAACTCAACCTGTCTTTTCTCATTACTATTACCTTGAGTCTTCTCTTCTTTTAAGGAGTGTTCCTATTGCTGTGACCTCTGTCAAAGTTTAACAAATGAGGTGTGGTTTCACCAGCGAAGGCTTGGGCTAGGGGCTTTGTTTGCTTTCTGGCATGATAGGACAAATGTTTATCAGACCAGCATGGAGCAATAGCACAGCAATAGCTAAACCAGATCTGGAAAAACACAATTGAAGCATTGACATTGCAAGTATAGAACTTGGAATATAATGAAAGGAATGAACAGTACTGTGCTCTGGCTGTGGATTGGTTTGAGTGGAAAAAGCTTTGAACCCTAGAGGTCCCATAGCTTACTCATGGATACTTTTATGTGTTAAGGGAAAGAGCAGTTAAGCAGTTGTGGATATGCTTTGCATATTCTAAGATCTTTTGTCATCAGTAGACTGATCCTGGGAGATCCTGAACATCATTAGATCTCAACAATTTTGTTTTCTATTGGAAAAAAAAAAAATGGACTCGTACTGCAGGAGACAAGACCAGAAAATTCTCTAAATAAATATAAGGTCTAGAATCCTCTTATTTTGGAGGAATGTCTCTCAAAAATGTTACTTTCCACAACTGGGACATCTCTGCCTTGCATGTAACATCCCTGCTTAGCATGCTAGATAAAAGTCACATCTCTGGCTCCATTTGTCTGACATGCAGTTTTCCTGCAAGCTCTCTAATATTTACTCTGGGGGGAATCTGTAGACCTTATCTAAGAGGAGGAATTACTTTGTTGTATCTTTGGCATGCTCTTTAAACAATATTTTAAAAACACCTGAAACCATGCTATATAAAGAGGATTCTTTTTGTGAGTCTCAGTGGAGAAAACAAAAGTGAGAAATTTCCCTGTTCTATTTTCTGGCTCTACTCTGCATCCTAGCCCTTGGCTAGGGAGCTGTTTAAGTCATAGGGCATGGTAATTAATATTAAAACAAACAAAAGCAAATCTAAGAGACTTTCTAATGCACTCTGGTGTTCTCATTCACCTGCTCCCCTCATCACTTAGATGGCTCTTAGACTGGCATGTATTTTACTGGTGTCCAACATACATTGGTGTAAAATCACACAATACATTCCTCATCTGACAGAATAATTTAATCCTTATACTTTATATGATTTATTGCAAAATGCTTCTACTACTCCTGCTTTAAGCCCTGCCCTGCTTTCTCCATCCCTGTCCTTTGAGTTTGCAGGAAATGTAGATTGCCAGTGGATTATATGGCAGAGTGCTGACCCATAGAGAGGTGATGGCTTGTTTAGGTTTGACCCAAAGTGCTCTCAGGAGTTGGTTTATTGTAGCAGTTATGTTCTTGTATTAGCTAAAATGGAAAGTGATGTAAATTTATTTTGCTGGGCTTGATTGCAACTTTCAATTGAACTTTATCTCTGAGAATAGTCCTTTGGAATAACAGTCTCTGCTTAGCCACCCAAAGGTACTGGCAGAAGCCAGTTCTGCTACCTTACGCTGTCCTGATGGTGCAACCCAGCTTCTGACCTGAAGCAACTGAAACAGAAACCAGAGGTTAGTTACTCTTTCTTGCCTCCTTTGGTGATGGAAATGTGAGCCAGGCTTGAGATCACCTGTGCATTTCATTCCTGGGACTTCGCTGTAAAATTTTAGTTCACTTATAAAGGCAAATACATTGAAATTTTGCTTGAAAACTTCTCCTCTGCTTGAAGATAATAGCTATGTTTACAACAGTAGCAGCAGTAGCCAAACTTTCAAAAAGGAAACCTTTTTGTTGATGGGGTGGGGGGAAGTTATTTTTGGTAACATAAAATCTCAGTTTGGCCTTGGCAGGGAAATGCCATGCTGCTGATGCTGGAACAGGACAAAGAAATGGGCTCTTTAGAGTGGACATCCCCTAAGCTTTCCAGCATTCTGGAGGATCCCCAAAGCCCCATGGAAACCAGATGCATTCCTGCTGCAACAATGTAACTGACCCTCGCAGGAAGGGAACATTTGGGGGGGGGGGGGGAACATTACAGTATTTTCCTTTGGAAAATTCCACTATTGACATGAAAAACAGCAGGGTAACAGCAAAGAAGGATTGCAAATTTTGACAGCACCGACAGGTAAATATTGGCTTTGTGCAAACAAGTTTCTATAAATAACCCGTCTGCTCCAGAAACTCCACAGATGGCAGCAGGGCTGCCAGGGTATTGATTTACCCACTGTGCTCAGTGCAGAAAAGCACAGCTGTCAGCTTTGCTGTTCTCCTTGTTCAGTGTGTTGCTCCTGCTCCTACTGAGAGCTGTGTGCCTTGTTCACCATTTTTCTTTGCCAAGTGGAGATGAAGATTAAGAGCCCAAAAGAAATAATTTGAAAGGAAAACCTGCCAAAACAGCTAGGAACAAATGAACAAGTGCAGAGAGTAACTATAAAAAATACTGTATATATGTATTCCACACACCAAAAGCCAGCAAGAACCTCTCTCTCTTGCTCAGTGTGTGTCAGGTAATTTAGTATAGCTTACAGTGGTCTTCAGAGAGCCAGGAGACCATGGAGAGCATGGCGGACTTGAAGGGCAAGGAAAGCTTAAGAAGAAGCCACAAAGAGCTTGTACATCATGGGGAGTAACAGGCAGACATTCAAGTTGAGAACTAGAACCTGGTAGTACTGTTTGGGTGATCTTCTTACAAATAGAGGTTCTGCCAAAAACCCCTAACAGCTACAGAAGACTTATCAATAAATGGCAGTCAAATAGGCAAATACTTATATATATTTGCCACAGTTATGTTTTTGGCCTTATGACCCTTTTGAGAGCAGCCTAAATCTCAGGTTTATGAATTTCAGGCATCAGGCAGCGAGCACAATCACTGTCTCATTTGCAAAAATGTTGATTTACAGGCATAATATCAGGAATTGCTTTTTAAAGGAACACCTCAGACTTCGTAATCTGTTCCCTCAAAGTGTTTGCCTGCGGTGCAGGTTCATTCCAAAGGCTCATCAGTCAGCAGAGCTGTGTATCTCCTGGGGCAGACAGTGTATGCCATTTGAAGGCATTTTATGCTGTTCTTCTGTGTAATCTCTGTGTAATTACACCATCAACCCAGATGATGAAAGTTCTTCTGTTGTTATAGTTACATCTGCATTAGGGATTTTGCCCAGAACAACTTGGTGCAGTTTTTGTTGTTGTTTTGTTTGGTCTGGTCTTTTTTGCAAGTAACTGGCATAGCTAAGATGGCAAAAACTAAGTAGAGATGTGACCTAGTTGAAAGCATGTTTCCCAAGATAGACCAAGTGTTTTTTATGCAACAAGAGCTTGAAAAAACATGGCTGTGAAAAGGGCCATGCAAGTATCTTAGGATTTTTTGAGATAATTGTCGTTACTTTGTATAATAATTACGTTCAATAATAGATTAACTAGACAAACCATAAGTAGCAGGGCACAAAGAGTTGTCAAGAGATTTCTGTCTGAGCTGCAGAATGTTACCAGACTGAAAGTGCCCAATGCTAGCCTTATCTAGAGAGACAGCACGTCTATTGCCTTGATTTATTTTTTTAAGCATTTTTAAATGTTAGTGAATCTCCTGTGTATCTTGTAGAAGTTACATCATTCAATTCAAAGCTGTTCTTTTTACACACTGAAGTTCTGCCTTGGTTTGCTGAAACAACAAGCTGGAAGAATCTTGGCTTCTGAGTTGTAGGCCAGTAAATTCACAAATACAAGGAGAGGTCAGCAAGCTTTCTTTGTGTGTGTTCATGCTGTTACCTGTTCTGTTTGAAGCTGAACCCCACACAACTTGTTGTATTCCTAGTGCCATCCCTCTCTGCTTCCCAGAGCCTGGTGAGCTGCTTCACCTTTCATGCCTAGATGCATGGGATGTGTGTGCAAACTACAAAAAAAAAAGCTAAATATGACGTGCTAAATGTTTTTACACTAAATAGACCATCCTGCTGCTGAACAAGTTTCAAGCATTCTGTTAGATTTTTGTCTCATGTATAATGTATAAATATGTATTGTTTTAAATACTTATGTCTCAAGCTGTGCCTGAAATCAGAGTCTGCTCTGGTTTGAAATCTCATTTCTCATGACACAGATTCAACAGAGGAATAAAATACCAATTTGTGTTGCTCAGAGAAGGAGAAAAGAGGCACCCTGTAAGACTATAATACAATGTGATAGCAGTTGTCACTGCTATGTACAACCGAGAAGCTTAGTGACCTGTGAGATACCATTTCCTTGCTCTCTCATTTGAAGTACAGTTCATGACATTTTCATCATAGTGTTATTGCAGTCCTTTTCCTTAAACCTGACCTGTAGGAAGAGAGGTAAGAGTTTCATTCAGAGAAAGCAACATCAAAGTATTCCCAAAAGCCAGTCAAAACTTCAGCTGCTATTAATTATCATAACTCTATGGTTGGTGATGTGGACAGTTTACAAGGGCTAGAGCCACTCGTATGTCTAAGGGTAATTGCAGACTTCTCTGATGTTTGTTTTGTTGATGCTGTTGTTTATTTGATTATTTTTAGGAGAGAAGTTTGTGTTTTCTAGTAGGTAATAATACAGATCCATCAGTGTTGGATGCAGCATATCATAATAGCCATGGTAGAGATCATTTGGAATGACAACAGTAAGATTGATGAAGCCTCAGAAATGTTAGGTGAACATTAAATAAACTTAAAAAGTAGAAAGTGATCCTCTACAGTGGATGTAGTCATCTAAAGCATCTTAAAAGCCTTTACAGAATGTATGTGCCAACACTAGTTCAGAGTAGTTACTGCACTTTAAATAAATGTTATTTTTTCTGTAACGTTTTCCTTTTGCAAATCATTAAAATTGCTCCAAATTTATGACTGTGGGATCAGAATATCTAAAAGAAAAAAAAAGTAGATAGTTTTAATTGTAATTAATTTTAAGTCAAAACTCCCACAATTAAAAGGAACGTCTAAATTGCCAACTAAAAAAAAAGTTACCCATTGATGATACAAGTAAGCACATTGCATGAATGACCATTTAAATTGCAGTGTGTAATTCTACATGAATTAATAGAATTAATTAGAATAGAATTAATGTGCAAGCCTACGTGTATTTACAGTGTTGTACAGGAGCAGTGGGACTGGACAAGATTAATCTTCCAAGGTCCCTTCCGATGGCAGTTTTTCTGTGATATGTTAGCAAGAGGCCTGTACATCCTCCATAGTATTTTCTTGGGGCAACGATTTTTCATCTCTTTCTGTCAAAGCGTGTCATGTTTCACATTGAGTAAATGTTTTCCTAGGTTAATTACTAATCTGCCTCTGTATCAGTAAATATGTTGCCATGGGCACTGCAGAAGTGAGAGATGAGCTTTTACCTGGTTGGAGCTGAAAAATGCCTATTTTTATTTTTGATATCTACTTGTTCTATCAGAAGTGAGGATAAGAGGATAAAGAAGCATGTTCCACTGCCTCTTTAGAATTTAATTATAGAAACATGTTTCACATGCACTTTCCAATATGTAGATAGTATTTACTATATGTTCATTACTTTCAGTTTTTGGACAAAGCTCTTCTTTAATTGGGCTTTACATTTCTTCACCAGATTGCTTTACAACAGTGCAGTCTCCTACATGTGATCAACAATGAAAAATCACATCCCTTTCCTACACTCCAACATGAACAATACCCATCTTGTTTTTTGTTAACATTCAGTTTCTTCCCTAAAGTACACTATGCTTCCAGAATGGTGCATGATGAATTACTTAGTTGGGCAAATTTAAATCCCAGAGTGACTCGTCCCTTATTTGCTTTTGTTTTGTTTTGTTTCTTTTGTTTGTTTGTTTGTTTTTGTTTGTTTGTTTTAAAGAAAGAGGATTAAACTGCATAAATGGAACGTCATTATGGATTATTTTATTAGCATCTGTGGAGATGAGTCTTTGACCTACATTTATAGTGGGCAGTGTACTTTTGCCCTATATCTGGATAATGAATGACAGAAACATTAGTATGGGTTGACCTCTTTTTGGAGCATTTTTTGGTAATGTTATATCTAATGGAAATACTAAGGTAAGAATCTTCAGTTAATAAAATCCAAAAGAAAAAGGAACTAGAGAAAAGATTTAGGCTGATACAAACACCAAGTTACTTGGAAACAATTTACATAAAGAGCAAATTGTCTGCCTGCTCTTCAGAAGTCTTTTGTTTGTTTATGGACAAGATTATTGCATCCTACAGCAGTATATCTGTTCTGAAACATGTCTTCATTAAATATGAGCAGAGTTTACATGTCATCCTCAAAAAATGACTTTATCCAAACACTCCAGAAAGCCAAGCTAAGTCTGTAAGCATGAGCCTCCAGCCTATAGTTCTGAAGACCTTGACCTCTGAGTAATGCATATGGAAACATAGGCACTGCACTCCTTTGTGATTATGCCCTTTCTTTCCCTTAAAGCGGTGTTGTATTGATGTGTTGAGGGAAGTGCATGTTCGTAGCCTCTATTAATAATGGTCTTTACGGTTCAATAGGAGAATATAACGCCGTAGGACTTGGACATGGTTTGCATTATCGGTATTGCTGTCAAAATTGCATGTTTTCCCCTTTGAAAATTGCTGCCAAATTAAACAGATTTTTGAGGAAACTTTTCTAAATGGAAACAGATGAGTTACTTCTGATTAGTTTGAAGTAGTTTGTAGGTCTTAGGCACCGTAAGCAAAACGTGTAAGAGAAAAAATATTGAAGATATTTAGTATTTAAAGCAATGTGATACTTTTGTTCCACTAATTTCTTTGTAAATCTGATGTCAATGTAGTAACACATAATTAAAGGATACAATTTCAAAGAAGGAGCTCTTCTAGAGGAGTCAATAGCAACATCTCTCTGTCCTTCAGCAGTCTGTTTTCTAGAAACACACCCTGGCTGTAACTTGCTCTAAATTAGCACATATATCAATGGTATAAAAAATGTAAGCTCAGTTTCCCACAGGTGTTGAAAGGTCACTTTTTCAACAAATTCACAAACTGGCAAAAACAAACCTATCTTGTTTTTGATTTTTTAATAGCATCCCTTTTTCCGTGTGGAGTCCAGAGGGCAACACTTCTTTAGTGTAGAGGCAGCAGCTGAATGACCCAGCGAGTGTTTCATAGAGATCAGCACGCATTTGTTCAGTTAAGTGTGTATGTGTTTGAACGTACGTGGCATGGGTTTGATACGTACGTTCAGCAGCTCTACTTATTTTTCTTTCTGGGTCCTATATATTGTATTTGAAGCCTTTCAGTGTGGCTTTTATTCTACCAGAGGAAAGCACTTGGAAAGACTTTAGTTAAGGACAGAAAACATTAGGAAAGACAGTGGGAAATAAATACTTGGAGGGCAATATGGGGTCTCAGGAAGGGTTATTTAATAGAAATTTTGGTGAGAGGCAGCTAATCAAAATCTTAGCATAAGTGGAAACAAGCGCAAGTTATCAATCACGTCAGAAAACCTTTCTCCCTTTGTTCACAGGAAAATGTGCAGCTCAATTTTTTCTTTCAATTTTAAGTATAATGTTTCCAGAAGTTCTTAGACAGTAAATTATATATCCATGCGTAGGTCAGAGAGACTTTTTCCATATGGTGCAGCATGGAGAGGTTATCAGGTTATACATTCCTTTCAGCTTTTCTTTTCCCTTTTGTTTCTGTCAAGGAATTGAGGTGCTAATATAAGAATTTTTAGGACATCCTGAAAAACCTGCTGTGTTCAATAACGTCTGCAGGATGGATGACTGCAATCAGCGTTCTGTGGCCTCACATTATCCTTTCATCATACTCTTTCTGAGGCATGGGGAGAAGTCTTTCAAATAGCTAGGTCCTACCTTCTATAGTGTTTTAACTACCAGGACCAGGATTTCAGATGTGTGAAGCTTTAAATCAGGATCTGAGCCAATTCACTTGATTCTCATCTACCAGCTTCTTTGAAAACCCAGGTGGATGGTGCCCAGCTTTAATGTTTGTTTATACCTACTGCAGCCAGCAGACTGGTGGATACTGGTGAATAGTAGAAATGGGGGCCCCATTGCTCCCCCTTTGCCTTTTTTTTTTTTTCCTTTAACAATGCCACTTTTTGGAAAAATAATAGGAAATGCAGAAGTCACTATTCCTTGTTAATCTTCTAAATTGAACTTGGTATACTTGCAATTTCAAGGCAAAGGTGTGTGGGATTTTCACAAGTATATACTTTTTTTTTTTTAATGTTTTCTGTAATTGCTGAAGCCTAAAGGGGACCTGGATTTAGGTAACGCTTCACAACATTTTTGAAGGAAAAAATACAGATTTGTATTTTTATTCAAAGTTTAAAAAACAAAGCCGTGGCTAAAGCCAACTGGCAGGTTACATTAATTGACTTCAAATAATAATTTCAAGTATTGTTCCCAATACTGCTTCACCCACTTAAATTACTTTTGCCAAGAATAATGACAGTGTTATAATGGAAACTGGTTTATAATAGAAACAGTTGAATTTTTTGTTTGTTTTATTTTAAGTACACCTCACAGAGTGGTTCATCATGTTTCTCTATGGATTGACTTCCAATTTATCAGGATATGTGATTTTTGTGAAGGATGAACAAATAAGGTGTTCAGGGTTTTCATGGCATTTTTAAAAAATATCTCACACATATGAATGTGCATTCAGGCACGTACACATTTTGCTTTCACCCTCTTTCCAAAGTCCTTGTAAAAGTATTTTGTGATTATAATTTTAAAAACAGTTGTTTTCAGGATGTTTTTAATCACATCTGGATAGAAGCCTGATTTTTCAGCTATAGTCTTTAATTAAAATGTAATATGATTTGAAATAATTAAATGCTTACCAGAAATTGTGTGTCCTAAACTACATAATCTCACATACTGTGAGCTGATTTAATATTTATACAAATATACAGTTAAAGATTGGTCATCCTGATTTGGAAAATAATTATAAAAAAATGAAATGCTTAAGTGATAATAGAGACTCAGCAGCTGGAAACCTGTCACTTGAAAAATGGTGAAAATATAGACTTGGAGGGTAGGTTGTGACACTAAAGCAAAACTCACAGAATCACAGAATGGTTTGGATTGGAAGGGACGTTAAATTCATTTAATTCTGGGGTCTTTTGCACTTAACATCTGTTGCCTATAACCTATTCTGTATGTTATGAATAATCATAACTTTCATGCCTGGGAAGGAACAGACAAACACAGAAATATTATTTAGTTGGTATGTTTTTCTCCTGATTCAGTTACATGGATCCACTCCCTACTCTGAATTTTTAAGTGGTATAGACCAATCCTACAAATACTTGTCCCGTATGGCAGGGTATTAAATTACCACTGCAGATCTGTATACTTTCCCCCTCACTTAACTTATTTAGCCTACTCATTCTACTTCTTCAGGAGTATGGTAGTCGGCCATTCAGTCTACAGGTAAACATGGAAGACAGTGAAATCTCTTTTCAGTGACCTAGGGCAAGAAGGTGCTTGAAGTACTGTAATATCTCATGGATAACCCAGAGTAAGATAGTAAGATGAGCCTTGGGATACAATCCAAAGATTGTTTTGGAGATGTTCTTGTTTTTTCAGAACCTCAAGTTCACAGTGTTTTTTTAAATTATTATTAGCTTTTAATGAAGCTTTCAAGTAAGAGTTTGTATATAACATTTTTATAAAATGAAGAAATGTATAATATTATAGCATGCCACCATACTCTGGTTTGGTTCTGGGTTTTTAAAGATTTGTTCTTCTATTACAGGGGATGTGTCTCTTTCCAAGACCCCCTGAGCACCTCAGAAGTAGTAATCAGGAAATTGAGTACTATTTGTAGTCATTGTGGGACCTAACCAGGTGCCTAGGTTTTGGGGTCGAGTGTCATGACCAGCTCCATGGGAAATCCATGACATCTACATAGGCTGGGCAGATTAACATAGGATCTGCAGGTAGTCCTTGTCCTCCCATGGTGGCAGCTAGAAGTCACAGGCATATTGTGAGAGTCCTATAAACACTTGAAACCTAACCCCTTTTAACTCTGTCTCCTGCTAGTGATTTTCAGGAGGAAAGGAGAGTGATGTCTTTCATGTGCTTTCTCTGTAGAGATACCTTACTCTTGAAAACATGAGTATTTGTTTATGCCATCCTTAGCAGACCTAGGCCACAGACTCCCCTGCCATCACCGTGTTATCTCCAAGATCATCTGTGATTAATCTGGAGGACAAATGCAGGTTTATTGAAGAGTAAGTTTGAGATACCATAAATTATTGTCTTTCATAGTCATTCATAGAATGGACTTCTGGCTGTCATGTTCTTGAGGAAAAATAGATACAAAAATTAGATTAACAACTCACATGTTGACTATTAAAAGTTAACTGTACAGGATCTGATACTGCTAGGCTGCAGAAAATCAGCTGTCCACATCTAGGGTTAGAAGAAAACTTTCCTATAATGACTTAGAGCGTGAAAAACTTTCCCAACAAGGATTGGTATAGGAGACAGGTAGCAGATTACACAGGTGCCCCAGTATGTGGCTTGCCCTATATGGTGACTTTATGAGGTGATAAGTCATTTTTAATTAATGCTTTTCTGTGCTATATTTATGAGTATGTTTTGATGATTACTTCTTGAGTCGTTCTTACAGTAATGTGTTTCTCTGGGTTCAGGATCACCTGTTCTTAATGGATTACTCATGCCATTAAAAAAAGCCAAGACCCCTTCTTTTCTCTGCAAAAAATAGTAATATTTGTCCAGATTTGTGGGCTGACAGATTAATATCTAGATGTCTCTTTCACCTTGCTGAGAGAGAATTACTAGAAGCAATTTTATTAGAATCCAAATATTTCTGGGAGACTGCTGAAGTTCAGCAGTCATCCACCACCTTTTCTCAGACGGGGGTGATAACATGGCATGAGTTTCAATACAGTAATGAAACAGTTCTTGCAAGGTAGAAAGTTGCTCATTTGGGTAAATGCTTATACCAAATAGACTATAAAAATAATAATGATTTTAATTGATTTTAAATGATTTTAATGATTCCCACATTCTGTGGGAAGGTATTTCATTTATGTACTTACTCAGTAGGCTAATTCGGAGGTTTTAAAACTTCTGGACTGTAGAATTGTACTGTGATGTACAATTACTTGGTCTAAGCTAAACATGTGCCTATTAAGTTGAATTTATGCTAATTCTGTCCCAGTTAAACAGCTGACAATATTACTGGCTGCACTACTAAATTGCTTTCCTAGGAGACATCCCATTAAATAAGCCATGTACCCAAAGTGGAATATAATGAATTACATTTTTACATAAGCTTGATGTTTTACATCTGCAATCAGGATAGAATTATGTTCACTGTGGATGACAAAAGATTTCTTGGGTCATGTTGTCCAGTCCTCAGTGAGCAAGGAACTTCCACAGTTAGTTTTTAAATAGCTTAGGCTGTTTCTTTCTTTTGTCTTGGAAGGTGATTCCATAACCTGACATTACTTCTCTGATATATAGCCAAAATGTTGCTTTCTTCTGGTTATATTCATTTCCTCCTTCCCTTCATAGAGTACTTATGTGCTAAGAGCAGTTGATCACCAATCCATTCAGATAAACTCCTTTACTTTTCTGGATAGTCTTACTAAATTCAGAGTGTCTGGGTAAATTTGACTGTAAAACTTGCCCTTTTGTTCATTACAGACTTTAGTTGCTTGTTCCAGGTTATATGTTCCCACTGTTCTCTAACAGCTCATTATGCCAGCTGGATCCAGAAGGAATATTGTCCTCTACTCAGTACTGGCAGCACTCCCTGGGATGAGGAAAATGAAGCAGAAGGTCTACTAGTAAAGTGAAGGCTGCCTTCCAGCATGATATATTAAGACTGTGTTAAGTGACACTTCAAGTAGATCAGCATCTCAAGTAACCTGGATGTGTATAATACTCCATTTTCTGATAGGCTGATATTGGTTATAGTTCAGGTATTGTAATCATGTGAATTGTAATGATGGTGTTTTTAGGAACAAAAGCATGGATTCTCCAAAATTCTGTTGATCTGGTTTTATAAGCAGATTGCTTACAAATGCATTCATATGTTTGAGTGCAGGCTATTGCAGTTATAGGGAACTGCAAAAAAAAGCAGAAAACACGCGTCACAGTTCAGACAGCTACAGGGCAGATCTCCTCAAATTGGCAAATAACAAGTGGTTGCTAGTTTGCTTCATATGCCAGAAGAGATGGAGAGCAATGAGCAGTATATTGGATATGAGACTGTGTAAAGGACTTTAAATAAGAGATTCACTGCTCATGAATAAGGTAAAAAACACTTGTACACTATTGCTAAGACAGAAACACAGTTACAGAAACATAGCTATCAGTTACAGAACCAGCACATGCTTTCTATTCATTTTTATTATTATTATTATTATTTTTAAGAGGAGTCAAACAATGTTATTTCCTAGGGACCCTAGAACAATGGAAAACTATCATCTATGCAACCCATATTGTAAGCTCAATCCACAAAAATCTTTTCAAGAGTAACAAGAAACATAATGATACTTAATTGGTTTTCTGGAACATGACAGTAGGGGTCCTCACTACTGAAAATAATACAAGTTCAGTAAGCAAGAATTATTTAAGAAGAAAAATAATTAAGAAAGATTTCATTGCATCTCATCCTTCCTCCTTAATGATTTCCAATCCTTCATAGCACTTCAGGAAGCTGACCATTCATTGGCTAGTTGAGGCTAGTTGTTGGCCTTGAGAGGTGATTACACTGGAGGTGAAGCTGTACTCTAACGGCTGCTGGGTGGCAGTATGTGCTACACTTACTGTGGGCAAGAGCAGTGGTTCAGGGTATTTCCTTGTCTGTACGCCCCAAAAAGTCTATTTTTGATAGCTGTTTACTGTAGTTTGCATATTTTCATAAAATGAAACCTGTTTTTTAAATATTCATAATGAATTTATAGTGAGAACTAGCGGGAGTCCACAGAATTCAGTCGTCTAAGTGGTTGAACTTGTGCTGAGATTCATTTACACCAAGGGAAACAGTGGATTCAATAATATTCTGCGTGTTGAAGGAAGGGCATAAGAGTCAAGAGGCCAGGATCCAGGACTGTGCCTCAGGGACATTCCAGTGCCACTCACATTGAGCTGCTGTACAGTCTTGTGAGTTCTGCTTCCTCATGTATGTGTTCTACTTTATTTTTTGTCTAATCTAAAATAGACCTTTTTTCAGCATGGACAGTATGTTCCTTGCTTACTTGGCAATCAGCATATGTGGCAACATACCACCACATAAAAAGCAAGATGATGGTTGGGAGAGTTCTCTCATTCTTACGTATTTGGTCTAGGCAGTAGAAACAGGATGGTGGAGTGGGTGTGAAGGGAGATTGTGTGCCCATCTTCCTGAGAAGCCTGTGGAATAGACTTTGAATTGATAGGATTGATACATGAGTGAAAATGTCAAGAGGTTACTTACTTGGCAGCACATTGTGGCACTTTTTTTTTTTTTCTTCTTTTTAGGATTCCATCAGCTCCAAAAACAGTCTTGGAAATCTCAAATGAAGGAAGAAATGCTGAGTATAGACAATAGTTTGATATCTGAAGAGTGAAAATCACATTGCAAAAGTAGTAACAGGAAAGAAAAAATAAAAGAGTACAGATAGCATATTTGAATGTGACTTATTGAAAGTGATACCTACATTAGGGAACACAAATATATATGTACCTATATTTTGTCTCAGGGCATTTAAATATTTGACAAATCATGGCTGGGATTTGTCAAGATCTAATCTATTTATCAAGTTCTCTCTAAGCAGAGCAATGCGATTCAAACATATTATTATGCCATCAAGCTCCAGACCTATGTTTTTCCATACACAGTTTGAAATGTCCACTGTCAGTCATGTTATTAACATGCTTTGACTTGGCTCACACAACCACTTGGTGAATCTGCAGGTGTACGGGGGAAAACTGCAGCTAGCTCAGTTTGGGATTTTGAGGTTCATTTTACAATCCTCCAAAACTCCGACAACTATCTAGCCTGAGAAAACATACCATGCCACTTTTGTAGCAAAGAATCAGGGTAAGGATGTTACAGAGCAGGCTTGCAGCAGACATAAGAAGCATGTGTGAGCCTGCATTACTCTTATCTCAACACTGTACATCCATGCAGATTGATCCAAGTGTTGGCAAAGAGGGATTTGTGTGGGAAGAAAAGCTGCCTAAGGAAGCATCTGTATCTTGAGTATGTTCCCACAGTAAAACCATGCTTTCAGCATGAATGCACTCCCACCTATGGCTAAATCTTAAAAGCATCTAAATTGGTCCCTGCATGTTAATGGTACCATGTGTCTAGGTATGCATTAATTCCTTTCTGCTAATCAGTTCTATAATTTGGACTTTAGACAAATATCTTTATCTGGATGCATTTCCTACACCCAAAATAAAAATTAACGGGTTTCAATAGTTAATGATACTGCTTGGAATTAATTGTTTTTGTTGTTGTTATTGTTGTTTTTAACTCTGCCCAATAATCCTTGTTAAGATTATTTCAGGTTAATTTTACTATTGCAGATATGGTAAGGAAAGTGATACTATGAATTTGTGGCTACATAATTGCAAAAGACCTTAATGTTCCTCCTTTCCTCACAGAAGATTCAGTTCTTCTTGTAGGCAATTATGACTAGGGAGAAGGGAATTCTTTGGGAATTGTCTCGTATACAATTTAGGTCATGGAGCCATATGTTAATATTTATGGATGAGAAGGAGAGAACTTTGATTAGGAGCATTCCCAAATCCTTAGGCCAGACTGTTGAGTTTTTTCCATTTTGTTATAATTTTCCCAGTTTTTGTGCATTTTTGCCACTTCACTTCTGTTGAATACAATTGCAGAAGCCCATTATAGGCTTGTAAGGGTTATTTTTGAATCAGAAGAATGGAGATACAAAGGCTGATTAAATTAGTCATATAAATGGTTGATTCCCTAACTCTCAGTGTCTGCAAATGTTAGCCAAATACTAGTCTAAGATGTATTAGAGATCTGTTCAGTGCATATGTAACTCCAGAATAAAACAACCTTTTCTGGGAGGATTTCAGGCTAGTTGATCTAATGGTCCCTTCAGAATCTTGTATGCCAAATTGCAAAGGAGACTGAAGAAAGTGAAATTGGGCTATGGCAGCTGATATAATACTTTTTTAAAAAAAAAAAAAAATGTGCATTGCACTGTGATTTTCTTAAGCTAGATAGCAAAATTTGAACTGCTGTCCTGTAATAGAGATAGCCAATTTTCCCTTTCCTTTGGCCACAGTGCTCTGGAACATGCGCCATGGCTGGACACTAACAGTGGCTGCAAAAGAAGAGATGCTCACCTTGTTCATCTGCTGGGTGCAATTTCAGGTCAGACAAGGACAGGAAGAAAAGGATTTTTACAAGATACATTTGACATGGCATTCCTGTTGAAAGCATAAATATAAAACAAAGTTCTGTGGCCTGTTCCCTAGAGTTTTCCCTCATCATGTTGCATATACTTGTAGCAAGACCTCTACGAAGTAGATCACATACTTTTAGCTGATCCCTTAAAAACTGGCCAGAACTTTGTTGGAATAAATTAATGCCATTGATTGTACTCAGTAGAGCTAAGCATATTTAGTCCAAAAGAGTTTTGCTAAATGTATTATAGCACTTGTAGTAGAAAATGTTAGCAATTAGGGCAGTCTTGCTCTACAATGCGATTTAATGATCATCACTTTGCCCAGTGGATATCTGTCTGTGCTGTGGGAATTCTTTACCATTGTGATTTTCCTTTCCTTTTTCTCCTTTTTCCTCTCCACTTTCTGTGTTTATGAATGAGAAGACTGCACACTTCTGGTGCATATATAACCTGTATAATTGCTAGCAAGCGTCAGGAGCTTTTGGCTGAAGTGTCCCTCACCAGTGCCCACTGAACTTTGTTAATGCGACCTTTAAAACAATTAACATACAGGCTTTGGAGCTCCCTGTCATGTTTACAAAGCCACATTCCCAAATTTCAGATGAACTGCTATCTGGAATTGTTTTCCTATTGCAGATATCTCTGGTGACAGCAATGAAATAAGCACATGTCAATCATACACCTGAGATGGTAAATATTGTCATCACTGGCAAAAATCCATGTGTGGTACTGGTTATAGAATGTGTAACAGAACCTCTCATGGTGTTGGTTCATATTTCTTGTTTTACCAAACTACTGGGAACTACCAAAAATAATACAGCACGATATGCCTGAAATAGCATCATTTATTTTACTGCTCTGACACATTTGAGGTTGCACAGAAAGAACAGATCTGTGCATTCCATTCCTTCCTGAGGAGCTCATAACAACTCTCTCACAATAAAAATTGCTGTAAAATTCTATTTTAATTCTTTCTGAATTAGAGTGCTGTGGACATACCTGAGACATACCCCATTTTTATTTAATTCATTTTATTTTATTCATTAAATTCATTTATTATATTCATTTAATGATAGATGTGTGAAAGAAAATAGCAATTTAGTACTTAAAAAAAAAAAAAAAAGGCACAACAAGTTGGTAAAAGAGCATCATAAAAGCCCCCAGGACAGGTTCCATATTGACAGAAACAAATGTCTCTATTCCCACTATTTGCTGTGAACAGCGCTTTAGTAAGTTGTGGATCCCCATCACTCTCATGTGCCTCACTCCCCCCCAAAACCAAAAACCTTTCCTTTCCAATCTGGGTGTGTTTTGTGTCCCTCCGAGCCCTCCAAGGTTATTTCTATTATTGGGAGGATTGAGAAAGCAACTGTTTTGTGCTAGTGATTTTCTTAACACACCCAGCAGAGAGCAAAAGATGGAATATTTCTATTTTAGCAACAAAATAATTGCTTAATTTTCAACTAGAACTGAAGTTGAAGTAATAAATAATTCATTACTCTCTCTCAAAAGTATGATTGTTTTGTGCAGCACAGCCTTGCAGGGCATATTCTGCAATCAAATTAGACAGTTGTGTTCCCCAGATCTCCTGCCAGATGGGTATTCCAAAGAGCATTAGGAAAAACCTTTTACTTGCATCTTCCTGAGTCAGTCTTCCTTGATTGGTCTTATCTAAATATTGTGTTTTAGAAAGACAGATCTATTTAGAAGGGGGCAGTACACTGTAAAATTCATAGCTGTCCTTGTTGTCCAAGTGGGAGTTCAGTTCACAAGAGGCCAGTGTGAAGGCAGACAATGTAGTAACAGCCAGCGTGCAGAAAGCATGGTGGGAGTCTTACTATTGATGAGGTTAGTTTGTTATCCACTGTGGGACAAAAGGTGAAAAAAAACACGCTGACCTAGCCGAAGCAGTATTTATACGTATGTGTATTTGTATGGCAGGGGACAGCAGTGGGAGGAAAGCCATGGAAGAAGCAAGAATAAGTAAAACAAGATTGATTTATTGGCTCTAAATTGTTCATCTGTATTCCATTCTTCACAGTGCTGCAGAGGAGGTTCCGGCTCTGCAGTTGGGGAAGAGAGCAAGAGAGGGGGAGGAAGGTGCTATCTATCACAGGCACCAAAAGCGTTTAATTTTCCAGAGGCTCTTATTAAACAAATGTTGCTGCTGCCTGGCAGCCCTTGCAGACTTTTGTTGGGACAGAATTAATCAGGAGGTAATTTGTCTGCTGCAATAAGCAGGGTGGCTTGGCAGCACGTTTGTGACAGGGTCTTTTTTCTAAGTTTCCCCAGAGCAGCTGAATTTCCCAAACTTCCTTCCCTGACTGAGGTAATGCCACCAGCTTTCTTAAGGATGGGGATTTGCTGTTGTTGGGCCCAACTGGAGTAAATACTCACCACAAATAGTGATGTGTAGCCATTCCTAGTTGATTGTGGAACCCTGGCAATTACCAGGAGGAGGTCAAAAGGAGTGCACTGTGGGACTGATGGAAGGAGGATTGCTGTCATGCAGAACTGGCACTGAAAGGGAATGGGCTTTGCCATGTGCTTGAGAGAAGAAATGATTTCGCTGCTGCCTATTGATACTATTGCACATGAACAGGAGCTGAAGGGGCCAAGGGAGAAATGCCCTGTACATAAGAACAGTCTGTGGTGTCTGGACATGAGCAAGGTAGGGCCTGGAAAACTGGCATAGATGTACCAGTGCTGCATATGGACAAGGTTGTTACAGTATCTCACCTGTTCCCCCAGATGAGGTTTACCTGTACTTTAAACCATACCTATCCCCTTTAGTGACCTTTTCCACTCACCCTCGTGCAACTATGGGAATCCAAGCCACAGCATAGCTGAGTGCAGATTGCCCCAGCTGCTGGGGGATGCTTCAGGTGATTCTACAGCACAGATGAGGATGAAAGCTGTCTTCCCCTCTAATATTTTCTGAATTTCCCAAGTGCATGGACAAGGAGTCATGTGGAATGATTACTGCATCCTGCAAGGTATAAAGCTTATCTATATTTATTGACTTTAGTTCTCATGATATACGGTGGGGGAATGGGCTCCCTTGCAGTAGTGCAGCTGTAGGTGAGCAAGCAGAGAAGTTGAATGACATAAGTTATCTGAACTCACTTTGCCTGTTGCCTTTTATCTCTTCTTTTCTTACACCTTCTAGATATTTCTACCATTTGTCTGTTGTGTGCGTAAAGGATATGTCACAGTACAGCAAATAAGTGGTTCTGCATGAGCTTACCAGGGCCCCTCTGTCCAGGAGGGATGAAGCCATGATCAAATTATGCAGTCCACTTACAGGAGCGGTTATAAAATCTTAATGCCACTCTGGGAAGGACATGCATATTATCTAAATCTTACTTCTGTAGGGAATTAGGAAGTTTAAAAATACATGTGACTAAAATCATGCCTGTGACTAGCAGGCAGTCTGCCTGATTAATGTCCAATCCAAATGTCCTGGGCTCATGGGAAAAGAAAGATGAATGGAAAACTGATGGAAAACAGCTACAAAAATGACATAACATTCCTAATGGTGGAACCATTGTCATTTTAATGCCTCTTGACTCTGCATGACTTGAGGTAACCACTGCCAGCCTTTAAAAGTCAGGAATCACAGTCTTTCAATGCCCTTGACCTCATTGTTTCCATGCCTGCAGAACTATGAGATGAGAGGGGACCTTAAAGCTCTACTATTCTGCTGTCTAGGAAACCTGTTACTAGATCAAGACTGATCTTTGTCTGTCTTGGGATGGACTTAGGTTTGATGTCCACCTTTGTTTGGAGGTTTCCTTTTAAGTGGAAGTGAAAGAAAAAATTATTGCTTATTGTTTCTGTAAAGATAGAGGGAATATTGCTTAAGCGATTGTTTTCATGAAGTAAAATAAGAGTTGTTTGTGTTACCTGTGCAGTTGGGATAGTTGGATGCATGGAGATTTCTGGTAGGGGACAAGTGATAACATCAAAGCCGATCCTTTTTGTGCCTCACACAGATGCCATCTTGGCTTCCGTAGGCCGCCGTTACAAGTATGGTGTCCTGGTTTCAGTTAGGACAGAGTTATTTTTTCCTCCTAGTAGCTAGTGGGGTGCTATGTTTTGGATTAGGATGAGAAGAGTGCTGATAACATGCTGATGTTTTAATTGCTGCAGAGCAATGCTTACACTAAGCCAAGGACTTTTCAGCTCCTCGCTCTGTCCTGCCAGCAGGCAGACTTGGGGGCAGCAAGAGCTGGGAGGGGACAGACCCAAGACAGCTGACCCAAACTGGCCAAAGGGGTATTCCATACCATCTGACGGCATGCTGAACAATATATATGGGGTGGCTAGCCGGAGTGGGGGGCCGGCTGTTCGGGGTTGGTCTGGGCATCGGTCAGCGGGTGGTGAGCAATTGCATTGTGCATCACTTGTTTGTACATATTATTATTATTACTATTATTATTATTATTATTATTATTATTATTATCCTATCTTAATAAACTGTCTTTATCTCAACCCACAGGCTTCACTTTCCCGTTTCTCTCCCCCATCCCAGAGAGGGAGGGGGGAGGGTGAGCGAACGGCTGTGTGGTATTTAGCTGCCAGCCGGGTTAAACCACCACATATGGAGAGAAATCTTGCACAGAGCAGATTTCCCTTTCAGCTCTATTTAGACACATTTGCATTGTACTCAGAAGTCTAAAGTAAGCAGTGGTCTCAGCTGGGCAAATCTTTGAGCATCTCAGGAATAGAAAAGCTTTCACCTCTTATTGCTTCTGATAAGATGGAAACTGGAAATTTAACACCTGTTTCTTCCAAGGAGTAAATTTAGTAAGTCTGAGAGATGTCTTTAAATATGCAGGTTTATAAACTCTTTGAAATGGAGAGCTGTCTGTCCTGTCTAGCATTCTGTTTTCTGGTCAGTGGAGCCTGAAGCTTGTTTTTCTCCATCAAGGAAATGTAAAACAAAGGGGAAAAACCTGTGGCACACTCTGCTGAGCTCCTTTGGTAGGATAAGATATTTTGCAGTCCTTGGGAACAAAATGATCTCTGTATACCAAAGAGAAACTCTTTTATGAACCAAGGCTTCTCAGCAGGGCATCCACATCTGTGTCAGAGATGTCAGTGTTGCAGCCACACTTGTTTTGTATAACCAATGTGTGTGTCAAGTTTGCACTTGAAAACAGGTTTCCTTGTGGTTTAAGAGGAAAAAAATTGCACATCTCTGTCACACCTACTTATGCAACATTCATTCAGAATAGCAGCTTTGCTTTTCTGATTTCAGAGAAGAAACAACAGGAAGGAGAATGATAGAGGCACTGCTGTTATGCATGTGACATGTTTCAAGCGTGGTTCTTGCCTGAGGAGAAGCAAAATACCTCAGGAAAAGCACAGCACTGAAGGAGGACAAGTCCACGTGCCCAACAAACATGGTTTTAGATAACAATTCACGTCAAGCTGGTGTGCTTGGGGGAGGGGTGCTGGGGGGAGCCTGTAGTTCAAAGGGTCTGCTTTTTTCTGTTGGCAGATGGAGATGCAGAGTGCAACCAGGCTCTGCTGCTCCAGAAGAAGTACTCTTCTATTTCCAAGTGCATGTGCTTTCCATTTGCATACATTGCAATGGACAGCATGTGGTTAATACCTTTGCTTTAGCTGACGTCCATCCCTCTCACTGCTCAAGACTTCCAGATCCCTGTGGAAATCCTGCACCCTCTTTTGCCACCTAGGGGATTGAGGGAATGAAGAGTGTCTATTTGACAGTCAGCATAAAAACAGTCTAAGAAGAGCAAGCATCTCAGACATGCAGGAGCTTCCAGTACTATTTTAAGCTCCTAGAGTGGAAGGAGAGGACCAGGATGGACCAGGACCGCAGGAGGAGCAGTGGATAAGGGGTGGTTTGATCAGGCAGGCTGGGAGCTGCAGCAGAAGGCGGGTGACCCAAGGTTTTACCTGTGGCTAAGGGGGACTGGCTTCCAGGTATCCTCTTAGGCATCACTGTGAAGAAATGCATGGAGGGTGCCCAGTGGCTCTCCTGCTGTGTGCAGCACTTGAATGTAAATGATGTGGGGGCTGGCGGGGCATAGGGAAGATGCTACAGCTGCAGAGCCCCCGACACTCAAAGGCAGGCTGGGTTCTGAAGAGGATGTGCTTCCTGAAGAGGCACTGTGCCCTAACAATAATTTTCCTCGGCAGTAAAAACATACTTGTTTTATGTACTGAGGTTTTATGCCTGAGGTTAGTCTGATCCAGTAACACCCTTCAGCAGCGGACTTCTTAAATCAGACACACACAACACAGAGGAAAAAATATGGTAATTTACATCCCCTATATTCCCCACCATAGGCACATCACAATAGGGCTCCTGTTCCCTCGTCTCCTTCCCCTCCCCGAGCACAGCGAGGTTCCTCCCACCTGCCCACAGCCCTTCAGAGCTTGAGCACAACTCCCACACCAGCCTCTCTGCCAGAGCCTCCCCCCAGCCTCCCTTCAGCTGCCGGAGCTGCCTCCAACTGCAGGCTGCTCAGCTTGCTGTGCTCAGGGGTTTGAGTTTTAAGTTGTCTGTTGAGATATTTTTTCTTCTCAGCAGCATTTGGCTATTGATTTATGCTCCCTCCTCCTCAGCAGCATCTCAGTTTGGGGCAGGTGATGGTAAGCAGGTGATGGTAAGCACCCTCAGGAAGCCAAAGCAGAAGCTTCTTGGGGTGAGAGGTGTGCCTGATCTGTGCCTTCTGTCCCTAATCCCAGGGCTGCAGCCACTTTCCTCCCAGAGGTCATCCCAAACCTATATGGCACATAGTCTGAACTCACACCCAAATGCCCCACGGTCCCTAAAGCTTACTGGATGTTGACAGCATTTTAACTTCACAGCTTTGTGCATGGTGGATATGTTTGGTAGTTATAACTCATCTCTCTGGAGACATTTCCTACCATAAGAAACCTCTTACCCATGTGCTGATTTTGTTACTCAGTTTCACCTCTTTTCTCAGTTTCCCACAATTACTATTAGATAGGGTATGTATGAAAGTGCTGTCATTGGCAGCTGTTTGATGACTGATGTGTAAGACCCATTTGAAACTGATTGTTGTTGGGTTTACTGATTTTTTTCCAGGCTGTTCTATATCTGCTCCAACAGTGAGAAAAGAATATCCAATACACAACTGTTGTTACTGATTTGTTACAACAATTTGTTACTGATTGTCTAAGTAGTCCTAGCCCTAAAATGAGGAAATATTCCTGATGCCATCTTTTTAATGATTATTCCTTGTTCGTGGTTTTCTTTAATTTAAGAAGTAAGTCTGGAGGTACAAGCAGAAGAAAAAGGATTAAAATGAGAAATTGACCAAAAAGAGGAAAATGACAAATAATACGTGGGCTGTAGTATTACAGAAACCCAAGAATAAATAAGGCTTCTGTTAAAGTGCTTTGAGGAGGAGGTTGATGGTAATTTTTTATATTTTTATTTCAAAGTGAGATATCTAACTTCTTTAGATAAATGTTTTGAGTGTCTTAAAAACTAGCCCATGTTAAAAAAAAATACACCTCAAAATAGATTTTACTGGACTACTTCTGTGAACAGCAGGTTGACAAAAGGAAAAAAAAATCATCCAAATTAATTGATTATATCTGTGGTAGATATATTATTGCAATAGCAATCCAGATTCAAAGCTCTTGCATGTTAAACCTATGCATACATGTAGAAAGGCTAATTTGCAATAGCTCCTGCCAATTGATTGTTCTTCTGCCACCACTCGCTGTCTCTTGGAATATATTGACTTCTCAACAGGGCAGTTGCCAGGTTCATAAGCACAGTCATCTTAAGCACAGTGTTCAGTGGCTTTTCTCAGATGCTTCAATCTAGACAGAAATACTTCTTTTCAGTCCTTTAATCTTGCTTCTCTCTCCTCAAGTTTTATCCTACTTTGCCAGGAGGTGGGGAAGGAAGAGCTTAAATTTTGAAGATTTTGAATTATTTCCTAGTCAGCTCAGCTTGATAACAGTAACACCAGCAGTCAGTTTGATCTCATTGTCTCTGTTATCTCTTTTTGATAATCACCATGTGGCACTGGAAAGCAGTCCTTAAAATGGTGTAAATTATGGATTTTTTGCTGACAGACAAAGTACATGAATTTACGCACAGATTAAAACTCTCCTTGTGCATGGGGAGCTCTTCTGTTTTTCTCTCAGTGGGTGAAGTTATGTTTACATTGCCTCCCCACAAAACCTGCCAGTGGCACTTCCCTTACCTTTATTCAAGCCCTCTTAGATATCCACATCTTCTCTTGCAGCCACTGGGGACTGCTCTGCGTGAAGTGAAAAGCTGGCCTGAGGTGTGCAGATGTTTCCTAGGAAGCTGGCCTAGGGAACCACACAGGAGCTGTGGGGATAATATGCTATTAGGAAATTAGCTGCCTTGTTTTCTCCTTGGCACTTTCCTCAAAAGAAAGCAGGGCACCTGGGTTAAGAGAGGTTTTCCTAATGAGCAGCTACATCGGTTGTATTTTTTAACGTCCTAATTAGGAAGTATTCGTACCTGTTGTGGTTTAACCAGGCCGGCAGCTAAGCAGCTAAACACCACACAGCCGTTCGCTCGCCCTGCCCCCTCCCTCTATGGGATGGGGGAGAGAAACGAGAAAAAAACTGAAGCCTGTGGGTTGAGATAGAGACAGTTTACTAGGACAGAAAAATAAAATAATAATAATAATATGTACAAACAAGTGATGCACAATGCAATTGCTCACCACCCGCTGACCAATGCCCAGCCCATCCCCAAGCAGCCAGCCCCCCACCCTGGCTAGCCACCCCTATATATTGTTCAGCATGCCGTCAGATGGTATGGAATACCCCTTTGGCCAGTTTGGGTCAGCTGTCCTGGGGCTGTCCCCTCCCAGCTCTTGCTGCACCCCCAACCTGCCCACTGGCAGGACAGAGCGAGAAGCTGAAAAGTCTTTGGCTTAGTGTAAACACTGCTCTGCAACAAGTAAAACATCAGTGTGTTATCAATATTAGTCTCATCCTAAATCCAAAACATAACACCCTACCAGCTACTGGGAGGAAATTTAACTCTCTCCTAACTAAAACCAGGACAGTACCCAAACTTTCTGTGTTGCTATCTCTGTTGGTGATGCCACCACATAATTTGGAGAGCCATTAAGTTGTTACTGCCTGTATTTTTCATGTGGTTATCAGAAATTTAGAATTTGTGAGCTTTATGAGCAGTGTACTGAAGATGCATGAAAAGCACAGCTTCAGGAAGGGCAGGTGGCTGGTTGTTTGGGAAAGGAGGGACGTCTACATCGTGCCCAGCTACGGAAGGATCCCCCACATTCGTCCTTGCTGTGGTGCAGGCCAGAGCCTATATCAAGCGCTGTGTGGAGGTAGATTTACTGCAAACACTCAATAAGAAAACTAGAATTCTGTCTTCATCAGGAAATATTTACTTTTCTTTGGATCTTATCCTGCTATTTATGGAGGTGTCTGTATAAAACAGCAATTCTGATGACTTATGTTTATGTACAAGGTAACGAGCAATTTGCTGTTCTTAAGACCTTGGTGCTGTCACCTCAAAACATCTTTTCTTTCAAACAGGATGCTACTTAGACCAGATTTCTATTGGAATAGCTTATTACTTTCTTGAGGAGCTCTAATAGGTAGCTTTTTTCCCTCTATTTCCTTCTGACAGCTTTCGAAAATGGGAACACAGCTAATAATAGTGGTTTGCACCTACGTAAGTCCTTTTATCCGCTGAACTCAGATGTGCATTGTAAAGGCTGGAAGGATCTTACAGTTTTACCATGAAGTAAAAACAATAAATTCTTTCCTACCCATGCTATGGCAGAGACAATGTGATGTATGATGCAGGTGCAAGTTGGATTCCCAAGACAATACTGGTTTATGTGGTGCAGGGGAGCCTTGCAGGGTGTCAAAATTAATTTCACTCTAATTCAGTAATACTTTAACATGTACCAAATATGTGCTGTGCCCTACTTTAATGTTGATACAGGACTTGGATACAGTGATGGTGATCGGTGCTGGATCAGGATAGCGGTTTCTTATTTCTACCTGTACCAACTGTAATAGCGACTGGCTGCCTTGTGCTCTCCATAGGCTGGCTGTCCAGCAGCCATCATTTTTGTCTGCTTGGTAGGTGCTGGCTGTTGAGTTGCAGTACCAGCTGTGCTAATGTCATATGTAGCTTGGTAGAAACTGATAATGTGCAAAAGAAGCTTGCAGGGCCTCTGTGCAGCATGGAGGGTGCCAAAAGCCATGGATCAGTCAGACTGGACATGGGTTTCTTAAAAAAAAAAAATATATATATATATATATATATATATGTATATACATATGTGTATATATATATATATATGTATATATATATATGTATATATATATATACATATACATATATATATATATATATATATATATAAAGCACCCCCCTAGCATTATGTGTCCCTTTAAATCACTGAACGCCACCAAATGAGGCCCAGCACAGATCTATCCTGACCCGTGGTCCTCCCCCAATGGAGATGAGACTGAGGAAGCTGATGCAGAAGGCATATTTGAAGATGTGGCTGCTGGTGGCAGGTGAGGTGGCAGGAGGTAATTCTCCTCCCTGTGCCAGTGGCTGGCAGAAGTGCCCCCCATCTCTTCTGCCGCCCTGTCTCGCTCCTGCCTGGTAACCAGCAGCCTGGCTCCCGAGTGCCCCTGGGCCCCTGGGCACTTCACCCAGTTAACAGCTGCTGTGGGGAGCTGCTGTTTTTCTCTTTCCTGCTATAATAACACCATTATAAGGTTGCCCCTGGCCTGTCTCTCCTCTGCAACAGAATGTTGTTTGCTTCCGCATGTGGCTTCTGCCGGGATATTTGGGTTCATTGAGTGTGATCCTGGGAGCTGCTTATAACTCTAGAAAGAGGCTGGGGGGGGGGGGGGGATGGGAGAAAATGAAAAGGCAGGCCAAGGAAAACCCAGTCTGCAGCAGGAATTAAACAGAAAATACTAAAAACAAGAAGTGGATTTGCAAGGGAAAACAGCTCTCACTGAACTGGCTGTGTGGAGGTGTGGGGCAGTGATGCTGCAGGCATCTGCATTTTGTGTTCTTCTGAGCAGACTTGGAGGTGCCCAGAAAACACTCTGAAATCTGATTTTTTCAGTGGAAACCCAGTAATACCCAGTAATAAAAGGAGTCTGTTTAAAGAAAATGCCAGAGATGCTTGTCTGCTCTCAGCAGTCTCTGGACGTGATGCGTTCTTCATGCCAGAAAAGATGTGGGAGATTTCCAAATTAGTCTGATGTTGGAATATCAGGTGTGTCATATTTTCCATCTGGCTGTGTTTTGTGATCAAGTGGTTGTCCTTTGAAAATACGTGCTTCATGTTGGTGCCAGGTTCATCCAGGCTTACCCCCTGTATCCTGTTTTTTCCCAGATGTGTTTCACACAGTTATTTCCAAGTTCCACCATCACCACTTTTCCCTGGCATTACAAGCTCCATATCTCCAGCCTGTTCCCACCTGCTGCATGTTGTGACTATGCAGTGGATTCCCCTTGACTCTATCCCACTGCCTCTATGAGCACTTCATACAAAGAAACACAGGTGGCATCAATTCCACAAATTTCCCTTACAGGAATTTTCTCTCTCTTTCTGTCTGCCTTCCGGTAGGATGAAATAGCGTAAGATTTTGAAAGAACTTTTTGAGTTCATTGCCTCACATGCTGCTGCACTCTTCTTTACACAGTACAGCAGAGGATTCAAAAGAGGAATAGCACCCTGGTGTCCTTCACCTCAGTCCTAGACTTCTCATTACCAAAATTTTATGCAGGTGTCTGGACACACTATGCCTGTATCCCTGGACTATGTTCTAACATGATGTCCATGTTTGCCATTTGGCTTCTTTTTCAACTCAGGCAAATTTACTGAAGCAAATCCTTTGTGTAATCATGTGTGAGGTAGTGGGGAAATATCAGAATGAGGCTTTTTTTGTTGGTGTTGTTGACTTCTGCAATCTGGAGTGCGCATAATTCTACTCTAGCCTTTCAAAGGAAAACAAATAGCTTGCATTTAATTCTAAAAAACAGCTCCTGCCCCAAAACACAAAGTAAATAGTCTTGGAGTTGTGGGAAAGGAGGAATGTGCTGGTGTGTTAGAATTGTAGATTACTGACAGTGTGGAAAGAAGTGCAGTGATTTATGATCATATGGAAAGGAGTGCAGTGATAACATTTGAGTTACCAGAGAAAGGGTCTTTTATCACTGAGATTGTAAGCTTTTCTCCATCCATAACTCACTAGTTAGCTACAGATTAACACTATTTTAAGACACTGTTTACCATCCTAGGCAGGATTGATGCATTTCCGGAGACGTGTTTCTGGGCATGTCATTGGTAGTTTCCAATCAATAGTTAGAAGTAAAAATGAAGCCAAATACTGCAGTCTTGTCTTAATCTTTCTGTGAGAAAAAATCCCTTGTCCCTTATTTAACATCAGTGAAGGGAACAGGAGAAAAAAAAAAAAAAAAAAAAAAAAAAAAAAGAAAATGAGAATGTAGTACTGATGTTGTATTCACTGGAAGAAAAAAGCGTGACTTCCAGGTGCTTCCTATACACACGTAGTGAAAGGGGTTGGGGCAAAGAAAACAGTCCACACAGGTCTGATGGTCATTGGTATGTCTTAGTTAAGATTACATATAGATGTAGAGGGCTTGCCCTGTGCTCATGGAAGCATATCTTATTCCTGAAGAAAAGGATTGGGTAACCTCAGAGGTTTGTTCCATTCCTAATTTCCCTGACTAGCAGATTGGTTTTGTAATCAAGGTGAGGTGATTGAATGCTTTGGAACAGTTGATGTTAGCATTACGTGTGAGATAAATCACTGTTATCTATCCCAGGGAGTAGTTTATTTTTCTGTACTGCATATAGATCTCAAGAAAGCTTTCCTTTGATCTGGGGGAGAAAAGATTGCTCCTTTGCAGCAATCAAAAATCAGATCTCTGAAGCCATAAATGATTCCAGTGCATTTTTTAGAATGAGGTATGGCAAAACATGTCATCCGTGCTTTTTCTTCTTCTAAGAATAGTCTGGTTGAATTCTTTATATGCTTGGTTACATGCTATAACTCAAGGAGGAAAATAATATGCATTGTTCTTGTTATTCATATGACCTGTACAGTAACGATATAACTATGCAAGGCAATGATCACATTGAACTAGACTGCACAAATTCAGAACTTTAAATATATATATATTATAATTTCAGAACATTTTTAAATGGCAATGAAAACATTTTTTCCCTTTTTTCTCCCAGCATATAGGCATTTTGTGTATGTTTGTCAGATCCAAGCAGACCTCTTTGTTTGTAATAGTCCTGACAGCACTTATTACAATCTGTCATATCAGTAATTTGTGAGCTCAGGATTTACAGAATAATTTTTAGAGCTAGCATCTAACAACTCATGGTGCATTTAATCTTTTCATTGCTTCACATATTTTTGTGAATCATTCAGTTAATTTATGCAACTATTTTTATTCTTGTGGCACTGACTGGACTTTCTGATACCAATACAACTGTCACTTGAAATGGTTCTGTAGACATGTTTTACAGCTCACTGCTTTCTTCAGTGATGTGAATGTGAAAACAAGGGTTTACCTAAAAATTATTAGGTTATTTGTTGTAAATTATGGTGCATATTGAGATCTATGTTCATTCAGAGGAAAAGTAAATTGGCACAACTGCCTTTTTGTATGGTTCCTAGATGTTCAGCCCAGTCAGTTACCATAACTGGGAGGACAAGCACGTGAGTGGGTTGAATTAAATGGGCCTACATGGTTTTAGTGAACATTTGGCTCCCACATTCATCAGGAATACCTACGTGAATACTGTAGTTCTCTAAGTCAATCCCAAAACACATTATCAGCCCTTCTAATAGGTTTTATTCAGCAGAAGTTTTGCCCTTAAAAAAAAGGATGTCAAAAAAGGTATAATTGAAGTGATGAATGCCATTTAACTAAAGCCTAGAACAACAAAAGCTGAAGCTTCTGACTTCTACCTATCATTTTCTTTTCCTTTGTTCATGTGAATAACGGATAAAAATGAGATGGTACTTTGAAATTCCTTACTTGGGTGCTTATAGTTTGAGTGGTGGGTCAACTTTTAGACTTGCTGGAGAACCACAGAAGTATTGCAAAGCTGGTCAAAATTACAGTGCTTTTGCATAATGAGTTTAGTCAAGATTAACATTTTTCATAGGCAAATTTCCTTTTCTGTGAAAAGCGTATATGGGAATATACTATATTGCCTGGTGCTTTGTGCTAGCCGGTGTGTCTCTGATTCGCCCAGCTGACTGGGGGCAATCCGGCTCACCAACAGGCCAATATTGGAGTCAATATTCCACCTGAACTGTTGCACCCGTGTCATGCCATGTCATGATAGCAGACCTCTATTTCTTTTGGTATTGTAAAGACACAAACATGGTGCACTGGCCCCTCTTCATATCAGAAGTGGAGCTGAAGAGTCCCTGGAGCTGACTGGGAAAAAAGAAGGGGACAAAGAAAGCAGGGATAGTGGCAGGATTGGCTCATGTGCAACTCTATGGGGTCTGGAGATCTTTTCAGAACTGCAACTGGCCATACCTTTATTTGATTTTGGTTTTATGTCAGCTAAAGGAGATAGGAAGATGTGAAGCTGTAATGCAAAGTGTTGTTCTGAATTTTTCATGTTTATCACATGTACTGAGCAATGTTTCTAGCCTCTTCTGATCCCTTTTTAAAAAATTATCTCCCTAACTTTTCCTTTGTTTCGGTCTACTCAGTCTTTTTTAATTCATCATCAATACCCAAACTTTAGGTTGTTTTCTTTTTGGTGGTGGTGGTCGTTCTTTTGGTGTTTGTTGTTTATTTGTTTTAAAACACTTTCCTATGGGAAAAACTACCTACTAGAATCTTATCCTTGCTTTCCTTCTGTAGAATGAGCTGTTTGCGAGTATATTAAAGTTAATTTTCACTTAGTGTAAGCCCTTTAATATAATCATGTATTGTAAGGGAAAAAACACTCATATGTATGTTCCTAATCATGGGTAATTCATATTAGTTGCCTTTAGAATTCACAAGCATGTTTCTGACATGTTAATTGTTATATTGGTATCTGACTAAGGATACAAGTAGCTCCTATTTTTTCCCCCTCCCCTCACTTAATGTTTTGTTTGAGGAGATCAGTGCATTTTGTCTGTGAAAAGCCCTGGATTAAATGACACCCACCAATGATTTTGTGCATGTTTCATTTTGCCAAAGGAGGTTGTCAGACATTGGGGGAAATAATGTAATATTGGTTGACTTAAGACTTTAATTAACTGACAAGTAAGTTTACAAAAACTGTCATATTAACTTTTCACATCATTTTAGTGGGGCAGAAAAGCTTTGTCACACAGCATTCATTCATTTCTTGCTTTGCTTACCCTAGGGCATGAAGCAAAAAAGGGAAATAAATGTTTTCCTTATTTCTGATGCAAATAGTATTCTGCAAACATTAAATGCAGGGAGGACATTTCCTATCTATCAGTTGATCCTGTTTCAGCCTAATACAACCCAAATAAGTGGTATTTGACTTGCATGTTTAGATAAGCATTGTTGGCTCTGTTTTGAACTGAACCCTCAGATGTGAGGTTGGCATATGGTTTCTACCCTGCAAGAAGCCAGTGGACAGCTTCTACATAGTCATTTACCAAAAGGTTTGAATACTTTATAGACTGTGTTTATGTGTTCTTTGGTGATGATTCTAAATTCCTTGCATTTCAACTACGTAAAGGACTGCTGTTCCCTTCCCTTTCTATTACTATCAATTTTACCCACAGCTTCCTCAGGCCAGTCCTTAAGGACGGTTTTCCTTTAGAGAACTGCTTTCTGAGCCATGACATTATAATAAATGTATAATTTCCCTCATCTTTTGCTCTTCTCCCATTTCATTTTAACTCACCTTTTACCTTCGGTCTCCATTTTCTACTGAAATGCAACATCTATCAGACCCACAGTATCTCTCTCTCTTTTTTCTTCTTCAAACTTTTCCATCCTTTCAATTATTTCATTGCAAATCATCAGACAGATGCTTTCTTCCACATGCTAATAATCCCTACTAGAACTTCTGTTTCTGGTCTGGTCACTTTTCCTTATTTATAGCATCTTTCCCACTAGCTGCCTTTCTGTTTCCTTTGTCTACTTCTGTCTGTTAACAGTCATTGTTAAAATTATTTTCTTGTTCATCCCTCTAGCCATATATTACCCTTCAGTGGAATTTCTTTAGTAGGCTTTTGTCTTTTTCCTCAATCAAATTCAAGCTGTTTTTTGCTCCCAGCCAAAGCCTCTGCCTTTGTTCTTGTCTTTAATTGAGCAAATCAATTTTAACATTGAAAAACAACTGGAGGCCTCCAAGATACCTAGTGCTTCCCTACCAGGATGTAGATATCCAAGGGAAAAACGATCAGTGCAACTAACAGAATTCTGGGAGCTACTTCAGAAAGTGGCAAGTGAAGCTGTGACCACAGGCTCTTGTAGAGGACAAGTATCCTGGGGATGCAGCAATTAGTGGTCCATTGCCACTGAAGCTATGCAACTTTACCAAATGTTCACATCCAATAGCAGAATTAGGCTTTTTTTTCTTTTTTTTTTTTTTTTTCCTCCCCCAAGGGAATGAACATTTTAACATCAGCTCCTTCGTATTCAATCTCTTCTCTGCCCTCTTCCTTGCTTGTTCACAGCCCCCATTTCTCACCATGTTTCAGAGTGCTCACCAATCTTGTTCTTGTGACCCTGAGGCTGTTCTTCCCTTCTTACAAACCTGGAGCCCCTGGAGGAATGTAATGAATCCCCTGTCCCCTCTTGTGTAGTCTTTGATTAATGACAGTTTCAGCCTATCAGTTCCCAGGAACTGTGTGGTATCAGCCTGGTCTCCCACATCTGTGATTAATTAGTCAAGGGAATAGAAAAAGCTGGAAAAATCAAAACCATTCTGAAATGTGTTGGCTTTGCTTCAGCTTCAGCCTTTCTTCCTTCATCACTGAGGAAGGAAGATCTGGGTTGGACCTCAGGATCCAGGTCAGGTTCCTTCACATTCTTGTCACTCTTCCTCACCAGAAGACAGGTATTTTTTGGTTTCTGAGTCAATGAACAAGTTTTCACGTTGAAGAGATCTATTACAGAATCACAGAATCACACAGAATCACAGAATTTCTAGGTTGGAAGAGACCTCAAGATCATCGAGTCCAACCTCTGACCTAACACTAACAGTCCCCACTAAACCATATCCCTAAGCTCTACATCTAAACATCTTTTAAAGACCTCCAGGGATGGTGACTCCACCACTTCCCTGGGCAGCCCGTTCCAATGTCTAACAACCCTTTCGGTAAAGAAGTTCTTCCTAAGATCCAACCTAAAACTCCCCTGGCGCAACTTTAGCCCATTCCCCCTCGTTCTGTCACCAGGCACGTGGGAGAACAGACCAACCCCCACCTCGCTACAGCCTCCCTTGAGGTACCGGTAGAGAGTGATAAGGTCACCCCTGAGCCTCCTTTTCTCCAGGCTGAACAATAACAGCTCCCTCAGCCGCTCCTCATAGGACTTGTTCTCCAGGCCCCTCACCAGCTTCGTCGCCCTTCTCTGGACTTGGTACTGAGCTTCCAAACACCTGCTATAAGCCTTTTAAACATCTTGTGTAGAACTGCTGTCACATATTCTACCTCTCCATCATCACATCTGCTTGGTATGCTCATTTGTTCATACTAGGTATTCCTGTAAAATGATGGTCATTGTTGAACTCAATAATGATAGTGATACCACATGGAAACAGACTTCTTGGCTTGATCAAAACCATTGCATTGTTTCAAGTTTCTTTCCTCTGGCCAGAAAAATATCTTGGCTCATAGTAGAAAAGTATACTCACAAGCAAAAGGAAAGAAAGGAAAGCCAAAACCCCAACATTTTTTTTCACAATGGATTTTAAATTCTGCAGAAAATTAAGAGAGAAAAACGTATCAGAGCTTATACCTGCTAAATCTTCTGACAGCCACTTCCTCATCCCACTGCCTGAAAATGAATCAACTTAATTATTCCTGTTATTGTATACATGCAGCTGGCTTAGAGTTGCCTCTTTATCATTGGCTCCAGCTACTGTTCTTGTATGCTGCAATAGTTAAGAAGATTGAAAACTGTTTTTTGTTATTGTTGTTGCTTTAGGTTTGGTATTTTTAGTTTGTTTGTTTGTTTTTTTTATAATTCCAAAGTATGCAGACTGTGATAGAACAAATGGGATTTGGGTATCTCTCGTTAATGTTTAGATTGTACCAACACTGAGCTTAAATTTACTTGTGTAGGATGGCATATTTGGATTAATATACTAAAATAATGCAGAGTGAAAGCTTGCTGCAGGCTGTGACCAATGTACTAGTGTAGTGAAGTTACAGATTGCAATATGTGGAGATAGGATAGGAAAACAAAGAATAGCATTAAACTTTCTTAAAAGGACCTTGAAGTCTCTCAAGATTACTATTCTGAGTAGTCTGGAAATATAACCGTTGATCTAATTAAGATAATTCTTCTGTTGGAATAGCTTAAAAAATTGTCTTGAATTACCTGGAGTAAGCTTTAAATATATAAAGTTTTCATTAAAGTGGTTGACAGGTTGCTTGTAAACTAAAGTCATTTCTTTTCCCTTCAGAATTAGATTTTCTTTATGGCCTCCTTTGTCAGTAAGCACTTTTTGTTAAGAATGATTTGGCCATTTCGTTCTACAACCTTGTTTTTGCCTGCACTGTTGATTTAACTGTAGGAAATCCCTTTGTGACTAAAATGATCAAGCTGGATCTCAATAACCGTATGGTATTTTCTTCTTTTTTTTTTTTTTTTTTTTTTTTTTTACATTGTACAATTGGAGCTGTTTCTTTTCAGGAACGTTTAGATAGGAATGAAGCAAGGTATGAATTGCAAAGATATGTCTTCCCTCTAGTTTTCTGGTTGTTGTCTTGTTGATTTTTTTTTTTAAGTGGTCACATGTAAAAGCCAATGAATGTCTCACATCTCAGATTCTTCAAGTCTGGTTGAAGAGTGGGGAGTCTCTGGATATAGCACTATCCAGTGAGTTGTCTTTTATCATACACTGCAAAGAAATAGGGGAATCACACTTTACAGAACTTGCTAATTCTGAGCCAAATTGTGAAAGCACCAAACCCATCATTGTTGGACTCATGACTTAAATCTGCGTTTTGTCCATGCAGAAGGAAGGTAGATTGTCAGATTAATGGCAATCATTTAGCACAATGTACAAACAGACAGACACACCTGAGTTATCTACCAAGCAGCAATCAGTGTAACACATGCCCCAAGATAGCAGAACTGCAACACAGCACTTCTGTGACAGTCTTTGCATCTTTCTTGAGTGACCTGTGAGAGGGGCTTTACATGCTAATTCAAAAGAAGCAGTGATGTTGTGGGGAAGTTATGAGAAGCGTTCATCTTCTACCTGTTGTTCTGCAGGTGGGTTGTTGTGAATCTGCAGCCTTCTAGGATGTTGTGGGGGTGATTTCTGAGAAAATTGGTGCTGCAAGTTTGTAGAAAGAGGGTTTCTGGTGAGTGGAAGGCTCAGACTTAAATTTCCAGAAGCTTTGCAGGTAATGGTTGGATGTCTTAAATGGCAGCCAGTCTTCTCAAGTCATGCTAATGACAAACTTTGCACTCATATGGTATGTTATGGTATAGTAGAATAAAGAGGTGGGCATTTTGTGCTGCTTATAGTTGCAGACAAGTTGCTGAAATGCAGTCAGTGGGAAGGTTGCAGTATAGTTGGGTGTCAGGCTCTGACAACTTTCTCTTCTTGACATTGATGCCTTCTCACTTTTATTTTGTTTCTTCATTGTAGAGCCTAAGTGTTCAGACTTCTCCACAATCCTTAGAGGCACGAGCTTTATTTGCATAGATAAAAGTCCTAGTGGCAAGAGACAAGAGTGAGAAGAAAGAACAAAAGAGGAGGAAGTGCTGCAGAGGCGAAATAATCAGATATAATGTGATATGACAAAGATTATGTCAAATAAGCAAAATACAAAGCTAGACAAAACAGTTTAACAAAAAAGATGCATAATTTAATGTTATAGTGATATCAACCTGAGAAATGAAAGGCAGGTAGATGGATACAAGGCTGAGAATAAGGTCCTATGGGTCATGGCTGTTCAAAGAAGTATGTTGTGTTTTTTTTCTTTTTTTTCTTTTTTTTTTTCCCTCTACTGTCTTTCTCTTACTGTCTTCAGTGAATTTTACCTGTCTTTAGTCATAATGCAGAACTTGGGATTCTCATACCACACAAAAGGTCATCAGATAAAAAGGATGTGATTGAAAGCAAACGTGCCCTCTGAAACCCTCATCTCTCAGTAAGAGAAGCAAAGTGTAATGCAATTAAAAGAACTATTAAAAGAACTGTCTACAGTGTTTGTGCAATTACACTGAGTAGAGCATACCTTTAATTTCATTGTAAGGTCAGATACACACGGAGGAAGGGTTGATGCTGTCTTTCATACAGCAGTAATCAAGGGCTGGCAACTCATCTTTAGAAATTTCAAACAGATTAGAGGATCTTGGCAGTGGTTCCCAAATGCTCAGGAGACTCACGGCAACCAACAGCTTTGAAATTTTGGCCAGCTAGTTAAATATTGTTGGCTATAAACATTACAAGGCAATTGATCACCCCCTTATGCACTGGGCCTGGGGCATACGCTTCCTGCCTTTTGTCTGGGGAGCAAGGAGCAAGTTTTAGACACACAGCAAGATACCTACTAGATTCGTAAGAGTGGATAGAGGAGCTCAGCTTTGTCTGGGCCAGATTTCCAAGATTTACCGAAGTAGCATCTTAATTGCAAGGATGTGTGGAAATGTGGTGAAGGCATTTGCTTTTCAGTTGGGCCAACAACTTTTTGAGAAACATCTTGCTCTTCTTGCAGTAGATCTCTGGGATGGATGTTGTACCTGTAGTAAGGAAGGAGACTGTCTTCCATTTTTTAATTGCTTACTTTCAATTGCAGGCCACAGTTAAAATGAGTGTTTAGATCACAGCTAGGAAATAATTTACCACTCAGGAAGCAAAAATAAAAAACATAGTACAGGCAATTACAGTTACAGGACTAAGACTACATGTGTGAACCAATTAAATATTCATATGTAAAGTTAAGTTTCCAGAATGATTAGGGAACATCTGAGGGGCTAAGCTTCTGTTTTAAGATACACAATGAAGGCGGAAGAACAAAGGAAAATGAAAGGTGCAGAAAAAGTTCTTGGCCTCTGTGTAGCTGTTAATTTCTGTCACGTCTGCTTTCGTACCATGGCAGTGATTGCCATTTCCTACTGCTTTCTAGATGCTGGATTTGGGTGGAATAGGCCTTTCTAAAACTGACACTGTGTTTTCAGCCAACTTTAGCACAGCATCGAATAAATGTTTCAAGGTGTGTGATTTGCTCCATCACCAAAGAAATGAATCCAGAATTTGGAGAGAGAGATGGTAATCTCTGCTATGTAATTATTTGAACTAAAGCCAAGCAATTCCTCTTAGTTAACTGTGTCTCAGCAGTTTTCTCTGATAAAATAATTATTATGCAGATTGATGGCTGTTGCCCAGCCATCCTTCATTCTCATTTTTGGTTTGCATTTTTTATGGCATTACTTCAAAAGCAATCCTGTAATATCCCTGGCAAATTTATCTCTCTCTCTCTTCTGACTAATCAACTTCTCTTTCCTTCACTGTATATGATAATAATGTGCCTGGAGTGTAGAGCTCTCACAGGATTACCAAAAGGTTGAGGTTGGAAGGGACCTCTGGAGGTCAGCTGGTCCAACCCTCCTGCTGAAGCAGGGCCACTTAGAGCTGCATGCCCATGACCATGCTCATGTGGCTTTTGGGTAGCTCCAAGGAGGGAGACTCCACATCTTCTCTGGGCAGCCTGTGAAAAAGTGTTTCCTGATATTCAGAAGGAACCTCCTGTGTTTCAGTTTGTGCTCTCTTCTTGTCCTTTCACTGGACACCACTGAAAAGAGCCTGTCTTCCTCCTCTTTGCACCCTCCCATCAGGTATTTATATACTTTGATGAGATGTCCCTGAATTTTCTCTTCTCTGGGCTGAACAGTCCTAACTCTCACAACCTTCCCACATTGGAGAGATGACCCAGTTCCTTCATCATCTTGGTGGCCCTTTGCTCTCCCCAGTATGTCCGTCCTTCTCTTGTGCTAAGGAGTCTACAACTGGACACACCAATCTCCCTCCATCTGAGAGACCATGGAGATTCATGGTAAACTTGCTGAGGACTGAAACAACATAGCTACAAGGCAGAGCAACGAGAGGGAACTGATATGCTTGGAGAGTAAATAATAATGATCATAAGGACAATTGCATGGCCAGACCCTCCCTCCTTTCACCATGATCGCAATGAGGGAAACAACAGACCACAGCTTGTGGCTTATCACTACTGCCCTTTAGTCAGGAGAATACCTTTAAGGCCCATTAGGTGAGTTGTAAGACCTGAAAAACTCTCTGCAGTATCTACTGGCTGGTACACAGCACCTGGGTTGAGCTGGCAGAAATCAGGATGTGCATCTGCACTCTCAGCAACTTAAGACTTCACAGCTTTTTTATACTGTTACAAGTGCATTGTAGTATGGGTGCCTGTCGTCAACAGGACAGGAGTATCAGCTCAGCTCTGAATCCAGAAGAGCCACACTACTGCTGCCATGAGCACACAAGCCACAGACAGAGCGGGATTTACAGTCCTGTAACCAGCGATCGTAGTTCAGCTGTCGGGAGACAGTCAAGTGATAAATGACCCTTTCCCCACCAGTCCCCAAAATAATAATTTTCTTGTTTCAGAGCAGATGGGTTTTTGCTGTAAGCTGTGTTGCCCTGCCAGAAGTTGGCTGATTTTCTGGTCATGCTACTGAGAAATTAGCATGACTTGAGACCAGATAGTACTAATCTTCTGTACCTAGGTGGTGGGCTGGACTCAGCTGCCCACCAAGCTGCTCTCTCACTCCCCCTCCTCAGCAAGACAAGGAGGAGAATAAACAATGAAGCAGCTCATGGACTGAGATAAGGACATGGAAATTGCTCACCAATTGCAGTCACAGGCAAAACAGACTCAGCTTGGGGAAGATTAACTTACAGCAATTATAACAGAGTAGGGCATTGAGAACCAAAATAAAAACAACCAACTAACCAAACAAAAAACTAAAACCACCTTCCCTCCACCCTTCCTTCTTCCCAGGCTCAACTTCAGTCTCAAGTCTTCCACCTCCTCCCCACAAACAGCACAGGGGTGTGGGATCTGTGGTCAGTCCCTGATGCTTTGTCTCCACCATTCCCTCATGGTCACTCTCTGCCCCTGCTCCACATGGGGTCCCTCCCACGGGATGCCGTCATTCCTGATCCAATCCTTCGGGGGCTGCCCACCGGCAGCAGCTCTTCAAGAACTGCTCCCACATGGCTCCATACCATGGGGTCCATCCGTCCAGAGCACACTGCTCCAGCATGGGTCCCCCATGGGCGGCAGCTCCCCCCAGGCCCCCTGCTCCTGCGTGGGCTCCTCTCCACGGGCTGCAGCTCCGGCCCGGGACCTGCTCCTGTGGGGGCTCTCCATGGGCCGCAGCCTCCTCCAGGCCACATCCACCTGCTGCACCAGGGGCTCCTTCACAGGCTGCAGCGTGGAGATCTGCTCCGTGTGGGACCCGTGGGCTGCAGGGGGACAGCCTGCTCCACCAGGGGCTTCTCCACAGGCCACAGGGGAACTACTGCACAGATGCCCATAAACCCAATACAACCTGGAAACCTTACTCGGACACAGAATAAGATTTGAGACAAAAACACAGAAGGTGTTAACACAGGTTTTCTTTTCCCTTCCTTGTCAACCACAGGTAATGCAGGTAGTGAAAGAACAGATAATGAGAGCGCTCACTACCAAGCCTAGCTCACTGGATCAGTTCAAGAGCAAGCTTCAGAATCTCAGTTACACAGAAATACTGAAAATACGCCAGTCTGAAAGAATGAACCAGGAAGATTTCCAGTCTCGTCCAATTCTGTAAGTAATGTCTTCTCTCTTAACCTATTTTTGCAGGGAAGTATTAACAAATGTGAATGATGTTTGTCAGCTCTTCAGAGGGAACTGAAGTAAGAAAGCTGTCCAGGGAGCTGTGCTCAAAAGCAGTAGTGCAGCATCTATCTGCACAATGTGTATATGTTTTCTTCTGCTGGGACTCCCAACTTTTTCTTTGAGTTCAGTTAAACCAGATTTATCAAATCCCTATAGTGTCTCACCTGGCTTACTTGTAAAAAAACAATGCTCTGACATTTCGTTTTTTAAAACTTTGTCTTCTGTCCAAGGGCCTTTAAAAATTGCAGATGCCATTTCTCTGAGCCAGACAAGATGCTCAGAACAAGAGGACTGGCTCTAGAAAAGAGTGAGGTTACGTATTACTGTCTTTATTGATAGCATTATCTTTGGTGTTAATGAAAAACCATTATTTATTTGTAAATGATAACATTCTGGCAGCAAGACAATGGGATTCTCATTTCTCTGTTGTTTACTGCAAAGAATCAAATGCTAATATCGCCACCACAGCTCCTGCCTGCTGCTCAGAATACTCTTTGTTCAGTTATGTGAAAAATGGAGGCCGTACTTGGCTCTGGACCAGGGCTCATGGCTGAATTAATGGCACAGGACAGGTTCAGACTCCACAGTGCACAAAGGATGTGCTGAGAATAGCAGGAACCTTTTGAGATCAGCAGAGAAATAGTGAGGATTCCAGAAGCATCAGTTGAAATGTCATGAAATCTTGACTATGTTTGAAGTGTAATGGCTCATGATTTTCCAAATCTCCTTTACAAGGCAAAGCTGTAGAGAAGGATTTGGACCAGGGAATTCAGATGCAAGATGCTCATTTTGATTTGTTTCTAAAGGATATAGCTATATCTAAGTACGAGCTCCAGGGACACATTCATCCAAGGGCAGCCAGGCAACAGCAGAAGCATAAACTAAGTGGAATTACACACTTAAATTTTAATCATACCAATGTGGATCAAAGGGAGAATGCTTCTTTTATGTTTTCAGTGTATTAGAAGATAGGACCTAATGCCCAATTAGAACTGATGTCACTCATAGTAATGCATCAATTAAACAGTTACAAATGGTTCCAGTCAGTTTTGCATCATTACATTGCTCAGAAATCCCCTGCCATTCCCCTGCTATGTTTAGCGGTTCCAAGCCACTCAGTAGTGCTAAGCTTGTCACCAAAGCTTCTCATTTTCCTTGCTTCCCTTATGAGTCAACTGTTTAACTATGATACAGGTCAGCTATTTATATTTTTGTGCAGCATTGCCTAGCTTTGTTAAACTTGCTAGTGCCCTCTGCAAGCTCTTTATGTACAGTATTGCTCTGGTTAGTTGCAGCCACAGTGCAGAATTTCCTTCCCTATTGTGGAATGAATGAAACAGCTAACGCAAATAGTTAAAAGCAAATGAAATGTTACCAGAGGACTCATTTCAGATTCTGGACAGAGGATAAGCCTAAAGGCTATAGAGGCTAACTAAATCAATCAGGTGTTTAAGCAATCACAACTGCATTTGCAGAGATTTGGCTGTATGCATTTGCATTTTGATTGCATCCGTGATCACTTATTCTTGACAGTGAAAAGAAACGGTTCTTTCATTTTCCCATTTGACTTGATTCCATGTACTGAACTCTCTCAAATTGCACAGATGACACGACTGATAGAAGTACAGAATCATGGTCCCATTGTAGGAAAAGGGATTGTGAATGAAGAGAGCAATCGTGGCTGTGCTGTATATTTTAAAGCCTTACAGATATGCTAAAAGAGATTGTGCACAGCTGAATATAAATTCAGTGGGCCTTGTTTAATTCTGCTTGAGCGTATGGCAGTCAGATGATGTTTTTTTCCTGCCTTTAGCATGATAAAAGTCTTTCTTTTGCTGTTCTTTGTATAAAGTACTGATGTTCTGAGTTTTCAAGCTGCTGGATGAGGGAAGTTTCAGGTAAGTTGGACTTGAATGTAAGTTGGAAAGTACTGCTCTAGATCCCTGTAAATGCAGCAACCTTTTTTCCAAGAAGTAATTGTTTCTTTTATATGATCATTGTTGTTTCACTTGAAGCTCATTTTTTTCAGAGGGAAAGTAAGAAGTCCTACAGCGCAGAAAGCATTCAAGAGCTTGGGATCATTACTGATCATCCAAACCGCCATTGCACAACAAAACATAGGTTTATTTGCAATGGCTGTGGAAGAAGGTGTCTAGGAAGGAATCCTATTGGCCTGTAGAGAACCAGAGATCTCCTTGACACATTATGTGGCAATAGGGTGGTTTAATACTGGATAAAGTTCTGATGTCCATATGGAAACTTGCTGGTTAAAGGTAGTTCATGCCACTTAGGGAGCCATTGCTAAGTAATATCTGGCTGACAATCAGTACATACATGAAAATAGATGGAGGGGTGTGGATGCTTTTCAGCTTTTTATTTTTACAGATTTCTCTGCAATATTAGAAAGAGTCACTAGTGCCTGCTCTGAATGCAGGAAACGGTTAGGAGAGGGCATAGCTACCAGCCGGAAAGATAAAAGGACAAAACCACACAAAAGTATTTCTGCAATTAGTCTTCTGTTACATTGTAATGATTTAAATGCCTGCAATATGCCCCATCCTGGAAGGGGATTATAAGCAGGAAAGGTCATAGCTTAATTATAAGCAGGAAAGGTAAAAGTTGTATTGGATTGAACTAGTACCAAAGAACTAGTGCTAGTTTTGTTTGAATAATTAAAATAATCCAATAGTTTTCAGATTTGAAGACAGGCAGGATTTTGCCTATAGTGCTGAGACCAGTGAGATAAGAAAATTACCGATCATATATTACTCTATAGTTCCCTCAACCCTTCTGTCATATCAGCCCACTGGCTTTTGTCATTCTTACATCACAGAAACTACAGGAGGAAGCTAACAGCAATTTTTTAAAGCCTTAGACTTTCCTAGTTTGTTCTCTCCCTCTTTTCACAAGGCACAAACTGTTCAGCTGATGTCATCTGAAGGAGAATAAATACATTTTTTCCAAAAATATATTTGCATTTATGATCTTCCCTTAGCTCTTTGTTCCCCTGTGTGCTCAAGCACAGGGACTACTGTAAAATTGAAGAAAGTACTACCTCTGAGCTTCTCTGTTGTGTGGACAAATACAGTGCAGATCAGCAAAGTGGCAAAAGGAGCTCTGGCACATCAGCAAAGAGTCAAAAGGTTTCCCTTCTTTCCTACCTTCCTTTCTCCGATGGAAAGTCTGTCTTAGACACTGAAGTACTTCAGAGGGGATTACCTGTTTATTTCTGGATTTGTTAGAAATCCTTCTCTTCCTCTGATTGTAAAGGGCAGATGGGACTCTAGAAGACAGAAGAGGGAATACTCTGGGTTTTAATAACTAGATGTTAATGTGCTGGATGACCCATGCTTTTTTTTTTTTTTTTTTTTTCCCTGTAGTGTCTTATAACTATAATCTTATGATATCTTTAACACCTCTTTAATGACAGTCATCCAATTTCTAAATTAAACTACCTAAACATCACACTGATGTTTTTATCAATACTGAATGATTGAATTCAGTCCAGCTAGAGACAATGCCGTTCAGTAATGTGCACTGTGTTTTAACACAGTTTTCCTCTGCCCCTGCTCCCAGCTTTTACCTGAGGAGTGGGGATGCACATCACCTCTGAAAGGCAAGACATTTATTCAAGCACAAAATTCTGTTGATCAAAGTATTTAACTATTCAGTGTTTTCATGCCTTTGTTCTCAATAAGAAAAAAATAGTGTTTAAAATTATCCTGAAGGACTTATATTTCCGAAAGGTGGCCTGTTTCTATAGTTACAATGTTTTTTGACCAGCCATATTTTCCCAGCTTGTAAATATGCAGTGGGTTATGCATCAAGTACTCCAACCATTTTGTTAATATTTGGGAGAACGATGGCATTTCTGTTTAAAGCCCTGATGTCTCTAACAGAGAACTTCCAGTGGTTTCAACAGGGTGTTGGCAGATCAAAGGCACAGGATCCACATGAATGTGGAAATCAGCAGAGACCAAACTTCCTAAGAAGTGAGACATTTTTATTTTATCGATGGAATAGCACAGCTTTGCTTTCTTTTGATGTTGATTGCTGGAACATACTGCCAGACAGAATGATTTTTGGTATTACCGAGTGTGCGCAGCAATGCAAAATTATGGTTCAGACACACTTCATATTTTATAAACCATCTACACATTCAGTTATTTTTTTAATCTTACCAGGCTTACTGTCAAGTTGATGTTTCAACCTGTCTTTTATGTATTCTTAATGAATCTAAGTGAGGATATAACTGATGAATTCAGACACCTCTGAATCCATTTGATGGTATACGAACTCAAGCTTTAAATATCACACACACATTTTTTCCACCTAGTTCTTGATGCTTTTAACTCTTTTATCAAAGCAGGATGTAGAAAATGGGTTTCCTAAAGGATGTATAATAACATTTCTAAATGCACTGCAGGTTTCTGCACTCCTGGGCAAGAGTAAAATTTGATCTTTGAGCAGTCCCCATCATGGGTTACTCTTCCACCCAATTCTGCTAGTAACAAATTAATTGAACTGCACAGGATCAATAAGAAACATAAGAGCTGGTAATCATTTTGGCTCAGTGGCATTGCTCATTGCTGTTTTTTCTTGTTATTTCAAAGTGTGTTTTAGCCTTCTTGTGTTGTCCTAAATGCTAGTAAAGTATACTAGCAGAGGTTTGTGCAACAAAAGGTGGCAGACCCTCAAATAAGCTTCACAATGTTCCTGCAATGAAAGAGCATTATTTGCTGCAGAGAAAGCTTGTTGATGCTTTATAGGAAATCTTATTTTTAGATGTGTAAACTGAGAAACAAGTAAGTTACTTGCCTGAGTCATACACTGATGCTCTAGTGGGGAGATGTCTAGAACAGAGATACCCTGACTCCCATGCCTTGTTATAAGAGAACTTTTTTTTTTTTTTTTTTTTGTGGAGCAGGCTAGATTCGGACCTGGGCATGCCTCTCACTGTTGTCTCATTTGGACAGAAACATCTTGTGAGACTCTCCATCTTAGAGGAAAGAAGATGGATTTTGATTGAGTCTCACAAGTGCCTATTTTCTTTCTTCCCAAGGGAACTAAAAGAGAAGATTCAGCCTGAGATCTTAGAACTTATCAAGCAACAACGTCTTAATCGACTTGTGGAGGGTACCTGCTTTAGGAAACTCAACAGTCGACGTCGACAAGGTACAGCTGAGACTTCCTGGTCTGACTTTTTATTATAACTTCTGTCTAAAAGTTGAGATGATGAGTACTGCTCTTACTAACAAGAAGCTTGGTTTTATTGCTGTCTTGACTACTTTTACTAGGGAACATCTGAAAGAATCTCCTAGTTGCAATTGTAGAATTTTCTGTGTTTCATTGGAACTGGATTTGGTTTCATCTGGAATAAGTCCAGCATTTGATGAAAATCTCAAACAGTAGTCTGAACTTAGTATTTTCATTTCTGCCTCAGTGTTCAGTCGCCTTGTTCTCTCAGAACAAAATTTCTACCTCTGCAGGAATAGCACATGTAACTTTGTGTAGCCACAATTTGAGTGTCTCAGAGTTGGATCATCTATTTTCTTGTAGGTTTATTTAAGTTATATTACTAAACAAATAACAGATGTCCAGTACATTTATACATGTGATGAGCTCATTTTGTACCTTTCCCTCTAGTAATGCCTGTCCTTAGTTTTTGCCATGAATTAACGTATACATTAAATATATTATAGTGTTCAAATGTACTTTTAAAAAACACTTATATCAGTAATTTGTTTATGTTCAGATGAATAATGATTGACACGAGAAGATTATTTTCCCAGTCCTATGAGTCATTGCTCAGTTTTTTTTACAGCTCGTTTTATACAGTAAAACTCTTTATGGTTCTTTTTCCCCTCATAGGGGCACACTTCTTTCTTAAGACAAAGTAATGGGTATATAGTGTAAATTGAGCAGATTAATTAGAATTTTATCAAAAAAAAAAATCCCTTTAGAACCTCTATTTTGTGAAGATTCAGATTGCTGTTTGTTTCCCAACACAAAAGCAATGAAAAATAGAAAGTTACAAAAGCTAAGTACTGCTAAAGATCAGTATTTGAGACCTTCAAATCAATTGTGAAAAGTTGCTTTCCTCACAGAAGGAAGAATCCCTGCAGTGCCTGATTTCTAAGAAACAAGCAGGCAATTTTCTTTAATGTTGAGTGGTTATTTTGGAAAATTCCAAACCTTTATTAAAGAGTCAAGTTGCAGAAAAATAATGATGCAGCTTTATTTGCTCTCTGTCAAGACTGCAAACACCTATAAAGCCTTTTGAGCAGAATTTCCCTAAATTCTAATGATCTAAAGAACATTAATATTCCACTGTGACTTCTGTACAGATTTCATATGAAGGCATAATATGTGTTTCCCCTTCAGCAACATCTTTGTGGAGTGAAAGTAGCTGAAGTAATATGTAGGTTTTTTTGGCTATCAGTAATGAGGGTTTTTTATTTTATTCTTTTCAGAACCTTAATCCAAATGACTGAAATTCTAGGGAAGAAGCAATGTCTGTGGCAAACCTACTTGTTCTGGCAGATCTCCAAGAGGAAGATAGACTATTTTATCTTAAGCTGTTGTCAGCTCATAATTCACAGGATCAAAAACATTAGAAGATATAAATTGGTTCAACTTATTTGAGTGGACCTGATGATAATAATAAACAAAAGAAAAAGAATAATAGCAACTTGATCTTCTGGTCCACAGTTAAGAATGTTACTGTGTACTATGCCTTGGACTGAACTGTATAGGCCACCTTATTAATTGCTTCGATGTCATTTATTCAGGGCCAAAAGAGTCCATGATTCTTTGGAAACAAAATATTTGTTTCCATGCCTCAAAGAGCTTACTTACCTTCTCTTAAGGTTGTTTGGTTTGGTTTGGTTTGTTGGTTAGTGGTTTGGATTTTTTTTCACTTTGTCAGATACATGTCCATTTAGAAGGGCATGTTTCCACATGCCTTAGAGTTGTGTGTACTTTATGTCAGTCTTCCTCTGTTCCCTGAAGTGAAAGTGTAAGGTATCCCCCTGGGAAAAAGGGAGGGAAAAGACACAACAACCATTACTAAAGATGACTAAACTCACCAAGGTCTAACACTATGTAATACAATGAACAAGAAAAGAATGGTAAACACAAACATGTTTGGTTTATAAGCTGTCTAATTGGGAACGGTCCCTCTTCAGGTATGTACAGTGCCTGGCATAGTCCAAATAGTGAATAACTGCAGCTGACACAAAGTGGAAGAAGCTCTCTTGAAACTTGCCTCTTTCCTTCAGAGTTGCCTGTACCCCAACCAGAGCAAGCTCTAAGACCAGGCCTGTCATGATGTCAAGAACTAGAAGATGAGCTAAAGTGAAGGACCAGAGGCTTAGCAAATGATGCTAAACATCAAGGCAGAACAGCTTTCAGATAACTCCCCTGTATGTCCTATTAAAAATGGTGCAAGTCCCAGACTCCCGAATGTGCCTTCTCTTACCTTTACTCTACCTCCCTATCTCTTATCCCCTAACTCACCCCACAGTACATGTGCCCTGTGCTTACTGAGGGGATCAGCAGGAGCCCCATCACCTGCCCACTGCCCCAGCTCGCTTGCTCTGGAGCATGGCCATGGTCCATCCAGGTTGACTTTGCGCCAAAACAGAAATGGGGAATGCTGTGAGGCAGCACGGTTTGCCCATTAGGTGGCAACCTCCCTTGTAAGAGTAGTGAGTTCAGGTAGCTGTTCTACCTCAGTGTGTGTACTGCTCCTTCCTATAATTCTTTTTTCTCTTGAGACAAATCCACAAATTACACAAGAGGAACCTGAACATTGCCTACACAGGAGAAGCTGAAAGCATTAAATTGCCTATTTAAAAAATAATTAACTGGCATTATTCCACAATAAAGACTACAGAGCAAACTTCCATTAAGACTGTTGTTTGAACATGTGGTAAGACACACATGGTTAGTCACAGTAAGTTGAAACAATTGACTTAACAAAACAAACAAACAAACAACAACAACAACAAAAAAAAAAAGGAGGGAGATTACATCCTCTTAACAACCTTATGAGAGGAAGCGAAAAGCATTTCTTAAATACAAGGCATTGGAACACATCCAGTCCAACAGATGATTCTTTGCTGGGAGTGGGACTGAAGGTTAAACGGTGAAGTATCTATAGTCAGATCTCTGCCTTTTGTATTCCACCATGGGATTATTGTTCAGCAGGGTCTCTCTGCAGCTGAAATCCAGAAATACTATTATTGTCCCAGCAGGATACTTGCCACTTTCAAAGAGTACATGGCCTTTGCCTTGCCATGTTTCACAGATGAACTGCAGTACTAACTCCTGTTAGGCATTCTTAATCAATAGAAAATGAAACAGTAAAATCTGGTCTGCTGTTCTGGTCACTGTTCAATGGCAGGTCGTGAAGCTCTGCAAATGCCCACTTTGTTCTCTGACTGTGGACATCAGTTGACAGACAGCCCTCTTCAGCGTTTTCCTTCCTTTGGTAATTCCTAAAAGAAAGAAGTGAAGACTAAATCAGAAGCCTACAAAGCTCTTTATAGCCCTAAAAGTTATTTTTTCCAGTAGAGCTAAGTAGCAGATAAAGACATTTTATTGGGAATAATAGATACTTCTGTAGCTGTCATCCAGTATATTTGTAGTTTGTTGCTGAGTGCACTCTTGGAAATAAATTTCCCTTTTAGCGTAATAAAAGATTATAGAGAAGTTGCATGTTATCAAAGCAGTTTTGCAGTTGAAGACAAGGTTTCTTGAACAGTTATATTTGGAAGGGAAAGAAAACCTGATGATGCACACTACTATATTAAAACACAAGGCAGAATATTTTTTTTAGTAACCTGGAAAGAGAAAACTTAAATTAAAAAAATCAAGCAAAGACAAATCTTCCATCTCTTGCTAGGCTAAGTGACTCACACTTTTGAATGAGAACACACTTTGTCTTTTTTTTTTTTCTGCAAAAAGCTACTGGTGCTACTTTGTTCCACCCTCCATACTCCCATAGAAATAATATTGTTCAATTATGTGACATGCTGAGAGGAACTGGTTAACCAAAGTGCCTTTGGCATTACCACAAGCCAATTAATTGCCAAGTCTTTGCAGAGCTTGTTGGCTTTCGTCTAACCAGTTAAGACCAGTTAGAGTGACAGTGTGTCACTGTGGTAAGCATCTTAGAGAAACAGCACAGTGAAAGAGAAAGGGTGAGTCCACAAACATGTATCTAAAAGCTACACCCAATATGTATGTTTTTACTGACATTATAACATGTGTGTTCCCTTTGCTAAATGCATGATCAAGATTTTCTTAAAAAAAAAAAAAAAAAAAAAAAAAAAAAACTTTCTTTTTTAGTAATCTGGAACATATCCTGGGATAAAAGGTATGCTTGCAGACTTTTTTTCATTGAACATCTTAGCTGTTTTCTCTCCAGAGGTCTAACTCTACAGCATTTCTGTACTAACCACCACAATTCTTCACTTGGGATAGCATTGTTAAGGGTGTATGAGTCATTGGCCATTAATGCACGCGGAAACACCATATGAATGTCCACGCACTCTGTAGCCCATCATCGAAATGTTCTGAGCCCTACTATTTGGTCACAGTTTTGAATATTACTATTCTAGCCAAACTGGTTTTGCTATTTAGTATTGTTTTTAACCTTGTTTGTAAGCTGTAGCAATGTGCTAGGATATGATTAACCCACTAGCTGTTTTAACAATCACTTGCAGTTTAAATATTTAAAACTTTTTCAGACTTAAAAAACAAATCAAAACAAACAAACAAATAAAAAATCACAACAGAATGACTACTACAGTTTCCCAAAAAAGAATCTCTAGCACTTGAATTTGATTGCTTCAGCGGTCAGTGAACTAAGAGACATATAACTCAGTGGCAAAATTAAATACTAGTGCCTGAAAATTGTGATGAAATCACATTGTATCTAAAAACCCGGTGTTCAGCAACCACCCTTCCTTCAGTGTGTACACATACACGCAGATCTCTGTTGAGGAGTGCAGGGGCTGTTGAAAATTCGTGGCACTTCAGCTTAGCAAATTTGTATTTAAGAGCTCTGGAGGTTTTGGTCAGTAGTCTTTTATTGTTTTGTAAGCACTACTGTCTAAGCATAGTAGAGAAGAGTTCAGGGTTTTCTTTTTTCTTCTACATGTTTTTTTGGTTTATCTATTTAGAGCTGAAAGTAAATGCTTGCCACCTCCCACATGCTCTTGTGTAATTAAGGCTTCTTTCACCCTTCTTGTCAGTGGGAACAATTTAATACAATATCTATTTTGACTGCAGCATTACTTTATACACTCCACTTTCAACAAAATTGCATTCAGCACCTGTACTAGTAAAATAACATGCATCCCCTTCAAAGCTGCTCCCCTCCAAGTCACCGTGATCTCACATAAGTGGATTATTGTCTGATAAACTATAATGTCACATAGAGGAAAAGAAGAACCCCAGCTGGCTAAGGCTGAGGTGATTGTAGAGGCTCTGGGAAGGCAGGAAGGTTTACATCCCATCACTGATGTGCCATCTACCCTGCTCAGCCTGGCTGCTGCGGTCACTCAGTGGCTGTGGCTGAGGGAACCTAATTAGTTCCATTTATAGGTTTCATTTAAGGGCTTTCCCTTTGACAGCCAAGCTGTGGTACGATGGCAGTTATTAGTGAGCCCACAGGAGGATCACACTGGACGTGCTTCAAGCTTCACTTTACGGCTATTAGTTCTTTAATTAACCTTGGGTTAAGGGGAATTGCTGTAAGAGGCTCTGCAAGCCTTCATAGCAAGGCTTTCTTATGATAAAACCACCTCTTCCTGGAAATGAAGTACAGAAATTTTCACTGGGCTTTTCTCCTTCTTTTGTTATTGGAGCAGGGGGTTGAAATGGGAACAAGGTTACCAAAATGGTCTAACTCTTAGGAGGCTGAAGTAGCAATCTTTTTCAAACCCTCAATAAAAACCATAGCCCTGCACTAAGTCAAAAGGAATTCATAATATTTTACTTTACTTTATCCAGTTACATCATCTTCTTCACCAGGTTATTGACAAGGTATTGAGACCACGTTGGCTTTTATTACGGAAAAAATTGTAGTTGTAATCTTAGTGACAGAAGGATATATTGTCCTGAACAGTCTTGGAAACACTGAAGTTGCAGTTAAAGCTAGGTATGTAGCCTCCTGCTACAGTTACTAGAGGCTTTTTTGTGGTAGACAAGGCGCAAGAAGGTCTATCATCAGGTTTAACAGGATATATTTTTTAAGCATCAGGTTTTGAAAAGCTTCTGTTAGGGTTCTCTGTAAAATGTCCGAATCTAGAAAAGTTTCACACACATCCTAATGATGCACAAGCTGCCTGACACATTGCTTTTGTGTGTGTTCTTCAGATGACAATCTACTGAATGAATGTTCCTGCTTGCTCTTGTTTCAAATCTCTTCAAATGCTTTTTAAGTGGGGTCTTCCTCTTGACCCCATACTGTGCAATATGGTATGTGCTGCTTATGGTCCTGGAATGCTTATATTTCAGCAGATCTTTTTGTATGCATCACAGAATCATCATCTCAGGCTCTCCTACCCACACACCTTTTAGTAGTGTTTATGTCTTTGAAGCAAGTAAAATCTTCCCCATCACTGTGTTGACCTTTTGCCAGTGGTTGGTAAGGTCTTTTGAAACTTGCCATTCAAGCTGAATTGCCTTTTTCTGTGTTATATTGCATTGTATTTTAAATGGCTGGCTAGGGGACTTCAGAGGGTCCTTTAAAAAGAAGTAGTGTCCGTGAAGATTTTACTGAAAGAGCGAAGAAGTCCTTGCTTAGCTAACACCCAGACACTGTCTCTGGTGACTGTACAGCTCCTCCAGCGTTTTATCCCAGCTGTGGCTTCATCTGTTCCTGGCAAGAGCAGCATCATGGGAGTTTGTCAGTGCTAGCATTTCTCCTAAATGCTCCCTTCAGCTGCTGCTTGGCACAGGATCAAATCACAGCAGTGAGAGGAGCACAGAGTCAGAGAAGCCCCCTGCCTCCCCCCCGGCACATTAACTTCTCACCTTGCTCCAAGCTTCTGGAGGTTTATAGCTTGGCTGTAACAAGACTGTATTTTTGACAGCTTAACATAGTGATCTATTCAAAATAATGAACCTTTTATGGGTGTGTTAAATTTAGCTGCTTAATGCAGTGGTTCCTTACCTAGTATATTGTGTCATGGGTAACAAAATATCATTTAAAACTAAGTTAGCTGCTTCTTGCTAGTATTTGTCCTTGGAACCAGTGGCAAAATCAAGACAGAAATGGTAAATGAATGCCAGCTATGTTTAAGCAAGTGAAATTACTGGGCAAAGTCCCTGCCCTACTTTCCATACATAACAAATATTTCTTCTAAAAAAAAAAGGGGGGGGGGATGGTCTTTCCCTGTAGTGCCTCATTTGAGTATACAGTTGATAATGCTAATGAAGCCATGTCAGTGACCTTTTTAATGCCTTTTTTTAACAGACAAATTTTGGTATTGTCGACTTTCGCCGAATCATAAGGTGTTGCACTACGGAGACTTGGAAGAAAGTCCCCAGGGAGAAGTCCCTCATGATTCCTTACAAGATAAATGTAAGTCATGGACAAGGATTGTGCTACTTTTGCTTTTTTCAAGCTCTTTATAACTGGTAGTGGGTTTTTCTTAATACAGGATGTTATCAACAGCTCTGTTCATGAAGATAGATAGCAGAGGACATTTACTCATGCATTCAAACACTGCTGTCCTGGTTTTGGCAAGCATGTATGAGGACTGAGCTCAACTTCCCAATGAGCTTGTAATTTCATTGTTTGGAAATGTCGTGCATTTCATGGGGAGGAACACAATTTACTTTCATTCCTCATCTAACTGCAGATGTCACATTAAAATACTTTGGCATATTTAGAAGCACTTCCTGTCCATGGAGACAGCTGTTTCTTCTGCTGCAAACAATCTAGTGACTGGAGGAGAAATACATGGCAAGCAGAGGTCTTTTTCATTATCATGGCAAGTGGACTTAAAGACAACACGTTGCTGTGAGTGGTGTGACCTCACAGTTACTTTGCTGGGAGGGGACATGCCTTTGTGACAGCTCCTACCATGAGATTTCTTGGGATAATTTGTACGGACCAAAGTCATTTTGGAGCCCTTCAGAAAATCACGATCTCATGAAAAGTTATCCTTAGTCCTTCAACATGACTTGTAGAGGTTCAACCTGCAGTCCCAGGAAAGTTTTTTTGATGACTGAGACAATGACCAGTGTGGTTCCGTCACCAGAAAATGACATCAAGAAATCAAGCATTGAATAAGGAATCATTTCTTTTTGTTCTTTTCTGAACTGCCATTAGTTATAAATACCATTCTCAGCATTATCAAATCAGACACACTTGTACAAGTATTCAAGTTGGTGGTTCCATTTCTTTCATGAAATAACAGGAAGAATAATTTTTCAGATGACAGGAGTTTCTCCAGCCTGCAAACTGAGAAAGGAAAAAATCAGTGATTTAAACTTTTCTGTATAAAACGTTTGTGTAAAACGAAGAATTGTTTCTCTTCTCTGGTCCCCCAACCTATCTGCAGGCAGCACCTTTTAAAATTTCTAAGTGCTCCCAGACACAGACTGTGTGGGAAGGAAGAACATGTCTAGTGCTGGAGCCCTGACAGTTCACGGTCCCATTCACTTGTTTTTAGTACCTTCCTCCAGGATGTTTCAGGCTTTTAATGCAGTCTTGGCAGAATGTAGGACAGGTTCTCAAATTGCTGCATTGGCACTGGAAGACACTATTTTAATGGGTAAGGCTTAGAGGAATTGCCCTTGAAAGTTATAGTAGTATGAGAATGGCAGAAAAAGAATGAAGGTCACGCTTGAATTGCAGGCACAGTTCCTGGACCAGCAGTTCCCAGATTTGGTTGCTTTGAGCATATTTCCATGCTCAAAACCCCAACCTGGACTGCAGGCTTCACTTTGCATTTGCATTTCCCACATGCTCTTGAGACTACCTGGGAATGTCACAGTCCCATCGGGACAGCAGGATCCTGCTTTAGGAACCAGTGGGTCACACCCGTGTGTTCCCTGTGCATGCCTGCTGGCAGTGCAGATCCTGGTGCAGTTTGAGGAAGATATGGTTATTTCTTAAATTTCTCAGTTTTCAGGCTGTGAAAGATGTAAGATTTACCATACTGTGCCCCACATTAGAGTTTAATGAAACAGAGTTGAGAATATTACAAGTTGTGAGATTATAAAGTGGTACAATTTTAAACAAGTCAGGCCGAACTGGCTTGGGAATTTTACAGAATATTTTCAAAAAATACTTAGGTGTTCTTTGGTTAGATATATACTGAATTTTGAGCTATTAAGGTCTGAATATGATGTTTAATGTTCTCCATGTACCAAATGTGGTTTCCATCTCTGGGAAAGGATGTGCCTTTAGATCTTCGCACTCGTGCTGATTTTAAGATTTGCTGATTTTTTTGCTGATGTTAAGATTGTCAGTACTTGTGAACAGATCTACAGATGAAAGAAAATAGGTGTGTAAGAAACTGGAGGGCTGAGAGAAGTAGCATAGGACATTTTGTGTGCTCCTTGCCCAGCCTGAATAACTAGTGTCTATTTCCAAAAATAAATGATGGCTGGTTTGTTGTTTGGTTGGTTGGTTTTTGTTGATCCTCTTTGTTTTTTTGTTTGTTTGCTTTTATAGTGTTTTTTTTTTGTTTGTTTGTTTTTGGTTTTTTTTGTGCGTGTGTGTGTTTGTTGTTCTTGTTGTTGTTTTTTATTTGATTTTATTTTATTTAGACTTTTTTATTTCTGTGGATGTAATTTCTCTCTTCAGGTTGGCACAGTTAAAGAAACTGTTCCAACTGGAACAGAAAGCAGCCTGCCCTCTTTTTCAGGGGTCTATCCATTCTGAGCACACCGAACCTGTGTTTACACCCTCCAGGATCTTGTAGTCATCTTCTGGTATCATTTGAATTCTCAGGCTTTCGTATTGTTATGCTGTTCTATATAGATGATGCTTTCTTGAAGTTGCAATGATAATGAATAATTTATAGATAATTTATAGATTGTAGAAACTTTGTCTCTTGCTGACAGTATTGTATTGTGGATTGTATAGATTCTCTGTAATATAATTACAGTTGGAAAAATGACTTCCACTTGAACCTCAGAGAAATTTGTCTTGATGTTTTAATGACCTCATGAGGTTTACTCTGAGTGAGTCTGAGTGACAGCAGCTTCCAAAACTTTTTATAACTTTTTTTTTAATGATTTCTGATAATTTGTCTTCTTAAAGCAATTGGAAATGGGTCATTATAATCTTTGGTAGTCCACATTCCTGTTAGTACTAGAAGTGATTAAAATGCTGATGGCAGTAAGAAAAAAACATATACATATATATTTGAAAAACTTAAAGAGGTATTAACAGAAGGACAGCAGTATCAAGATCAAGGGTCCAGCATGCCCAGGATGCTCTCTCCAGATGTCTGGGGAAGAGCAAAAAGAGGGCAGGCATATTACATTAAGTAAGAGAATGATCAGTGTATGCTGTCTAGGTACACAAGTATACCGAGTACACATTAAAACTATCAAGATGTAGGTACATGTCTATATGAAAAGCTTTTTCTCAAGGTAATCTCAACAGGCAAGAAAATATCAGCTTTTTATCACAGAATCATCTAGGTTGGAAGAGACCTCCAAGATCAACCAGTCCAACCTCTGACCTAACACTAACAAGTCCTCCACTAAACCATATCACTAAGCTCTACATCTAAACGTTTTTAAAATCCAGGGATGGTGACTCAACCGCTTCCCTGGGCAGCCTATTCCAATGCCAAACAATCCTTTTGGTAACGTTCTTCCTAATATCCAACCTAAACCTCCCCCCGGTGCAACTTTAGCCCATTCCCCCTCGTTCTGTCACCAGGCATGTGGGAGAATAGACCAACCCCAACTCACTACAGCCTCCTTTAAGGTACCTATAGAGAGCAATAAGGTTGCCCCTGAGCCTCCTCTTTTCCAGACTGAACAGCTCCCTCAGCTGCTCCTCATAAGACCCCTCACCAGCTTGTTCTCCAGGCCACTCAGCAGCTTCATTGCCCTTCCCTTCTCTGGACTCGCTTGAGCACCTCCATGTCCTTCCTGTAGAGAGGGGCCCAAAACTGAACACAGTACTCGAGGTGCAACCTCACCAGAGTCGAGTACAGGGGGACTATCACTTCCCTGGACCTGCTGGCCACACTGCTTCTTATTCAAGCCAGGATGCTGTTGGCCTTGTTGGCCACCTGAGCACACTGCTGGCTCATAGTCAGTCAACTATCAACCAGTACTCCCAGGTCCTTCTCTGCCAGGCAAAATGCTTGATGCTTGAAATTTTGTCCAGATGCTTGAAATTTTGTCAGGAACCACTGATGCCTGTTCTAGTTGTTCTTACAGATTTATTTCCTAGAACAGACTGGAAATGGTGGTGTGTGTGTTTGTATACAGTTTTAACGTGCTGGTCTTGCCTCTTTTTAGATTCTGTAGCTTTTACACATCTTGGTTATAACTCATTTTCTGTTTATGTTTTTTTTTTTGTCATTGCTTTTGGATTTTTTAATGCAGTGCCAGTGGCAGATATAAAAGCTGTTGTGACTGGGAAAGACTGCCCTCACATGAAGGAGAAAGGCGCTCTTAAACAAAACAAGGTATGTTTCTCAAACTCTTATAAATGCATACCCTGGAATACAAAGCTTGTCAACTTGACCTTCCCTAAACTAATACAGATATTTTTCATTCCAGCCTGCCACCTATCTGTATACACACACACACTGTGTTTTCACCTCAGCCCATCTGACTTAAATTATTAGGACAGCCTACTGTCCTTTACTCAGATTTCACGACAGATGTGCATTGTGATATACCCACATTAGGATAGTCTTTAATAGTGATGCCTGCTACCTCTAAAGTGAAACGGTTTTGACTGCTGCTATAGAGCAAAGCAGCAGTGACTGTTGGTACCTACTCTTACATTGTCTCTGATAAATAACTAGCTTGTTCCATCTGTATTCCCTAATAAGCTGACATACAGTGAACACAGGCACATGCCGAAATTGCAGTTAATGTCCAGCTGTTGGTAACTTCAAATCCATTCAGGTAGAAAAATTACTGCCAACAAAAGGATGTACAGTTGATGCTAGGTAGTTAATGAGGTGAATAAGGATGTGTTTAGCAGTGCATTTGGAAAAAAAAAAAAAAAAAGATGTAGGAGACATGATCAGTTATAATTAGATTTATGCTACCTTTCAGAATTTCAGGTTGAGCTTAAGCTAAGAATCAAGTTGTACACTGCCAGAATCTTGCACATTTTTGTTAGTAACAATTGCCACCACAGCAAGAAGAAATTGAATTACCAACAGTCAGCAGTTTCACTTATTTAATGGTGAAGGTATTCATACCATATCGTATGATATATATTAATGAAATTTCCATTGGGTTGTGCTGTCTGACCTTACAAGTAAGAATGAGATCCTAAGGATGTTCAGTCTGACCTAGAACCACACCCTGAGCTCTGTGAAATGGATTGGAGGATTTGAGTCAGTTTCTAGTTACCTGAAATTGAGGAGTTTGGGGTCCAACTAGAAAGATATTTTGGTGGACAAAATTTTAAAGTTAAGAGTTCCTGCTTCGAGACTTTGAAAACAAAATGCATGCACCTAGTATTCAAATAAAATCTGGAGAAAACAATTCTGAGAGGAGCTATAGAAAATGAAAGGACACTGTCAAAACTATGTCACACAACTGTTGCAGCTTCATTGCTGACTTTTCTTGCCTTTACTGTGGCTGGAGGGAGATATACAGAGCATTTCAGTTGTTCTTGTATAAGAAACACAGGCAAAGATGCTTTAAATCTATCGGGATACTGTCATCTCTTTTCAGCATTAACTTTACACAGTCAGAAATGAAAGAAAGTCAAGGCAAGCAAGGAAAAAAGTCCCAGGAGTGTCTTTCCTTGTTAATTTTTGGAATCAGAGCACTAACACACGCGTACAATAGATTGCATACAACTCATATCTCAAGTTACAGATGAACCATCAGCAGCATTTTGCTGGGGCATTTATATGATGCATATAAAGTATTTTTAGTGCTTCCTGGTCTTAGCTCTCATATGTCCTCACAAAGAGGTAAGACAGGAGCAACGAAAGCAGTGGGTGTCAGTGACGGAAATGTGTCATCTTTATGGAGCAGTAATGTCTACATTGTATTTAATGCTAAATAGCAGCGCTGCAGATCATTTTGTCCTCAGCTGTCAGCATTGCCCCATTTCCTTGGGTAAAATAGCTTTGGACTGGTGTAAACTTCTGGCTGGGGATGTGAAGATCAGGAGCTGATAGGTAGCACATCTGCATCCACAGCTGTTGTACAATATTGCAACAATTTAACCAGCATCATAGGAATAACACATCATTGTTTGCTGAGTACCAAGTTAATGTGGACAGTGAGATGAAAAGTAAAAAGCACAGAATGCAATTTGGCTGATTTTGGTGTATGAAACCTTTCCCTTCTTGAAATTTAACACTTGGTGATATATTTTTGAGGGGTCTTTTTGTTTGGCGCTTTCTCTGTGTGTGTGTGTGTACGTATGTATAAGGTGTATATATATATACATATATTGACCACCTTAATGTTTATTTATTGGCTGAAAAGGAAATAGAATGGCAGAATGCCACTGCTCTGAATATAGCTGGAACTGGCAGAATGTTCATAACATAGGCTTCAGAATCTCATCATTTGCTGGCACATGGCTATTATTCTTCCAGTGGGATCATTTAGATATAATTAAGAGTTAAACTGAGTTGGAATTTGCATGTTTATGAAGCTGGAACAACATGATAGGACCAGACCTGAGTCCACCATTGTTCATCTTGTGCTCTTAAATTTGAAGTCCTCTTTTCTGATTCTTGAGTAATATTAATGAAGTATACTAGATTTCACAGCATTCAAAACAAAGCCTGAGAGAAGAATTTGGGTAAAATAGTGACATGTATTTGTACATATTCTTCTTTCAACCTTTACTTGCTGATGCAGCAGGCTTTAGACTTGATGCCTTTATATTCAGCAGAACTGATTCTGCTCACTTCCCTGTTCCTTTGCAGCTTCCCTTTTATTTCATGTTGGTTAAACAAGTGCCCTGCCACTGCATGTATATGTAGTTCTCTGAAGAGGTTCTTCTGACTTTGGCAAGTAAACTTAAGATGGCTGTTATCTCAGCCTTTGGCAAAAGCCGTTGGCTGAGGCTGTTGACAACAGAGTAAGGAGAGATACTGAGGTCATTACAGCTGCATGGGATCACTCAGCTGTAGAGACTTAAGATATCAGTTTATCATAAATAGTGTGTCTCCTATTGGTCTATATGAGAGATTGGAGGAGAGAGGGAGAAGTTTTGGGTGGAAGAGCATGTTTCCCCTCATACCACCTGCAATAACGTTCCCTGTGGAATCAAAACCAATTGAAATTCAATTCCCTGTGGAACTGAAATGTCCAGCAACCAGGTGCAGCCTCTTTTTCCCTGTTTTCAGGAATGTGCTTCAAAAGAGAGGTACATTGTGGGTCCTACTGCCATTTCCCCTTGCAAGCATCTAGGGAAGGACAGATGTCTGAAATGTGCAAGGGTGGAAGGAGTTAGAAGTGTCAAGGGAGTGAGTTCATCAGATTGAGGTGGGGAGAAGTAAAGCAAAACAAAGAAAGAAGGAACTGATTCTCCTGAAAGGAAGAAATGATAGGGGAGGAAGACCAGAGAGCAAGAGATCTAGATCTGGTGTAAAAGGCTGTAGTGGAAAATGACTTTGAGAAAAATTGACAAGTAGGACAGAAAACAGAAGAGATGGCTAATGGAGACTGAACAGTTTTCCTTTAGGAACTGCTCATTCCTCAAAATCCTTACTTGTTGTTGATGAGAACATAACAAAACCATGTGGGTGGTCAGCCACAGGTCACCCAGCTCAACTACTGAGACCACTGTCAGCGTGGAGGGCCAATTGGCAACTCCAGCTCCTTAGGCTTCCATTTCCCTTGGTGGTTTGCTGTGCTTGAGATGATAGATGTGGAGCCTGGAAGCTGCAATTCCTGAGCCTTTAAGTCCCAATAGCAGCCAACAAATAAACTGAACTGGAGCCAGGGCTGCCAAACTTCACTTTCCACTTAAAAGGAAGCCTGGCACCTTCAGTGTAGGCATTTCTGTCTACTTGACTGGGAATGACCAAACCTGTGTCCCTGGGATGTTCCTCTTTCAGGCAGGAATTTTCTCTTCTTTTCCTTTCTTTGAGATAAAGATCTTTAGTCCTTTGAAATTTCTCAAAGGACAAATATTCAGAGGCCTGACCTGTAGGATGGTTGACCTTCATGAAAGTCAGGAATTTCATAGTAGAGTAGTAAAAGTCCTTTTTGCAATGACTTGGCATGTTCTGATGTCAGTAATTTATAACACTCTGTGAGGAGAAAATGCCAGGTTTGTGTGGGCAGAGGTAAATTTGTTTGTGTAATGAGGGATATCACTCTTAATAAGGTGTGGCTGAGAGACATGCCTAAAACTGCAAAAGGCTATGTGAACCATGAGCAATTTGTTTGCTTAATGCACCAATGGTATTAGTAGCTGCAGCTTCCTTGGGCATAGACTTGTCTCCTGTGGCTTGGCAATACAGCAAATTGGACGTAATAACTAAATTCAAGGAAACCAACAGCATTTCCCATGGGACCCTGATCTCTGATCAGCCAAGATTATCCGTAAGGATTACAAGTTTTTATGATTCAGATTCTGCTCTTAATCAGACAGGTTCAAAAATGAAGCAACCCTTACTGAAATCCAAGAATCTGTGCCAGTTTTGAATCACCAGATCAGTTTAGGAATCCAGACCAACACCTATGCTGCAGTTCCTGTAGTCAAATCTTCTGTTTTAAAACTAGGTGTAGTAAATTTAAGAAGCAATGCTCTTGTTGCTGCTGCATGCAGGGCCTGTTGTCAGCTGAGAGTCAGCGAAGGTGACCGGTATTGGTATTGTGAGGCTCAGGAAGCCAAGAGGCATAAGGAATAGAACTTATGATACGGATCAAAGTAGTTCAGTCAGCATTCTCCTGCTGGAGCCTTTTTTCTTTTCCCACAAAGTAATTATTTCTGTATCAGCTAGCTTAAAGGTTGTGAAATTCTTGTAGCAGCGCTTGTAGTGATGTGTGCAGTAACCATTATAACATTACATGCTTACTGCTGGACAGTGAAAGTTCATTATTTATTGAAATTGGTTGTGTTTCCACATAGGAACCTAGCTCCAGGTGCCTTTTAGGGAAGACCCATGCTTAATGAATTCACTTTGGCAACCTTTAAAATTCCATCTTTAGTGCTGAGAAGAAAATGATTTTTCCTCTCCCAAGATTAATTTTGGTCTTCACAACCAAGTAAGCCAAATTGTTCAGTTTGAGTCTGCTGATTCTCATTCAGGTAAAGACAAAATGTCAGAAATCTTCTGAGAATGAATAATTACACAGATTTCCAGCAGTGAACAAAAACATCAGTATATATCAGAAGATTAACTGTCCTGACAAGATTTTTGACATAGGGAATCAAACCTACAGAACTTTGCTAGTTTGCAAGCCAATCCATGCAAATTGAAGAAACCATGGGCCTTCACAGAGAGTTTGTTGCATGTGTACTATTATGGGTTATATTGATTTTAGTCCTCACCATTACCTAGCTCAAATCTGAACTCAAAGTAATCTGTGACCAAGTGAGTAGCGGTCAGCACTAAGCGAGGTGAGTTAGCTTCACCTGAAGCATCTGTGTTGGGCTTCTTATTGTGCAGTATTCCCGCACCTTTGGCCAGGCAAGGGGAGTATCATAACCTATTTTCTCACTTGTTTTGGGGAACAAGGGGTAGTAAAGAAAGAAAGATCTCAATGCCTGAGTGCTTCTCATGGTGCATTAACATATGTTTCTTTGTCTTATTCCAGGAAGTGCTAGAGCTTGCATTCTCTATATTGTATGACTCAAGTGGCCAGTTGAATTTCATTGCTCCGGACAAGCATGAGGTACGTCAAGTTCAGGGTACAGAAACTTCTTTGAAGCCTTCTTAGTTCCCTTGTGGTAGCAGCCAGCTTTTAAAGAACATAAGAATGGTCATCCTGTCACAGAGTACAGGACAATCTGAACCTGTGTCATATCTCACAACAACCTGAAAGCACAGGGATTAGTATGTGAGCAAGACCTGCAATTTTCATGGATATTGTGAGCTACATGTTTTTTATTAAATGCCATAGAGCACCGTGGGATCTGAATTCCAGGACAGTATTTCTAAGCCCTACTGAAATGCATATGCTAAGAGAAAAAAAAGAGCTTGGGTGCAGACGTCACAGTTACACAGTTACACTCATAATTTCCTGATGTAATAAAGATTTCTCTTTGTCTCGTCTGCTTTAGGCACTGGAGTATTTTGCTGTGTGTTCACTTTGGTGAACTTTATTTCAACACCAATGATATACATAGGCAAGATGTTCATGAATCACTGCTGTCCTCAGCTCATCTTGATCGTGCCAATATAATCAGGGGAAGTTATACCATACCTAGGTCTCAATTTCAGACAATGACTTGTGTTTTCCAGAACAGCATATCCCCATTTTCTTCATTTCATGCTGCTTAAGACCATTTATAACAGGTGATCTCTTACACCTCCATAGGTTGATGCAAAAGGGGTTTGCAATCAGTCTTCCATAAAGGCAGTGTAAATACAAATAGCAAGGCACAATGGCAGTCTCCCCCCCCCCACACACCCTCGCCCCTCCCCCCCCCCCCCGCTCCTTTCTCTCACTTGATAACAAAACAAAATAGACAACATCATTGCCTTTTGGAAGATGATGGAACTAATTATGTGGAATCTAATTATGTGGAATCATCACAAGTGATTCACTCCAAGAACTTGGAATTTCCAAGTAAAGATTTAGCAGAGTACTCTATAATAAAAAAGTAAAGAAGCAGTAAAGTTTTCCCTTCTTGTCTGTAAAGTCAGAGGAGTTAGTTTTTCATCTGCACACTTATTTTATGGTGTCACATTTGGTCTCAGTTCAGGACACTGCCTTGAGATGATCAAATACTGAAGACTGCATTTAACTGCATTATACTTTAGTGTTATTAAAGTGCATGAAATTGCATTACAAGTGAAGTATATGTAGTTACACAGCTTCAACATTTGCAATTCTGGATAAAAACCTTCAAATAAAATTTAATTTTAGGAGAAGAAATGAGGTTATGCTCATTTGGATTTTCCTGGGTATTAATATTTGAGTGTCATTTTCAAGTATGTTCATTCCAGGGAAAGATTTGCTGGTAAATTTTCATCCAAGAGAAATGAGCAGTAGGATCCAGGCATAATGCACCATTAGAGCTGTCAGGCTAAGCCAAACACAATCGGCTTCATCTTTTAAACTGGATGTATGTTAGAGGCTTTCTGATATAAATTCTCCAGAAATTAAATTCTAGTCTGTTTCAGCTCATAAGAGCCGTTGGTCATGAAAATCAACACATTTTTCAGCTACTTCTCTGGCAAATATAACTTAAGGTTTCAAGTGTGTTTTAATGCTCTAAATGTTCAAAAACTGCTACTGCATCCTACTGATGGGCAGTAGCATTGTGAGATGTGCTAACCCCTTGCTAGTGATTGTGATAACACGCCTATTATGTTTATTTCTCTTTTTGATCATGTGCAGCTTCTTTGAAACAAGATGAATAAGCTCAAAAAAAGGGGCTGAAGGCAGCAATCTCTGCTGCTACTTCACAGTTCCCAAGTGAACATTTCCCAAAGAGCATCTCCCTTCCCCTGTATTTTTTCATGGCCTATGGAGGATTGAGGTGCAATTAATGTAGAAATTACAAGTATACAGAGGGAGCACCCATGAGGAAAAGCAAATAAGTTGTTCTGAAGCTCATGACTCTTCATCAAAGTGACTGAGATGCTTGTTGATAAAAGTGCTGGTTTAGCCATGTTGTCAACTTGAGAGATTTGATAGGTGACATCTCAAGATTTGGATAGCTTTGCATGAAGTGCCAGAAATATTAGTGCATTATGTTAGTACATTAAATCTGTAAGGTCAGACTTACAGGGTGGGTTTTTTCAAATACTTCTGCAGTCCTTGTGATTGTAGAGAGATTTGAATTCGGAGTAGAGTGTGACCTAAAAACAAAAATTGAACTATGATCATAGGATAATTCAGATTGTAAGAGACCTTGGGAGGTCCCCTGTTCAACCTCTTGCTCAAAGCAAGTCAGCAGTAAGCTAAGATCAGGTTGCTTGCGGCTGTATCCAGATGGATCTGGAAAACCTTCAAGAATGGAGCCTGCACAACTTTTCTGGTTGTCTGGTTCTGCTGCTTGACTCCCAAGATATTTCTTTAATAAAATCTCATTACAGAACCAATGTCGTTGAGATTTGGACCTCATTCTTGCACACTTAAATTTGGCAATACCCTTAGCCATCTGGAGCTTACTGCTAGCCAGAGAATTCAGCACTGTGAGATCACTCCATCATATTTGTTTTTCATTTGAATACTAATAGCTGTTTTCAACTACACAGCAAAAAGGTGGATTAATCTTATCCTTGATTTTTGACAGAGAAACTGATGAGGGAGGCTATAATTAGGTTTCATTGGAATTTTATGAAAATGAATCTGTAGTAAATTAATTTTTCAGTGGCTCTTAGTCTGTTTTGCATATTAAAAAGAAAAAAAGGCTTCTGAATGAGTGCCTCTGTTTTTTCCACCATCTCATTAGGATTTCTCTGCTCAAAATGTGCAGGAGTTTAATTAGATGCACTTGCCAACATGGAGATTAGAGAGGAAGCCCCTTTTCCAGGCCATTGCATTCATCTGAATTGTGGCCAGAATTTGGTTTCAGTGAGCCTGAATGAGTTATATCTGGAAGAGGAGCTTTCTGGCTCACTGCAATTCCTTCCCAGAGAAAGTGCTGGCCATACTCACTGAGCAGGTGATGGATGATTTACGTCAGGTGCTGCATCTGTTGAATGGATGCACTGCACTTCTGTAACGTGAGCAGAGCCTTTTGCTTTTCTGTTCCTTTTCTTAAAATGAATGCTGGGGAAAATTTCCCAAATAAAGATTTTAAGTTGATAGTAATAAATAAATAAAAGTAGTGTGTTTTAAAATAATGACATTTCTAGGATAGCTCTTTTCCTGATATTCTGCATACACTCCACAAAAGCTGCACACTTTAAAAGTCTTCAGTGACATACTTTGAGGGCCTAGACTAGGCAAGGTAATTGCTTCCTTAGTACTGTGAGCCGGACAGCCTGAACCATCATGTCTTTTCTAGATAGCTAATCTCATACTAAAGCTGCAACATGGCTTTCCAACACCCTGGGTGAAATCCTAGCTCTGCTCCTGTTTCATTATTGACTTAAATGGGTCGGATTTCACTTTGGATGTTGAAGTGGGTAACTATTCTATTTTAAATGCATGCCCTTTTTCTAGATGAAGACATACCCCAATAGGGGGTTTTCTCTCTCTTAAAAATAATCTTCATTTCTGCTGTAGGATGAAGTCAACTGAGACTATCTTTAAACTTGGTGATGTCATGTAGCAAATGGTCAGCTAAATTTAAAATCCTTTTTTTTTTTTTTTTTGGCATGAAATCTAGCAGAAGTATTTGTAAGACAAAAATGTAGTTGTGGTTGATTTAATTTTCTCCTGCAAAGTAGGACACAAGTTCATGATTGCAATCTTTATTTTAGATGGTAGCATTTGAGTACTTCTGTTCATAGTTGCATAAATGGCTTATAGTAATAAATGAAAGGGACTTGTTTAAGTTGACTGTAGATCACCAATCTCCAACTGTTTTGTTGCATATTTAAAATACTCAGCCATGTTTATCTCAAGCTGTCAGTCATTGAGAAAGATAGCATCTCCTATTAGGAAAAAGTTAACAACAAAGAGAAAGGATTTTAGAGGTCAGTTCAGCATTTGCAGTATTTGGAATTATAACAGGTAGCTTGGCATTTAATTTTCATGAAGGACACAGCACTGACTGACTGCAGTTTTTGCAATATGTTATTTTGTGCTCTGTAAAACAGTGGTAAAGGTATGTCAATGGGATCCTATTCCCATACATGTCAGTTGATGCCACCTTATTATGTCTTGTTTTGCTGTAAATTAGATAGTTGGTAGAGGATTTCCTACAGAAGAAGTAAAGGTGAGTTTTAGCTGGTATTCACCTCACCTATCTTAGCTGTTTTGGAATTAAAAGTTTGGTGTAGGATAATCAGGATCTCTTCGAAGTATTGGGGAAAGAGAAAGATGGGGAGAAGGAGGCATCTCCAGATGTTCAGTGTCCTAGCTTAGGTATTATTCTTTCTCCCATAACTGTTGAGAACAAGAAGCTTGGAGGAGATACCTAACTGTCCAACCATCTACATGTTGTCATTTCTTCTCAGTTTAAGGGAGTTTTTCTATTTTCTGAGCGCATCAGTGGAATATGCCTTCTTCATGATACAAGCTGGCAAAATGAATCAACCTCATTTTAGGTCTCCTTGTACATCCCTGAGGGAGCAGTAACTGTGGAGGACCAAGCCAGACAAACAATTTGTGTGCAGAAAGTCTATTAATGATAATTTTTATCATTTCCCCGTGCAGTATTGTGTATGGACCGATGGGCTGAACGCCCTCCTTGGGAAGGATATGTTGAGTGATCTAACACGGAACGACTTAGACACGCTGCTCAGCATGGAGATAAAGCTACGCCTCCTTGACTTGGAAAACATACAGATCCCAGATGCTCCCCCACCTATCCCAAAGGAACCCAGCAACTACGACTTTGTTTATGACTGTAACTGAGGCTGCCATTGAAACTTGCTTCAAAACTGGAAATACTATAACTGGAGATATATATATATATATAAAAAGAAGAGTTTGTGAGAAAAAAAGAGAAGCCGGTTGTGCACCTTGGATTTTGGTTTTGGGGAGGAGTGTAGAAACACTTGCATTCCTCCCTGTTCCCTGCATCCCATCCTTCCCCATTCCCATCTTTCCCATTGCTCATCCAAATCCACATTGCTTTAATTAACTTTTAATTGCAGGCCTTGCTTAAGGCAAAGACTGCCACTAAGAAGCACCCTCCTAAGGACTTTTTTTACATTTTTAATACTGGAATAGACATTCTTAACTAAAGGATGATGTTATCAAACTGCATGCCTGTGACACCCACTTGGCAGGGCAGAGGCTTTAACTGGAAGGAGGAGGGAGGTAGGGAGCAGAAGCAGCTACTGTAAGCAGAAGATTTCCCCAGGCACTTCCAAGAGTCTGCTCACAACTGAATCCAATGCAATGACAAAAAAAATGTTAACTGCTTCCCAGTACTCACGCCATTCGTCAGTGTTGTTATTCTTTCCAATGTCATCTCAGTTCTCGTCACCAGCCTTCACCCAACTGATTGGCTCCCACAATGGAAAGTCTGCAGGTTTTTGCTGTACCATATACTGCAATGCTGCAACAGCTTTTAACTTCTTTTCCTCCCAGCTCTTAAATAGCCCTACACTAGCAGATCACTAGTATAAACTGTGTATGAAGCCATCGTTGCATCCTGTCCCTGTAGCATTCCCTAAGCCTCAATTGCCTCTAAAATTGGCTTGTTGCTATTCAAAGTGATTTTTATTTTCTTGGTCCAAAGTTCAATAGTAATTTCCACAAATTAATTATAACTGCCAAACATTCAGATTTACATTGTTGTCATTGCTACAGTGTTAAGAATTTGCAAGGGATTTTTTTTTGTACGGGTTCTATTTTTTTTAATTTTATTTTGCCAAACAAATATATTTAAAGAAAACTAATTTCATTGTGAGTACTTTGGGGGGGCAATATTTTTACTTAATTTCCACTTGGAACATTTGCCCTGGAGGGAGAAAACAATATTCCCTTCAACTTTGCTGTTGAATAAAAATCTGAGTTGTGATGATTCTTGGAACATTGTTTTTCTTGTGAAGTTGTCATTTATTCTTTATAGTTGCTAGCAATTCTCAAGTGTTTGTTCCAAAGAGGAGAGAGAAAGGCTGAATCTTTCTCATCTGCATCTGATTTAATTTAATTATTCATTCGTGGTGACAAGATAAGGTGCGTCCAGGTATCTCCTCTTGCCATAGGTACACAAGCCTTCCTGTAACAAGGAGCTTTTCAGAAATCTGAAATCAAGCCGCAGCAACATTCTCATGGTCAGTTCAAGGCTGCTGCCTTGAACCTGTGTGCTAGCGGACCTGTACCTGTGCATCCATTTACTCTGTGGAGAGGGTTCCCTCCCTGCTCTTCTTTTTCTTCTAGGTATTTCACTAAGTTCAGTTTCTTGTTAAGTGCTGGGTCTAGATCTAGATGAACCCACCAGCACTTACAGCTGAAGACAGATTTTTATTTGTGAAGGTTCCTCTCCTGCTCAGACCCAGCCTAAAAAGACTGAAGGCATTTTATCAGAGCTGATGCTAGAGAGGAAGCTAGAGGGTGGTTCCAGTTTAGATGGACACAGAGAACCTCAGCTGAGGTGGTCTTTGCTCCATCCAGCTGTCTAGGGGCAGTCATCCTGACTGACCTCACACCAGGTGAGAAGAGAAATTATGTCCTTCAGGTGCAACTATACAGAGGATGAGGAGACCATGGTATTGAGTTCAGGCAGGAGAGTCCTAAGGAAGGTACCTTCCTGAAGTTGCGCTTGCAGTATTCCAAGAATGTTTTGATTTATCAAGAGGCATAAATTGGTAAAGTAAGGAAAAAAGAAACTACTTAGGTAGTTTCCTAAGTAAGGAAAAAATTTAACTACTCCAGTTAAATGCTGGAGTAGAAATTTAGGATAGATCACAGCCTGAGAGAAAATTCAATACAAGTGAGAATAGGGATGTACAATGTGAGATGTAGGATTTTGGGTTATTTTATTCTGTGGAGCTTTGTCAGACTATAGCAAAGGTAGACAGGGGTTAGGAATGAGTGGAAGAAAGCCACTGCCTGCTGCAGGGAATCTGGGAGGAGTCCTGGAGGAGGGAATGGAGTTAGGAACACATTTCTTTACCAGACACTGTTGGCTGCCTGAAGACAAAGCTGAGAGCAGAACAGAGAATCCAAATTGTTTTATTAGTCTCTCTGACCCAGCTGGGTGACTTGGATGTGCATAATCTTTGCAGACTGCAGAGCTAGTGCTTCAGATAGGTATTGCTCATTGTCAAAAAAAAACACCTTTCTCTTCTAAGTGGTAAGAGCCAAACACTGCCTACTCAGGGGCAATCAGATGTGGTGATCTTAGCAGGAACGCGTCTACGTGAGACTCAGAAAGGAGCAAACAAAAACCTTCCCCTGAGGATGAAGTGAGCAGGAGGAAAAGGTTAGATTTGGCTCCCCCACAAAGGTGAGTGCCCCAAATTGCAGGCATGCTAAATTTGTCACCCCCCACGTGTCTGCTTGTGCAATAAGAGAGAAGAGGCTTGAGCGATGCGTTGGCGTAATAGCCCATGCAGCTATTTTAAAAGCACTCCCACAGCACTCTGAAGGGTCACAGTGCAAACATGAATCCTGCCTTCAGTTTCTAGAGCTGTCATACAAGCTTTCTTCACCATTATGAAATTTAAAAAAAAAAAAAAAAAAAAAAAGTTTAATGATGAACAAGTATCCCGCTGCTTCCCATTCATTTTTAAAAAAATGAAAATGGCAAATTCATTTGCTCGTGCTGTTGTGTGTTCTGGAAAAGCTTTTAAGGCTTCCAATTCAAAGAGCTTCAGCAGAAAAAAAAAAAAAAACTGTTGAAGTTTTACATATAATTTCAAAACACTAAGTGGGTAATTGCTTGTAGGAGCTATAAAGGGGAAGAGAATGAAAAAAAAAAAAAAAGGCCAATTTTAGCTCCTGTTTTTTGAAGTGACGTTTTCTTTGGAAGTTAATATATTCCTTTACAAGAAAACATGAATCAAGAAAAATATGCATCTTAAGTCAGCTGTTTGTCCTGCTTGTAAGGACAAGGAGAAGAGTGGCAATGCTAAGTAATCCTGCACAAAAGAAAGCTATGTGTCATGCAGAGCGAGCTCTCATGGCTTTCATTACTTCTTTTCAGAAGCATTTTATTTTTTTTAGCATGAAGAACACTTATATTAAATATTACAACTTGCAGAGAAAATAACATTCTCTTACAAAGAGGCAGGTATGTAATGACTGCCTTTTGGGTTGCAAAATTACCGTGCAAGATCTTGGTTATTTTATTTGTGAAATCTTCTTCATGCCCTATCCAGGACTGCATTTCGCTCACTCAGGGTGCTTGTTACCAGCGTTTCTCTGATATCAGTAGTTCCCAGTAATGCAGGCAAGTCATATGTGTATGGGAATGTGCAGGCTTGTATGAGAATCTGGTGGGATCCACTGCCCACTCTTGTCTTTGGCAGGCAGCTGAGCCACAAGGGTGCTCTACTGCCCACAGCAACTTCGTAGCTGGCCACTGAACAGCTCATAAAAGAAGGAAGGATGCAAGGTGGAAGACCAAAAATCCCCTCCTGACAGGGAGGAAGGGTGGTATGTGAATGAAATGTCCCTGAATGCCTATCTGCCATGTCATTTTCTATTGTTGCACAGGGCTGTGGTGGCTCTGGTGTGCCCAGTTCTGCAGTGGTGGAAGCTGATCATCCTGAACAGTCACCAGAAATGGAGGGTGTCTGGAGGAGACGAACCATCTTTTAATGCCATATCCCTGCCTTCCTCTCTTTTTTTGCTGCTACTGCTTGTTTATTGCTGACAGGTAAATGCCTGTAGCTTCACTGTCATGAAAGTCACTTGTGTAAGGAGTGTAATAAGATGAATGTGAGTAGTTTTTCTTCCTCTGGAGACCAAAAGAAAAAAAATAAAAAATAAAATAAAATAAAATAAAATAAAATAAAATAAAATAAAATAA
>CM021732.1:63128111-63204955 GCA_011075105.1 Heteronetta atricapilla | reverse complement strand
AAAATAAAATAAAATAAAATAAAATAAAATAAAATAAAATAAAATAAAATAAAATAAAGAGTCTAGCCCTAAAATCTTGCCCTTACCTCTGGACATCTTATGTGTCAGAAACAAACTTGGAACTGTGAGCACCTGACCTAGGAAAAAATCTCTTCCCTTTGCAGGAGCATCAAGGAGGTGGAAATAAAAAGGATTTCACATCCCCAGGACCTCTGAGTGGCGCTGAGGAGAAAAACCCTGCAAGACCTGGAAGACATTTTTAGGACAGAGCCTGTGTCGTTTACACTAGCTGAGTTGTCATTGCTTTTCCCAGAGCTTGCTAAATCAGGACAAGACTCTCTCAGTGCTCCCTCACTTGATGATAATTATATTTGAATATTAAACATCCACATGACTTACACAAGTTCCCTGATTAACAAAGCACTTAGGTTTATCCCCATGCAGCAGAAGAGACTTGATTTCAGTTTGATGAACAGGCACCTAAATTTAGGTGCGTGCTCATGGACCTGGCTGGTTGTGTGAGCAGAAAGGCAATTTTACCAGTTGCTGGATTTTCATGACATGCTTGCAGGCAAAGCTGGTTATCACTTTTCTGTGTGATGTGTAACTGGGCTGGGTGCCACTGGTTACTTCAGGAAGCTGAAGGAGGTACTGCCTGATTATTCAATGCCACTCCAGCTGCTTCACATGTCTTTGGGACTTACACAGAAGTAAATGATTGCAAGGGGTACCCCTTTCGGCTTGAAATCAGGCTGAAACTTGAAAGGAGAATGGTGTCAAATGCACAGTTTTGTTGGGGCAGGACCATGTGTAAAATGGATGTTGGAAAAGGCATGAATTTTTATTGCAAGGTGATTTCAAAGTGCTGATGCAGGGAGCTCAGTTCTGCAGCAGCCTCCTGAGGGCAAGATTAAAAGAACTGGAGGCAGTTCCAAATCCATTTAGTGACATGCATTTACATTTTCTATTCCCTTTGAGCTGGGAGGCCTTGGAGGTCTCTGAAGAGCAGAGCTGTCCTGGTGATGCTTAGCTTGCAGAGACAGGCATAGGGCACAGGAAACATTTCCTTAGCCATCTTTCTCCTCCACATGGAGAAATTGCTATTGGAAATAGAGGAAATAGAAGGGTTTTCTAAACTGATGCATTTTTCCGACATACAATTTCTCTGCAATACCCCTCGAGTTGTCTTGTGGGGCTCAATAGCTTTTGTGGCTTTATACTGTCTTGAAAGAGCCATACACCAAACCTATCTCCCATCTTATTTGTCTCCTGTTTATCAGCCATTTCCTATGAGACGTGACCCATAGGACAGTCACGGAGCCAGGGGACCCAGAGCAGCCTGTCCCAAGGAGGACTCTGTCCTTGACTTTCAGCCTGGGGAGAATATGGCCCCAAGTCAGCAGTGCACACAGGGAGGGGAAGGCAAAAGAGAGACCAAATATAACTTTTCCAAGTGATGCAGCCAAGGGCAGACTTTCTTTCCCGCAACACATAAGGATGTGTCTTGATTGACTTTATTTCAGTTGTCATTAGAGGATTTTGCAGCCTGATTGAGCACTGCAGTTAAACTCTCCCTTGATGAGAGCTCGTGAGTCTAATTTTAATCTCGTCAGCAGCCCAGTGTTCAGCCTAAGATGGCTGTGTTTTGGGACTCCGTCGGGTTTTGGTGGGGGGAGGAAGGGTGGTTGTCTTTTGCTTAGTAAGAGGCAGCATTTGTTACATAAGTTACATCTGTATCCTCTCAGTTTCTCTTGAAACATCGCAGATTTGATGTCTCCTTCCCAGGGGGTGAGGACACCTCAGAAAGCTTTGCTGTACCACCAGGCAGGCCACACAAAGCCAGGAGAAGTGACGTAGGGACCTGCCAGGCTTCAAAAACCAAAGTCTTCTGTAAATGCTTAAAATGAGGACACTGATGACGCTGGTGGCTGTGGAGGGAGAGGCAGCACGCTGTGCAAAGCTGCTGACTGTTTGCATCTTTCCTGGATGAAAATGGCTCATCCACAGGGTTTTCCCAGGGCACAGCTTCCTCTGCCAGGTGCCCGCTCCCCCCTTCCTCCCCGCAGGCACCAGAAGCCTGGTGTATCTCAGTAGCTTGGAGCTGCGAGCAGGGGAACATGTGAAAGGTTCCTCTGCCAGCAGGATGACATTTAAACAGTGCCAATAGGATTATATCTGCTGTTTTTTTTTTTTTTTTTTTTTTTTTTTTTTTCTTTCTTTTTTACTTGCACATATTACTCGACTCACGATATCCTCTGTCAGCCTTGGACCTGCCTCAAAGCCCTGGGTTTTCCCGCTTGCTGGCCCAGGGTCAATGCAGTGACACCTTACATCTCTCCACCGTTGGATTGATCACAGATTGCTCAAATGCAGCCCAGCAGAGCCAGCTTTCATATAAAACACAAGTCTTATGCTTCTCAGGTTTCCAATACGGTTCAAGCTCCCCGCACAACTGGGACTGAGGTATTGAAACGAGCTTGCAGGTGGCTTCTTCAACATCACATGTGGTTATGCTGTCAGCCAAAGTTTTCTTTTGGTGAGGATCCTCACAGAATCTTCCACGTTAATTTTCATACAATCCATAAGAGTTTGGCATTTCCCAGCCTCCAATTTCTTGTCAGATCCACCAACTCCTAGGTTGATGCACAATGCATATACACACATGGTACAAGTGCCTCATATCCCTCTCCCCCCAAAAAAGTCTAAACCCAGCACATTTGCAGCTTGACTGTGTCCAGTGCTCCAGTGATCAGCATCCAGATGAGAGGGGATGGACAAAAATCAGAGCCAGGACTACCCTGATGGAGGCTGGCAGATTGGTGGGGATGCACAGAGGGGGACGTATGGGGGGGAATGTTGGGGTAACACATATGAATTTAGATGAGCTGTTGCTTTGGGAGGGAACCTGAGAAGCTAAAGCAGCCTAAACCTGCTGTTCAGGGTGCCATGGGACACAGTCCCCTTTGGAAAAGTGGTAGAGTTCCAGGCCTTTTTTAATTTCTAAGATTTAAAACATAGTAAAAAGTTCCAACTGAAACAAAATATGATTTTTGTGGATTGTTTTTCACCATCTATTAGAAATTACATATTGTGGGACTTTTTTTTTTTTTCTTTTTTTCCAGGAAACAAGCCAAATTGCAGAAGTCTTGATACGCTCCCTCAGATCAAAAATGCTAGTCCCTGCACAGCCCTACAACCTCTTTCTGGCAAACTGGTTTGATGAAGAAGGTAATTCAACCTCCCCCCTCCCTAGTTTTGCAGCATACAAAGGAATGGCTATAGCCATGAATCAAAGCTGTGCTCATGGAGGAAAAAAGAAACAAACAAGCATTGACTGCCTTCATTTTTTAGCTTGGTTTTAATCAAGCCCAAGTCACTTTTAAACTCCCAGACTTCAGGGGGCTTCTTAGCTACAGGGTTTTGAAGACAAGTTTCTGAATTAAGCTAATTAGTCAAGTGACTAGCAAGTATTCATTTGGATACTTCACCCAGGTGGGGAAAAAAAAAGAAAGTGATGTGGATTTAACAATTTTGTTCATGCAGAGCAGAGAAATGAGGCACAGGCAGTAGTGGTGCTGTGGTCAGCTTGGGCCTGAGCACCAACTTGCTCTTGCTGGCCCTGCATAGTGCCCCATCCACCCCAGGATGGGCACCAAGCTCCTGCCATGCCCAGCAAGCCCTCAGCAGTGGGGCATTGCTGCCTGCTTTCCATTTTCCAGTGCTTTCTGCTGTTTAGTTTCCTGGAGTCTTATACCATGAAGACCAATCCCATCAAGCCAGCAGGAGATGTAGGGGAGGAATTGCTACCTTCTTGCATTGTGATGAGGCTTACTAGACCCTCAGTTATGGTCATCTGGGGAGGAGAAAGCAATTCCCACTGCTGCCTGCATCCATGTCATCCATGCCAGCATCCATTCGGGCCCCAGAGTGGTGGGATGGGGCTGAAGATGTGCTTCCCATGTTTTAAGAGAGGGAAAGGCATAGCTGTCACTGCCTGGCTGGCCAAGCTCCTGATGTGAATGAGACTGTCTGCTCCTACTAATGGCACATCAAGGCACCTGAGGTACTGTAGGAGCACAGTTTTATGCCAGGTATCAAAGAAGGGAAAAAATGACAGTAGGGTGAGATGCTCCCCATTTGTTAACAGACTAGTAATTCTCTTGCTGACACATTAGCACATTAAAAAGGCATTTTTCAGGCTCCTGAATATGTCAGTGAAGCCCATTTTCATCAGCCACATTTGCAGTTTCACAGCTTCCCAAGCCCATTGACACAGGCTCTGTCAGACAACAGTCCCTGTTGCTCAGCCAGCTTCATAATGCACTGTGCCTTCTTCCAGCAACCCATGAATGGTAAATGCCAAGATAAGTGCACCCAGTTCATGCTTGGACTATGCTGTAGCCCTATGGCAGTGTCATCTAACACAAGTCAGAAGCACAGCACTGGCTGCAGTTTGGTCCAGGATTTATTTAGGCACCCCAGCCGAAGATGCTAAATGTTCTTTTGCTTCCCTCATGTAAGGAGGATTTGGGCCAGGCTGTGATTTAGTCCTGAAATATGCTGGAACAAAACCTCAAAAGTTAATATTCTGGGGAGATAAGTATGCTTATCTTCAAGGAAGTATCTGTGTAATGAAAGTAAAAGGATTTGATTCTGCTGTTACACTAAAGATAATAAATACTCATCTCAGAAAGACAGAGGTGGGTGTGAGGATGATAAAACAGGTGTGCAGGTCTGGAGTGATAGGTGTTGAATAACTCCTGAGGAGGACCCTGGGATTTAGAGAAGGCATCAGGAGATTTAATGTCTCACATGAGCTGTTCCCTGTGCCTGGGCAGAAGGAGGTCTGTTCTGTCCTGGTGATTTCCCTTCCATGAGCACGAAGAATAGCTCTGAGCAGCTGTCACACCTGGGACAAACACAGGATTAATAGTGTCTCCTGCTGGCTTGTACCCTACCGAACGCATTGTGGTCTGTACCTCCAGGGGATGGGAAGGTCTTATTAATTAATTCTCTTAATTCAAGCACCTGTAACTGATTTATATGTAGTCTAGGGCCTGATCCTGCAGGATGTCAGCTGACTTTGGCAAGGCACACAGCTTTCCAAATCCCCAGCAGAGGGGAGCTATGGGATCTTGTGCAGCAATGATATTTGGGAAACGCAAATCATTTTCACCAGTGCATCTAATATATTGCATTTTTTGCCCATCAGTGCTGTGGATTCACATTGTTTCTTGCAGTGAGACTGTGCTCAGTGCCACTGCCTGCCACCACCCTAGATGCACCACCCCTGCACACATGGCTTCGCTGCAGGGATGGCCGCATCCTGCCTCTCCTGCCCGGGCAGTCACTGGCGAGCCCAGCCAACCTTGGCAAGGACATTTGCTGCAGGAGTTGATCCCCCACTGCCCAGCACCCTGAGCAAGAGCTACGTAGCTCTGCTGCGACCACTGTGCTTTGGGATGGCCAGTGAGGTGCCCCATGCATCCCTCAGGGCAGTGCTGGACATAAATAGATGTATTTATTTATATTTGTCTACCTAGTCCATGAGGCAGAGGTACAGCCATGAACATGGCATTTATTTAGCAGCAAAACTAGCTTTTAAAATTGAGCAAGACTGATCCTGTCAGGCCCCTCAAATGGGAGGCTTGCTCTTATCCTCGCACAATAAGGTATTTCAAGATTATTGTCCTTTTCAATACACATTGAATCTCTCCTTCCCTTTGTATTGTGGAGATGGCACAAAATCATGAAAGCCCTTGAATTAACTATTGCAGATAGGTAAACTAACAGATAACATCTTCTTCCTTTAGTCAAGGGAGAAAAAAGCCTGCTTCCATGTTTTTCTGTCCCTGTGAATGTCTTTTCTAGATGGTTGTCTCTTCTCCCAGGATGTACCCAGTGTATGCTCATGCCTGTCTGCCTGCAGTTTTCCTTCAGCAAAAGTAGCCTGTAATTCTGCCTGCACCCTGCCCTTCTCTAAAAACGCTGAAAGCACATGTTTATGCTATGGCAGCATTGCTCTGTGGCATGTCCCAAGTGCCCCCGCACAGGAAGAAGCAGTTTTAAGAAGTGACGAAATACCTGCATGCAGGCAAAATGAGCCATTTGGTGAAATACAGTAAGTGGTTTATCTTGGAAAGGTTTTTCTCCCTCTTGCAGATACCTTGGGAGAAAGACAGGGTGTGATGGGAAGCTGTGGAAATGGTGGCCCTGGATAGCTGGAGGGGCTGAGGCCCACCAGCCAAGCCCTGCAGGCCAGGCCTCACATCAGAGTGACTGCACCCAGCCAAAGAGAGCACTGCCTGAAGTAAAGGTGAGGATGGAAAGCATCTGTAACACATATACTGTGTAAACAGTGGCGATTAGTAGGTCAGCTTTTCATAGCTGAGGTCCTGGCAACTCAACACTGTAAAACATGCTAGCCATTTTTTGGGGGGGGGATAGAGTTGGAAGATTTGCTGGGTACCCTTCCTATTGCAAATCCAAAACAGCATTTCAGCCCAAACTTGGGAAGATTTACCTTGCTTAGAGGAAGGGAATGATTCATTTTCACTTGGGCACCATAGTCTCACACAGTCAGGTAAGCTTTTCTGGAGCAACAGTACACATTCCTTGGGCCTGGCTGCTCACTGACTGCATTGTGGGGAGTGAAAGCCACATCCAGGGTCATGGGAATGCAGCTTTGACTTTGTCTCCTGATGCTCTCCAGAGAGCCACAGCCAAACCTGGAGGAGTTGTTGTGTCCCAGAGCACCCTCCCTCCTGCATCCCAGTAGAAATCCTTAGGATCCTCTGCAGAAAACAAGCCCACCCTGCAAGGGTAGTCCTTCAGTGAAGTGAAGGACCTTGGAGGTGCGAGGGAGCACAGTGGATGCTGTCACAGGTGCATAAGAAAAACGGGGGCTTGGGTGACGCTGCAGAAGCCGATGTGCTTGGCTGGAGCAAGACTGGGTCACCTCTCTGAAAAGACAAGCCTGATAAATATAGACAGAGAGTCTGGGATAGAAGTTACAGCTTACCTTCATCTTCATTGATGATAGTTATTTTTGCTAGTTATCAAAAGAAACTGCTGAATGTAGGATTAAAGCAAAGAAATGATGTTGACACATGAATTATGAATTTTTCATCATGAATTATTGCCTAAAATAGTGTGATGCACCAAATAGATCTAGGGCAAGTGTTCTCTAGTTTTGAAGGGCTGGAAATGACACCAGCTTCAGAGAAAAGAAAAATACTTTATTTCTGTATCTTTAAAAAATTGTGCAACATTCCCATTTGACATCTAATAGTTCCTAATCTCCATCTGCAACTTTTGCCACAGCAATACTTCTAGCTTTTGGCTGTTCGTCTTGAAAGGCTTTGCAGGGATGTATTTTTCAGAAAGTCAGTGCTGAGCATGTGCCAAAACCCAGCTGTCAGCAGGGGATTAGAGAACCAAACACTGAGATGTCCAAACATAGCTGGTCATTTGGGAACAGGAATGTGACCCTAGCTTAACTACCTCTTCTCACTTCTTCACCACTAAGTGCCCAGGAACTTGCAACATGGGTTCATTAAAATTTCTTAACCAGCTTTCACTGTGGTTTCCACATCAGACCTTTGGGGCAAGAAGCACTCTTTCCGGAGGATTCCCAAGGCGGGATTTTGGCTCTGTCTCCCCAGCAAACCTCATCGGGATGGCAGCTCCCTCAAGGTACCTGGTTCTGCATGAGGATGGGGAAGAAGAAATGCTCCTCCCTCTACTTGACAGAGGGTGAAAAGGGGGACGGCTTGGGTAAAAATAAAACCCAGGTGAGATCTAAATACTGAGATCACTGGATAGCTGCACTAATGTCTTTGTTTATTGTGTCTACCAGCCCTCTTAGTGACCCCATGCTGATGGCACACCTGTATGCCATGCTCCTCTTCTGCCCCAGAACAAAAGAAACTTTGGTCTACTGCCTGCACAGCTCCTCAAACAAAATGAAATTCCCTGTCACTCTCAAATGTTATCTTTTATCTGGGCTTGCAGAAACACCGCTGCTGCTGTATCACTCGAAGGCAGGCTTATTCAGTTTCACTGCTGGGCATCTCCAGCATCACAGCTGCCCAGAGAGCAGCACACCCATGTACCATGCACAGGGATGGAATAGATTTGAGAGTACACAGCTTGATGATTGTTACGATTTCTGCTTCCTAGTAAAAGCTTCCTCATGTTTCTTGGGGTCCAACTGCTAGAAGTGGCTGTTGCTTTGTGCTCAGGTGATCTCCAGAATTCCTGGTGTGACTTCTTCCTTGGCTTTATGTGATGGGAAATCAGTGAGGAGTGGCAGACTTGCTGCTGGGGTGTCTGTCTGCTACCTCTCTCTGAAAGAGCCACTTTGTTCAGTCTCAGAAGCTAGGGAGAGGTTCGCTTCTCCTCTGGGTGGTGAAGCTCTCTGTGTGAAGGTCACTCAGTCCCTGTTTCGTTGGTCTTCTGGGTATAGTGTCAGACCAAGATGTTTGCTTGGTTATATGTGTTGTGAGAAACAACTCCCATGAGGGGAAGGAGGCTTGTTGGAGGTTATTTAACACCCTCAAGGCTTGTTAATTTATGTCCATTACTTTAAATATACATAAGCGCTGAGTCTACATGATGAATGGTGGCAAACAAATAGCCAGGAGACAAAATCCACAAATACTCCAAAAATTACTCATTTATTTTCTAAGCCAGAAAGAGGAGGGAGATACTACTTCCATGTCGAGTTTCAGTAACACCCCTGATTTTTCCTCTCTTTCTTTATTATCTGGCTGTGTGGCATTCACTTTATGTCATTTAGGCAAAGAAAAGAGAGTTTAGAATCAGACCCAATCCTTCTCACCTGCTGCAGTGTCCGGCATTTTGATGTAAAATTAAAAGAAAAAAATGATCAGGAAAGCCCAACCAACACGTTATTGTGGCTGTGCATGTCTTTGCAGGAAAAAAAGAGGTGGACCCAGCATCAGCAGGCTTGGAGCACTTCATTGTGTTAGAGCAATTGATTTGCAAGGCAGAAGATTGTCTGTTCTTCATGTCTGAACAATTTAGTTGGCTAGACTTTGCTAATGCATATGGTTATATCCCTCATATTTAATAAACGTTGCACTGGGCATATATCAGGTTTTTAACAGGATTCAGTAACTCACTGCTGGGTATTATAGCTCTTTTTTATGCATCCAGAGTGAGAGCAGAAAGACATCAGAAAGGTATTTTAACACGGTGCATATTTCTCTGAAATGCTATTTATGTTTCATTGAACCAGATGGTTAAATCAGCTGGAAAGGTTTGCGATAGGCCAGTAATGAGAAAGAGAGTCAGCCAAGCAGTCAGCCATCCCACTGTGCACAAAGGACGGTGTCCTGGTGGAGGATTTAATGACTCTCATGTGTGCCCAGGGACCAGAGAACAGGTGAAGATATCCTGCACTCAGGGGACATCTTGAGAGGAAAACAAATGTCATGCTTTCTCGCTCACTTACGTCGTTTTATAATCCTTGTGCCCGAGGTTTTGGTTCATGCAGGGCTGTTCCTGTTGTGAAGGCAGGAGTCATGCCTGTGGTATCCAGCTCCCAGTCTCTTCTGGGGGGAATTAACTCGTCAGATTTGCATCAAGGCCAGCCATACACCTGACCAGGCCTGACCAAAGGAGCCTGAACAAGTACTGTGATGTTTAGCTTTTTTTCCCTAATGTCCCAAATTCTGGAATGGGCCAGAAAAAATGACAGTACAACGATGTACATACTGATTCCAAAGCAAGAAAGAGACAAATGTGGGGGATGTCCAGCTAGGGTAAAGCAGCAGAAAGATGGAAGAAAGCTTCTCCTAACACAGAGCTACTTTGGAGAGGCATGTCTCTGCTTTATGATGAGGTGGCCACAAATGGTGGTAATTAAAAACAGCTGCCCATGTCATCTTCCCATATATATGCAAGGCTCAACCACTGATGTCAGGGTAGTACATCAGCATAAAATCTTCTGCAAAGGAAAAGTCAGACTGTTGCAAATAAGTCCTTTAGGAATTTTCAGTGATAAATCCAAAAGATCAAGAGCTAAGGGCTGAACTGGTGCCTGAGTTTGGTTTGTCTAACACCAAAGAGTGTCAGTGAGGAGGGTGCAAGCTTCACAGGCTATAACTTTACCCCTAGCTTGTATGAGCTGGTGAGCCTGAAGTCCTCCAAGTGCACTGAGTACTTTAATGCAGCCTGATGTCCCTACAAAGAAAGAAAACTCTCTCCGTGGCTGGCTGACCAGTCACTTGCTTAATTAATATTTGAAGAATCAGCCTGTGCTGCCTTGGCATATTTATCTATGGATGATAGATGCTGTCCCTGAAGGGTCGTTTTGCTGATGGAAACTGTCCAGCTCACCTGCAGGTCTTTTAATGTTGAAACAAATCAGCAAAACGCCTCTTTGAAAAGACAAAAACATCCCTCAAAACCAACCTTCCTCTTATTATTGAACTGCAAAGTGCCATCAATGGTACTTCTGTTGCACAGGTCCCATTTCTGAGCAAAGAGGTCCCAGTGCAAGCCTCAGATAATACATTTAGATAATCTTGTGAAATGTGGTGTGTGCTAAAAATGCCTCCTATGCCATTTGCTGTGTACCCTAACCCAAACACTGGGAATAATTACCTTTTATTTTTGGCACATGCTCTATGTTGAGATGCAGAGATTGTGGAGCTGCATGTCTTTGGTTTGTGTGATCGGAGGAAAGATCAAACAGAGCAAATGTCATCCAACAATTGTTTTTCTTCTCCTTTGATGTTGTGTCCCATTGTAAACACCTCTAACCTGGCAGCACCTGGGGTGAGCTTTTCGCCACCAACATGCCCTCAATCGGCGCTAACCCTTGTGTCTAACAGGTGGTTACATTTCTGACAAAACCCAATGTAACAGCGATAGCTCCGCAGCGATCAGTGCAGAAGGCTGAATTCTGGCTTGCCGAGTGAGCTACAAGCTATTTATGGCCAAGCAATAATGGGAAAAAAAAACGCCATCATGCTGAGTTGGTAATGCTTGGCTCTTACTTCTTCTGGATTTAAATGAGTACCCAAACTGCAGGGCACTGAAGAGTCCAACCCAGGCTGAATGACTTGTATTTACATCTGGCTTTTACTTACTCTATTACCTAAGTGCTCCAGCTAAGCCCTTCTACTTAAGCCTTTCTCAGTAGCAGTGCCATACCTGCTTTCTCCCTCCTTAACAGATTTGTTTCTTTTATCTAGGTGATGGCAAGAATTAGGTCTTATTTAGACGTGAACAGGCTCAAAAATTGTGCCCACGCAACTTGAAAGGAAAAAAAAATCTACATTGGTAAGATTACTTGTGAATTTATAGTGACATTTGTACATAGTGAGAACAAAACAGACAAGTTTGGGTTTTTTGGACCAAGGCTAGTCAAGCAAGTAAATGCAACACCAGTAATGAAGCTGTATTTTTCACAGTTCCCTGTCTAGAAGTCCTAAGAGTCTTGTTGAGTCTTGTTTCCATGTTTTGCTATATCCAAAGCTGAAGTAAGCAGTCAGTGATTTACATTTCCAAATGCATAGATATCAATGGCTCTTGCAAGCTGGGACAGTTAATTTCATTAAAGGTTGCAGAATAAAGGATAATCATCTCAGCCACAGCTTGGCAATAGCTTGGAACAAGTTTTCAGGCAGGAGTGTAGGAAAATATTGCTTTAAATGCTTTCCCTGCAGCTTTGAATGACAATGAGATTGAGAGAGACTCTGAAATAGATGCATAACTTGAACAGCAAGCAGCAACTGATAGGGAAACTGGGGCAGAGGGAGTGACTCAGTTGGATATGGTGCAGAAGCAAATCCACATGGGGCTTTGGAAATGTTCATCCATGCCAGTGGTAATATGCACCAACCGTGGAGCTGATTATGACAGTCACAGAAATCCTGAGAGCAGAAATGAAAAATAACCAACGCAAAGAACCAGAGGGAACCTCAGCGTCAAAGGGCACAAAAGAAGGTGTTTGGAAAGTAAAAGGAAGAGAAGGGACTGAGAGGATTTTTGATGTAAAGGCTTCTTCCTGCACGTTTTAGATCTTCAGCCAGAAAAATACAAGGCATATGTCCATTCCCTTAAGAACTGAACAACATGTCAAATAGGAGAAACAGACAGAGAGAGAGACAGGGAGAAGACCTCCCAAAATAACAGTTAGTCATCATAAAAATGCTTGCATGAATGTGACAGAGAAAACAAAACAAAACAAACAACATCAAAAAAAACCACATATATCCTAAAAATAAATATGTAACAAGTATAAAAAGTGCAGTAATGTTTTCAGTGACTTGGACATAATAGGGCAGATAAATATACAGTGCCATCTGATCTCCTTTCATAAGATGATTATTCCATATTTCAAGGGAGCGTATCCCTTTTCCAACTGATCAGTCCCTACTTCTGACAGATGACATACATACTAATGCTTATTTGTCCTGTTTCATGGCCTCACATGAGTATTTTCCATTCCCTTTTCTTTTCATGGGCTTTTTTCAGTGTGTCTGCCATGCACATAAACAGGTCTTCAGGGACCCATTACAGAAAGCAACACTGAGAATAACTCCTTCCTTGCATCTCATTTCACACTTTTAGGGGCAATCACATGAAGCATCCCCTTTGGGGAGAGGGTGACTGTTTCCTTCAGGAGCTCTGGCAGTGGTGTTTAAGCCCTTATTCAGAAGATCAGAAGCCCTAGATCTGTTTCATTGCATCTCTATCAGGGGCAGCAACAGGGGAGGCTGAAACCTTACCCACCCCCTAGCTCATACTGAAGTACAAGCAATGAAAGAGTGTTATGGGTCCTTCAGACTCCTGAAACCACACTCCTGTTCTTGGAACCCACCATAGAGATTGTATTTCTTCACCAGATGTGCACACGCACTGCCACTGTGTCCTCTGCACTCACGGAAATTTAGGTTGGATTCTGCTCTGCTTCATCTGCTTTGCCTCGGGTTTTTTGGCAGCCTGGCATGTGTGTATGTTTCTCTCAGCTCTGTCTAAATTCAGAGAGGCTTGGGGGTGCAAACGGAGAGCTTGAGTCAGGAGATACCAACTGGGGCATATAATTGTCCATTAGTCCTTATGACCTTCTCTGGGGCCTGTCATCTGGCGGCAGCCAAAGCCCCTCTCTTAGGTGGTGTCCTCCATGCACCACACTTACTGCTGGCCTACAGGCAGGAGTGAGGCAACTGGTGCTAGCTCTTTGAACCACCTTGTGTTCTACAAATCCCCAAGAAGCATAATCTGGAAGGTTGTAATCATCTCCTGTGTCAAGCAGGGTAACCCATGTGTGTGCAGAAGGCCAGCACACCCAGTGTCAGAGGCGGGCAGCACCTCCTGAGCCAGGTTTGTCCCATCTCTCTTTTTCCTGGCTTAGATGTTACGCACAAATGTAATGGAAGTGTTTATGATCAAATCCCTCCCTTTGGGACAGATCTGATATGTTTTATTTTACTTCCCATTAACATCATTTACGTATGATACTAAGAAGAGACAGCATCACGTGTTCCTTTGCCAAAGCCAACCTGGCAAAAGGCAGGACTTGCTATCTGATTTAAGTGGGAGTAAGAAAGATTTAACATCGGGAGGGGGTAAGTTCTCAGCTGGCCTCTAATTCTATACATGCATATCCCCTGTTTGTCTGACCAAATTGCATATTTCTAAAGCTTCAAATTTTTCTTTAATTAGTGTAAGAGCTTCACAAATGCATGAGGTCTAGTGAAAAACAGCACTGCATTACACGCAATTCTGGGTTATCTCACCACTCTTTTGAACCTCAAATGCAAGAAAATAATCCCACTGATGAGGGGATAGAGCAGTATGCTCTGCAGGTTTACACACCGGGGAGCAGCTTGGGAGCTGGCTATATACTTTCTAAGTGCTGTTGTTTAGATTTGTGTTTCACTACAGTAATGAAGTAGAAACCATTCCGAAGACCTCAGTGCTAGCAAGATTTTTTTCCTTGTCTATTATTAGCACTCTGCTTTAGCAGCAAGCACTCATGAGCCAATATGCACAGTTTTAAAGGACTTCAAAGTGTCATCAGGAGCCAAGTGATATGTATGTTAAAAAGGGTTTAATGGAGCTGCAGTCACTGTAGCACAGTGGCTTTTTATAGCAAGTTTTTACAGCATTAAGAAAAACATCCTGCAGATTTCAGTAGGGCTGGCATATGGATAAGGTACTTTGCACTGTGATTTTTGTTTATCTGCTATAAAAAAAAAAAAAAAGCAGAAAAAGGGAGCTGCTCTGAACATTGCTAGCTATAAGAAGAATGATAAGCACGAACAGGCCTGCAAAGCTCAGCAACAGCTATTAGCTCTATTTTGAGTGTATTTTTTGCCCTAAAAAAAGGAAAAACATATATTTGCAAGCCAAAGGCTTGATTTAGAGAATGAATATATACAGTGATATGTATTCATATTGAAATCGTTAACATTTTTTTCCAGAGCCACTGGATTACAAAACCATAGACCACAAGGCAAATTGTTCCCCACAGCTGAGGCAGACTTTCAGTGACCACCTCTGAAAGTGCCTTAGGTTGGGCTCCCGCTGAAGAGAAGCCTTAAGAAGCCATTCACAAAAACCATGTTAAATACTAGAAATGACATGATTGCTGTGGGGTCTTACTGATCTGCAGGAGTGGCTGAGGATTTGGCAGGTAATCATTGATTTTAAAGATGAGAAACTGCTGATTTATATTATCTGTGTTTCCCTTTACAGCACCGTTTACAAGTCTGCTTTAATTATGCCTTGGAAGTCTGTAGAGATGCCAAATGAGACAGGCTCCTCATTGCACTTCAGCGTCCTGCAACAAAAGCCTGCCCACATCTGGGAGAGCCGACCACGAGCCTTCAGGCCAGGGAGCAGCTGGCCGCAGCCTTGTCTGGGAGAACAACAACACAGGCAGGAAAACCCTTTAGCTGTTGTGCCTGCCTGAGCAGGGAAAGATCAGCATTTCCAAACCTTGCAGGCAGCTGGGGGATGCGCACAAGGCTGGTGGGAGCAGGGCTGTCCCAGCCCACTCCCAGATGTGCAGCTCACTTTGCTCCTGCTGCTGCCATCACGCCAGCAGCTGCCAGCCTATCCTCCTGACTCGGTCTCTGCTGCTGGCAGCCTCTTTCTGTTGTTTATTTTATTTTATTTTATTTCAATCCCATCCTCCTGTATTGAAACCCTGCTCTAAAGAAGCAGAAGGAGAGTATTAATTTATTTATCTGAGCAGAGTAGGGCAGAGGAGTGCCGGGGTGGAGGGGGGAGGGTTTTGTGGGTTGTTTTCTTTCTGCAACACTAGTGGCTGAGGGGAGTGTCTTGCGTTATTAATGCTGAGTGTCTCCGGCAGCTACTGTGGTTTTAAGGTCGTTAGTCACCCGCTGCTGGCGCAAGAGAAGTGAGAGCACCGAGCCGGAGCTGCTCAGGCAACCCTCTTGGTCCTGCCAGGCAGGCAGGTTGGGAAGAGCTGCAAGTGGGGCCACGGGGCCATGGGGGGATGTGGAGAGCAGCCGGGGCCGCAGGGACATAGCCCCCTCACCATGGCCATGGGGTGAGTGTGGGATGCTCCCTGCATCCTGTAGGAGCAGGCCAGGGAGCAGCCCTGCATCATATTTTACCCCCTGTGGGAGCTGCCAGTGCAACAGGGATGGAGGATGCTCCACGCGCATTAAGGGAATGCAGGTGCATGTGCGCTCTTCCCATCTGATTGTTTTTTTTTTTTTTTTTTTTTTTTTTTTTTTTTTTTTCTCTCTCTCTCTTTCCTTAGGATGAGGGCCTCTAGGCAGAAATTTCTTAATTTATTCTACATCCTCTGGCTGCTGCTGCCACTGAAGGCTGCCTCTTGCTCCCCTCTGCCCAGCGGAGACAACTCACCACCCCCTTTGCTCCCTTCCGGGCTGTACAAAGGACACACCTGTGTCGGTAGGTATGCAGGCTCTGTTTGCCTGCCCAGCTAGTTCATTTGTTACTGCACTGGTGAGCAGAGCACTACTGTGCACATCGTAAATCACTCCTTTATCTGTTCCTACAGCTGTACTGCAAAATACTCAAAGTCTTTGGCAAAATTGTCTCTTAAGATGTTGCAAGGCCAGCGTGGGGTCTGGAGTTGTTTTATGATTTTGTTTTTGAGCAGCTGCTTCCCAAAGTTCACAGTTTTTTGCTCTACAGGGAATGGTGTCCAAAGCTCTGGCTTCAGCATTTATAGGTCTGGGACCTGGAAAACAGGCGGTGGTGGCAGTTCCTGATTCTGGTGGTGGGCAGGCTGTGTGGTGTGTAGCTATGGGAGGACACATTGTCCCCTGGCTCATGTAGGGTCTCCTCGGTTCTCTTTCTCAGGAGATGACTCTTGAGAGTAGCTGGTCCTCACTTGGGCCACAGAGAAAGGCCTGGAAGGATGTTGCCCAAGGTGCTCGCATGCTGCAGCTGAAATTCCCCAGGACCTGGCGGTGTGGCTGATCCCTATGCTGGTTTTGGGGCCAGGGGGTGCCAGCAGGGGGGACACCAGGGTAGTCCCATCTCCTGCTGTGGTTGTTGGTGGCCAACAAACTGTCAGGGCTTCTTCCTCCCATCTCTCCTTCCCACGAGTGCATCTGCACTTCCCATGTGCTCCCTGAACAGGACTGTGGTGGCAGCCTGGCTGAGGTGGAGGGGGTGGGAGGAGGTGGGGGTGCATTTTGGCAGTCCCCTCCCACAGAACCGACATGTCTGTGAGGATCTTCACAGCAGCTGTGGCTGGGAGCATCGTGCAGCCCTGACACTCCTGACTAATTTCTTCCCAAAGCAGAACTGCTGATGCCAGCGTCAGCGTGACCTGGGGGTATCTCTGCGTGAGAAGGGCCGCCAGTGTGACACTCTGTATGCCTAGAGGGATGTGGCAGCTTGCATCTTTCATGCACACAAATGTATAAACCACATCCATCACTTAACTTTAAGACCCAATGTTCTACATTGTTTTTTTTTAGCTTTTGGGGCATTTTTGTGCCATAAACATAAATCATGTTGCAGTTCTCCATGCCTCAGAAGGCAATATTTCAACCAAAAAATATTTTAATTGTGTCCCAAGGAACACAATTAGAAATAATTCTAAGCTTGATTGAATTTTGTTGTTGTTGTTGTTGTTGGTTTTTTTTTTTTTTTCCCACACTCCCAAGCCACCCAAAGTGCAAATCTGAGCAGTGCTGAGGCAGGGTGAATGGAAAGCAGAGTGAAGTTGTGGTGCTGGGACTCGAGTAGCCCCAGCCCAGGCCCAGCCGCCAGCCAGAAAATGAAAGCAAGTGGCAAAAAGCAGAAATGGCTGCCTGGGACCACTGCTGCTGGAGAACATAGTGAGAGGGAAATGGTGCTTTTTAATGGCCAGATCTTTAGTCAGCTGCATTTTTAATGGCATGGAGGAAAAGGTGAGCATGCTTCCCCTAGGATTATTATAGCTGATTTTTTAAAATTTCAGATCTGAGTGTTGTCTGCCCTTTCAAGCTACTTCATGAGCACCTAGTTCCCCATTGAGGCTCAAAAGCCCTAAATGACCCCCAGAGACTTTCACCGCTCCTGTAAGCCACAAGAGAGAAGCCTGCAGGGCATTGAAGTGGTGTGCGGCAGGGCTGGTACCCCATGCTCTTGGAAAGGAGGATGAGCTGCCTGTGCCTCTTCCCTTTCATGAAGGGGATAGGGGTGGTGGTTACACTGGAGCAGGGGTAGCGTCTGGTTTGGTGGCCAGCCCTCCTAAGAGCAGAAATGAAGTTGAGATGCACCACATCTCTGGGAGGGCAAGTGTGATTTCCTTTCAACAGCTTGACAGATCCTGTTAGCTCAGTTTTCTGTCTGAGAAGGCATCAGAAGAGAGCTCTGAGAACTTCCACTGACTTTTTGGCCATATAGACCAAGGCAGCATTTTTAACATTAGAGACACCCACTGCAAAACGTAGAGGAGTTTTTCCTGAAGAAATGAACTTTCTCAATTAAATGCTTGGTCAGGGGACTAATCTTTTGAAAATATTTGTCTCTTTTATTATTTTTCTTAAGTGAAATGAGGTGTCTGCACATTGAACAGTCATTTCTGAGAACTGCTCTGTGTGTACAATCCACATGGCTATGAACGTAGTAATCTCCACCAATGCCAGTGAGGAAATAGATGCTCTTTCAGTTACAAAACACAGAAAATATTACACATAAAATCTTTCCACTGAAAGTAGCACCCACCTTGAAGAAATATGTAGAAATTATATGATGGGAGAGCAAAGTACAGCTCTGGTACCCCAGCTGAATGTGTTACAATTTCGTCACCCTTTTTCTGCTCCCCTTGCTAGTAGCACTCCCTGGGTAGGCACCATCTCTCCCAGGATGTTCTGGTCATACTGGGGAAATAGCTGGGTCATTTTTGATGCATTTTCTTGGGGAAAATAATAATAATAATAATAATAAAGGCTGCTTCATTCAAAGAATGACTTTTCACAATTGACTTGGTAAAAAAAAAAATAAAAAATCTGGAACATTCTCCCCCTGGAAAGGGATTTAATGCTGCTGCCTTTTAGAATTATGGAAAAAAGGGGGCAAGGACCTGGTGATAATCCTCTTGGCACTGAGATCAGATCCAGTGCTCCTAAGTAATTCCTAAACATCTCTAACCTGCTTTTGAATAGGTACTAGAGAGCAGAGCTTCCACATGGTCTTTCCCTGGCCCTGTCTTCAGAGAAAGCTTCCCAGCACCTGACAGTCTCTTTTCTCCATCCATAAAATCTGTCTCCTGATTTCCCAGGCTGCTCCCTCTTTTGCATATAGTAAAACCAGCTCAGGTTCTCCCTCTGGTCTTCTTGCAGGCTTTGCATGTGATATACTCTTCTCCTTTGTCCTAATGACAGGTGAAATGGCTTTCATATGTTTTCCCCTATGTGCATATCCATGAAGATGTTTTTTCCTTGTGCAAAGACTGTGAATTTATGATCTGTGCACTGTTTTGGGAGGTGGATGCTAGATTTGATTTTAGTTTCTGGGTTTGTTGTTAACTGGCAGTATGTCTTAAGGGATTTTTTCAGGACAAGACCTAGAAAACTTCTTGCTAGAAGCAGCCTGAGAGTTTCATTGGGGCATCTGGAGAGCAAGATGCTGTGTGTTTTTCTCTCAGGAATTAAGTATGAGTGTGACCTTTGAATACTCAGCTCAGGCCTTTGGCATTTCCTATCTGTTAAATGAGGAAAATATCACCCATTTCACAAGGCAAGTAAATGTTTACTTAAGCTAATGCTAATGTACCCAAAGATAGTACAGTAACCACAGTAACTAGTAATGCCAGTGTTAATATTTCTTTATATGTAAGATGATATTCATTATTTATATACTATTTCTGAAACAGTTGTAAAGGTTTTATTCCCCTTCTGAATTATGACAGAGCCCTTAAAGTGTCTGCAAATTGTGCTGTACTCTAGCAAAGTCAAATTCATCCAGAAGTGTCCTGAAGCACCCTTAAGAGAGGCAGAAGTTGCTGAAAAGACAGGAAGGAACTGCTGCATTCGTCTCTTCAAAATGGTGAAAAAAGGAAATTCGGGGAACTGTAGATCAGTCAGTTAAGCATCAATTCCTGGAAAACTCATGCAGTAATTAATCAAAATTTTTTCAAAGCACCTTTCAAAAATAAATATGAATAAGAGCCTAACTTGATTTATCAAGGAGAATCCATGTCAGACCAACCTAATTTTCTTTGATGACAGGATAACAGCAAGAAGCAGTAGATGATATAGCTTGATTTTAGTAAGGCTTTTGGCACCACCTCAGTGCTAATCTGATGCCTGAGAGTTGTGTGACACTGATTAAGTTTCTACATAGCAGAATAAAACTGGTGAATGGCCTTGTTCAGAGAGTAGTTACAAATGGCTCACTCCCTATGCGGAAGGATGTACAAAATCAGATCTTTCTTAGACCTCAACTTTGAATGTAGTATCATTCCATATTTTGTTTAGCCTGGATAATAGAGTGCTATTAAATTTATAGCTCAGATAAAACTGAGAAGGCTTGCAAGTAGGGCAGGATTAAATTCAAAACACTCATGAAAACTTGGAGTAGTTGCCCCACAAAAAAATAAAAAAATAAAAAAATCATTTCATCACAGGTATGTGGATGAGGGACGGCTGGCTAGGTAGCATCCCCAGGGAAGATCATCTGGGATTGTAGTGGCATAATGATGGCATGCTATCGGGATGAACGCACACACTACAGACACCAAAATGTGTGAACAGGAGTTAGCCTGCAAGACGTGAAGTAACCTGCTACCTTTCTCAGCACTGACAAAGCCCCTGAGGAATTTCTGCATTCCCTTTTGGGGCTGTGCATCAAGAATGAAGCAGAGTGACTGGAGATTTCAGAGGAAAACAAACACAAATGATAAAGCATGATTGAATAAATTGGAGGTAGTTAGTCTAGAGAGGACAAACTTGAGAAAATATGTTAAATCTGTCCTCAAAAACATTAAAGGGGTGATTTATCCTCCAGGATCCTAACAGACACAGCAATAAATAATGGAAATAAATACTATCAGATAAGGGGCGTTCAGATTAGGAAGAGAGTATTCTAATGGTAACAATAAGTAAGCACTGTCATCAGTTCCTGAAGGGGCTGTAGAAGACCTCATTAGAAATTTTAACAGTTCTGTGTCTACCCTGTCCCTTAGGAACTGCACAAACACCATTGATTAGCTGCTAGAGGTGTGTGTAGGAAGGCTTCTGCCTAGACGGCATTTCTGGCTCTCTCTTCTGTGACTGCAAGCATCATTTACAAATAGCAGAGTTTATTTATTTTCTCCCCAGAAGCAAACTGCCCTGCTCTTTTTGCCGATTAACTTTGGCTGCCCTTTTTGGAATGAGGCTATTAGTCAGGGAGAGCTCAATACACCCGGACAGCAGCGCTTTCTATCTTCTTCACTAGCAAATGGAGATCTTATGGGTCAGCAGCCAGGGAAGCAAATTTCACCGCCTTTCTGCTCAATATAATGCCATTCTCAGTAACCTTCATGGGTTACCCTTCTGTTCACCCATGAGAACGTATTTCCTAATATATGAAGATGTGTGGTTTTCAAACATATTTTCAGCTCCGGTTACATTAAAAAATGGACGTTTCGGAGCTGCCCAGCTGTACAAAATGCCAGCTTTCACCTGTGTTGATTTGTGTGATAGTCAATGTCCCCAGCAGCTCGCCTCTAGCTGTGCGTGGACACAGGGATGAAATATGCCCGCAGAGTGGCAGCAGGACCAGTGGCATTTGGAGCTCCCTAAAACTTCATGCAATGGGATTCGCCAAAGGGGGCTAGAGGCTTTTCATCACCATGCTCAGACAAAGCAGCAGTGCACATATTGTCTGGGGAGGCACTGTGACAGCACCTATAATACAAACCTCGACGAGTCCTGTAAAAAGGCCATGCCCAGTATTGGTGTAGCACCATGACAGATCTCACTGAAAGTCTGGGCTTGGTTTTGATTGCAGTTAACTCGGTATCAAGCTGCAGCACCTCTGTTCACTTCACTGACATTCGTCAGTTAACACAGAGCAAAACTTAGTCTGATGATCAGCAATAAATAGCAAATGTAACTGCAGCCTTTTTTTTGCTATGATTGTTCTTCAGAGAGAAAAAACACAGGCATGAGTCGTGCGGAAGACATGAAAGCAACTCTTAAAATGGAAATACTTTCTACAGCAATTTGTATTTTTCAATAACTGATGGTAAAAATTTAATTTTCAAGATCACCCCAAGTCCTATTGAAAGTTTATGACTATAAAATATAAATATATCTACTGATCTCAATAAAAGGGTGTGCTTCACATACCTACCTAAATACGTACATTTGGGTGTAAATAAACACACATATACAGACATGGGTAGTCTTGTACGTCACTGATGCTTGCCTTTAGTATATGTTTTCTTTAACAATCTTATTTATTTAGTGTTGTCTGTTTGATTGCTGATTGCCACAACATGCGTGCCTCCCACTCCGGTTCATGTTATCCCTACACAGAACTTCAGAACAACCTGCTTATATTTAAGGCAATCATTTTCAGTGCTTTTAGGAACTGTACATCTGAAACAAGTTTTGTGCATTTCAAATCTTAGAATGGTCAAATCTTTGCAGACTAAATGAAATTATCCATGTGGCTTACTGTTTAGCACTGGACAAGGGAACAGTCCCAATGTCAAGAGATAATAAAACTGCCTGTGCCACCATTCAGGCTTCAGTACATTTTTAATACTCTTCCAAGATTTGAAAATGAAAAATATGTTAATGGTACATGTACATTTTTTAAAAAATTAATTAAAGTAATTTTCCATTGGAAATGCCTGGGGTTATAGATCTTGTTAAATAGGGTTCTTTAAAGTATACTACAGGAAACACCAGGGATGCATTTAGCTGGCAGGTATAGATACCAGAGTGTTCCACTAGATGGAAACTACATTTTCTGTACCAGACTAATAATATCAGAGTCCTCACAGGACATCTTAAGGAAACAATAATGAATGAGTAGAGCTCTGAAGCTCAGGGTCTAAAGTGTCTCACTACTGTTGCATGAGCTGCAGAGGCATGAGCAACAGAAATGATAATTGATATTCCAGGGTTAGCTATTTTTGTTACAGAGCTATGATACACTTGAGATAGTGCTGTATTGACATCAAAATTTCAAAAACATCTTTACCCAGTATACTATATGTAATTTTATGCCCAGTGTCAGGTTTGGTAGTACTATACCATTTAGCATTTTCAGGATATTTTATGACACTTGGCAAATTTAGGGCAAAAAAGGTCTTGTATACACCAACATATTAGAATACAGATACCTATAATTATAATCCATCACATCAGTATCTCTGTGAAATACAATAACTCTAACTGTAAATGGAATAAGAAACAAAGTCTGAGTTAAAAGACTTTCATAGTCACATCCCTTTCTAAATAGTCTTTCAAAGCAACAAGCGCTGCAGATGCACATGGGAAAATAACAATCCTAACTTTGCCTATACACTTACATCTGTTGAGCTGACTATTCGCATGCTGGAAGGAAATCCAGAGATTTCAATGGGTTGTTCTTCGAAGGTATCAGCTCAGTGCTCAGAAGCAGCAGCAGAATGCAAAATGGGTATGGGGAAGCATTAGGAAAGGTATATATAGTGGAAAAGAAATCTTTCCCATATTGGGACATTGAACATCCATGGTCTGTCTAACCTGGAGTATCCATGTACAGTTTTGTTCCCCATCTCAGGGGAGAAAACAGTAGACCTGCTGACTTCTAATTAGCCCCCCACACTAATTTCAAATAGGGTTGCCTTATTTTGGGTTGAACTGGACCTGGATAAGGCAAATTAGGAAAGAGGTGTTTTTACTCCAAGACATTAGCATTAGCGTGAGAAGTCACAGTATAGTCTGATACACTTTGTAGACTACCTCTGGGAACTCCACCTCTGTATGATTAATTTTAAAAGATGTACTGGAACCCACAACATGAAGTGATCATCCGAAATGGAAGAAGTGAAGCACATGTTCCATGAAAATCTTTGTCTTCTATATAGAACCAGGAATGTGATAGATGGATTTGTTTTTACAGGGGGTTTGCTGCTGCAGACAGGTATTTGAGGCAGAGGTTTGCCAGTTCACCAAGTGAGGCTCCAGTTCCTGCCCCACGGGGAGCAAGCAGGGCAACCACAGCCTAGTGGGCAGGGCTTGTGGAGAGCTACTTATGTCCAAGGCCACTTTTCTTGGCTTATTTCCTTTTTGTGCTTCAGGGGTACAGCTAATTTATAACTGGGGAATGGTGATATGGCTGGATGGGCAAGAAAAGGCTCCAACACTCATGAGCATGAGAAAAAAAATGGCAAAGGAGGATGTGCTAGGTGCCAGAAATCCATTAACAGGACAAAAATATCCACAAATCCAAAACTTAGAAAAGCATCTCTCAGCATCCAGACACTCCTTGACATCCGCAGGTATAATTCCAATTATAGATCCTTTCAAACATGTGCAGCAGAAGTGGATTAAGTTAAATAGTCTGTTCAAACTGCCAGAGGCTTTGTGGCTAAGAAATGAATCTCTCTATCTCTGATTTTATTATTGGGGTATGATTTTTTTTCCAAGTTTATTGGAAACATCATTTTATTATTACATGCTATTTTCACATACATGGGGAGAAGTACTTCCTGACATGTGTTTTCAGATTACTGCTGCTGAGCAAAATGGTTATGGTTTTCTCTTATCTCTTCAGAAATTAATAGCAGATGGAACAAACTACCACTAAAAGAGACAAGCGTTTTATTAATACCAAAGTCTAGTTTCCAATGGCTGGTAGGCATTATACCACCAATGAATTTCTTCCAGAGAAAACATCCTTCAGCCTGGCAAGGTATTGAAACCTGTTATTGAAGTGTGACAGCAAAGTCAATTTCTTGAAACTTGTTTCTAACAAAATTCATATGCAACTACTAAAAAAAGAAAAGTTGATCTTTTCATGACCTTTAATTATGAAACCTATCTATCCAGACCCAGAGCAGATCCTACACTGCAGGGAACTCCAGGAAGCTGCCCTAGGGTGAAGGTGTTACTAATTGGAGATTCCTTGCTGAGAGGTACTGAAGCACCAATTTGCCATCCGGACAATCTCTCCAGAGATGTTTGCTGCCTGCTGGGAACCTACAGTCACGATATCACAAAGAGGCTACCAAGCCTGCCTGGTAAAGCCAAGGGACTAAAACCCATCTCTACTTTTTCATGTAGAGTAGAATAAGGCTGCTGTGAGGTGACCCTGAAATATCAGAAAGGGTTCTGTGTCCCTCAGAAAGATGTTGAAGGGATCAGGAGCACATGTAGTGTTCTCTTTCCTCCCAGTTGAAGACTGGGACCCCAAAAAAGGAGATGGATGGATCAGGTGAATGATCTGTTGCATGGCTAGTACCATACTCAGGAGTTTGGGTTCTATGATCTCAGACGCACCTTTGAGAGACCGAGCATGCTGACACTGGATGGGGTGCACTTGAGCAAGTGGGGCAAGAGCATTCTGGGCAGCTGCCTGGCTGAGGGGAGCCTGTTGCTGGGACCTTCCTGCTTCAGCTACAAGAAACTTGTGCCTGCAGGCTCTCACCCTGACGTGGACCTCAACCCCTGGACATCTACTGGGAGAGCAGCACAGCAGGCCACAAGCAACCCAGGAGACTCCTGTGGTGCTCTAAGGGTAACTTCAAGGCCCAGGTTTGTGGCAAACCAACCAGAGGAGAAGCATTGCTGGGCCTGGTGCTCCCCAACACAGACCAACTTGTTAACTAGGTTGAGACTGGAGGCAGCCTGGGCTGCAACAACCACACCATGGCTGAGTTTGTGATCTGAGGAATATGGGCCCGGCATAGAGCAAAGTCAGGACCATGAGCATTAGGAGACCAAATTCCCAGCTATTTAAAGAATTAGTGGATGAGACCCCATGGGACACTGACCTTGGTGACAGAGCAACTGATCAGAGCTGGCAACTCTTTAAGGACACTTGGAGTGCAAGAGCTCTCAATCCTCACATGTAAGAAATCAAGCAGGGAAGGCAGGAAACGGGGATGGCTGAGGAAGGGCCTGCTGGGCAAACTGAGTTGCAGTCAACAGCTCTATGTCCAGGTGGAGGCCGGTGACAAGTGGTGTTCCTCAGAGGTCTATCTTGGAACCAGTGCTGTTTAATATCTTTGTTAATGACATACACAGTGGGATCGAGTGCACCCTCAGCAAGTTTGTAGATGACACCAAGCTGAGCAGTGCAGTTGATACACCAGAAGAAAGGGATGCCATTCAAAGGAACCTGGACAAGCTAGAAAAGTGGCCCCATGTGAACCTAATGAGATTCAACAAGTCCAAGTGCTAGGTGCTGCACCTGTGTCAGGGCAATTCCAGACATGAGGACAGACTGGGAGAAGAACTCATTGAGAGCAGCCCTACAGAGAAGGACTTGAGGGTTCTGGTGGATGAAAAGCTCTACGCAAGCCAGCAGTGCGTGCTTGCAGCCTAGAAGGCTGACTGCATCCTGGGCTGCATCAACAAAGGGGTGGCCAGCAGGATGAAGAAGGTGATTGTGCCCCTTGTGAAGGAGGTGATTTTGCCCTTGTGAGGCCCCACTCAGAGTACTGCTTCCAGGTCTGGAGACCCCAGCAGAAGAAAAATGTGGAGCTTTTAGAATGGTTCCAGAGAAGGGCCATGAGGATAATCAGAGGGTTGGAGCACCTCTCCTATGAAGAAGGTCTGAGAGAGCTGGGGCTGTTCAGCCTGGAGAAGAGAAGGCTCTGGGGAGACCTCACTGTGTCCTTTCAGTACCTAAAGCGGGGGTTATAAAAAGATGAAGAGTGACTTTTTACATGGGCAGATAGATAGACAAGTGGGAATGGTTTTAAACTGAAAGAGGGGAGATTTAGATTACATGCTAGAAGGAAATTTGCTCAGGGTTGTGAGGCACTGGCACAGGTTGCACAGAGAAGCTGTGGATGCCCCATCCCTGGAGGTGTTCAAGATGAGGTTAAATGGGGCTTTGGGCAACCGGGTCAGGTGGGAGGTGTCCCTGCCCATGGCAGTGGGTTGGAAATGTGTGATCTTTAAGGTCCCTTCCAACCCAAGCCATTCTATGATACATTGCTTTATATGTGCCCAGCTCATAATGAGAAATAAATCACATGTAAATATCTAGTAAATTAAAATCAAGCAATAGTTGCTAATGACTGTCCAAGTCTGGAAGTGCTTTTCTACAGATCCCAAAGTACTAAGAATTGTATATTCTCACACACAAGTTATCATACTTAATTATAGCAGTGAGATTTCCACAGTCAAAGACATATGATTTCCCTGTCATTTTTAGCATTTTTAGCTATTTTTCATTTTTAGCCTACAGGATTAAGACCTATTAAAAGTTAGGATAAATTGTTAGCATTTCTGATGATTTGCTTACATAGCATGCAGGGACATTTCTGTTGATTTTGTTAAGGGGTAGTGGCTTCTTGTGCTGCAGCCAGCCATGAATCCTTTTCCTACCGCTAAATCCAGAGGAAGATGTCCTATATAATGAGAAACAAGGACCTGTAGTAGGACCAAGGACAGTCTGAGTTAACTTCAGCTTAACTAACCCCTTGAGGCTTTACCTATAGCCCAACACAGGATATAGGTTATCCTAGAGAATAAATCTGAATTGCTCCCTGGGGGGAGTGTGTTTTTTATCCAAAAATCAGGGAGCATGGGTGGGGTTGACTCCCTGGACTGGAGTGAGTCCTTTTCTTGAGTAACTTAAAGTCGCCAAGCCAAGAGCTGCTCCTGATCACCTCAGACTAGAGGAAAGGCTCTGAAGTCACCAGGGGCATGGCCTGTGGTGGGACAATAAGAAGTGCCAGCAGACCAGGAGGAGCAAAGAGAGCCACAGCATCTGAGCCAAGGACACCTCTAACTGGAAGTGCAGACGCCCTTTAAAATCAGTCGTCTTTCTTCACCTGCTTGTCCTGCCATGTGTAGTGTCTCATCTGGAGAAACCGCATTCAAGGGGAGCACTCGAAGAATGAAGTTGTGGCTGATGGGCAGCAGGGAGGGGTTATAGCATCCTCTGTGTGACAGTAAAGATGGGTTTATGAGAGCAAACACCCTGAAGTTCAGCTCTGTGGGTTTTTCCCAAGTTGCCAGGCTATTATTGTTATTTATATTCATATAGCATCCAGTAGCCCAAGGTACTGCATTAAGTACTTCACCATCTCAGCAATGACTCTGTTAATTCTCAGGCAAAGCAAATCTCCCTTTGGACCTGATTCAATAGACACAGAAGTGCCTGACTGACTTAATCAACACAAAAAAAAATCCATTTAATTGCCAGGAGACCTCTTCCTGAGTAGGGTTACCTGAATGATTGTTTTTGTGATTAAGAATTTTGTTTCTATTTGGCAGAGCTGGACCAAAAATAGCTATTTTTCCCCCCTCTGCAGTGATTTGACAAACATGAGAGAGAAAATGTCACAGATAAACCAGGGTCTGTTTTCTGTCTGTGGGTCCAGTGCAGGACATGGCTTGCATACAAACAGCTGAAGTCTCTTTATGAGCCATAGTGTTTTTAATTAACTGTTAATTCCTTGGACTAGCTTGTGTGTTTTGCAGGGTTGAGAGAAGAAGGAATGACTTGTTTCAGGGTTTTCTCTTGGTTGAATCTGTCTCCATATACTCTCCTGTTCTTCTAGGCTGATGAGAGGTAATGGCATCCTTTATAAATCATTCTGCAAAGGATTTTGAATGAGAGTTTTATTCAATAAGTATGGAGAAGTGGGCTTTTATCTTTGCAAACGAGGTGACAAGTTCACTGTAATTTCCACTGAATTACTGATTTTGGTGCAGGAGGAGTAACAGACAACTCAAAGATATTAGAACTGCAAGTTCCAATTATTCTACCTCCCCTGTGACTTGCCACTTCATCTATAGGAGCATTGAAATTATTTATGTTGAAAAATACCACTTTGATTTAATAGCACATAGGCACTTGGTAGGGATTTAATAGCTCACTTAGAAGAGTCGTGCCAGTCTAGAAACCTAAACTTTAATTCTCTTGAGATCTGGAAAGAGATGGATCTTCATCCACTTCTAAATGTTGCAGTTTCCTTCAATTTCTGGGCTGTGTCACTGCCAATTTTGAGAGCTGAGATCTCTTGTACCAGGGATGAAAGAAGGTTCAGCTATAGGGATTTTGAGGAGAAATCTTTATTCATGCTGCTGGAAATTGGCCTTCTGGCTCCCTGTCTCCTGGCTGCCTGGGATACCCACCTGTGTTATGCAGGCTCTGAGTCCAGGCTGGGACCTGACTCCCCCTGTGAAGCTGTGAAGTGTAACTATTTTTGTTAGCGTTGACATCACCAAATGTGTTTTGTTTGTTTCTTTGTTTCTTTGTTTTTTTTAATAAAATGATGGAGCCACTGCAGAAAGAGAGTGGCTCACAGCAATTTAAAATCTACCTGAAATTAGAGGGTTATGGTCATCATGTGAATTTGGAATTATTCATATATGCAGATGACACTGAACCTTCTTCATCTTAAAAGTATCAGGAAATTAGTGCTTCACACCTCAAGAAACAACTTACTATGATGTGTAAGCTCTCGAGTCTCAGCTGTACCCACTCCAAGCAGCAGCTAAGCTTTACTCCTGCTTGCACCAAGATTAGTGATTTGAAATGATCACCTTCACAGTTCAGAGGATATGGTTTCTTTACCACCATAGGAGAGCAGAACGAACCCAGTGGCATTCTGGTTTTAGGCAATGGCTAGCTGGGCCTAAATACTGTATGCATGCCGAACACCACTGGGCTTCAGAGGAAAGTCTATAAAGAAATGGTGCCACAGTGGTTGTGTGATGCTTCATGGCTGTCAGCTCACACATACAGTCCATGACATTTCTTCTACAGGCAGCCACAATACCCATTTATTTTTAGTTTTGGTAGCTTTCTGTGTGACGTGTGTGAACATCAGGTACAGACGAGTGTCCTTTTTCTGGTGAAAGGTACCAGAAGAGCAGGAAGCAAAGCAGACAGCTGTAAGCTGCAGCTCTCCACTGCACTCCTTGGTTTTCATCCTTGAAAGGATGGAAAATCCTTTATTTAACAGCAATGTCCAGTGCTATAAAAGCCAGGCTGTTCTGTGCTTTCATTTTACATTGACACGTCTCTCTGATAACCTTGGCATTTTTCAATAAAGTCAGAAATTTATAGTTATTCACTCCCCCCAACCCCCAAACACTCATCTGCCAGGGAGCATATCAAGAAATTAAATGCCCAATGACACCTGAAGTGTGACACAGGGTGCTTCATCACACAATGGGGATAACTGTATTCACTCTGTTTGTTTGTTTGAAGGATGTGTGCTTGTGGTCTCCGTGATTGAACAGCTTGCACAGTGGCACAACAGTACAGTAAAGGCAGCCGTGGAGAGACTGTGCAACTACATACCTGGTAAGTACCAAATAATGTGCCATATGGTACATTGGTACTGCTGTATTTCTCTGTTAATTAAAAATTCACACATTGAGTCTGAAAAAGCCATAGCCACTTCTCGTGCATCATCTAAAATCAATGTAGCTGCAAGATAGCCATGTGCTATCTGCAGGGAAGACGTGGCTTCAGCAGAGCTGGGATTTTGTCCCACAGTTACAGTGAATGGGGTTGTATTATGCCCACATGTCTGTCAGCCCCTTTCTGTCTCCCCTTTGTCTCTTTGTTAACAGCAAAAAATAGTCACTAAAAATGTTAACTAAAAATAGTCACATTCGATGTATGTCCAGCCACTCCTCTTTCTTGTTGATATGGGTCTTTATAGCAACTGAGAAGATTAAAATATATTCAGCATGAATAGGAAGCCACTACTGTAAAATCATAAAAATTAACTGAGGCTGACAGTGATAACCATTTTGGTCTGCACAGGAAAGCTATTGAAATGTAACTGATGAAAAAAATTCAAAAGTGAGAGCTATTCCATATGAATATGTGTAGACTCCCCCTTTTCTTTCTCTTATTTTATCTGCCCAAGGGAGCCTCTCTGTCCAAGCACGTCTCTAAGTAGAGAACAGTTTGAATACCAAAATAGCTTTGTGCTTCACAGACCCATCCTACAACTATATAAGTAGCTAGATCTCACATTAATGACATCTTTTTAACTTTATGAATGCAAAAAGGTGGCTTAGGATTCTACATTAAAAAGCCATTTATATAGGCCTTCATGAATTGTATCACCGAGACACCATCTTGCTCTATAGACCTCAGTTTAATGAAAGATGCAAGTAGAATATTAATTCCTTCCATTCCAAGACATTGTTTGCTGATACAGGATAGGGCGGGGAGGTAATTACTGGAATTCATTCATTGACAGAATGATGCTTATCTTATTTCTATTCCATAAGTAATATCCTCAGTGTTTTAAATTATAGGCACATAACCATGAAGTTGCAATTAGAAGTGCTGATCCCGATATTAAAATACAATTTTCTTCTTTCAAACATGACATGCTAGGTCTATGATCATGATTTACTTCATGGACTGTGTTCAGTTGACATGTCAAGATATTCCTTTTCAACTGCCATTCTTCACACACATGAAATCCTATTATCCCTTTAGTTAAATCTGTATAATCCAGTTACCTTCTATGAGAGTCATGGATACATCCAATAGAAAAAAGTGACCCTGAACTTGAAAAGAGTGAAAAATCCTTGGGATTGTGCGGGAGCTACTGTGTAACCCACTTTATCCTCCCCTATGAGTTATACTCTGTAGCCCAGCAGGATTCATTAGCTTCCTCTCGCTCTTTGAAACAATAGAAAAGCTCGGATACTCATGAGCTCATGAGGAGCAAGCCTATTAAAGCAAGCCATGCCATTTCTGCTGAAGGAATCATTTCATTATTAGACACATCGCTACAATTACTTGTAAGAATAACTGTGACAAATTGATGGCAATGAGACTTTTCCTAGGGACAAAAAGGGAATAAGCACTCTTTTGTTGTTGTTGTTGTTAAAGGGCCTCTTATAATTTTGATTGCAATGAAGGGCAGTTGGATCAGGTCTTCAGTGAAGTTACATGCTATTCAAAAACAAAAATAGTTAAAGAAAAAGAGAGGAATTCAGCACCCATCAATTCCTCTCAATCCCATAGGCTGTGTAGAAGAAGACAGAGTCATGTGCTGGCATTAAAATGTTTGTATGTGCAATGTATGTGATTTGAGCAACAATAAAACTATGAAAATATTAACAGTAACATAATCAGTGAAGGAACAGACAGAAATGCCAGGTCTGGAGGAATGGGCAGTATTTGTGGTAGAAGGGATGTTAGCAAAAATAAGTGTTTGCCTGGATCCTAGCTGTCTGCTGGATGAAAGAGAGGTGTCTGATACCCGAAATGTGCTTTGAGACTGTCTGTCTTGGCGTTGCCTCCAAGTCATGCTCTGCTTCTGTCAACCACTGCTATGTAAACACCTTAGAGCTTGAGTGGAAATGGCAACATGATTAATATCATCTTTCCTGCAAATATTTATCCTCTGGGACTCAGCCAGGATTTGTGTTTCTAACACTACAAAGCTACAAAGGAAAAATAAAATAAAATAAAATTATACTTTTATCATGTAAGAACAGGGCTGTTAGGGGATTTCTTCCCTGAAGCAGTGCAGAAGGAAGTATACATACTTTTGGCTAAGCACCTCAAAGTTTTTCTCTAAATTCTCCAGTGTTTAGCTTGGTTTAAACTCTTATCTTGTCCCTGAACATTCAACATTATTAATCATCTCTCTCTTTTCCCCTCCTTTCTGACTTACACAGCTTCTCCCCAACAGAACTTTCTGTAGCATCCTCTTCTTGTGTGAGTTCAGGAGGTTTGTGGACACACAAATACAGGGCATATCCTGTAAACATGATTTGTGGCTCAGGTCTGTTTGTTGGAAGCCTGAATAGCATTGGCATCTTCCAAGAGGACTCTACTTGTCCAATAATAATTTTATGTAATTGCAGCTCTTTTCACCACCAGTCATTCTCCCCTTTGTCCCCTCTTTGGGCAGCTAGAAGCCAACCTTCCAACCACAGGCACAAGGAAATCAGCACCTAGCAATGTGCCTGGCCAACAGGCCCCCAGCACCAGCTTCCTAGAGCTGATGGCCAGCCAAACCCTCCCCTCCTCACAGACTCCAGTGCTGGCTATGGCAGCTCTCTGGCTCCTCTGGGGCCAGAAACCTCGTGGAAATCAGCTGGTTTGGGAAACCTGCATGGAGAGCATCCACTGTTATGCCCCAGGGATGGGCTGGGGAAGCCAGCCACCTTCTGTGGGCTGCCGGAGGGAGGCAGGTGCCCCCCTGGCCAGCCTCATCCAAGGGTGCTGTAATCAGAAATGATACCAAATGTGGGGCTATTGATGTCTGTGATGCCTTTCCTTTTAGGTGAACAAGAATAAAATCTAATTCCAGCCAGGAGACCAATTTTTGACTCACTGATAGCTTGTAAAAAGCCAATAGAGAGGAATTATGTGGCAAAGAAGGCAAAGAAATGAAGCTAATAACTTGATTGAAATAAAATATCTGGCAGGAGATAAGAAAAATCAGCTGCTGCTGTTACAAAAGCTGTCTGCAATACTGAATGAGTAGGAGGGTGCTGGGGAAATTATGCTTCCACTCCCTGCTGGACTTCCAGGGCCATGTCCTCATTTCTCTGGGGTGAGTACAGCCAGGGTCATGGATGTGCAAGAGGAAATGACTCCTCTCAGGAATTTCACCAGCTGTAAGTTTGCTGGTGCAACCCAGCCTCTTGGTGGCTTCTACCAGCAGCAGTGCTGCCTGGGCAAGGCACAGCACCTCCTCTGCAGGATGTGTGCATGGTTAGCCAGCTCCTGGCTGCTCAGGCTGGGAAAATCTCTTTTCAGGGGTTGTGAAGAGGTGGAGGGGCTGCTTTTTTATAATGGTACCTTAAAGAAATCTCTGACGAGATGTCTTCCGCAGGGCACAGATGGCACATTGCACCTAGATTCAAGAAAGACCCCTGAGCCAGCACATGGCTGGAAACTGTGAAAGGCACCAACATGAAAAGCGTCAAATATTTGTTTGAATATTATTACTCCTGCTCTATACAAAGCAGAATCTTCTACCTTGCAAAATCCTCGAGACACGGAGGCAGCTCCAGCAGTAGCATGAAGTCCTTCATAGCTTGCTGCACTTTATCTGTTTTCTTTCTTCTTGTAAGCCTATCACAGTTTGCTTAAACTGCTCAGAATATGCTGCAGCATACATGATTTGTTTCAGCTGTCACATGATACAATGCTCAGAACATTTAGCAAACGCTTGTTATCCTTTTCAGCTGTTTCCATGTGGCTTGCCTAAAGCCAGAGAAGGACTTCATGTCCCAGCCTAGGTCAGAAATTCAGGATTTCACCCATTCTCTGGTTCTATGCTGAAGTCACAGTCACATGCATTTCTCTTAGATAAATCATCATTCACCTAAAGCAAATCCTGCTGTATTTTGGCTATCATAAAACCAGTTTCACTGTGCTGAGTTACTTTAAAAACATATGTTTTCTAGAAAAACTGCAAGGTTTCTGTTACGTCCTTGCTGAACTTTACGGACCTCACATAGCTGAACTGTAAGTATATCTGTATCTTTTTGAATCCTGGCTTAGTTTGTGCTTTCAGAAGCATGGATGCACTATCAGATTGAAGTGCAGGGTTTTCATTCCAAAAAATCACCTGGTTACTAGAGCAGAGATGCTTGAGAGCAATTCCAGCTCAGTATTTGGCACAGCTGTTCCTGAGTGAATAAATACAGGCTGCTGCTGCTAACCACTTTCACGCTGCATTTGCCTCTCAGATCAGGCCCACCCAATGTAATTCAGCTTTTGAAATTCAGCTTGTTTGGCTGAGGGAGGAATCTGAATAACCTGTGTGTGCAAGACAGGTTCAATAGAGTCCTATTATGTTAACACTTGTCTCCCATTTTCCCTTTTATCTTTAATCAAGCTTTCTAATTGTCAGCCCCTACATGCTCTTAGCCCTGACCTTGATACACACTCCTGGGGAAGTCCACTAAGTAATGTAAGTGATTGAAGAAAAATAACATAGATAATTTTATTCCCCTTTGAATGTTCTTAGTTTAATTAACAGAGCCATTGCTAGACCTTCTCCCTCCCTAGGGTTTTCATTTTTATTTTTAAAACTAGCCAAGGAACTGCAAAGTGCTTACAGGACTAAGAAGTGCTCCAATCAAACATTTTAATTTAATTTTTGATTGGCACAGAGGTGTGTCCCAAAAAGAAGGAAACAGTCCTAGCTCTTGTGCTTGGTGATTAAGGATCTTTGAAGGATTTCTGGTTATTTTCCTGAGTTAATGACTGAACATTCATGTGTGCCAAATTGCATATGCATTAAGTTTAACCTTTAAATCTTTGTCAGACTTTTGATTGATTAAAAAACAGTAGAGTCATAATGCATTTGGTTCAGGTGCTGCATATCAAGCACAGTGCTTTTTTATCATCCAATTTTAAATGATTAGTAGGATACCATGGCAGAAAGTTATTTGGGGTCTAACAGTATATGGAGCAGTGGTTATTGGCTATGACGAAGTGTGCTGAGACTGTCATATAGTGCTGAGATTTAGCTTTTGCTTCCAAGCACCCAAAAGAACATAATTGCCTCTGTTTTTGCACCATTTCCTTTAGCATAGACAGGGAAATGAATGCTGATGTGGTCTGCTATTCCTTGAGGCTGTGTAAACAGGATCCAGGACAACCACTTTGTCATCTTTACCCTCTTCCCAAGGTGAGTTGCTTTTTCACTTCTTTCTTTCAAAGTTGTGAGCTGTGGATGGCTCCTTAAGCTAGGATTGAGAAGTATAGAGGCTTCCAGGCCATATGCATTTAAAAAAAAAAAAAAAAAACAGTTTTAACATGGATGCTTTCAGAAAATGCCTGTCTGAATGGAAGGTACGCAGTATGCTTTTTGGAGTGTCAGCAAGGTGGCTGTCAGAAAGTGGGCATTACAGTGCCAACTGTCCTTTTACCAGCCTGGGTCAGAGAGGGAGAATAGACCAAAACAGCTCATTATCTCCAGACTTCATTGTTAAGTAGTGCAATAACCCCCAAGCTGATACTCAGCTGCAGTTCACCTATAACCCTGCGTTACCATGGCATGAGAAGTTATCCTGCATCATCTGATCAGCTGTGACAGCCTGCGTGGGCACTAGCTTCCCACCACAAACGTGGGGTTATTTGGCTTGGCTTGGTCTGCCGTGGGAGAGGTTTAAGCTGACTTGCACAACCTTTTACCACAGGCTAGAAATGTATGCAGTTACCACGGCAATGGGGATGGATGGTTATTATGCCATGTGGACTTGACTGTGTCAAATCTCAGTGACACTTAGACACAAACACACGTGCACAGGTGTGCAAACAGATATACTTGATTGTGGTGGTTCCTTTCAGTCACTGTGCAGCCCAGTTTGCACTGAAAGCTGAGAGCAATAGTGGCTGTCTGGCAATGTCAAAAAACAAGTGATTTATTAAGGTGTCTATTTTTGGAAATATTTTTCCTGCATCTGGATAAATTCCTCCCTGATTTCTAAAGGTTTACCTAAGATATTTTTACATGGGGTCTTGCCTAGCAGCCACTGAAATCATTGAGAGCCTTTTTATGGGCTTCAATGAGCTGTGGTTCGTCTCCAGGATGGATTTAGTTCACCCAATATTAAGAGCTGCAGAAACACTTATATTCCAAGAATGACAATACCATTTTTTTATAACAGGTGGGTGCCCCGTATGACTTTCATGCGCTGTGCTATGTCAAAGATATATGGGTGTGCAACCAGGCAGGGATGAAAGAAAACTTGTGCTGGAGAAGAGAGGGCCCACACTAACCTGATTCAACCAGCACATAGCCCAAACTTCATCAAACACGTTTCTTCAGAAATTCTCCATCTGAACTGGTAAAACAGTTCATGGCTCTTTCCACCCTTCCCAAAGCATATCAGGTCTGCCCTGTTGCAGTTGTATTAATGACAGCCAGGTCTTTTATTCATCCCACAAATTTTTTTTAGTCTCCAACAATTTCACAATTTCTGCCCTGATCATTGCATGTGGTTTTTTGTTTTGTTTTGTTTTTTCCTCCTCTTCACTTGTTATAGCAGCAGAGACCTTGTCAGTGACTGTACGGTCTCTCTTTTTTTTTTTTTCCTTTTTGTTCTTGTTATAATTAGGAGTCCTCAAGCTAGAGGTGAGAGGCTAGCAGGCTTTCCTAGTGTAGCAGGGCAAGCAGGAGGACAGCTGTGGCACTGGTGGCTGAATGTACACTGCAGTGCCAGCCCCAGACACAGAGTTTTCACATGGACTTCCTTGCTTGTGTCATGGGAACAAAAAGTTTAAACCATCTTGCACCCTGACTTCTGCCTGGGGCAGAAGTTCAAGCCACCTCTTGGGGTGACAGAGGATGCAGGCAATGAACCTCATTGGGTTCTGCCTGTAAGCAAAAATTTTCCCTGATTTGGCAGACTGCAAAGCTCAGGGAAATTTCTAAAGGTCACAGCTAGCCCTGCACAGGCACAAAAGAAGCCGAGCCAAGGGCAAATGGGATGTTTTAGCAAGCAAGGGCAGCTTTTTAGCCAGTTTCAGGAGTGTTTGTCATAACCCTTTGCACCAAAATCAGGGTATTCTTACCCATCCTCTCTCTCTCTCTCTCTCTCTCTCTCTCTCTCTCTCTCTCTCTCTCTTTTTTTTTTTTGGTGGCTGTGCAGCAGCAAAAGCTCTCCCTTCCAAGTGGTGGTTATGTCCCAGTTTCTGTCAAGACATATTTGCTTCTCACCAGGATTAAGGGAGCTCTATTAACAAAATGATTTCTTTACCCAGGCTTTAGTCTCCATTTTAGCATGTTTGGTGCCCCCAGACAGCACAGTGAGATGGGAGGAGAAGAGCAGGGCTCTGAATTCATGCTCAAGTGGTTGATAAATTGCCCACAGTAACTCCATGACAAGTCAGACTGGGTAAAGATGAATTACAGGTGGAGAAAAAAATATTAGTATACAGTCAGAAACACAGATGTATAAAATGCAGTTTACCTCACATTTGTTCCTTTGGTTTGTAATTTGATTGATCACTTCAGTTATATGAGCCTGCAAGTGCTGGCTCAGTACCCTGCCAAGTATTTGAGCAAGACTTTAATACTAATGACTGCTTTGTTCAACAATATCGATTTTTCAGGTACTTCATTTATTCATTTAGACTTTTGGATGCACACTTTCCAAGAATTAGTATTGTGTTTGTACTGGCAAAAGGAGTGAAATGCAAGCTGAGCTACTTGCCTATATAAAGCAGTATAATGTTCTGGTTTAAATTGTCTTTAACATGGTAAATATCAACACATAGCTGATTTTACAATCTAGTTTATTTTGATACATGTTGTGGTTTAACCCAGCCGGCAGCTAAACACCACACAGCTGTTTGCTCACCCTCCCCTCTCCCTCTCTGGGATGGGGGAGAGAAACGAGGAAAAAAAATGAAGCCTGTGGGTTGAGATAGAGACAGTTTATTAGGACAGGAAAATAAAATAATAATAATAACAATATGTACAAACAAGTGATGCACAATGCAATTGCTCACCACCCACTGACCAATGCCCAGCCTATCCCCAGGCAGCCGCCCCCCACCCCATCTAGCCACCCCTATATATTGTTCAGCATGACGTCAGATGGTATGGAATACCCCTTTGGCCAGTTTGGGTCAGCTCTCCTGGGTCTGTCCCCTCCCAGCTCCTGCTGCACCACCAGGCTTAGTGTAAGCACTGCTCTGCAGCAAGTAAACATCAGCATGTTATCAACATTAGTCTCATCCTAAATCCAAAACACAGCACCCTACCCGCTACTGGGAGGAAAATTAACTCTGTCCTAACTAAAACCAGGACATAAGTTTCTATTATGTTGCTCTAGAGAGATCACATGTATCAAGGAAAGAGCCATGTCTTCAGAGACCCAGCAAACTATATGCTGAGACATTGCATACCACGTAAATGGTATATGCACTACATTACTTCCCCAGTCTCTGACAAATCAGCTGAAATTATTTTTTTTGCCAACCTGCCTGATGCTGTTAGTGCTCTGTGGTTATTCTAGGAGGCTTGGCTCTAACTGTGAATAAAAACCACTGCTCTCTTTGCATGGGGCAAAGCTCTCAGCAAGGAGCTGGAGGGCAGAGCTTCATCAGCAAGCTGCCTGGCAGGGCAGCCCTGGGGCTGAAAGAGGCTCATTTTGGTAAGAGACCCTCATGTTGGTGGGGTGAAGTGGAAGGATGATGAGGTGTTGGTGCAGATTACCAGCATGGCTGTGCAGTGCCACTAAGTGAGCAGGTCCTGTGACCCCACCTCATTGCCACCAATGGCCTACAAACCAGGGCTAGAAGGGCAGGTGCATGTGTAGGCTCTCCTGCTGTATGTTTCTTGTGATACCAGAGTTGTCTTCTCCCTGTTGTATAAGAAAAGTGGCCCTGGGGACTCCTCCAAGTCAGGAGGCCAAATAGAATGGTGCAGTCAAAGTGACGTGTAGGTTTGCCATTGGCAGCTGAGGTCTGGGGGGCATCTACAGTTGCTGTAACATGCCTCATGGCTAAAGTTGTATCAACAGAGAATAGATTAATGATGGCTGCAGCACTGCACAGAAATGCTGCCAGTGGCTGCATTTATCCAAGCTAGTTGGTTTAGGATGATAGGATACTGTTTTAGCCAAAAATGTTTGTCAACTCCAATGGTGGAGGACTTCCTGCACTGAGTCCTGTGACACAGGGATTTTCCTTCACCAAGTGAAAAGGGATGAAATAGGGTGAAGGCTTTGGCACTGCCTGCCATCCTCATGTTCTGGTCCAGGTGGTGAGCAGGCTTGCAGGAGGCTCATCTTAATTTCTCCATAGATTGTGTTAAGCCAGCTGGCCTGTTCAGTTAGATGGCAATACTTTAATTGATTTTGTTGGGGCTAGAATAATGGCTTGATTTCAGCAAAGGTGTCCTGCTTCTGCCGGTCTCCTAAACAGTTGGTGTTGGAAGGAGCCTTCATTGTTTCTGCCCTTCAGAGTGCCTTTTTTCCTCCAGATTATTAGAGGCCTTGTGACTGCAGACCTTATCTTCATATCCAGTAGCAGAACTTTACTAGGAGTCATCTTGTATTAGTAAAAATATACATATTTATGCTAATGTCATTTTATCCTACCAAAGTAAGTTTCATTGCCACAAGCGCTGATGCTGGTTCATGTCCCCACTGTCAAACCTTTCACTTTGAACAAAACAAAAGACACATCCCTCATGGACATTACTGTGGGCAGCCTGCTCTTTGCAGCAAGCCTGGTTGTGCAGCTTGCATCTGAGTACCGTGGCTGGGATTCATAGTTTTTCTGGGTGACATGGACTGGCTGAGCACTTTGGTCATGTTACAAAGCCAGTACAATAGAGTTAACAGAAGTTCTGCTTCTATGAAATGAGAACTAAAATTAAAGTGTTTCACACATTTGAATAGGGATCTGCCCATGGCCTTGCTAGGAGCCTTTTGCAAAAGATGGTTATGAAAAAAAGAAAAGGATAAAACAGTTGGGCTAGATTGAGAGTGGCAGTTCTGGTCATAAATAAGTGTCCTAAACTGCTCATGTCTGCCTGGGTAACTGTCCAAGCAAGTGCATGCACAAACACTTCAGCCAAATAAAGAGAAACCTTTGGCATACTCTTCTAGCTAGTTTCCAGCTTGGAATCTTTCAGCTACAGCTCAGACTTTACAAACTAGAAGCCAACAAAGTCTGATTAGGGAAAGCAGCTGTTTAGGGTTTCATAGAATAAAAACACTGCTACTATTTTCTCTCATTCCTCTCCCTCTTCCAGTGAAAACACAAACCACTTACCAGGTGGTGGGGCAGAACCAAGCTGTGGGGTGGGAGTGCTTCTGCACTTGGTCTCTTGAAGAGTCCAAGCTGCAAGCCAAAGACAAACCTTGTCTCTGTGCCCTGTATCCTTGCTTTGCAGCAATAGGCCATAAAGCAAGATGATGGGAGGTGGGATAGGGTCCTGGGAAGCAAAATCTCCTTTCTAGAGATAGACAAAGCCTTCTGAAACATGAAGTGTTTCTGCTGCAGTCAGAACTGAGCCGTAAAGAAACATCTGACAGGCAACCTAAAGAAGGCAGAACTCATTTCTCCCCTTTCACTTTTTTCTCGCCATTGCCTCTGCTCCCATTCATTAGCAGAAAATAAAATGCAAAACTAAAACACCATAATCCTAACCTTCCATGAAAGAAACCAGTGTTTGGGGCAGGAGAATGGCAGGCAAGAGTGTGAGGACAAGGTGTTGGTCACGGATGCTAGCTCTGTGTTTTGCAGAGGCCAAGGAGAAAAAGTAAATCCAAGTGTTGCATTCAGAACACACGGAGTCCAAGTCCAAAAGAAACAAATGGATTAAAATGGCCAGAAGTCAGATTAGTCCTCCAGGGAGGAGAAAGCTCTGAGTCAAGCCTTGCATGTTTTAGATCTGGGCTTGCACAGAAGGTCCCTATTTTGATTCCAGAGCATGTATAATTTGGTTGGGCTGTCCCATGCCATCATAATAATTCCTCTTAAAGCCTCTGCAGGATGAAAGGTGGAAGCTATAGAACAAATCCCATTTTTGCTGGTGTTGCTTAATGAGCTCTGCAATGTTTTTTGCACCTTGATATGCCTATTCCTGGTAAAAAGATTATGAAAATGAGTTAGAAAGGGAACTGTTGGAAAGTTTTGTAAATATCTAGCCAGGATAGAGCTGGCTAACAAGGATGATAATCATAGAATCATAGAATATCCTGAGTTGGAAGGGACCCTTATGGATCATCAAGTCCAACTCTTGACACCGCACAGGTCTACCCAAAAGTTCAGACCATAAATGTGAGACAGTTAAAGTTGCTTTGTGTACTTGTTTATGATGAGGAATAGATCTGTTTACAAAAAGATAAAAAAATAAAGCTGGGAATACCAGGGCTCTGTGGAGTGCATTAAAGGAAGGCAGTGACTGAAAACCCCACATCCCAGCCCCATCCATGGCACAGGCATCTTATGCACTACGACAGCAATCAGCAGACCAGGCTGAGCTGATATGGGTGGATGGGACTGGCTGCTCTCTGGGCTCCGCACACCCATGTCCATCAACTGCCAGAGCCCTGGGAGCCCATTCCTGTCCTTTCTCTTACACTGTCTCAGCACTGTACTGCTGTAGCTGTCTGAAGTGTGTGCTTATGCATTACTGCCAAGAGCAGGAAACGTTTCTCCCCTCCTGCCCAACTGAAAGGGTTTGATGGGCCTTACCTCCTTGGAAACTTTTCATGCACTGTATTCTATTTTAAGCCAGTTTTCTCATCGGAGCCTCAAGTTATCTTATTGCAAAAAAGACAGCAACTGGTAGCACAACATAACTGTTGTAAATGCAGGATATATGCTTGATTTTGGGGAACAGAACTTGCCCAGTGGGATGAAACTAGAAAACGTTATCTTGGCTCCTTCCTAGCATCTCTCATCTATTATTTGTGACTTACCCACATTTTTATAAGACTAGAGAAACAAAGATGGTTTACATATGTATAAAGCACTTAGAAGTCTGTGTTCCTTGCTGCTTGTTCTTTTTTTTCCTTATCCTTTTCTATTGTTAGCTATAAATTTTTGACCCTTGAATCTCTCAATTAATTTGCTTTGATGACTGCCTAAATCAATTGTCATGACATGCTAAATTTTATCCACAGTAAAAAATGTTGATAATGGTTACTTGAAATGCAAATATATGCTGCTTTAATATTCCAAGCTGGCATGCCTGCTGTTCAGTAAGGTGCTGTCACTTAAGGGATATTCTCATCCTTTTAGGAATGCTTTAGTACTTTATACTATAAACTGGACTGTAGGAAGAACTGATAGAAAGTCATCTTCTGACAGAACATTTTGTCCTTACTAACCATTTTGATAAGAATCAAAGTGCTAACGTATTTGTTATACACTGATGGTTTTTTTTCTTTCCATTTGAGAGAATTTCAAAAGTAATTGATTTTTTTAACCAATCATCAAAGCTGACAGAAGACTGTTCTAGCCCCTCAATGTATTTTCTAGCCCTGTTTTCAATAGTTCTCCCATTCTTCCTTTCTGTTTAAATGTGATTATCCTCATTTTGAAAGAATCCCAAAATGTTTCTTCAATGCAATTTTACATGACCCAACTGCAAGGCAACTTGCTGTTGTCAGCAAGTACTTTTCCTCCAGGACAGGTATTTCCAGAATGAAGAGATGACTCTCCTAGAGTCCAAGTAGGAGATTTGCCTTTCAGATGTTATTCCCCCCGTGTCCCACACTCTGGCTGTTTCTCTGCTGGGATGAACCTCAGATGAGGATAGCCCCCATACATGCAAGACCATACTCTACCACAACAAGTCAGACTGGCAGCACAAACATAACCCTTTTCTGACCATCTAACGAATGGATTACTTTTCTGCAGGAATCATGGAGAAGCCAGTTTTCTGCAGCTCACGTGATACAGTCAGGATATGAATTTCAGCTTTTAAACTGAACTGGACTATCCATTTGGAAATAAATAATGCCCTGGAGCAAAATAAATGAACTCTCACCACTGGAGTTTCATATAGGTTGATCAGATAATTGATTGTTAGTCCAATAAAAAGTAGATGATGATGAGTTTGTGAACTCATACATCATTTTTGTGCTGTGACTGATATTAATTTTTTTTTTTTTAAAAAAAAAAGGAGAAAAAATGGTAAGATACTGTGAAGCTCATCTGTTTTTTGTTTATCTTTTTTTCTTGATTTCCTAGGTGGGGTTGAGTACTGCAATATGGAAAGCAAAAAGGATTTTGAAGACTTCCAAGGATCTGGTAAGAATTCAGTGGCACTAGGGTGTTTTACGCTGTATTTGCATTTTATCAAGAGTAAGTCCATGCTCATTTTGGCTAATTGTGAACCCATCTGATCATCACAGAATTGGATGCTGACTTGCTCCTAGCTAGTGCAGGATCTTCTCTATCAAGTGAGAGTGGAAAGAAGGAGAGGGAGATTACAGAGAAGGAATGTAAAATATGGGGAGAGCAGATGAAACCTCACGAAAAATGCAGACTGCTTTTAGAGTATGGATAACTGTCTGTATCCACCCAAGGCATAAATTTGTATCTGAAATTTGTGCAGGAGCTGAGGACATCACATCTTTTGGCTCCATAGTGCATCTCCACACCAACACACTCACTTGTGAAAAATACAAGCATATAGAAATTTTGTTTAGATTTTTTTCAAAGTTAAGTATCTTCCACTCAGCCTTGTGCTGTGCCCTTACTCCCAGAGATGCATCCTTCCTTCTAACTTCTGTCAGTGTTTATCATTGCTGAGCCTCAGCTCCTCCTCATTTCATGCTTCCCCTTTGCCACCCCTGCCTTGTCCTTATAGCCATATGTAGGGGGAAGTCTCATGAGCTGCATTGCTGTCTCAGAGCACAGTGAGTGCTCTTTGGGGTTGTCTGAAATTCAGGCAATGGCCTAAATGCAAATTCAACTTAGTTTTTCCTTTCTTGTACCTCTAAACTTGAAAGCTGGGATTGGAAATTTTCTGCCTCCATCAGTTTTCAGATTATAGTAGATCTCTTCTCAGTGGCAAAGGGAAGAGCAGCTTTTATACTGACTTATGAAAGTCAGCACAGCTATAGAGTTTGCTTCCAGTTGTCTTCAGGCACTTACCCTGGAGCAAATGTTTTTTGTTCTTTGTGAAGAAATTATTGATATTGCTTCTTCCTGAACACTCCCTATGATGCTACTCACAAAAATGAAAATTGAGGTGCCTAATTAGCCCTTGGGCGATTGCCAAATTGTGATGCCAGGGAGATAAACAATGCACTGGAGAGATGGGTCTCAGTTCCTGCAGAACAGCAACCAGCAGGATCTTATTCATTTTCCTTTCTATTTGGTATGGTGTTTCTGATGGCTTGAGATTTCCGCTCAAATTACATGCCATTTCTAATCCCCTTCCCAAGTCCACGTGCTAATGCCAGCAGCTTGACACTGAGTCAAGGAGGACCTCGCTGTTGGACTGAGCCTGGGCACAGGTGTGGGGATGGAGAGGGATAGATGTGCAACTGCTGCTTCTCGGGATGCAGGGCTCCTTACCTCCTTCGCATGTGCTGTACAAGCTGGAATGAGGAGGGAGATCCCTCCTCTTTTCTACCCTTGGCATGCCAAGCTTCATCCATTGTGTGGCAGGCTATGGCTGGCCACCACAGGCCATCCATACCATGTCCTTTGGGCTCTCCAAGGTAGGTTGGTATCAGTTCTTGGCACAATGGGGTCTCTTCCAACTTGCTAATGCTCTCCTGTGTCCTCAAAGTTGCTCCGCAATGCCTCTATACCCTTGTTCTCTATTCCTGTGCCCTTGGCCTCTTGCAGCTCCTACTTGCCTGTTATCAGCAGGAAGGATGAGCAAGCTGTGCCCTGGCTAAATGCAGCATGGCTGAGCTGGGCTTCAGTGTATTTCTAAGCCTACATAACTGCACAATATGGGGTCAGCTCAAATTAAAAGAAATAGCATGTCATTGCTTGGGCTTCTCCTGTTGTGTTTCTTGAAATGATCCTTTCAGAAATGCATTTTGAAGCTAGAAAATTTAAAATAACACTAGGGGCATAACTGTCTCTTGCAGCTTCCCCTTCACCTGGGTTGCAGTTAATTTCATCTGAAATCCAGAAAAGCAATGTAGTAAGAAGCAGAAAGGAATGTCACCAGGAGAACACAGTGTGTATTGACCTGTATGAGCCCTATAGCCCAGAATGGCAACGTGTGATGAAAGCTGGAGGATCCAAGAACACCCTGCCTGCAGTAGGACATGTCTGCATCCAGCCCAGAGAAGACAGAAAAGCATTCACTGGGCCTCTTTTGAGCTTTGGCCCACACTGGAGTGAAACAAGTTATATCTGTGCATTCTTCCCACAGTCACTATTTTGGGTTCTTTTGTTCTGTGGTATGTTTGGGGAAAGGACTCCCCAGCCTTCTGGAGAGGTTCTTTCAAGCTAACTGTCCCCAGCTCTGCTTGGCAGCTGTATGCACCTGTGCACAAAACATAGGTGATTATGGCTGTTGGCAAGGAGAATGGGAGGTCTGCCTGGCTGCCAGGGCCATTGTATTTACTGGGCATTTCTCAGGAACATTGTAGGTTTGGGAACAAGGTATTTTCCAGATGTAGAGTTCTGCTGAAAAAGGCTACAACCCAAAATATCTAATAAGTATCTCCATTCATTAGATGTAGTAAGCTATCTGTGAGAGACTGCTTTAAAACAAACACCAACAAACATTGGGGCGCCCTTTTTTTTTTTTTTTTTTTTTTTGTAAAACCAATTAAAATAATTACTGAAATGTCATTGTGGAATGCTAGTAGGCTCTGGGAAAAAAAAAAAATCAATCACTGTGAGCACCTCCAGCACTAACTTTTCTTACAGAAGGAAAAGATACTAAGAGGCATATTTTAGCAACAACAGAGAAATAATACTTCAGGCAGAAGAGTTGTGGCATTCTCATTTAATGAGAGTAAGCTCCATGCGTACAGTCCTGTAGTGACTACATGTTGCCTGTAACTCACACCTCTGCAGCAGCCACAGAGGGAGCTGAAAGAGAATTGTAAGGCAGACCAGATCATGAAACAGCCTCTTGCTCACCCACTCAGGCTACTCAAGGGAAGTTGCCTGCCTCTTCCCTAAAACATGTTCTGCAATTGTAGCATGGTTCAGCTGGGAATGTGCCTGCTCACCTGTGCTCTTCTCTCTAACACGTGCATACAAAAAGTATCCCTGTGCTCCTTTGCTGCCTCTTGAGGCCATGTAAGCAGAGCCAAAGAGTTACATCTGGGCCCCACTGCCCACTTACTGTGAGGACACAAAGGCTGGAGACCCAGGAGCTGCTGCAGACAACTTTGGCAGCTAGTCCTCAAAGCCAAGCTCAGCATAGCTCATACTTTTTCCAGGACACCATCACACCAAAGCTGGGCAGTCTGCTGGGGCTGCAGGATTGTCTCTGTTTGAAGCTAACAGAGTTTTAGTTGGCAGCAATTTTCATGACTAGCTGAGAAAAAGGCAGGAAAGGTTTTATTCTACTTACAGCAAAGGGTAAACTTTAAGTGAAGCCTGAGAGCAGAATAAAAGGAGGTCTGCTTTATTAATTTATTTCTTGGAAGCCCTGTAGTTCGTATTTCTGGCAGAGTTTTGGCTCCAGATGCCTTAACTTCAAAGACTTTGCTTGTTGTGATTTAGGCTGAAGTGAAGAAGCCAACAGCACAAAACTTAACATGATGGAAAGCTCTAGTGTTTTTCTAGGCAGCCCAGGGATTAGTCCGACATGGAGGAGGTGGGGAAATTGGTTTCTTTCTTTCCAGGAAGGCATACAGAGGTTTGCAAAGCACTTTGAGAAGGCTGGCATCCTGCTTTCGTGCCTCCCAGTCTCTGCCTACCTGGTCATATGTGCATAGGCGTGCACACCACCCACAGCCATGCACTGTCATTACAGAGCAGAAGAGATGGAATTAAAACCTCCATTAAAATCATGCCACTAAGCTGTGTGGTTGGTTAGATGGCAAACAATGAGGTGTTTGTAAAAGCATAATATTTGCAGAGAGAGGGACAAGCGTGAAGTGGAGGGCTGCATTCCTGTTGCCCAAGGCCCCATGCAGCCTGGCCTTGAACACCTCCAGGGATGGGGCATCCACAGCTTCTCTGGGCAACCTGTGCTAGTGCCTCACCACCCTCTGAGTAAAGAATTTCCAACCAGCATCTAATCTAAATCTTCCTTCTTTTTAGTATAAAACCATTTCCCTTGTCCTGTCACTGTCTCCTCATGTCATTTGAGTTTGACAGAGCTGAGGAGAGTTAACTGGGGTTTTCTGCAGGTCTTGTCTCTTGGCTCCCCTGAGTCCACCTTGTTTCTTCCCACTCTGAACAGAGTGGGACTCTCATCTCCACCACTCCTTGTTGCCTATCCAAGGGAACACCTTCCTGCCATTGCTGGAGCTGCAGGGCAGTACCCTATGTGCCGCTGCAGTGCTGCCTCTCTGCCCTGCAGTGGCACCTCAGAGTCCTCTATCATTCAGAACTTTATATGTTGAAGTTACTGCCCCTCGTGGCAATTAGCAGCCTTTCATTGTCCTCTCCTGAGTTGTATCTAACCCTTACCTTCTGTTTTATGTTAGATTTGGGTTGTAATCTCATTAGCATGAGAACCATCTTACTTTTCTTCTGTATATGCAAAGTGTAACACAAGGGATTGGCCCAAGGATAGAAGTGCTATGGCAATATAAATAATTACGCTCCTTTGCATAAAGTAATGAGCATGTCCATCTGCTCAACTGTTTCATATTTATATGCTGAATACAGCCTTAGTGTTAGCCTCAGTTAAATAGACTGTGCGCTGACTAGCCCTATGTGTTTATTGGCCGCCTGAACAATCTTGGTGTTTAAATACCACCTGAACTTATGAAATCACATTAGCAGCACTTTTGTGGGGTTGATCTCCAATGCAGCACAGTGTTTTGTAACCTGAGAATTCACTGGGAAGGTCTCTTTTGGCTCCTGAAACTTCCTGGATTGGCCCATGGTTATGGTGTACTAATGATGAAAGAGTTTATCCTTCAGCAGCTGCCTTTTACAGCTTGCAGGGCTGGCCAAGATAAAAACTAGTTATGAGATTCCCAAGTAAAAAAATCTCATGAAAGATCAAGGACATTCTATGCAAACACTGGATCCTCTAATTTCTCCCCTTTCTGGGGTTGCTTTTGAGTTTGAGCTTATCCAAAGCTCCCCACCAAGTGTGCAGAAACCAGCATTTTAGCCTCAATGTGTGTTCCGTTCACTAGTTCTATACTAAGTATCAGACACTGTTGTGTTTATCCAGTGTGAGAACTACAGTCTTTATGAAAGGTGAATAAAGTAACTTTGGTATGTGACAGGAGACAGCTTTATGAGAGCTTCTTCCACTTAGTTTTACAGCTTTCTGAAAATAAGCGTTGTTGGTTTGCGAAATGTTCAGTTGAAATCCCAAAGTTGACTGCTGTGTCACATCTAAATCCTCAAATCCTCTGGCATGTAGCATCCTTAGTGGAGTTATTGGTGTTTTCAGATGTTATTAGGCAGAAAACAGATGATGTAGTTCTGGATTTGACTGATACAATATCCCAAGTCATGTGGCCTCTATGAACTAATGTATTCGTCTTTTATCTTCCTCCCCTCCAGAAAAGCACCACAAGGTTCTCAAATCTATGTGCATTTCCTCTTCTGGCTGACCTATGCGAGAAGATTAAATAGTACGTATAAAGTTTTCAGTCCTCAACCAGTAATAGAGTATGGTACATTCCTTTCTTTCAAAGGAGAAAATCCTCAGCTTAACAAATTTCCCTATGCTTTACTGTTGTTTCTTTCCTTCATATGACCGCTGTCCAGGCAGTACAGAGGGGGCTAGCAGAGGGTTCAGGCAAGTGAGAGTGCTTGGAGAGATCCCTGGGCTTTTGCAATACTTAAAATATTTGCATGCATATAGTTAGCAGCTCTGAGAGTACAAATATACTCTTATGTAGGCCTGAGCCCTCAGTTCATACACACAAAGATATGACACCTCCAAGTGGGAGCCGTTTTTCTCCTGAGATTTCTTGAGTCCCAGAAATGTCTCTGTTATTTTATTCACCAAGTTGTGGTGCCCGCAGGTCAACACCAAAAGCCGTACTCTGCTGAACTGAGGGCAAGCAGCAGCTACATAACTCTGTGAGGAATACCAATTAATATGAAATAAGAACAACTTTGTGTCACTGCTAGCTTAGAGTCAGAGTTTCTAAGAAAGGCCAAGGACATCAGCTGGGTTATTTCTCCTAGAGCATATTTTTTTACGTGACAATATAAGCACTTGTTTGTACAACTTGATATGCAAATGGCAAGTCTTCTAGGCCTGTCACAACAGAAGAGAGATGGTGTAAGGAGTTGAGGGATGCATATCAGAATGGGTGTATGCCATTTATTTTTAACAGAAGAAGGTTTCCATCAGCATAAAACCCCATTCTGCAGCTCTTTCCCAGGTAGACTTCTGTTAATACTACATATATGGCAGATTGCAAGATGTGCCAGGCTGAGTTTGGTATTTATGTCCAAAAGTGATAGTTACTTTTACTGCAGATTTGATGCCCCAGCTTGTTCTAGAAGTTGAGGATTCAATATTGCAGCCACACAGGACTCCATCAGCTTTGCCTCTGGTGCTCACTCAGCAGATATTGAAAGAAATCAGGATTTGCTCCTTTGGGCAGAATCACTTTGCTGAGGTACAAGCACAGAACTAAAACAGAATGTAGAGCTGTGAAGAATAGGAAAGCTATTATCTATTCTGAACACTTTTTTTTTTTTTTTTTCTGAATAGGTTTCCTTCCATATGTTAACACTGTGTTTGTTGTTTCTGTTTTTGCAGTGTCATAAGAAATAAACTACCTTTTGAAGATTTTGATGGAGATAAATTTAGTACTTTCCCAGTAAGCAAAGCCTTTCCTTTGGTACAATAATCCCTTGATAATGAGAATGCCTATGAGATTCCTCCTACTTTCTGCAAAGCCTTATTCATTCATGTGAAAATAAGTGAAATCTAAAGAGTTTTTTTCTCTGTTTTTCTGGATGAAAAAAAACAAAAATCAGTCATTTGGGGAGATGTACACATAAAGCTGTACTCTCTGCAAAAGCAAATTTCTTGCTGCAAAGTGGTCTGTTTATTGAATTAAAATGAGGTAAAGTAACATCAAGTTTTTTTTTTTTTTTTTTAAAAAAAAAAAAGAGAAGAAAAAAAGAAAATTGCCAGCACCGAAGTGCACAAGGTGTCATTTTTTAAAGCTTAGGTTCTGAAATACAATGCATTTACTGGGCTTTATTCCTGCACCTTGAGTTAGATTTTCATTTTAGATATTTTAAATTAAAAGTGCCAGGGTAACAATGAGCGTGCTTCTCCTGGCTTTTAGACATTGCGGGGCTATCACTGGCGAGGCAGAGACTGTGATGACAGAAACACCACTGTGTACCCTGGAAAACGGTAAAGCTTTTAAATATTTTAAATAGTTATTTCTAATACTTGTGGCTTTGTGAAGAATGAGTTCCATATTTGTTTACAGCCAAGCTCCAGGAGGGGACACCACTGCTTTGTGCTTAATTTCACTGTGATGGAGATGAGAGGGGATGGTTGAGACCACAGATGGGGTGTATTAACCTGAGGGGTGAAAATCTGATGTGTTTTGTGCGTACCGTGTCATCAGTGCCAAGGGGGAGGCTGTGCTCCAGCCCTCATGCATTGAATTTGAAGTCAGGGGTTTGGTGAATTTCAACAAAAATTCAAAAAGAAGGAAAAGGGTGGGAAAAAAGCACAGGTCTGCAAAAGTCATCCCCATTCACTTATCCAAAGTGAAAATGCAAACTGAATGGGTAAGTTGTATTTGACATCCTCCTGTATTGGTTGCAAGTTAATATTTTATTTTGCAAGAAAAATTACCTCTCCTGGACTCAAATGGAAAATAAACACCATTCTGTGCAGAAAGGAATTTCTAATTATTTTACATTCTTCATAGAAAATGGCACAAATGATTTAACTTCCTTCAAAGCCTCCTTTTTCTTTATTTTCTGTAACACTGTATACTCTTTTGTAACTCTTTTTTAGTCCTGATAATTGGGATATGAAAAGTGACTCTAACTGCAATGGCATATGGGTAAGCAAAAGAAGTCGCATTTTCAAATTCCTTCCTGATTACCTCTTCTTTTTTTCCCTCCTCCTTTTGAATTAGTCTATAAATGGGTGGACTTTTTATTATTCTGGTTTATTAACTGATTTGAATTATTCCATGTATTTACTGCCTTGGATATTCCAAGTAATAAAATTGTATTTATTAAACTATAAGGAAACAGAATAAGCAGATATGAGTTTGTTTATTGATGTTTATGATTATTTAAATTATAGCTATTATAATTAAAATGTATACACACTTATTAGGATAAGTTAATGTAAAGTGTCATTATTATGATGCAATGTTTCCTACAGGCAAACATTCAAGACATAAACTCTCAGTCTCTGTTTTGCACTAGCATTTTTCAGGACTTTTGTCTGCCTTTTCTCTTGTCCAACAGGGCGTGGATCCAAAGGATGGAATTCCCTTTGAGGAGAAATTCTGCAAAGGTGAATCTTTAAAGTCAGTGCAAGAAGCAATTTGTATTTTGTATTCATTTCATAAATATTTTAGTATTTGAGTTGTCATTACCAATGTAGGGGAAAGAAAATGGGCTTCACAACTTCATGAGAAAGAAAAATGGCACACATCCTTTTTTCTTGTTTAATCTTGAAGATGGGCAGAGATAACCTGTGAACAGCACAGGCTGCTGGTAATGTTCTATTAAAAGCTAGTGGGGCTATTATGTTGAAATACATAGGTCAGGGACACCAGCAAATGGAGTCATTGCCTCTGCAACTTCAGTGCTGCCTAAAGCCCAACTGAGGAAACAGTTGGGTGTCTGTGTGTGCCCCGATGGACCTACTTGTGTGTCAGCAGTGCTTCTGTTAACCTTATCTCCCAGACAGCAGTGTGGGTGTGCAAGAGTACGCACGTACACAAAGAACACCCTCACTAAACCACCACTGGCTGCTCATCTTGCCGACATTTGCACCAACGTCCTGGAGGTGAGCCACTCCCTGGCAAGCCTTTCCAACATTTTTCAGTGAAAGGCAATCTTCAAATGTATGAAGAAGTTTGATTATATATATAATATATATGTAATTACCAAACTGCCAGATTGTTCTAGCAGAAATGCTTGTGTGGATAGTGCACCCACCACCCAGTCCTGCTATAAGAGCTTTGAGAGGTTTCCTGAGAAGTCCCATTTAAATAAATGTTTAAGTATCTTTCATACATATTCTATGGGTAGTAAAAATAAATGTTAGCTGAACAGCAGAGCCTGTGCTGAAATAACATCCTCCAGTGCAACCAAGATTTTTTTTCTGACTAGCAAATTTTCTCCCTGTTATTCATGTATTCATGCCCAGTACCCAGGTGTTTCCCTAGGGTTACCTTTTAGTATGTTTTTTTGCTGCAGGTGGTGTGAAAATCTCATTGCAGGGCCTGAACATTTTGGCCATACAAAGGGCGATGTACTCAGACTCCATCAGCTGCTACTGCTGCTGCTCTTCAAGCACTGCTCTCCATGCTCTGTCTCATTGCTCTTTTAGGTGTGCTTTACCTGCCAGGACCATTTCATGCCATTAATCAAGTGTGTTAATTAGGTGCAGACTCACGAGGTGTTGTGCTGTTGGGAGACTCAGCCGGCGCGCATTTCCATATCCCCCCTGAGTGGATGACTGTCACACAGATGTCAGCGGTGAGAAATTGCACCCAGATTGTCAAAATTGCTGATTGCTTTCTCCCCTCTGCCACGGGTTGAGGCACCTGGTTTTGAAATACGTGTTCTGGGCTGTTTTCCCTCATCTTTGGAATATATATGTAATAGGATGGGGAATTGGAGCATGCAGGCTCTGAGGCTTGTTGCACAACTATGTCTGCAGAGGTGTGGGGGTCACACAGGGGTTTGCAATAGACTTGTCCTAAAGGAAATGGTTTCTATAACAACTGTAGAGTATCATCAGCACAGTGACGTCTATCTTTGGGCAGTATTCCAGCATTTCCCATTTCAACAAAATGTGCCTGGCTGTGAATTACACTGAGATTCAGCTGTTGCAGGTCACTGATGTGAATGATATAACAGGAGAAAAGATCATTCAAGCAAAGAGTAATTGGAATGGAGAGAGAAATTCACAGGCATGCTCCTGTCCTCTGTTGCTGTTTGCTCCCACTACCTGGAGCTTGGTGTGGCTCCCAGGCCAGGAAGGACTGTGTTTTCTTTCCCTGCATGAGGGCCCTGTTGCATGGATGAGTGTATTGCCTCTGCCCATTATCCCTGGGGAACACCTGCTACTCCTCCATTGGCCTCTGTTGAAAAGGGGTCTGGAAAATTTCATGAAAACAATCCTTATTCCAAAATTTCAGCATGTGATGGTGCTTTTGGAGGTTTGAGAGTTTCATGCATTCTCCCTCTTTTGCTCCCAGAGCTGAGCTGATTTAAATATTGCCAATTAGCAGTTGTTTTTCTTTGTTAAACGTTTATGAGCAATGATTAGATGAATGACACTGATGACAGAGCTGATGTTGAGCATAATAAATTAGCACTAATGGTAATTGATATTATCTTGTCTAATAAAGACGGTAATAACACTGGTGATGCTGATTCTGGCAGTAGCACTGGTGGCAGAGACACGCAGGCAACAGTTTCAGACTGACAGCTTTTTTTAATCACATATATGAGGGTTTAGAAGGCATTTCTCTTCCTTTAAACTTGCTGGTCTACTAGTTGTATGGGCTGAGATCTGGTCATGGCATGTAGAGCCAGAAGCTTCAAGACCCTTGTTACAGTCTGATGCGCATCAAGCAACTTGTGTGGCTCTCTGTGCAGAATCCAAAAACTATTTTCTCTCAGTGCAAAAATGCAGTTGGCTGGCATGCTGGGAAGAGTAAGGGCTGTCTGGGAAGGGAGAAGTGTTTTTTTTTATCCACAGGAAGGGTGCCTCAAGTCATGCTAAGTGAGGTTTAGATTAGATGTCAGAAAGAATTTCTTCACAGAAACGGTGGTCAGGCATTGGAAGGGGCTTCCCATGGAGGTGGTGGAGTCCCCAACCCTGGAGGTATTTAAGGGTGTGAGAATGTTGCGCTTAGGGACATGGTTTAGTGGTGGATTTGCAGTGTTACATGATGATTGGACTCGATGATCTTATGGGTCTTTTCCAACCAAAATGATTCCATGCTTCCATGATTCTAAGTTAGAGCTAAAGCCCTGCATTAGGGGAATGAGCGAGGAGAGAGACATTTCCCTCTAGCTTTTCTTCCTCACTCCATTCACCCACAGTATAGGAAATAAATGGAGTTAAGGCATCACTGGAACTGGAGAAGCTAAATATGGCTGTTTGCAAACTTTCCTACTGACCTGGCAAAAATACAACAATTAAATATTAATGCAGAGATACAGAGAGTTCAGTGCTGTAAATGAACAAGTGTTTGAACTCTAAGAACACTAAAATATTATTTAATTTGCAGCTCACCCTAGCTAAGAAAGTTGTCACCTGTGCACAAAATTTCTAACAAATAAATTTCTAAGCTAATTCAGGCTTTGTTGCTGCCTCCTCCTCTTGCTTGCCCTCTGTGTCTCACTCTGTGTGTGTGGAATAGCAATAGCAGCATCTTACCCTGCTCTGGGATCTTGTAGGTGCAATACTTCTCTCTTGATCTGTAGTGTTAAATCCTATTGGCAAACATCCTTCATGTGCAGGTTTAATTAACAAAATAAAATTTAAAAGGAAAATGGTTATTTTTGAGCATTTGAAAAATTATTCCAGATATTTCCTCAAAGCAAGAAAAGAATGAAAATGGGGAGTACTGTTGTATGCAAACACTTTGCAGAGAGATGTCTGCATGAGAAGTGTCCCTTCCTTCCTGTCACCCTCTTTTCCTCCTCCCTCTCTAATTGTCTCCCTCTTTCAAGCGCAAAAGTGAAAGGGTTAAAGCAGCAGGTCATGGTTTTCCATCCCTGTAAAAGCCAAGAGCTAGCAGTTTGATCTGAGGCTAGTCAAAGTGCACCTTTGTGGTCAATAGGCACCCATCTTTCTCAGTACTAAGTCTTCCTTGATGGGAATTTCTGAGCACATTTAAGGCTGGTTTTGTGATCAGAGAGAGCATGGAGTGTCTACATCCTAACTGCAGAGAAACCATCCTTAATTTGGGACCACAGCAATAATCTGATGTTCATGCTCTACAAGGATAATGCATTAGCCTCATCTACCTGCTGTGCACCAGTGCTATCAAGCTCAAGATACTTCACTTTGATTCTGTCAAAATTTCTTTGATAAGACACATTGAAAAATTAGTTGATCAAATGGTATCCTCTACAGTCAATACTAGAGTCAGTTCAAAGCTTTAATTTCCATTTCAATGGTGTCTCAGCCCTCTTCATGGAATACCGAATAGGGCTTTCCCCCCTGAGAATTTTACCATGTTCCAGGAAAAGCTTTGTGTGCCTCTTAATTCAAATTTATGAATTTTATGAAATTTAATATTTTATTGCATTACTGATTTTCTCTAATTTTACATATCTGCTTTATATGTTTTATATATTTCATAATTATCCTTGCACTTGTTCACGTATACAAGTGCTTACATATACAACTGTAAAGTAAAATTTGCACTTTAACAATTCTGCAGGCCCTCTTGTTAATCAGCACCACATCAGCAGCAGCTGTTAATTCCTGCTTTAGAGCTAATTAGGTGGGGAAATAATTTTATGAGAGAGGTGCTGAGAATTTAGTTAAGAGGCTCTGCAACATGGGTGCTTCTCCTGATTACGCTACCATGCAATGGAGCAGCAAAGTTGAACAAGGGAAGAAAGAGAATACAAAAGAGAAATTTCCACACTGAAGTGGGCTCAGGATGTCATTTGGGTAACTGGTTGATCAGCAGGGGAGTGACCAGATGGACAGGCACCTAATTTGGTGCTGAACAGTTTTGGAATTCAGATCCCTGCTCTGTATTCTCATAGACCACTGCTGGGATGCTGTTATACGGAAAGCTGTTCTATATTGGGATTTGGATTTCTCTGTCTAGCTGGGAACCTATTCACAAATAAAGTTATCATCTCCCTTAGAGTAATTCCTTCCCCCCAAAAGCATATGGAGACACTACTCAGCGTGGAGAGTATTCATTACAAGGTGGACACGTCTTCAAAAGCTATACTGAGATAGACATGTTATTTCTCCAGATCTGAAAGTTAAAGCCAACAACAACAAAAAACTACCCTATGTAGCATTAGGGGAAGTCACAGGTACTTCAGTTGCAAAGTTTTTGACCAACATGGTGCTGTCAAGTCCCAAAATCTACCCTATTGGTATCTGGCTGAGGAGCAGCAACACTGAGAAAATAACGTTAGGACCATAACTGAGGATACCTGCCTGCATGTTCCTGTGGAAGCAGCAGACCACACGGCTCCGTCCTCAACCTCCCATCACACCATTAAATCCCCAAACACTCATTTCACAATTACAGGGAGGGAGTTATTCAGATGTAAGAAAGGGCTGAGTCACCCTTATTTTAGCTTCCTTCTTGTCAACTGGTCTTGGGTTTACCAGCCCTTTCTACTGTAAAAATGTTCAGCAATAATTTAGCTGAATGCTCATTCCTTTGACACAAAAATTCTGACACAAAAAATAAAGTGTAATGCAGTAGACATGCTTTTTGGTGAGGTTTAACAAAGCAGAACATATACTCTTGTTTTTGTCTGTGGGTGGTTTTTGTGGAAAGCTAATGTTAAAATACTAGTGTGTCTATGTGTCTAGCAAGGGATATTGCACTCCTGCTGCTCTGTCCATCTGCTTACAATTGACATCCAAATAGCTACTAAATGCAGCATTTTTCTGTTGTTTGTCTGGGTTAGGAGCTTACATTTAAATCTCATTTTAGAGATCATTTTATCTGAAGATAAAAGCAATACATTTATAAATGTGCTGGAGATACCTTTTCTGGGAAGATCCATTTAAACACTCTTGGATCTCTATTTCACGCTAAATAAAGAGAAAAATAAACCCCACATCTATCTGTAATCCACTATATCCACAAAATATCTACTTGCCCACAGACTCAAAAGGTTCCAGGTTTCATTTAAGTAACAGGTTCATACTATATATTTCCTATGAAAAATAAGAAATCCCACCATCGTTTCTTTAAAAGAGAGTTCAGGATATCCTGACCACTTATCTCTCTGACTTCTTTTCCCTCCCTCCTCCTGCTACAAATAACAGCAATTTGATCTGTGAAAATCTTTCCAAAAGCATTTTGTAGCTTTTTTCTAAATTCAGTAATTTGCAGGCAAGTTTCTCCGAACTAGCACTGTGATGACTAAGATGCTGTATTTTGGAGGAAATAAGGTAATAATTTTACTAATTTCACATTTATACCCCTTGCAACTTCACAGAGAGTGTATAAATGCAATACACGATTTATAAAAAGATAGGATGCTCTCTCCTCACAAGCTCTAAGGTCTGCTTATTTTTATACTTAGAATAAGAATATTATCTGAGGTACTTACTGCTGCAAAAAGAATTTGAACATCATTAAAAACAATATAAAAACAAACATCTAATTCTCCTTCAAATTAAGGGTTACTTCAGCACATTCACAATTTCTGCAACTGCCATTTCTAAAGGCTCATACGAGCGTTACATTTCCAGGGTCCTTTTTTGCCATATTTTGAAAATCCCTTGGCATGGCGATGCTGAGCGGTCTTCCATTTAAGCTAACTTTGTCCAGCACAGCTTGGTGCATGATTTTAGCATCAGCCATGGCTTTGGCTGCCTGGTGCAAGAGAAGCGGGAGGGCTCGGGGAGATGTATCTCAAGCTGGGACATATCTAGGAGGTGAGAAGGTTCCTCCAAAGTGAGACCTATCTGGAGCATCTGAGACTAAAATACAGCGTTTGAAGCTAGGTTGGAAAAACTTTCTAATCATTCTCTGCTAAAATACAATAAGTAGGCTGAAGCATGGTTTCTTAGCCAGAGTAGTCTAGAGAATGGTATTTAAACAAAGCTGTGCTCGGAAGTTTTGAGGTCAAAGTCAGCATAGATCCACCTCTAGTGTGGGTCACATTTGCATCTGAGATTAAGCAAAATGCAGTCTGTTAGACCGTGCTTTCCAAATTACAACCCTGTGAGTTCAAGGTCTGGCATTCTTGTGAAATTTCCATTAAATACTCATCTTCACCTTTCAGTTCTGAAATATCTTGAAAAGTCTGGCTTTAAGTGCTTTGCTGGACCAGTGTCAATGCCAAACGTATATACAGTTTTCAAATGCAGCTATAATTCTGGGTTCAAGCATTTCTTTTCAAAGCCATTTGCAACTCAATTAGATTCTGGCTAATTGCTAATTCATATTTAAGCTAAGTTTACAGGAGAAAAACAACAACAACAAAACAAAACAAAAAAAAAAAAAACACAACAGTTAAAAATTATGATGGGCCTTGTCCAAGGAAAACATTATTGTGGAGTGCTAATGGAAATAATGAGAGGCTTGATCACAGAAGGATTTGATTAAAAAAAATCTTTAATCTGTTTTGGGCTCTCTGTATACACATACATGTTGTGATTGGTAAGAAACCATATCTACAGCTTACTCTATGTTAAGTTACTTATGTTTCAGTTGCCTTTAAATAATCCAAATACTCTAAATGGCCAAGCTATGCTGTACCCCTCCATTTCTGCTTAGCCCTTCAATTTAGGGCCTTGTTTGTACACAAAGCTATCACATTTGAAGAAGACAGGTTTGGAAGTTCCCTCCAGTCTTTAAAATATGCCTGTGTGCGTGCGTGTATATATATATATATATGTATGTGTGTGTGTGTGCGTGCATGTACAGATACAGCCAAGGACACATGCACATACATATATATGAGAGAGAACCAACTGAAAGCTATTAAGCCAGACCCATTTTCACCCTGGTAACTAATGCAGATCTACCGTAAGTAGGTCAAATACACTGTTACATGCTTTACACTGGCATCTGCTTGCATTAGGCTTCTCAGAGCTTGGCTTCAGGATTTCATCCCCCCTTGTCCCCTCCCTCCACCCTTCTTTTCTCTCCTCCCCTTTCTCACCATCTCACCCCAGCCTCTTACATACAAAGCCTGTAGCTATATATTCAGGCTAAACTCCTGTTCACATAAATGATAATTTTGTGAGAGTGAGGACTTTTGGGGGACTTCAGGATTTAGCTCTCAGTTACCTCTGACCCTCTTGGAGAAAAAATTACCACCTGTTTGCTGTGTGGGTTTAAGGAAAACCTACAATTGATTTAAAAGAAAATGAAGCTAATAAATTACACTGATTAAACCAGCCTGTAATTTCTCTTATTTCATGTTTTGACCTTCTTTTGGTTATTACCTTTTTCATCAACAGTTTTTCAGTTTGAGTACACTGGATTTGTGCTCTTTGTGAGCATAGTCCAGACTAGGAGAAGCTGCAAATTTACTTCATGTTCTTGTCCTTGTGGAGCAACACAATTTCTTGAGGCCATTTTTCTCACCTTTCACCAGTTTTGGCACTTTCACAAATCAAAGTGGAGATGAACTGGGCATAGTTTCAAATATATTGTTTCAAATGCTCAGCAGAGCTTGCATCTGCATTGAGGCTTTTGCAGAGGCAGTCACTTAAAAAAAAATAAAAAAAAAAAATTAGGGAGTAATACCAGCAAAAGCAGGAAAAGAGGACATTTGCAGTAAGGACCAGATAGTGGTTTTTAAAAGCTGGATGCTCATGGTTTATGATGTTAGAGAGAGCAAAGCAGTTTGGACTGAATTCTGCATCATCCCTGCCTTCCCCTCCATCTGCAATAGAGACTGGGGACACCATGCTGTCTACTCTTCCTGTGTGCAGGTGGACCCACCTTTGGGCAGGGCAGTGCTGCAGCAAAGAGCTGCTGCCTTGGCAGTGTGCACCTGCAGCATGTGCTACACCTCAGGAGGAATTTTGGGCCCCTTCAAAATCAAAGGGTGCCAGTAGATGTGATGCAGCCATCTCTGTGTGCCACTGGTTCTGCTCCTCCTTCATCCACCTCTTGGTATGCCTGTCATGCAAGACTCAACTTCTTAAGTACATGTGTAAATAATTACCACTATACCTATTGTTACAATTGTTGGTTTGGGGATGTGAATATGAAACCAGGCTGATTTAAAAATTTCTCTTTCAGAAATCATTTGCTAACCTCCCCATGGCTTTCACTGACGAGCTTGACTGGCCCCAGTTCTCAGAGATCACTGGGTTCCTGAACTCCACCATTGGGTAAGCTAATGGATGGGGAGGGTGAGCTGTAATGAGTCTGAAGGCCCTCAAAACATTGTGAGACAAGTAGTGCTTGGAAGGAAAGACAAAAAACACTAGTCAGCTTGATTTCTGAAATCAAAGTAATCTAGCAATATTTTAAAAATCTTAAATATATGGACATTACTCTGTCCTTAGAAGGAAGGAAAAAAAAAAAAAAGTAGTAAAAAAAATATATCTCAAACTTCTGCAGCAGGGAGAAATAAGCATTGCTGAAACTAACAAAATCAGCATTTTCCTTTTTTTTCCCTTCCTTTTTGTCCTGTTTCCTTTTTGTTGTTGAAACAGTAGAATAAATGATAACGTGAGGTTATTTTTATGGTGTTCCTTTGGGGGGAAGGTGATCTTTATTCCCCATTCTTTTGTTTTGTTTTGTTTTGTTTTTCACATTGAGAGGGAAGTTGCAAAAGAATAAGGGAAAAGTATGTGACTTGATTTACCTTGTTGAATTGCTTCATGTGGATGGGGAAGACTGTTGGGATATATGGAGAGAAAAAAAGTCTATGTCTCAGCCATAAGGTAAGGAAAATAAAGTGCAAACATAAAGAAAACACCTTGAAATGTCGGCATCTTGAACTGTGAAGTAAAGAAAAAAAAAAAAAAAAAAAAAAAAAAAGTATTTTTCAGTCATCTTTTTGGCTAGCATTAAGAGGCCTTTGCCTCCTGCCAGAACTAAAGGGTACAATACCTCAAAAGTGCCTGGTCTGGCCTGGGTTCTAGGTATTATTTATTTGATGTGTCTAAGATAGGTCATGAATACAGTGAAATGCCAAACCAAGCATGAGGCAAGTCTACAGAGGCCCTTTACCAACAGAAATAAAAAATTGGCACAGTATACTGTCTTCCAGGAAAGATATCTGCTGCACCATACACTTGTTCTTTCTGCTTGCTCTTTTCTGCTTGTGCACAAACCAGACTTCCAGCCTCAGTTACATTCGCAGGGTGTGTGTGTTTTAAAGTTGTATACTACTTGAAAAGACAAACAGAGAAGACCTGTGCAGCTTCCTCATTCAGAGATAGCAATCCAATCTTCACAGATCGATTACAATATCCAGCTGCTCTGTACGCAGTACTTAACTGGGTTGCAAAGGATCTGAAGTTGGCAAGTGACAGGAGCTTAGTACCGACCCTGGCATTGCCAGCAATGGATCTTGGACCAGTGTTGAGTTTTTAATCTCTTCCACGCCTGGAAGAAAATAAAGGAGGACTGCTTGGGAGGTTTTTTGTGTTTTCAAGAGAAGCAGCTCAAAATCTCACAGCACAAAGATGAAGTCTAGAGGAGACCAGTAAGCAATGTACAGTGGGAGAGGTCAACTTGCAGAAGGCTCCCATTTACACCGAGCCTGCAGAAACAGAGATGCAAACTGATGCAGGCTGTGCACATCCTTTCCACCCCCTAATCAGTGAAGAGGGATGCCATGGATTAGCTAAGGAGTGTATGCTCTGACCAAGAAGTTTTTTTTGCTTCTCCTCATCTCCCCACCTGCTATGCTGAAAGCCAGACCTCCCACAATCCTTACATAGCCTATTGTTTGCTTACTAGTTAGTATTGTCATATGTTTTTATGTAGGAAGTTACTTTTTATTGCTGGCTTCAAAACTTAAAATTGTCTTAGGTTCCTCTGCATTTGCTGAAGATGGCTGTTCTTGAGCCATGGTATTTCAGTTATCTGATTTCTTCAGTGCCTAAGTTCAATCACAAGATCAACAGCTCCAATAGCCATGTCCAGGTACTTATGGCTCAGAGCATGGCTTTCTCATCAGCTTCCCTGTGGGCTGTTACCCTTTTCATTGCATTTTAATTTTTCTTGACAGTGCAAAGTAATGGAGAAAACTAATCAAAATGAAATTTAACCTGTCTTCTGATCAATCCACCCAAGATTTATGGCACTAGGAAATGAATGCCCTGACAATATTTCTTCTTCTTTATTTCTTCTTCTACAACAGCCAATTGAAAAGTCTATTAGTGAGCAATCAACAGGATTGTTTTGATAAACGATGTATAAGATAAAGGTTCTTAAACACCTTGCCTGAAAGATTAGGGTGAAAGCATCCAGGATGAACAATCCAAACCAAACTCTCCAACCATTTATAGTTTCTCAGAGAATGTTGGGGCTCCCATTTTAGGCCATGCTATTCAAAATGAAAGAATTTTATGACCTCAAAAAAAAAAGAGAAATTGTTAAATGGAAGTATATGCACAACTGGTGCATAGTGTTGTTCAGAGACAAGAACAAACTTTTTAAATATTGGACTTGTTTTCATTCACATCATAAAAGTTTAGTGGCTTGCATTTTCTCAATTTATTTCAGAGGCTGGACAGACTCTCTATATCTACGTTTACGCAGGAGAAATCGCTGTAATCACAGAGACTTACAGAACATTTCCCAAAATGGTAAGTTAACATATTTCACTTTTTTTTTTTAATCTTATAAGTCTGATATTTGATGTGGCTTTAATGAACATCTTCCAGAAACAAAGAGAAAACACTTTCAAATTGCATGCATGTCTTGTGGAAAAAAATAGCACTTACTTAACTCAGAATCCTTTCTTGGTCACTTTTATCTGTCCTTTTACTAAGGACTTCCACTGAACTAAAGATCAGTGTACCCCACTGCAATTCTTATTATTTTTTTCCCCAGTGATCAAAAGGGGGAACATGAGAGGTGTTGCTGGTAGTGACAGAGCTAAGAGGCCTGACCCCAACTCCTCTGGAGGCTATGGCATGGTGCCTGCTTGCTTGCACACTTTCTCTGCACCCCTGTTGGGGTTGCTGGGGGTCCTACACTGCACCCCACAGTAACACTGGGAGGCTCACAGGACTGCCACACCAGCAGGCAGAGCAGGCACAAAAATGTCCCCAGCCTCACAGCAAGGGTCTCTGTGATGTTCTGCAAGGCCTTTGTCCAAAAACCAACATCCTTCTGCAAAACTGGAGCAGTCAGTGGTGCAGGCAGCTTTGTGTGCACTTAGACCAGATTTTAAAGAAGTAATCAAGGACACAAAGGTAAATTAGGACAAAACTTAGCACTGTTTTGTCAATAATTAATTTTGTGAGGCTGGCTTAACATATTCTTCCTATAAAATAGCATCCTGTGTTGGCAAGGTTACATGCAGCAGGCCGTATCTACCCAGAAATAAGGAAAGGGTCTTCTTATACGGTACCTCACAGGAAATGTTCATGTAAGTGAAGAAGAGGAAGATTAATACAAGAAATAAAAGGTGGTAAAGAGACAGCTAAACAGAGAAAAGCACTGGGTTTGAGAAAGGAGACATGCTCCTGAGCCCAGCAGCAATAGAGATGTCTGAAGGAATGCTAAAATACTTCGGCAATTCAGCAAAACAAAGATTAAAAGGCATTACAGTCCTGATTTTGAATCCTTCAAGGCATAAACACCACAAATGGTTTAAACTGAAGGACACTTCTGGTACAGAAAATACTGCATGGGTTTTCATTAATCATACCTCTCTTTGTAGTGGGAACATTAATAAAGATTACTACCTAAGAGAGAAAACCTAGAATAGCCCTCAGAACAGAGGAGTGGGGGTAAAAAGAAGCCCAGAGCTGTTTCAAGACACAGTTTGATTAAATATGCCAAAGTGGTTGCATGAAGGGATGAGAGTTACCTCCCTTTGAAATTAAGGTTTGTGATGTTAACTATTGTGTGTCGGATTAAGTGATGTCCCCAACAGTGGGTTTAAAAGATACTTGATCATTCTGTGATTACCACATTGCGTTTGCATTGTATTTAATTTTAATTCTTCAGAAAACTGGCTGCAAAAGTTAGGGAAAATTTATTCTCCTTGGGCAGATAGTTTGGTTTTCTGGGATATGTTTCCTCACTAGTGAATGAGTCATGTTGGCCACAAGTGAGGAGCACCGCTGCACTAGTTTCTAGCGTTATATAGAAACGTGTTAAATGCTGGGGATTAGGTTTTCTGTCAGATTTAGGATCAGAAGGGGTCTGCCCCAACCCGTAGCTCCATGAGCCAGAGGTCTCACAGGGTTGCAGATGTTGTCCAAGCAGGTAGTATGGTGCAAGGATCCCTTGCAGGCTCAGGTGGGCTTTTTCATCAGAGAGTTCCCCTCAGGTGTCAGTACCTATGCCACTGGCAATGCCTCCATACATCTTCCTCCTTCCTGAGGCACATGTATTTCTGAAGATTTCAGTCTTTTTGCACAAATATATGGCAATGTCTTTGGTATTGTGGCTGGCTATGGGTACTTTTCACCTCGTCTGTCAGATGCAGGGCACTGGGGTTGGTGGCTTCCATGACCACGGTCCCTCAGGTATCCCTTCTGGTGAGGGAATAACAAAAGGCCAAAAAAGATGAGGTCAACAGTTCTTATCATCTATAGCCAGTTAACCTCAGTGCCTGATACCCTATTACCCTGTTCTGTTCTCTTTAATTTAATAGGAGATGTGCTTTCCCTTCTTCCTTCTTCCCAATCCCCTCCTACACTTAAACCAAAAAAAAAAAGGGGGGGGGGGGAGGGGGGACTTATTCTGTGCATCATTCCTTTTTAAACGCCTCTCTCAGACACTTACATGCTTACACTGCAGACAGGGGGGACTTATTATGTGCATCATTCCTTTTTAAACGCCTCTCTCTCACACTTACATGCTTACACTGCAGACACCTGCAGGATATAAAAGGAGGTGAGCCTGTGTCAGGGCAAAAGAATCTGAAGAAAATTACAAGTGATAGAAAAATCCCAGAGTATCTTCCCTCACTATCTTATCTTAATCATCACATTGACATAGAACTGTAAAGGTTCAATTTTCTTGCCTTGTTTGCCATAATAGTTTCTCAGAATGGGAGGATTTAAACAGGCACAGTCAGTGTCAGTGAAGCTAAAAGCTGACCACCAGCCTGACATAGCTCCAGCTGAGAGAGCTTCATTTTCCTCCAAAAATGCTGCTTCTCCAGAGAGAGGCAATGAAAGGCAGAGGTGCTGGAGCTGGGGGTCAGCTGCGGGGCTGTGGATGCACAGCAAGCAGCTCACGCTCCTAATCAACATTCTCCATCAACATTTTAATTTATTTGTTCAATGTTTCCAGCATGGTTTTATTGTCTTGCCTCCTGGCATCTTCACACAGGCTTGCAGACCATGTGTTATTTCTGGTTTTTGACTGACTGAGAGAGATCTTAAGGTGTGAGGGACGGGTATGAATGCTAAGGTGTGGAGTTTGAAAGTTCTTCTGAATGTCCTCCATCACCTGTTGAAAACCCCTTGCTTCTATCAAGAAGCATCCAGACAGTAAAATCAGTTGCTAGAATATTAAATATTAATAATAATAATTAATAAAAATATTAAGTAAATATGGAGAAAGTGAATAGCCTATGAATTTCTACATAATTACAGAACAATTTTGTAATTATCATCTATGTTTTTCTTGAGATACATGGATACCGTATGTTATTTCAGAATGTGGGTATATTGTATATTTCTTTGCCACTCATAGGCTGATCTGTCTCTTTGGGATTCTTGTCCTTGACCAGAAAAATTAAGCCTTGTTAATACATGTCATAGCTCACTGAGCAATCAAGCACCAGATAGTTCATTGTGGCTTCAAAACCAGTTAAGAAATAATATAAATACATATAAGTATGATATATAATATTATATTATATATATATAATATAATATATTATTATATGAATTATATAATGTTATGTTGTATTATATATCATAATTTTTATATTTATATATATTATATATATCATAATTTCAGCTGTTTTGGAAATTCTAGTCAGCCCAGAGTTCATCTGGGGAAAACTGGAGACTTTTTTCTTTGCATCTTTGCATTTCCAATTGCTTTCACAGCAGAAAGGATCTAAAGATTAGTAAGCAAGAAGCCATTCTCAGCCACACAGCACTTTTGGTGCTATCTGGACCCAGACACTTCTGTGCAGGTCAGCACTGCTCCTTGTCAGCAGCTCTACACACCTCAGAAATATTTCAAGGCTCATGAAATTTGGGTTTATTCGCAAGTGGAAGTAAAACCATCCCTGACTCCTCACCAAAACTAATAAATGCCACTGGTCCGAAAAAGTTTGAAAAGCAAGAGAGAGAGGGGCAGTAGAGGTCCAGGAGTAGGTGGGGACATTCAACAGTGCAAGGGTAGCTGAGCTTCAAATACTTACTCTGCCTGGTCTCTTATTTCTCTCTTGAGTGTGTTCATCAGAAATTACATCCTGGATCATAAGCACTTCCTTGATGACTCAATTTACCCATTAAAACACTTCTCTTAGAAAGCCCTTCATTTTCTTTATCTTTCGACTTGATTTATAGCTGTGCCAATGTTTTCCACTGAGATGCTCATAACTACCTATGCTTGTGGAGGTAATACCTACCCAAGAAGAGCCTCTTACCTTTTGTAAATGCATCTTTGATTTCCAGAGATTCCTGATTAATTTATTTGCACTAGCACTGCAGCCTCAGTCCAGGGAATCATGCAGCAGAATGGCTTAACAAAGGGATGCTGAATTTGATTTGAAAAAGGGATATTAAACGGAAAAAAAAAAACCAACAAAAAAAAAAAAACAGCTAGCAGTGGTTCTGTTCCAAGACATATTTTCTAAGGACTGTGTGGGGCTCTTATTCAGCTGAAAAGAGCTTCTCAACAGGAGGACTGGATTTTGTATTGAGTAGCAGCCCTCAAGAGAGAGGCAACAGAGAGATACATTCATTTTTAGCTTGGAAGAACTGGATTATTTAAAACATAAAGGATTCCTTGATATATGCAGTTGGCATCACTGTCAGAGATAGTAACAAAGGCACCACTATTAAAATGCAAAGTGTATTATTACTACCTCAGGGGTTTATCCCTTAGATCTTTTCCCAACACAAATCCGGTGGAGATTTAATGATGTTCTGCCCACAACATTCACCATAAGAGCTGCGGGGGGACAGGATTTGCTCCTCAAAGCAAGCTTCAAGACACAATGCAGAAAAGAGGAGGAGAGAGACCAGAGTGAAGCTGAGCAGAGAACAGGGGTGTAATACAAGAAGAAAAGGAGTGAGAAAAGAGGATAGGAGAATGAAAATACTGCAAAATAGAAACAAGTACAGAGCATAAGGCCTGCACCTGAAGTTTGTGTTTCTGTATGCTGCTGTGGGGTGAGCTGCTTGCAGTCTTGGTCTAATCTTGAACAAAGCTTTTTTTTTTTTTTTTTTTTTTTTCTGGCTGCTTCTTTGCTGTCACTCCTGCACTGCAGGTGATGGAGTTTGATTTGCATGCTGTGGATAGCTGGGATGTGTACGCACAGCCTTCAAAGTCCCACTAGTAAATTTTACGCATAAAAGCTTTCCTGATTAAGAAATGCTTTTCTGATTCAAGACATAAATGAAACACTATCGATATCCACAGATGCTTAGGTTTAGCTAGTTCTTTTCCTGGAGGAGGAGAGATTTGCATCCAACCATTTGGGTGAGTTGCTTAGGTTTAACTAGTTCTTTTCCTGGAGGAGGAGAGATTTGCATCCAACCATTTGGGTGAGTTGCTTTTTAAATGCAGATAATCTGGAGGGCTGCAGCTGGCCAAATGCTATTGTAAGTCTGTCACTGGTGGCAAGAGCAATACAGACACCCCAATGTTGGTGTATAGTGCCATTTAAGATGCTTTAGAATATCTTTCCCACCTCCAGCTGTCTCTCCAGAAGTGCACAATCTCTAAGGCATCCTGCATTGTATCTGCCATCCCTGCTGCAGGTGTCCTGGATACTCTGAGATGTCAAAAATGGCCCTTGGTGCCTATGTTCAAGGCTTGAATCACTCCCAACATGGCATAGCTGTGAGACACTTACTCTCTTAGAGGAGTGAGAACAGTTCCCTTTGCAATTTGTAGGGAAAGTTAAAAGTAGATTAACTGTTGACAAGTCAGGTTGGCTGGTTTATAAAGACTACTATGTTCACCAGATGGGAAGAAGCTGCCAGATCTGGATTAAAATCCAGATCCAAACAACCCAGCACTTAAAAGTATTGGATTTTCTACAGTCTGTTATGTGGAACTCATGTGAGAGGCAACAGGTCACTGGATTTGGATTTACTTCCTAATGCTGGCACCCAAAAAAGTTAGAGATGACCTGTTGCTCAATTTTTATTTAATAAAATAAAATTATCCTACATTCTTAGAAATGTGCAATGAAATTGGGTTTTGCTTTTCATTTTTTTGTCACTGTAACACTGTTGTACTATTCCTTTTATTCCCACTGTATGTGATCAGGTGGTTCTTCAAGAAATCTCCTCAATTTAATGAAAAGGTGAGTGTTTGATGTGATTTGAAGACTGACTGCAGGTACAGAAGTGTGTCTGGGGTCCTACACCCTCAAATGGAAGAAGCAGAGCCCTGTAATGAATGTGTTATTCAGAAGTGTCTCAAGAAACAGAGCTTCACTTGGCCACTCTGCCCTAAGTACTGTTGGTCTCTTCTCTCGTATCAACATTCATTAACAGAGGAAAAACTGTTTTCGGATGTTGGTCTCACCATTCCCAGGGCCTTGACCCTAAGCCAATGGAATATTTCCAGTGATTTTAAGGAGGAGGCTAAGTCTTTCCTTAAATTTGTTTTTTGGGTCTCCCTGACTCCATTACTTCTGATTTGTAGCAATGTGGATAGACACAGGCAGGCCTGCTGTGTTATCTCCATATGGGTATGATTGAGTAGCTACCAGACAGGGAGAGGCAGCAGCTCTCTTTTTCAGATGAATTTGGGTCAGCTGTGGGATGGCTGCATTTAACTTCGCCTGCTCCATACTCATGTAGTTCACGTCCAAAGAGATTTATAGTTCTCTGCTGTAGAGAATGTATTAAAGAATCCTTCCTCTCTAGCACTGAACTGCAAGCCACATCCAGATTTGATCTTGAGCCCAATTTTACACATAAACTTAGTTGTCAGCCACACATAGTCTTCTTCTCCCATCTCTAACTAAAAACCTCCCAACTTGATTTATGGCTTTGCCTTGAAATGGAGCTGCTTGATTTGGCTTCTGAATACTGCAAAGATAGAAAACCAGCAAGAAAAACAGTGAAAAAGAAAGTCCATGAGGGGGTAAGAGGAACAGGAAAAAAAATGATATGTAAGAACATGGATTAAAATACAAAATTATAGGAAAAAAAAAAAAAAAGAAAAGAAAGAAAACCTAGAAGTGTAGTCATCTGAGCATTGGCCAAAATTGAACAAGCCACTTCCAATTCACATGGTGTGTGATTCAGACATTGAGAATATATTTGCCCATTAACATGCTGCTGATATATCTTTCAGCCTGGCCAGAAACCAGCTGTTGGACAATCCAGCCATAGTTATCTATGCTACAATTGGGAATGACGTCTGCAACAGGTAAAGTCTAATCAGTACTAACATTTATATGGTCATAAGTCTGGCTTCTTTAGAGTACTCCTGGCTTTTTGGACATTTCTGTCTCATTGCTTTGAGCCTACCCTTAATGGCATTTTTCGTTGCTGCTGATCTTTGCTTCGTTCTTAGTTTTCTGCTAAAAATACTGGTTATCTCCTTATCTGTATCTGTTGTTGCCACCTACCTGTTCTTATTCAGAGCTTTTCCATCTTTGTTTCACAGTGATAAAATGACCAAAAGCATGTTTGAAGCTTAATACTTCTTGCAAAGTAGATGAAATGAAAACAACAGGAGGAAAAAAATAGAGCATTATGAGCACGTATATCCATCTTATCCAGTGTACCATCTCCCATCAGACAAGGTAGCATTACAGGTCTACCTTTACTGAAGAACCACAGCATGGTTCTCTGTCAAGGTCTAATTTCACCCTGCCTCCAAGCACGCTGCCTGCAGCCCTCATTGTGCTCTCCTAACAGTTTTTTTTTTTTTTTTTTTTTTTTTTTGTCTTCCTGGCTTTACTCCTATCACAAGCTCAGCAGGAGAATGAACTGAAGCTTTCCAAACTAACAGGTCTGGCACTACCCATTAACAACGCTCACAGGGGCACACAGAAGTCACCATTTTGATGCTTCTCTTCCTCCCATAGTGAGAAATCCACAGCCCAGAAAGTTCACACAGAAGCACCTTTCAACCAGGCCAATGCACAGCACATCCATGCTCCAGCTTTGGTTTTGCAAGTGGTCCGAATGGACACTTTGTTGACCTAACATTATTTTCACCTTGATGGAGCTTCAGATTGCCTTTTTAGCCAGTGATGTGGTTTAACCCAGCAGACAGCTAAACACCATACAGTCATTTGCTCGCTCCACTGCCCTAGAGTGGGATGGGGGAGAAAATTGAAAAGTGCAAGAATTCCTGGGATGAGATAAGGACCATTTAATAAGGAAGAAAAAAAAAATAAAGAAATATATGTATATATATATATCAAAACAAATGATGCACAGTGCAATTGCTCACCACCTGCTGACCAATGCCCAGCCATTCTCAGAGCAGCGGCCCCCCCCCCCCCCAGTTTTATTGCTGAGCATGAGCCCATAGGGTATGGGACATCCCTGTGGTCAGTGTGTGCCAACTGTCTTGGCTGTGTCCCCTCCCAGCTCCTGGTGCACCCCCAACCTCCTCGCTGGCAGGGCAGCACCAGAAGCTACTGTCTCTGTGCAAGCATTGCTCTGCAGCAGCTAAAAGATGGGTGTGTTATTGTCCTTATCCTAAATCCAGAATACAGCAGCACAGCAGCTACTGGGAAGACAATTAACTCTATCCCAGCCAAAACCAAGACAGATAAAGAAATAAATCTGATTAACATGGGCACTTTCAAAACACTCAAAACATATTATTAAATGATGCACATGCAGCTAAGTCTCCTTTCAGAGCTTTTAAAGTCTCACCTGCAAGTTGTGTAATTAAGTTAGAACTATTATTGAGGCTGCTAGGCTTTGCCTCTAAAACACCCCATTTTCAGAGGCCTAAAACGGCTTATCAGCAAGTTTGCCATTGAGCAGAGTGGGAAAAGCAGTCACAGCCATCCCTCCAGGCCTCCTGATGCCTGCTAGCATGTCTGTCCTGGGTATCTGTCAAGAAGCTTCTGGAGTATTGCTACAACCACCTCCAAGGTGATGAACCCTACCAAATACAAAAGACTTCAGAGGTGTCTTCTTACAGGCATGGGCCAGGCTCTGTTGAGCACGTACTTCAACTCTGCTGTTTTGCAAAAGTCACTGCTTTTCCCTCTAACTCCTCATGCTGCAGGTTAATCCTTTCGCTTCCCCTGCATCTAACCCTGCTTTCTATTCTTGCTTAAAGAAAAAGAGAATCTCTCCACAAAATTCACACCATTTTGGCCTCACATCATCCACTTGTATGTTCCAAAACAGTATTACTCAAAACACCGCTTGTTTTTTTTATCCCAGTGCCTATTACCTGGCAGAGACACTCTTGTCTGCTCCAATTCTCTTTGCTGTCTGTTTTTCTCCACAACACCCATAGCATCAAAAGAAGCTGCGACTGTGGTGATCCCTGTGACTTCAACAAGGAAAGGTGCTGCAGCTCCCATAGAAACACACTATTTCGATCAAGAGAGGGATTTTTGAGGATCCAGTCATTGTCTGGCTCTGATAGTACCCACAGAGGGTGTGGAACATCTGATGGACCTGACTTTACACCTAAAGCTAGACAAATAAAAACCTTTTCAAGGACAGCTTTAAAGTGCGGTAACACTTTGGTCACATCGTGTATTTTGCCTTCAGATGAGAGAGCAATGTGCTAAGCACAGCTTTTAGCCAAAGAATTGTTAAAATGCCAGTATTTCATCCCATGTGAAGAGTGGGGCAATGTATGACATGGATGCTCGTAGAGGAAAAAGATAATGAAATTGGCAGCATGTGTTGTATGTTCCCAGTAGTCTCCACACTGTGGTGTCCAAACAGAGGGGTTAGAAAAATAAAGACAGATGGCAACAGTATCTCTCAGCCCACTGAGGTGTAAATGTGGGACACCATGTGGGACACGTGGACCTGGAACAACAACAAAAAGAAGCAACAAGAAAATAATGAATGCCAGCAGCACCAGATGCTGTGCAGTTACTGTGTGTTAGCTGCATTTGGGGTAAGGCACTGCTTCTCTAGCCTCTCTTTCCCAGCTTTGCAGTTATGTATGTGTATGTATGCGCATATGTGCATGCATGAATATGGGCACATGAGCTCTCAGTGAAAACCACACATGCACTGGTATGCCAGTGGCCCAAACACTGGGAATGTTACAGATGTGATTAGAAAGCAGCACTGAGGATGAAACATGGTCTGGGGAGGATTTATTTGAATTGGTGGTGTGAGACCAGAGCTGCTCTGCAGGATGTGGTGGTGCCAGGTGCTGGTGAAGGTCTCCGTGCAGCCAAGCACCCTACCATTGATGGCCATTTGCTTATGTGCTGACACAATGAGTGGTGGCAAACATCAGCTTACAGAGGTCCCAGATGTGCAGAAGCCATCCCTGGTGCTGCTTCCCTTATTGCACAAGCCAAAATGCATGTGCCTACAAGACAGCTTGCTTTTTGGCTGGTTTTAATTTCAAAGCCTGACACAGAGAGGAAATGTGAAGAAATGCATGGAAACACCTGTGTGACTTCAGTGGAGAATGGCAAGAGGTTGTGGAGCTATGAATGTCATATTAATTTCATCTCCTGCTGATGTGTTTGCTTGCTGTAACAGCCTTACATCAGAGCAGTATTTTGAAATCTAATGCCGCAACACCTGTAGGCAAAAATGAAGTAATTTAAGGGCAAAACCACAGTCTTATCTCAAAAGTACCTTGCTCGGGTGGTGGTCAGAAGCATGAGCTTGAATCTTAATGCTGTTTTTCAGTTCTCCCTAACCAGAAATTCTCAAATGCTGTAGAAGCACATTCTGCATTAAGATAAGTTTCTAGGCTCAGGGAACCTGTCTAATTATTATATTGCATACAAAATGCAGCAGCTAAAGAACCCCAAATCCTGATTAGAGGAATGTAGTTCTCCCACAGGGAACTCAATTACCCCAGAGCACAATCATTTCTAGATGTCTAGTCCTCAAGACAAAACAGCAAAGCTTGTGAAGGCTCCTCCTCTTGCAGGGCATTCACCAACAAGCAATCCCGCTTGATTTCCCAACATCTCAGTCATCCCCACACTGAGTTTGCCCTTCTCTTACCCCTGAGAAAGCCATAGGTTTTGGGCATGGAGCTCAAAGGACTTCTCCAAGGAAAGATCTCCATCCTCCTGTACCACATGGAAGACTTGAGCATGCTCTTGGGATGGAGGCTTCCAGAAAAAGCCATTTCTCTGAAAACCTTGGTCAAGCTGAGTCATACCACCATGGAAGGACCAGTCTCATTTCCCCAGCCTTTGGCTCCTGCTGGGATAGGATTACCTCATTGGGAATGCTTTCACCCTCTTCATCACCCTTTGCAGATGCATGGCAATGGCTCTAAGGGGAGAACACCCAAGTGCCCCTTATATAATAAAGTGGTTGTTTCAATAATATAACTAGAGCAGGGTTCTCTAGGTAACCTGGGGGGATTTGTTTTTCTTATACAAGTTGAAATTTATTTCAACTTCAGGATTTTATTTTCCTGCAGCATTTACAGCTACGTGCAAGGGAAGGACAAACCAGAGTCTGGCAGTCTGGCTTGGAGAGTTTCAAGCCCACTGGCAAGCTTTAAATCATGGGCATTTAGTCCATGTGGGACACTGTCACAGCTCCTGCATCCTAGTGGACATTTCTGAGGACTATTTTAGCTTCAGTACCTCCTCCCTCTCCCTCCAGTCTCCTATATTCATTTGGAGCCCTCACTGCTCTCTTGCAGCATGGTGGTAGGAGGTGTGCAAGATGTGGGAGGCAAAGCTACCTTAGATATTCCTACCTGGCGTAATTGAGCAGGATGTTGAATGTGAGGTACACACAGCAAGTAGTGGGGGAAGCCATCCTTGTATGTGTTCCAGGGCATCCGTCACCCTGAAGCCACCATGTATGCAGAACACCACTGGTTCCACCCAGGTTGAATCACAGAAGCTAAAATAAAATCACCAGGTGCAGTAGCCTGGGGATTCCTTTTCCTGCTGAAACTTTGCGTAGACATAGACCAGTCAAATGGCAGTCCCAGACTGGAGTTTGACAAGTGTGCCATGGTTGGTATCTTTGCAATCAGCAAAAAGAACATGGGCTTTTAATGACTAGAAACTGGCAAGTTTCTGGATTTATAGAAAGTGGCTTGAGATGCTCTGCAACAGCTGCAAATAGTGAGACTCTCTAGTGGTTCTACATGGATCTCAGTACCATGAGAAACCAATATAGTTATAGTCTGCTTCATAGCTCCAATTCACCACTTGGCAGTGTAAATAAAGACTAACTCATTTCAAACAATGGGATTACTCTACCATAAAACTAGGAAGAGAGCTAAGGCTTTTCTCCTATATGGAGGGCACTCCACAAAAGAGGGTTGCATGAGGGGGTTGCATGTCTGACTGTGTTTTTAACAGGGAGAAGGCATTTGTTTGTTACACTGAGGGAGATTTCTGCATCACTTTTTGTTTTGGCAATAAGAACAAGAGATTAAAGCACATTAGCATCACTTCTGTAAGGTTTTATTTAGCTAAGCTAACATGTAAGAACAAAAGAAAACACTTTAATTTCAGGTGCCTGCTTGGTAGCACTGTATTACCTGAAACAATGTCCTGTTTGTGTCCCCTTCTGCAGGAATCATGACACCCTGGCTCACATGACGACCCCCAAAGAAATGCTCTCCAATGTCATACAAGCTCTGCATTACCTGGACTCACGGCTTCCAAACGGCAGCCATGTGATTTTAACAGGCTTGGTGGATGGACGCTTCCTCTGGGATAATCTGCATGACAGATACCATCCTCTAGGTAAATACGAGATGCTGTGGGTTGGGGTCCTGTTGGCTATCTGCCCGCTAGTGTTTCCTTCTCTCCCTGAATAACTTATGGATCTGTTGACATATTTCAAGCAAACCTGACAGAGTGGAGGAGATCTGGAAAATATGAGCTGAATATTGGCTGTTCAGTAGAAGTAAGAGTCACCCCCAGAGCAGAATAGAGCACCTAGAGAACAGACCCCTTTGGTGCCCATGCTCCTCCCCCCCCCCCCCCCCCCCAACCAGACCCAATCAGCTCCAAATCAGGCTCAACACATGCTGTGGATATGCAAACAAGATGTTCTGCTTCAGCCTTGGCCCCAAATTGTGGCCAGCCAGACCATGCTTCATTCTGGATCTTGTTACAGGTGGAGCTTGACATCTGGTGAACAGCTCCACTCACTGACTGATGGGTGTCTTGATAATGCTGGGTGTGGACTGGGACAGAATTAATCCAGGGAGTCGCAAAAGACTGAGTAGATGCTAAAGGAATAAATTTTCCACAAGCTCTGGGTGTCTGGCACCTCCTATGCCGCATACAGGTGTGACAACTGAAACATCATGCCACGTATAGGCACGTCTTGGGTCTTTCTCTCAGTGTGCAGTTGCCCTAAGGTTCTTTGAGGCAGTGTTTGCAGGGATTTGGAGGCTAACTTTGGGATCCTATCTCCTCAGAGCACACTGAGAGCACATGCAGAGAAGCTGCATGTCTGACCTTTGACTGGCCACTTGCTTATGCTATGTCAAACAGCAAAGAGGAACGTCATCATGGTGAAGTTGCATTAACACATGACAATACCAGACATCCTGCACTGTGGTTAGGCTGGTGCCTGTGCCTCTGGGGTCAGTGTGGGCACATTTCCAGGGAGAACTGGGATGTTTATGGGGTGGCAGGTTTGGAAGCTTGTTCCAGAACCCCTTCACTACTAACTCCCACCACCCCAAAGTCAATAAAGAAAGAATGTGAAATATTTCATCCTGCTAGCAAAATGTGTTTTTATACAGGCAAGTATGTTCAGCATTCTCTGTTTAAGAGTAGGCATAAGGAACCAGTGAGGCCATTCTGCTGTCAAGTTTTAGAACAAAAGCATGTTCCTTTTGTCTCTGGGTTCCCTTGCATCTGAGTAAGTGGGAAGTTGTTGCCATATTAGTCCTCATCAGTAAATGGAGAGAGAAAGAGAAGCTAAAATGCTAGATTACATCTTCAGATGAATTTGGCAACCACAGGGTATTAGAGCTTTGAAAAAACTCTGTGCCTGGTTTCCCAAGGTTAATCATTGCCAATAGCCCCATAGAATCGTCTTAATATTCTACACATTATTTTAGCCCTCTAAAGTACATGCCTCCTAGGAAGTCTGACGTATCCATTTCTGTTGTTTTCTTGATTCATTATTACATTTTCTCTAATAAGCACTATATTATTATCAAGTGAAAACAGAACGAACGAACGAACAAAAGGAAAGAAAGAGAGAGAGAGAGAGAGAAAGAAAAAGAAAGAAAGAAAGAAAGAAAGAAAGAAAGAAAGAAAGAAAGAAA
>CM021732.1:62745481-63128101 GCA_011075105.1 Heteronetta atricapilla | reverse complement strand
AAAGAAAGAAAGAAAGAAAGAAAGAAAGAAAGAAAGAAAGAAAGAAAGAAAGAAAGAAAAGAAAACTCCCATCCCTTCTAGCATAGGGTGAGCCTGTGATAATTACTTTTCAGTCACAGAAACACACTTCTTTGCTTGAGTGCATGTTTATCACAGGGGAAGTTCCTCTATTGGATATCTAATTATCAGAGATAACACGTAGCATTTTTGGCACAAGCCAAACCAGGAGCATTTAGCTATAGGACCAGTTGGCAATTTTTCAGAGGGCTTCATTCACCTTGGAGGGAACCAATTAATCCTAAGCAGCATTCTGCAGCAAGATATCACTTCTGGCAGATCCTCTGATGGGTTGCAAGGAAGTTTCCCTGCTTGGCAGACAGTCAGGCACCACCAGACATCGCTCTGGGTTTCTGCCAAAATACCCACCTGGGCTCACATCAGCCAAACCTATCATCTGCTACAGCCATTTGCTCCCCACTCCCCCCCACAGCCCATCTCAGAGCCTGATACTTTGGGGCTATGTGGGCCTGGGACATCCCCAACAACCCTTGATCTTTGAGGTCCCCAATCATTTCTGTGGGGAATGGATACTGCTGCAGGGTGAGATAGGCAGGAGTTGCACCTGCACTGTGGAGATCCTACAAAGCAGCCTGAGGAACCTGTATAATTTGGGTGATATCATACTCCACAGTTCCTGAAACAGCAATGACAAAAACTACGTGTTTCAGCACTGCAAAAATAATGAAGCCTGATGGGATGCTCAGTGTGCTATGAACTCAGAGAACTGAGTGTTCATTTAAACTCCATCCTGGCTGTAGTCACCAAAGAAGCAAAAGGATTGATAAAATGGGTATTTTTCTTAGCAAGCAAGGTTATTTTGCAGCATAGTGAATTTCAGGGAATGTCAGCTGGGTGTTTAACTTGGTGCTTGAATTTGCTCACCCACAGAAATGTATCCACATCCCTCAGTGACAGCAAAATTGTTTCTCTCTTGTAAGGCTGTCCTCGATGAGGTAAATGCGAAGCACAGGGTACACACACTCACCTTCAGCCTTCCTTTTGGCTGTGCAATGGCTGTTTTTTGTTCGGAGAGTGAGAGATGTGCAAATGGATGGCATGCCAGTCAGCACCTCCCCAATCCACACAGGTGGTCATGGTGGGGCTCCCAGGGTGCCTGTCCCCACCTGTGACTCTGATACACGGGGTCATGTGGAGCCACAAAGAAAAGCAATGGTGATGCCTTTGGCCATTGGCCATGCAGAGCTTCCCTCTCTGTGTTTTGCAGGGCAGCTGAACAGAGACATCACCTACAGCCAGCTTTACTCTTTCCTCAACTGCCTTGAGGTAAGGTCTGCCTTAGGAGCATCAGTCTGCTCTCCTCTGCTCTCCGCCTGCCCACTGATAATGTGCTGTCTCCTCTGCCCTCCTAGGTCAGCCCCTGCAATGGCTGGCTGACTCCCAATGAGACCCTCAGGAACCTGACCTCAGAGGTAAGGAGGAATACCAACTCTGCAGTGGTTGCACAAGTCCACCATCTTGCCCCTGAACCTTTTATAGAATGATAGGGTCATCTAGGTTAGAAAAGACCTTCAAGATCACCAAGTCCAACCACAAACCTGACATGCTGAGTCACTCACCCATGCCCCTGTGCTGTGTCCACAAAACTCTTAAATACCTCCAGGGATGGAGACCCCACCACTTCCCAGGGCAGCCCCTTTCAATGCCTGACCACCCCCTCCATGTAGAAATTCTTCCTAAATACAAGGTATGTTGTGTTGTACATTGAAGTGTCTTCACTGAGGAGCACAGGACTCCCCAGATCCTTTCACAATAGCCAGAACAGATGAAAATGCATGGTGTAGATGTAAGACAACAAAAGGAATGGTTTAGATGTAAGACAACAAAAGGAATATGCAAAAATTCCGTGTCAAGAGAAAGTTTAAATTGAATCTATGTAATGATGTAGTTCATTTTGCTTTAGTCTTTTATGATTAGTGTTTTTTTTGGCCTAAACCTGATATCCCAAATGCAAGACATCAGCACTTTTTTTTTTTTTCTTCCAAAGCTGTGGAAACTTCCATGCCCACCCTTTGAAACGCCTTGCAGGCTCTCAGAGCAGCACAGTTAAGCTGCAGGCTTTGTAAATGTGCTCCTGTGGTGACCCCTCAGCTGTCCAAATTCATTCTCAAGGGATGTGATCTCCCTCAGAAAAAAACATTTGGGGTTCTACTCTTTGAGGAGAAAATGTGCCTGGCAAGAATGAAACTGCTTATGGAGAAGGTAGTTGCTAGCACGGAGTGCCAATGGCATAGCTTATGCTGGCAGCAGGAGCAGCCCCTGAGAGCAAGATCCTGGCCCTGTCTCTGTCAGGGCTTTGTGCTGATCTCCCTCATGCACATTGCTATGGCCTTCATCGCCAGATGGTGTGGCCAAGGAGCACCCAGGCTGCAGGCAGGAATGGGAGCAGACAGACATGGGTGTCCTTTAAAACTGACACTAAAAATATGGTGGCACATCATAGCAGCCACTTATCCCCTGACTTTTAACCCTCCCCCCTGCAACTGTATAAAAGAACCAGTAAGCAGATATAGTCAAATGTGTCATCTCTGTGCATTGTCATACTAATGTATGCCTTCAGTAAACAAAAAATATGGCCTTAATTTCACCAAGGTTTACATACAGGTTTCATTTTATGCTCCATCCCTTTTGACTTATTAAGAACATTACTCAATCTTTACAGGACTGCAGCTGACATACTAGTACCTATACCACAGAACATACAGGACATGTAACTGCTGTCCATGTACAACTCCTGTGTCTGCAGGGCATGAATTAATCTTCCTTCTGGCTTCCTGTCTGAAACTAATTGTCTAAGTTATCACCCAAACTGTGCGTGTTAAATATTTAGGAGATCCTGATCTCTGTTACAGCTGTAGATATCACACTGGATATATCAATTAGGTCTATGGCTGACAAAGCTATTTTACTCCTCTGAAAGTAAGAGCAGAATGTGGTCTGGCTAGCTGAGTGCCAGCACCCATGACGTAGCAGCAGGAATGATAATGGGAAAGGGAACATTTATCCTCTGCAGAAAGTTTCTGTTTTCTTTAAGAGGATTGGAAATGACGGTGCTGCTGCTTGTCAAGAGGCCTCTGAAAATGAGAGAGCCTGAATTATACAGGACTAGAGCTGCTGCTAGAAGGGGTTTGTGGTAACTATATACTGTGTTCATCGTATTATCTCAGATGAGGTCTCAGTGCAAATCTTCAATGGCACATTGCATCGCAAGCTGGGTAGCCCAAAGGCAGAGGATGTCTGGTGCATGTCTGTGTCATGATGAAGAACTCTGATTCTCCTTTCTCCCAGTTACAGTGGGATATTAGCTTTCATGCATGCAATTCCTGAATGCACATCAGAGACAAAACCAAAGCCCACTCAAAGCAGTGTGAGTGTTAATGAATTGTCATCAAATTGTTTGATTTTTGCAGAGGGCCTTACAGCTTTCCAATGTCCTGAAAAAAATAGCGAGCTCTGAGAAATTTGCCAACTTTGATGTTTTCTACATGGATTTCCCACTGAGACAAAGTAAGTTGCTTTTCTCTCTCCTTCTCTCTCAGGCAGCATTCAGTCCCATGCTGGGCTGCTAATGCCCTCTGTACGTTAGCTCTGTACCAAGGCAGCCTGGGTGACCCTGGTGGCACTGCCTCCAGAAGACGAATTTTTCTTGGCCAGTTTTCCTCCCTGAGTAACACAGCCACCCTCCCTTAGCTCAGTGTTTCAAAAGCATCTCTCCCAATAAGAACTGGCTTCCTTCCTGTGCTTCCTCAAGCACCAGAATACCTCTGCAGCACTGACTCAAAGGCCTTACAAAACTCATCCTTATGTGATCTTAAGTGACATTAGATAAGTGCATTACCTCACTTCCTTCTGTAACTGATGCTTCAAAAAAAAAAAAAAAAGGAACTTGATCCTCCATTTTAAGAAAAGGAAAAGGATCAGCATGGGGTGAGGGACTGAGCTGAGCAATGTATTCAAGCAGTTAGACAGTGATGGAAAAGCAGGAAAACAGCTTTTTTCCTACATCCAGCCTGAACCTCCTGTGTTTAAACTTATACCCATTGCCTTTTGGTCCCTCACCTTGTACTGCTGTGAAGACCCTGTCCCTGTCCCCTTGTCACCTTCCTGCAGGCACTGGGGGCCTCAGGCAGCTCCCCCCCCCCTGAAGCCACCTCTTCCCCAGGGCAAACCATCCACATCCCTCAGCTCACAGCACAGAAGCTCCAGCCCCGTCCACCCTAGGGGCCTCCCTGATACCATGAATTTTGAGATTCTGTAAAGAATACATAATAATAATAATATCTGATCTGCATTTCCTTATTTTGATATTCACAAAGAGAGGTCCTGCTTGGAAAAAGAAAAATGCCTGGGGACCATATGTTCTTTTATTTTTATTTATTTTTTAATGATAATTTAAATCCCAGAATGTAGACAGCTAAATCTGGAGCCATGAAGGGACAGAAGCAGCCTAGCAGTACTTCAAAGTGTGTATCTCTGACACCTCTTCCCATCAGTGTCTGGGTGTCCTTGGAAGCACAAAGCTGCTGAGGCATCGAAGATTATTGCAAAATTCTCAGCCACAGCCAAACCCCATCAAAACTCACAAAATTATTTTATCCTATATGACACAGTTCATGAAACTGGGTCTGGGTCTCATGCAGGCCATGCGGGGAAGCAGGTAAGGAAGAGGATGGGGGAGGGATTTTTTTTCCACCCATAACTTAGCTTGGCGACACAGAACTCACTGCAACTTAGACATCATAGCACAGAGTTGCAGGATGTCCAAGTCTCTTTGTGGATTTTATATTAGCTACTTAATATTTAACAAGTCATTAGGATTTGGAACAAACTACCTGCTGGGTAGGCAAATTACTTTAATAAGTTCAATTGCTAACTTCAGGTAATTTATTTGCTTTCATGAAAATAAACATCTTAATATAATTTGCTGTTCTTGATTACATCGCGTTAAATAAATGAGGTAAACAAAATCACACATGCACATACAAACATCGGCTCTGACAGACACTTTGTGAAGTTTCCTGCAGCCCTGGTGCCAACCATGTGAGCTTCCTGTCAGTAAAGCTGTCAGTTCGCGAGCGCGCTCAAAAGCAAGCTAAGGCTGCTGACCTACTTTCCTGGTCTCTTTCTGAAGCAAGTGCGAAGCAAGTGCAGATCCTCCCCTAGACTCTCCAGACATCAAATATTTAGTGGTGGTTGCATGCTGTGAAGAGGAATCTGACTCCACGCAGGCCTGTGTATGTGTACATAGCAGCTCCTAACTTTGGAATGAAAACTGGGTATACCAGCATTTATTCTATTTATTTACATGGACAGTCAAGCTTATATGCTGCTTTTGGCTGAAGTGTTTAGTGGTTCTATAAAGAAGGGACACAATAAATACAGGGTGTGGGTTGCTTTTCTTGTGGGGATGTGAGCAAGCTCTGTTGTAGTCCAGCCTAGGCATCAGGCACTTTTAAGGCAATCTCCAGCTGTACTCAGTGCCTATTTGTCCAAGAATTGCTCTAGGTTTTTTGGAGGTCAAGTATAATGGAATAAATTGACCTTTGTTGATAGAAACCTTACTTACTTGCTATTTCTGGACTGGAACAGTAGCGTGTCTACCAAGCATGTTTTACCGCACACAGCCTCATACTCAGTGTATAACATCATACAAGGGGTTAGGCAAGTTCACACTGCATGTGTATGTTGTGCGCGCATGTTCTCCCCATCCTATAACTTAGGATGAAAATGTTTTCATGTCCAGTATCATGCAATTTTGAAGCAGGCCTTCAAGCCCTGTGCCTTGAAACAAGTTACATTAGTGTTGAATAAAGCATCTCAAGCACATTTCCATAGTTAAAGCAGGAACACTGCCCCCCTGTGAATTCAAGGTCAGAATGAGCACCCAGGCATCACTTCTTGAAAAACAGCCAGAGTCCAGCGAACAGTGGTGGTTCTAGGTCAGAACTGTAGCACTTGAAAGGAGAACATTTTTCTCATGAGGGGATGCCTGCATAACAATATTCTTAATTCTTAGATTCTTAGATTAATTATTCAGAATTCTTAATCTGTCATTATAAAAAAATATATGAAATTTACAGTCTGTTAATGCTATATCCACCAGTCCCGTGTTTGATCACTCTGCAGCCCTTTTGAAGTAAGCAAGCTTTTTACTTCTCTAATGGCTCCGGGACATACAGTACAGCAGCATTTGCATTGAATGTCATGCTTATGTAATTCAAAAGGTTATTCTGTTGGAGTTGAAAAAGACCACTCGAAAGAAAAGTAACTGAAAATGACATATTATTCCTGCAGACATCAGCCCTGGCAAACACTGTGTTACCCTCTATTTCTCTAAAAATCACTGTTTCCTTTAGCTTTTCTTCATATATATATATGTACAAACACATTTTTTGCTCTGCTGAAGCTGCAACTCAAATAGGAAATACAAAAGTATTAAATCAGTATTAAATTATTTATAGCTTTACTCACTACAGCATCAGTCTTAGTTAGGAGGGAAAGCAAATTCTTTTACAATCATTTATGTTCAAAGCGCTTCCTTCCATAAATATTGCAGATTAAATAAATAAATATATAAAAAATGAAAAGATAATAAAAGCTTAAATGCTGCCCCAAGGAGAGGGGGATTGCACACAGTATTGGCTCTGACAACTTCATATAAATTATCATAATCTTCATGCAGAGCCAATGTGAGCTTAAAAGTACAGGGGTGTTAGGAGGAGGAGGAAGGGGCCCATCTCTGCACAGTGCCATAACCTCTCTGCTTATGTGCTTGGCAGCGGCTGAGGAGTGGCGCAAGATGGGCGGCGAGCCCTGGCAGCTGATCGAGCCAGTCGATGGCTTCCACCCCAGCCAGGTAAAATCCAGATCTGAGGCAAGGGGTCGCAGAGGGGGAGGGATGCCAGCGCCTGCGTTGGGTGGCTGCACACGCTGCTTGTGGTGCCTGTATGTCCTGCAGCGGGGATGAGAGGGGTTTTCTTTCAGCAGAGACCCTGACCCTGTTCCTACCCATAAATATGACCATGGTGAAGACCCTGCCCGTGTCCAGGCCCCTACATCCCACATCTTCAGCCTCCAAGGCCACAGATCCCCCCCATCCTAGCCTGGAACAGAGCTTCTGTTTTGAAGCTGTACCTATAAACTGGTTTACGCACTGCAGCCACATGATGAAGCACTTCTCTCCCAATTCCTTGGCCTCCAGGGATGGGTGGCAGGAGAAAGTTTGTAGTCAGAAATGAATGAAAGGGAAGGAGAAACAACTGCTCGGCTGTAACTCCTTGCTTTGCTGACCTTGTGCAAGGTCCGCCCTGTTCCCACCATACTCACTTTCAGAGTACTTTTTTCTCAACCTCAACAATGCTTTGGGAGAGCACGTCATGCAATCAGCTACAAGCAAAGCAATGCATTTTCTATAGGCTAGGTTTGGGTTTCAAGTATTTACACAGTTGAAAATAAATTCATATTTGAAATATTAAAGTTAATATAAAAATAAAGTTAATATATAAAAAAAAGAGTGGTCCATCTTCCTGATAAGGTCCTGAGTAAAACAATATGACTGCCCAGCAAACAGTGCCACAAGGGTCCAATCCCTGTGTCCAAAAGCACAGACTAAATTTCTGAGGCAGTTTTATGATGGGAGCCAACCCCCCACACATATTCTCTGTTGACTAGCCTCTTCAGCCAGTGGGGAAAGTGTAGGGACATCCAAAGCATTAGTGCTTTCCTTGCTGTCTTTTACATCCATGCTGATCAGCTGAATAAAATGGTGGCTGGCTCACCTTTGCCATGTCAGAAGAATTTCCTGATCACAGGGGGACCCCCTGTATAGAAGAAATAATGCCTGCTTGGCTACCAGGCAGTACCACAAGGAAGCTGTGGGAAAGTATGGGCTTAGAGCCTGAGGACATGGGAGAAGCATGTCTTGATATTTTCAGTGCAGGCCTTTTAAAAGAAAGCAATTAAGAGAAAACTTGGCAAATGAAACAAGAGTGAAAGCAGTGATGAAACAAACCCTGTTCCCATGTCTGCCATCTGAGGAAAATACACAGAATGAGGCTGGAGCAGAACAGGGAAGGTCTCTGTGTTATTTTTACGCCTTACCCCAATACCCTGAGGCTGGCCTAAGGCTTCCTATAGCCACCAGCCACTGAGGGAGCCGAGCTCACTGGATCACAGCTTCCCCTCCAGGCTCTTGCTCATGTCCTGCAACCCACCAGCTGCTGCAAGGCAGCATGGAGTTGGGCACAGCAAACATTCATCTCGAAAGGAACCTTCCTAAGCCAAAAGAAAGTTCCAGAAGGGCATGGAGGGGCAGCTACCAACCCAGGCACAGCTCCCAGCGTGGCAGGCTGCAGGCCCTGGCCACATGCTGCTGTATTTCACTCCCCCTGGGCATAGCATCCTGTGGTGGTTACAGTTTCCCCTCCTGCTGTTAGGATGATGTTAATGCTTTTATAGGTACATTATCCCGCACAGTCAAGGTGCCAGCTGTATATATGCCTCACTTCAAATGAGTTATTGCCCTTCTAGGCTTTAGTAATTAGCCTTATCCAAACATCCACTGCTTTAAATTCATTTTTCTTCTGCTATTACAGGGAAGTCTGTTATCAACACAGCACTGTTTGGACTGAGACAGAGCACTCTGCTCTGAAAGAGTAGCTCTCGGGACAAAGAAGGGGAAGTGTGAGCACAGCTTGATATTTAAGAGTACGCTTGAGAGAGATGATAAACAATTCACTCACTCCTCATGCAAGTTTTATTTAAAGTTTTACTTTATACCAGCGTTAATGCCTCTGGCCAGAGACAGCTTTAATACCATCTAGTGCTGCCTAGCACAAGCGTTGATGCTCGTCAACTGAAGGGGATCTTTTACTTCCATCTTTGCAGCTATTCCCCACTTGTCACACACAGCCTGACAAATAAATATGACTGATAAGTCCTAACTCAATCTTTTTTACAGCATTTTTCTCAAAGATCTCAAAGCATTTGAGAAACAGTCATGAATATTTGAACTGAGCAGCACCCTAAGGAAAATATACACGTTTTAACTCTTGCCTTCAGATGCAGAAAAACTGAGCATGGGGTATGAGAAGCACAGTGCCACTCTGTGCCAAGGTGAGCTGGAGGAACTCCATGCTCCATCCTTGTTACTATGCACCACTGGGCAGGAGAAGTCTGATGTCTGCCCTGGATTTCACCTGCCATTTATCTGGCATCTCATTAATTGAAGAAATAAATAATCCACTTGTGTAAACAGGTGTCAGCACATATATCCAATAGACCATCACTCCAATTATGCAGTAGAGTGGAAGGGAATTGAACCTTCTTAACAGACAGCCAGGGACAAACCACTGCAAAGAGAAGGAAGAGGAAAAAAAGCAAGAAGACAACCATCCATTTGTTTCATCAGAGCTGTTCTATTTTTCCATGCATTGAAAAAGGCTAGGCTAGGACACGGAGAAAAAAAAAGTCTCCACACTATCCACAGAGAGTATTTTGCATCTAAGAACTCTTGAAGGAAGGGATAAACACCAAGCATTGGTGCTTAGCCCAGCCCAAAACTGTATTTTATTATGGGACATTCCTACAGGAAGAATATTTTTCCGTGTTTTCATTAAGCTGCAAAACGGCATTCTTGGCGTATCTGTATTTCTCTGAAGTTTAAAAACTAAAACACTCAGATCGATCCGTAAGTGGATGAAATTCACACCATTGACTTTTACCACCTAAAAGCATGATGCCTGAGTCCTCCCAAGATCCCTCTAGAGTCATCTCTGAGACAGTGCTCCCCCAGGTCCTGCTTGCTTCTCATTGGAAGAAATTTCTTCCCCTTGACTAGAGGGGGAGCCCAGGGGCTTTCAGCAGCTTTTTCCTTCCTACAAATCTCACCGCAAACCATCCTGAGTGCCAGATGGCTTCAAGGACATTGCTTCTCTCTGGAACAGCTGATTGCTTTGCTTGTATGGCACGACCACGCATTTCAAGAGGATCCTGTGCAAAGGGCTTTGTTTCTTGCTTTTATTAAGTTACCACTGAGAACGCAAAAGCCCTGAGCATCACAAACTGGAAACGGATGCTTGGAAGATTCTTAATGATTATGTACAGGCAGGAAAGCACAGTTTGAGTGTGATTAGATTCTCCCTTTTTCTTTTTTTTTTCTTTTTTTAAGTCCTAGGAAAGCACATTATAACCACAGAAGAGAAAAAAATATGAAAAAAACACATCAGAGTAGTTGTGTATTTACACTTTGCTGGGAAACATTCCCATCCCCATTTTGGTACCAAAGGAAAAAACAGCCAAAAGCTGCTAAAATAACACCTCAAAATCATAGGCATGCATGACTCTAGGAGAAATAGGCAATATTTCCTTTAAAAATTGTTCAGTACTTTATTTTTTAATTAAGATGAAAATTTAAAAATGCAAAAAATAAAAATAAATTTAACTGGTGCCAAAACACAAGCTGTTTGGAATTTAAAAACGACCTATGAGAGAAATGATTTCATGAGCCTTTCTCTGTGCCTCACTACTCATCCAGTGTAAATTATCAGCACCATGTGAGCAGGTGTCTGAGCAGGACCTATGTTATTTAGGGCATTCTAAACCCATCTTAAATTGCAATCAACAGCAGTCTGAACACTGAAGAGTATACCTCCTGCGATACTCTTTCACTCTTTCAGATGGGTACAACATGCAAAGACAGTGGGGTTTGTTTTGTTAAAAAAAAAAAAAGTCATCCTGATAAAAACATAAGGAAGGCTTAGGGACTTGTGAAGGAGGTTTGGCGACTTCCATGCCAAAAAGGACCACTCTGACACAGAGAGGTCTCAACCACCCGGCAGCCTAGAATCTTGTCTGGTCACATTAGAAATTTGTACAAGGAAAAAAAATGTCATGTTACAAAATCTCCCCTATCCCTCTACCCTGACTAATGTCTGATAGTTCAATGAGGCTGCAAATGACAAGAGTCCGAGAGATTCTACCCTGCAAATGTAGCTCTCTGTACATTAGCTCTGAATACAAAGTTTTCTTCTCCTGGCCCATCATTACAGCTTTTTTTTTTTTTAAATTATTATTCCAAAAGCACAGCATAAAAAACTGCATAAATTTTCCCTAAAGGTTCCAGTCTTTCTGAAACAGGGTTCAAATAGTTTGATTCCATAGATCTATCTCAGCCCTTCACACAAGGGCTTTGTTAGCCCTATTTAAGCCTTGCAATTATAATCAATGTTAGCATGAGTTTTAGACTTGAAAGTAGTTACTATATAGGCAAAATATAACTGCAGGTCAGAAGTTGAAACAAAAAAGCATTAGCAGGGTGTGAAAACTTGGTTAAAGGAGAATCAGGCTATTCTCTTTCCCTTTCTCCTACCCTTGATGATTTTCACCCCAGCAAAACAATAGATACAAATTCTCTTCAGTGCATAACTTCTAGGGCAAACACTCTATGAAGACTAGAGCAGTTCTGATAGCGAGGAGAAAAGCTATTTTACCATTTTCTTCAGGTCTCATGTGAAAAGGCTCTGAAGACAGCCAGCAGCAGGTGTGGACTTAGAGAATCAGAGGTGGTTAGTTTTGAACATGGATATAATTGGGCCTCTTTTTCCCAGCTCCTGGGGTTTCCTTACAGATAGCAAAGAGAATAGTTATTAGAAGTAGCAGATGAATTCAAGAGCATGAATTCCTTTGGACTGGCAAGAGATTTATGCCTTATATCCAAGCAGTGCTTTTGAAATACTTTCATAATGTTTTGGGGGAAAAAAAGTGAGACCCTATGGCTTTTGAACAGAAATTTGTTGACCAGACACTGTAGGCATCATGAAATGGTTGAAGACTCTCATTAGACCTGACCATCTGCTTGTATGTCTTTATTTTCCTGTAATTGATAAAAATAATTTACAATACTTTTGCAAAGACAAAACACAACTGTAACAGAGAATAGATCTTTATGCTTGCGAAATGCACATACAGTCACATTTTCCTTCTATGATACATAGCATAAAAAGGATTATTCAATGTAAAGCTTCATGTCTGATCTTAAACAAAAAACACACTTTTTGGAATCCCCCCCGTCCATTTTACCAGAAATGAGCTCTTGTTGATAAATCCAGTTTTTGCTCCGATCAGGGAAGTGCAGATGTGTAATCCTCACCTTATTTTACTGTTCAAATGGATTTTCACCTGTTCAAGCAGCTGGAACAGTATTTTCTTTGGCTAGAGGTTACGCTCTATCACATATTTATGGAGGGGAGTCTGCCTTCTGATGGGGACTGGTATAAAACCACTGAATTATACAGGCACAAGAAATTGATAGTATTTTTGCTGTTCACAGATTGCTGGAGCCCTGGGAACAAGCATTACCTGGCAGAAGGCACTACACGAATGGCCTCAAGTTCTTGGAAAGGAGAATCCGTTCAACGACCAGATTGAAGCTATATTCAAAGATCAAGGTGGACACTGACTCCCAAATTGCCAGAGCCACTGTTTACAGGGATGCTTCCTGGTACATTCCAGGAAACAACATGATTAGAGACCAAAACAAAAGAAAATAGAGGGCACAAATTATCAGAGCCACACTTATTTTTGTTGTTGTTCAAAATAGCAGTACAAAGAGACAGTAGTGCTGAAGTTAGCATAGCAGCATTCTTTTCAGAGCTGTATCTTAACTGCAAAGTCACCCACCTACCTGTACAAGTAGACTGAGCTTTTTCTGTGGAGCTAAACACGTAAAATAAAATCAAAGGATACCTGCCAGCTAGACCACTCATTGTACTGGTTTGCAAATACATAAAATAAGACTGTTTCTACATATAGCAACCCCCCAGCCATACCTCATTGTTTTCCCTGCAGAATGGTATTTCTGGGCTTTCCATTTGTACTGTTCAACAGTTAATCTGATCCCAAAAGGGGCAGGAGAGGAAACCAAATTTAATCTTGTTGCTATAAGTTGTATATATGTAATTACCTCAACTGTCAATATATTATTTAGCTGCTATTTGCTTATTAAAGGTCTGCAAGGAATAACAAGACACTAGACATTAGATTTGCCTGGCAGTATTAGTTCAGCTTGACGGAGCACAGGTTCCCTTTCCCACCATTAACAAGCTTATAAATACTTGAAGGGTTGTCAACACAGCTTGCTTTTTAAAGCTTTAACACATCTCTACTCTTTAGCTTCACACCAAGTGCAATATGCACAGTAAGTCCCATGCATTTTGCAGGTATGACCCAAGGAATTGCTGAAGGTAATTGGGCAGCTCTTACTTGCTCTACTTTGTACATACTATTAAAGGTTGAGAATTAAAAGTATTTATTTTACCAGCTAATCCAATACTTTTACTAAAAGGCAAACAAGAACACAAAGAAAAGAAAAAAACACCACCACAGAATACCCAAGCAAAATTAGATACAGCTCTACTAGCAGCCCTACTGGTGATAAAGGGATCAGACAGCATAAAATAGCACTGGAAAAGTATGGTAAATACAAAGTGTTAAAACAGCATGACTAAAGCCATCAAAATTAGCCAGGGTTGTTACACTTGGTCTATTTTTTGTTCTGAATGTGTCTGTGTATATGGCTTCATCAGCTGTGACCCAGCTCTGAGGCTGCAGGACAGACAGACGGCCTGGCTGTGCGCGGGCCCAGTCATACCAGCCACATCTGTAGGAGCTGCATCTGCTCCGTAGTTTGAAGAGGCAGAGGAGTACTTGCAAATACTGTTTTGATTGAAGCAAATCCTAGATACCCTATTTTTTGTACTTTTTTTTTTTTAAGAGCAGTCAACGCAGAATCTTTTATTAAGATTAAATTCTTGTGGGACAACTGCTAACATTTGGGGAAATACTTGTTGTCTTCTTTAGGAAACCAAGAGGGAATGCATTCTTAGTTGAATGATACTTACTAGCATACGTCCCACTTCATTCAAGGCACTCAGATGTTACCAAAATAGCAACTGTCTCTCAAAAAACAGTTCCAACTCAGTTGTCCTCAAACATGCCTCTGCTATTGGTCACACACTGGAACAGGTTCCCCAGGGAAATAGCCACTGCACCAAGCCAGTCAGAATTTAAGTAGTGTTTGGACTGTGCACTTAGTCCCATGGTCTAAAATTTTGGGTAGACCCGTGTGGTGCCAGGAGTTGGACTCAATGATCCTTATGTGCCCCTTCCAACTCATGATATTCTATGATTCCATTATTCTATTTAGTGCTAGAAGAAGAAACATACCTGCTTGCTGTACAAAAATCTCTGCCAAATAGCAGTGTTCAATATATGCTTTCCAGGTCAGGTTTCTTACTGTCATTAAAAACAAAACCAGGACAAAAAGCAAGCCCATCCACATTGTTTAGCAATAGACCACGCACAGCAAAGACAATACCTCCAGACTCATATTGGATAGTTTCCTTTATACCAAAACACAGAAATGCAGCAACCAAAGGAAGGAAGAGAACACTACGTTTAGAAGCCAAATTTTCAAGCAGTTACTGCATCCCAATTGAGTTTAGGCTTTGATAATACCAATTAAGAGTTTTAAAAGCTAGTAAGGCTCAAATTTCCCCAGTTAAAACAAGCCTCGTTGCCCAGAGCAAATCATATTCATTTGTAGGATTTCTTATTAGTAAGCATCTTGAAATTGTGTACAATGGAAAAAAAGAAGACTAAGAGGATGTTCTAAATTTATAAAAAGGCGAGAGAGACCTGAAATCCCCAAAGCTCTTAGACTTGCCCTAGCAGCGTAATTGCTCCATGCTTGATACAGTCTTTGAGGGACTTCACATAATGGGCTTACCATTGGCTGCAGGAGCACTAATCAAACCATATGTCACGCCTCAGCAGCGAACTCCGCAATTCAGCATTAAAATCAGGCAGTATATAGAAGTTTCATTTGTAACTAATGCAGTAACTATTTGACAGTAAAGATGAACTTGGGGGTGTATTATGTCACCACCATTTACAAGTACAACATCTCTCAGTTGTTTTCAAAAATACAAAAAATAGTGGAAGATCTGCAAGCCCAAATGCTATTTGAGCAGCACTGGTAACTTAAATACCCATTTTTAAACAGCTAGTTCTGTCAAAGCTTAGACAAAGCTTAATCTAAAGCAGTAGTGAGCTATGTATTCTAGACTATTTCCCTAATTTAACTGTCTCCCGATGCTTAGGATGACAATGACAAATGCCTGAGTAAAAGAAAAGAACTTGTTCTTGGAAAGCTAGGTATAGCACCATGAAATCAAGCTTTATTAATAAGACATTCCTTAAGAATCTGTACTATCATGGGCATTCCCCCACATAGTTGGGCCATGTAGATACAGGGGGATTTCATCACTGCCTTACAGCACACAGTTTCAATGCACTAAACATAGGAGGCTTGTTTTTCTGTTCAACTATTTTATAACAACTTGATGCTTTGCAGTTTGAGAGTATCAGAGAAACTATTTTTGGAGGTATAGAGCTACATCTACCTGAAGCTATTTGAATTCACTTGGCCTGGCCTATTCCAAAAGGATCAACTACAAATATGAGAAAATTCTGACCTGTAGAACTGAAAGCTCTCACTTCTTACTGACATTTCTATCCAAAACTTCTCAAACCCTGTAGCTTTAAACTTCAGAGAAAAAAAAATAAGCAAGACCTCTAGGATTCTGTGATTCAGACACAATCATTTTTTAATGTTACGGTAGAGTACAAGTTTAAACTGAACTATTGTTCTGTAGTCTCTCTGCTTTCAACATACTTGGAGAAAAAAAAACTCACATATTAACCCTCTCCCTCACATCAGCATTTTCCTTACTTCCTCATGCCTATCTTGCAGTACTCAGAAAACAGATGATCCCTGCCAACATTTTTGAAAAAGTTTTTCCACAGCTCACCCTTCTTCAAGGAAGGATGTTCCCTTCAAGGAAGGGATTGGGAAACATGAGAGGGGAGGAGGTACGTGTTAGTGTAAGCCAGTAGAGGTATAAATGGAGGCTTGTTGCTAAACTGGTGTCACATATTTCTGCTGACTGCAGCAGTACATTTGATCACCGACGGTTTATGTTCAGGTCAGGTTTTTTTTAACTTGCATTACCTGTTACAGTTTATTCATTTCCTTGATATTTTTTTCCATCTTCAGCAATAATAAAACACATTGGTTTCTACAACAGATAATAGTCCAAATTGAAAATATAGTCCAAATGAAAGCATGTTATTCCTTTCTACAGACTCTTGCTTCATAACTCAGCCTACCATGTATCCATGGATGAAATTCGCACTGCCACTGTTCACGTTCCATTGATACTCTGCTGCTATGTCTTTACCACATGAGACAAGAACCATCTCTCCTCATCACACTCAATGAACTGTTGATGTCTAGCTGCCTCTACATCCATGTATGTTCCAACCACATTCATGATAACTGCCCACAAACAATCTGGTGCTAGCTACCCCTGAGATGTTGCGTTATATTCCCAAACCAAGAGGCATTTTTGGATATACATACTGAATAGAATTTTCCAGATGCTGCATGGAGTCTAACTTTTTGTCTTCAGACTAGTATCTCAAATGCATAATGACATTAGGAGAAGTTACATAAAGTTTTATTATTTATTTTAAAGGGATAAAATATATCTCAATACATAATTTGGAAATATTTAAAGACATCTAAAAAAACTAGATTTAAAAGCAGAAGTACAAAAGTGGCTGGATGAAAACAGTTTAAGATAATAGAATTTAGTGTTTCAAGTGTGAATATACAACAGCAGTAACAACTTAAAAGTATTCCACTACAGCATTTGCAATAGTGGGGTAATGAGATAGTATTTCACTAAGCCCAGTGAAAAAGCTGTGAAAACTGCAGGTTTTTACTGACTAGTTTTGCCATTTTAATGATGGGTCTGAAGTACTCTTTTTGTCTGCATTTATGGACATGTCTATGGTGGGGGAGAAGATCCATACTTTTGGCAACAGTATTAGTTGGTAGATAGCAGCTTTATAGTGTCTTACTGAAAAAGCAATTTTATAACCTATTTCTGGTTCTCAAATGGAGTAGAATTCAAGCTCGTACAAACCATGAGTTCCAAGGCATACTGACATACACAAACCTAGAACTATTTTTTATATAGCAGTCCTAACAAAAATATTCAAGACCTTTCATTTCTATCAAAGTGCAATGTACTGCATATGTAATTCCATACCTGTAAACCATATAGCATACATGCAATTATCCATACCAGTTTGGTATGAGAAACAGCATAAAAATCTAATTACAGGGAAGTATGAATATTGTGCACATCTTTTGTTCTGACCAGAAAAGGACTTCATGCAAGCAAGAAATACTTATGCTGCATGCTGTAGAATAAAATTTACTATTAACTTCTATGCCTGATCATTATAAGAAATGCTCCAACATTAAAATTCCTGCTTTAGCACCGTCCTTCTAATGTAACTCTGAGCTAATGTTTCTTTCAGGCAGCTGAGTTAACAAGTAAGCTTGTGTATTCACTAGCTTCCCCCACCCTCCTCACTCTCCTCCAATAATTTAGTTATTTCAATAAGAGAATGTACTTAGCTAAAGAGACTTCCAAAAAAGGAGTTACATAAATATTTAGCATATTTAGAAACAGCTAATTGCTTCCTACCATACTCAAAAGCTAGGAAAAATGTTTTAAAACTGTTGAAGTGAGATAAAAATACTGCATAAAAGTCCTATATAAAGGTACATACTCTCAAATTTAAAGCTTAAGTGATCCAGAGAACTTTCCACAAATTTTCATTTAACTTTCTTTGTGTAGTTCATGTGGCCTTTTGCATATATATATTTTCTTCATATTCACCTTCCAGTGCCTAAAGCTTTCCAATTGGTTTATAGCAAGCATCAGGTTGCCACATACGAATATCAACAAGAACTTGGTTTAGCTTTTGCATCCAAAGGTTACGCTCTTCTTTAGTATCAGCAGACAGCCAATTCCTAAAAAGCAAAGAACCCAATGAGTTAGATACCTTCCCCCCTAGTTATTCTGAAAAAGATGATCATCTATGGAATCCCAAATAGCAGGGGAAAAATGAAATAAAATATTCCAGAATTCTGCAGAGCACTGCCAAGCTATCTGGCATTTCCACTTCTAGAAACATCAAGTTCTTTGTTCTTAGAAGAAAGAAATGGGACAGTAAGACAAAACATGATTAAAAGTGATCAAGACAACTTAAGTATCATCCAGAAATCTTAGCATTTTAAATATCTTTGCATTGGCATGCCAGAGTTGTAAGGCTACATTATTAAAACCATCACACAAGTCAAGACATGGCACACTCAACACCCTCCCCTCACCACAGCCTACACAAACCATGATGTTGTCCACTCACTTTGTAACACAGAGCGTGTCTCTGCACTGGCTGACAAGGGTCTCTCTATCATCTTCTCTCTGTGGACGGACAGTTATCAGTTCAAAAGTGTTGGGACGGGCACAGAACTCCCTGTTGGCAGGTTCAATCTGACGATTAGTGCAGTTAGCCAAGTTTATCCGGCCCAAAGGATGCTGAAAGTGTAGTTAATCATCAGTTAAGAATATTGTTCTTAAGACTAATTCTGAACACATCTCTGACAATTTTTCCATATGAAGTGAATTCCACCCCCCCAAATAAATAGTCTATTATTGATCTTTTCAATGTGAAAAGTAGAATAGGTGAAGCAAGATAACACAATGAAGTAGGTCCTGCTCTGTCACATACAATACAGTTAACAAATCCATCCTTACCAGAGGCTTAGACTCTAGAAAAATATGTTCACCTTTTTTTTTTTTCCTTTCAAGAGAAACTTGCTTTTAAACTCAAAAATTCAGGAGACCTTGGTAATAAAATACAAACCAGTAGAGCAAGCTCTACCAAAGCCTACAGAAGGCAGGCACTTAAGGAACGTTTTGCATAATTCTCATCAAAACCTGTAAGTATATGAGTTCACCTTCAAACATGCAACTAAGGCTCTGAAGTGTAGAGTCCAGATGCTTTAGCTCCCTCTATAGTTAGTGGCTAGACTTCTTCAGGGAGCATTTCAAATTTCAAGGCAGTTATTTCTTCCACTGACTACAGAAGGAGGCTCAACTGTATGCCTAAAGTTACAGGCCTTGGTTCCAATTCATCATACCTACAGAATACCTCACCACGGAAACATCACAAGCAGTTCTTGATTAGGAGAAAAAGCTTGCTATTTATTGGGTATATTCATTATGCTATTCCAGAGACAGTTAATACAACCTAGGTTACAAGAAAAAAGGATAGCTCCATCTCAATGGATATTAAGAAACAGTTCCCATAGATATACATATACACCCAACCTGCAAAGTTTATCTAAAAAACATATCATAATTTAAAGCAATCATTGTCCAACACTGGTATTTCTGAGCTACGTGTATCTTTGCATAATAGAACAGACATAGCAGGGGTAAGGGGAGGCATATAAGGATAGAGTTTAACATTGCTATATATGATAGATAAGAGCACATCTATATTATTCTTTAAGTATAACTTTCTCAGTTACAGTGACAGTCTATAACATTTTCAAGAACAGAACAACCTAAGACAAATCAAATCAGCTTTCTTGTGCCCTAAAGCAGAACAGAAAGCTTTTTCTTGATCAATTTTTAGCCTTTTTAAATTACAGTAGGCAGAGATTTTTCCTGTCTCCTGGCAAGGAAAGAATATGTTGATATGTTTTGGCATTGTCAACTACCAGCATATGGTCTTCCTCTGTTAATAGGGAAGAAATTAAGCTCAGGCAGCTGAATTGGCATAGAAGACCCAAAAGGGCCAGAGCTCACCACATAATTTGGGAAAGAGAATGTTCTGCCAACAAACAAGCAAATATTTAATGCCAAATTGCTTAAGTGAGTCAGTAAAAAGCCTCTTGAAAGTAACCCTTAAAAGCAACTGGTAAGGTTTCAGTACACACTGCAGGAACAGGCTAAAGAGACAAGGCAGTTCACTTTACTGACAGATGAACCCCTCTGATTTGGTGCATTAGCCAGACAATACCATGAGTTTCTGCAAGAACCATTTAAACCTACCAGTTTCAATTATAATGTGGGAACTCCAAGAAAACGACTGTAAACAAGATAGTCCATAATTACATCTATGCTTCTACAACATAGAAGGATTGTCCAGTCTCATCCTTTACCATATTGAGTATTAAAGTCAGTGTTTGGTCTAAAGATTAGGGCAGCTGGATACAACTTGCTTACCAAGCTGTACAAACCTGATCAATTTCAATTAAGTAATCTCTAGATTAGTCTTTTGACAAATATAATGGAAAGTCTTAAAACTAAAAGGAAAATTGAATATGGATTTTCCTCCAATTTTCTTCTTCCCCACCAGATATGGTAAGTGACCAGTGAATTGCATAGCATACTACAGAACTTTATAGGCTTGATCTTTATAAACAGCATTACCTTCCGTTTTTCGTCATCTGGGTATGTCCAGTAAGATATACAGTTTCCAGAAAGTACACACCAGCGTCTATGCCATGCTCCAAATCCACTAACATCTTCAAACATAGTCTTTAAAAAAATGAAAAAAATATTATCACCTTCAGCTTGGTCTGCACTCACTGTCCCTACAGAATAGTTCTACAGGTACAACCCTTCATTGCAGTAAACTCAAAAGCAAGAAAAAATATTCTGGAAGAAATTTCTATTAGTATATTTTCCAGACAGTGTAGAAAATAAGCTTGCACTATTACTCTTAAGTTTGCAGCCTTTGGCTCAAAATGCACCTGTCCCAGCCACTTTAAATGACTAGATTTTAATACTGACCATAGTAAGTATTCCTATCATTTTAATACAATGGAGGGTTATCTATAGAAGATACTTTCTGCAGAGTTCACAAGACACATACTAGCATAACAAATTGTTATGATTAGGTATATGAGTCATCTTTGACTTGCAGGTCAGGATTACGAAGTGTATGTCTGGCTATTCTACAAGCTACATTCAAGAGTTCAGTCAGTTCAAAAGAAATTAGAAATCAATTTTAATTGCTTGTGTTGGCAGTTTATTTTATTAGATGCTGTATTATGTCAATTTCAAGGTCCATTTCCTTGGTATTGAAATGGAAAGTTTAGTATCTAGCTTCTATCTCTGATCCCTCTTGAACTTGCACAGAACATTTTCTTCCAATTAATGTAAGCATTGTGTTTTCCACTCTTTGTAATTCATACTATATATTTTTAAAGGCACAGGGTGTTTGCAAACCCTCACTCTGAAAAATTTAATATGCACACCATTCTCCAGGTTTCAAAGTTGAATAGACTTCGAAGACTATAATAGCCTAATCAAAGTTGAATAGACTTCATAAAGTAAAAGGAAAGGAAACAGAACTGCTTGAAAAAAATTAAAAAGAAATTCTGCCTTATGAATACACTAGAGTAACAGTAAAGCTTTATGTTTTGCTGAATTATTTTCATAGCACATTTACTGCCATCTGACGGATACAAGCTTAACAGCTCCATCTATTAGGCTCAGGTGCTCCTTACACAAGTCCAGTTTTAAAGAGAGAACTGCATAAGCTGTTTCACAAAAAGTAGTGTAGCTTCCTTGTTAAGGTAAAGTATGTGCACACAGTGAGGAAAACCTCTTTTGCTAGAAATAATTTTTACATGAGTCCAAAAAAATCCAAGATGTCTTGGTAAGAGTTTCTGCCAGGGAAATTAGAATCTCATCTCATGACACAGACTAGCAAAAGGAAGTTAAATTAAGTTCAGAATAACAGGGAAGCTGTTTGTAATAAAAACATACAAATTAAAATTTTAGTAAGAGGCAACAGTAATAAAGATAGCTTTAATTTAGGCTGGTTTAGAATATAAGCTAGAAAAGCGTTGGCATTTGGTTCAGGAAGAAAAATAAATCTTAGTTTTGTTAAGATTCACTATCACCAAATGCATGTGTGGAGTTAAAATAGTGACTATACTTAGTAAGACTTATTTCCAAGGAAGGAGTTTCAAGTGATAATCTTACCAAGAATCCTTTTTCCTCCACAGAAGAGTCCACTTGGCATTTTAACTTTAGATATATATGACCTTCCAAAGGAGACAAAACAGGAACCTGAAAAAAGTAAAATAATTAGTCATTTGATTTTGATACCTCTCAATATCTACTCTACCGGCTCAAGCAAGTCACCTGCACCAGAAAGTTAGCACTGTCAAGTTCTGAGGATCCACAGCCAGAAAGTAGTGATCAAGCAGGACAGTAATAATCAATGATTCTTTCAAGTTCATTGACAAGCTTTTCAAGATTTGTTAGTTTGCTCTGGATATATGCACAAGCACGCTTCTGTCTAGAAGCAACAGGCATGTTGGATGTTGGTTATAAACCAACAAGCAAGGTTATAAAAAACACATGGCAACAGTCCTCATCCTACAAGCTTCTGCCTCAGTTTGATGTTAAGCTGCTTAAAAACAAATAGGGTTTAAACAGGATTTGTATTTGGATGACATAAGCATTTCTGGTAGATACTGATGTTGTACTGCATATTCAGAAAAGTATTTGTACAAAAAAAAAAAAACAATGCCTGGAAGAAGAGAAAGTAACAAAAGTAGTTCTGGACTGTCACTCAAGGTGTGACACTATATGTTCCATCAGGAAGAGTAACAAATATTCCAACTCTTGCAAACTTCCAAACTGCAGTAAAATGCATTTCTGAATGAGGGCAGTAAGGAATTTTTGTCAATTCCCAATTTTGTGTGTTTTGGATTCCTTTCTATTTTGTGTTATACAGAAGCACTTACTTGGATTATGAAGAGTTTACTATCAAACAATTGTGTGACAGCACAGTAAAAGTGTTGTACAGCAAATTGAACACTTGTTATACAGAGCCTACACCACCATTACTAATTTAAAAAGGTCTCAGAACATCTTCCTGTACATGTAGTGTATGTATTACATTCTAGTTAACAATATATCCTTTTCAAAATGAAGTAGGGTGGAGGTAGCGAGAAGAAAGCAATCTGTTGAATAAACAGCTAAATGAAGAGAAAACTGAAGTCCGTAACTAGCCTAGCTTGCTTTCTGGTATGGTCATTCAGATATCCACCATAAGAAGGTGGCTTACTGTCAAGGAAAGTCTGTAATGAGACTCAAGATAACCCCCAAAAATCTGAAAAAAAAAAATCTTAGGTGAATTTGGATTACAAGTAGGAAATGATAGGCATCAAGCTTACCACCTTAATTTTGTGAGAAAACATCCATAAAATTCTTTTTCTTTTGAGATCCAAGGAGAGTTAGCTACATAAAGCTATTTTCAAAGATTAAAGAACAATTTTCTTTTAAGCACATTAATTTACATAATTCCTAAAAATGCAAAAATGCATACACCAGACAAAATATTTCAACGGCAAATTTGTATATAGATAAGAATTTCATTTTGATGGGCTTAGTACTTTCAAAACTTTAGTTCTTTTATGATTACTTTTTGCTTAAAATTTGCTTAAAAGTTGTATTCAAGCAATGTCTTGACCAAATAAGAAAAAAGATTTAGCTCCTGAGCAATATTAGTTTTCTTCAATGAGTTAAACCAATATTTAGCCTGCTAGTGGTTTTTCTATCAATCTCTGTCAGCACAGTAGTGAATTTTAAGTTCCATACAGCTCAACAAGAAACTGGCTTAAATTTCCTGGCTAACAAACTTTCAGAGAGACATCAAGACATCAATACGTTTTGAAGAAAAGCCCTTGTCTAGTCAGCCACGAAGACAAGAGACAAGCTAGTTAAGGAAAGCTAGTTAAGGAAAAGCCCTAGGGGTCTTAACTGAATTCTATCAGCATCCTTAGCATTGTACAATACAAGAAGTCAAATTCCTCCTTTTTTTTTTTTATGGCTCCTAGCATCTCATTATAAAAAAGTGCTTTAAAAGACATTAAGTATACATTAGAATTTTTTAAAACTGCAAGAGATTAGAGGGCAGACAGATGTAAGCAACATGCATTAGGAAGCAGTTTCCTATTTAGTTATAAACTAAGCAATCATAGCAACCTTATCCTGGAACATATAGCTTAGTAGTTCTTTTTCCTCCCCTTCAAAATTCATCTATGGAAAAAAGAAACACACTCAATGTGGTCCATACAAGGTTAAAGGCTGTTTGTTTGTTTGGGGGAGGGGGAGTGTGTGTGAGGAAGAACAGTTACATGACTGGATTTTAATCCTATCTACTCTGAATTTTAGCTGTGCATGACATGCCTAGGAGGAATGAAATTCAAAACCCATTGAGTTGGCAGTTTATTTCATATTAGAAATGAGTGGAGCCAAGTTTAAGAGCAGCTGTTCAGTGCAAGCACAGGCCACAGCAAAACTGAAGCTTTGCAGAGGTCATAATTTCACAAAAAGCTAACTGAAATTGGGAAATTCTTATTCACAACTGTTGAAGTCATGCACCTGGAAGAAATTAACCCAATCATGTTTTCACATTTTCTCCATAATCCTATTTGAACACTGTGTTTATACTATGGTTACCTCATCCAGCCCAGTGTTCTGTCCTAAAAAGAGTAAATTAAAAAGGCTCAAATCGTCATTGCCAAATATGAAGTAAAAGCTGTTTCCCTTAACACCCAGAGCAATGGGTTTTCAATAACTAAGTCACATGCAAAATGATATCTATGTGTAACTCTTGCTACGGGGAATGTTTGTGCTGAAGAAACAAAGCTGGTACACATATAGTAGCAGTACAATTCAACTGTAAGTTCTGCAGACTGTTTCAGTAGAGGAGTCAGCTTTTATACATAGAAGTAAATCTTCTGAAGAGCAAATTTGGATTATCCTGTTCTTTTGTTTTTAATCTTGTGCACAAACCACTATTCTTGTTGCATCAAATCTTGTCTGAAGCTATAATTGCAATACTATAATCATCATAAGCTAATTAGTCTAGAAGAAAATTTCTTCTGACTCTGCTGTTTGGATAAAGTTGCAATTTAGTACTGGCATAATCTGTTGCAGCTTCAAAATTAATTTAAATTAGCTTAGAATAGCTGCTGGCATAAACACCTATTAAAATAGCTTTTAGGTGCAAGAAGTTACAAGGTTAGAGTTTACAATGAATGCAATAATTTTTTTTTTTGTAACTTGTAATGGTAAGAGCCAATAAACATTGTTTAGACAGGGAACTAGGGTATAAAACTTGATAATAGCTCTCAAAAAATAAAGATCGTTTGTTTCTACAAATTTAATTAGGATGAGAAAAACTCACATGCCTAAAGAAACTTATACTGCTAACTATATTCATCTGGGAGTAACTTCATTATTAAATATACTAAATATACTCAGCTACTTAATAATACATTATTTGACAGTAAAAGCAACAAGCAATATGAAGACTATGTAGAGAGATGCCAACTGCATACATTAATTTTGCCAGCAACAGCAATCAGTAACCAAACATATTCGCTATCTTTGCACAGATGTACCATACATTGGGCTATGGAGAAGAGCCAACACCTATCATAAAGTCTTTTTCTGTTGTATCTTAAAAAGACAGTTCAGTCATCTGAAGTTAATACACGTAAAATTTGTATGTTTATATAGATACTTACATGCATACAAACATTTATGTATGTAGTGATTTCATTTCTAGAGCAGGAATTTTGCCTGGAAACAGTAAACTCAGGCTCATTCATTTCATTCTAATGGTGTGCAATTATCTTTAGATTAGTAAACAGTAATTTCCATTACCTTTTCCAAAGCAAATTTGGCATTTCCTACAGAAGACAAGGATAGCTTGTGGGATCCAACAAGGATGAAATTAGTAGTGCGGACTGCATTAGGGCTGCCTGGACTGGCCATAGCTGTGGAGAAAAGTTCAAGGCAAGTTGTAATACAACATGCAACCAAGATGCTGCAGTATGTAAGTGGCCACATATGTGCTACTGTATAAATGCCCTACCCAGAAGCACTCTTTGCAATACAGCCCAACAGCACATTTAGACTGGATCTTTGTATACCCCATTGCTCCACAGCAGACCTTTTCTTTGTTAAGAAGCTTTGAAACATTCACAAAGGATAAAATAATTCACTTTAAGAGGTGTGAGGGGGACAGAGCACACTCTAGGGCATACAACAAAGCACAGATACTCTGCAATAGGGACTCAGGAAGAGATTAAGAGATTTGGAAATCAAATAACACACTGCAGTCTTCCAGAATTTGCATGCCTGTATTTCTGTACCAATAGAAACAAGCCATATAGCTTAGGCACAGGGATCAGACTAGTTGCAGCAGCATTGTAGACATCTCAGAGTTAGCTCATGAGCTCCTTATTGCTACAATTTTGTACTAAAGGTAGCTCAAGTATGTCATACTTAATGTATAACCCATTTTTAAGTAGTCAGAGAAACTCATAGATGCTATTCTTCTCCCCAAGTGTAAGAAAAACATGTTAAAAACACTACTTAAAAATGCTTCATAATCTGTTCATATTTTCAAGAATCTCCAAGTTTGCTCTAAATTACATTGTTGATATGAGGCTGTAGTTTACAAAGAAGTTTGGTTTTGCAAAGAAGTTCCACCAAACATAGTAACTTAGATATAATACTTAGCAATTTTAACTGGCAAACTGGCCTAATTCTGCATTTATTAAAGGGAATTATCATGGTACCAGTATCATTTATTAATACACCACTATTAATAGCAATGTTATTATTTATGTTGGTACAACATGCTTAGATTCTGCTTACCTGGAGTAAGAAGGGTGCTTTTCTAGAAAGAGAGAAAAACAAAAGCTTAGAGGGAAAATAGTTTAAGAATTCTACGGAAGACTAAGTTAGATTGAGAGAAACTAAATTTGAATTAAAAAAAAATGAAATCTAGCTAAACACATACTAACTGCATATTTTCAGCATCATGTATTCAAAGCTGCTACCTATTTCTTGAGCTGATGCTGAAGAGTTTGGCAGAAAGCTACAGAGTTTACAGTTTCAAGTATGGGACACAAAAAGCCTGTTACAGGCACAACCTTATTAAGGTATGGGAATACAGCCTTTGGAAGTAGTCATACTGAGAGCTTGTTACAATATTACATTCATACTTACAGAGGTAATAGACGTTAATAATCTCTTTGGAGTGATAACCTGAAAAAAACACACAATGAATGCATTTGGATTTTGTGCTACTTAAGTTGTCCATTACATTAACATGAAAGTTAGACTTTAAGGCTTATCATCTAAATCAATTTTGAACAGATACTAGCTCTTGTTATGAGACAGTCTTGTTTTTTGAACCCAGAGTGACTGTAGTGACTTTCAGTGGAAAAAATGCTATGCATCAAAGATTTACTGCAGAAAAGTTTATACTAGTCTATTGCATACTTATGCATCTGAAAAAGCAGTGTTGGTAGACCTTTTTTTTTCTGCAACATGGCTTCAAAGTTGTATTTGCTTATTAAAGATAGATATTAACAAATACAGAAATGTCCAGTGTGCTGCTGTTGTACATTATCTATATTTCCAGGTGAAAGTCCCAAAGTTTGAGATGAGACTGTATATTAAAAATAAATTAAAATTATGTATGCATCTATTCTTGAACCTGAAAGACAAATGCAAAACTTGTCAAAAAGCAGCTACAGTATGCCATCAACCTCACATTAGCATCTTACCTTGAGTGCCACAAAAACGTTCATTATTAAGTGAAGATTTCTGTAAACTAAGACACAGGACAGAAAAACCCTGGACTTCAAACTGGTTTTATCAGGGGATAGGTGGAAGCATGTTTTCACTGTAATACGGAAGTAAAAATTTAAGGAATTTACTGTTCTCAGAGACAGGTTTTAATCATTCATCTCATTTTCTTTGAAAGATGTTCAAGTTCCTCATTTTTACAATGAAACATCTTAAAAAGGAGGAAATGGGACCTGGAACTGTCAAAACATTACGTGCCCAACTGCTGGGATGGCAAGCAGAAAATCACCTCCAGTGAGCTACTGGCTTGTTTTGGGTCACAAAGCCTTAACGAAGCACAAACAGTTGACATGTGCATGCTATGAAGGCTGAAGCACTTACTTCCAAGACATTATTAAAACATTTGCTTGCTTTAGAAATAAGCACCTATTGCTTTTACTTAATACTGGAAAGAAAAAAAGCATTGTGGTTGAACAATAGAACTTTTAAGACAAATCAAACTGCAGGGTATGGCATACTGACTTATGGAATTTAAGTAAAATGGAGAAAAAGGGTAAATCATTATCAAGTACAACCATACTTATTAAATAAAAAGTCTGCAAAGCACAGCATTTTGCAGAATTAATAAGACTGTGTCTCCCCAAATGGATTTCAGATTCAAAGCGCTGCAGATCCAATCCACTAATAGCTGCAGGATTCTTTAACCCATCTGTTATTGAAGATGTTCCATAAAAGAACAAGAGTGAAAACAACAGATTGTCTAAAACTATTAGTCAGTTATCCCTGAAAACTGCAGTCATCTTAGTGTACCTTCTATTGAAATACAACATAGTAATTTTCATGTTCCACTTACCTTAGATTTATTTGCCTTTTTCCTTTTATCAGTGCTTGCAACTTCTTTTCTCTGCACCTGTAATGCAAGAAGGTATCAAGAAAGCATGACACACCGTTCTCCCTTATGTATCCTTTTGACAGAGACTGATACATACCAAACTGTAAACTTCTAGATTTATTTCAAAGTCATTTGACACATCATGCCTAGAAGGGAGAAGTGGAAAACGAGTTAAACCACAGACTGAAACAAGGAAGGCTTTGTTGTTCTTGTTGTTAAGTGTTACTCATTGCTTCTTCCCCCCTCCTGTTCCCTAAAACTCTGCAAGGAGCAGCTAGGAATATCTAGGTTCTACTCAAAAGAGGCTTAGATTGACAATTAGTCAGTGCTACCACTCTTATTAGTAAGCCTTTGTTCCTACAGGTCAATAGGGATGTCTGAAATTTATTCACTTCTGCAATACTACTCCCCAGTGCAAGCAGCATTGCTGTTCCTAAAACCTCAAGGCTTACTATGAGATGCTTTCTAGAACTCCAAGAACAAAAGTGAAGGAGGTATAAGGGGTAGGAAGAACACATCTACCATTTCTCAAAATGCACTCCTTCAGTCCACATTTCCACAAAGAGAGATTGCTTTCTAAATAAATAGCTTTAAGTGAAAATCCTAGTTGTGCTGGACTTTAAAGTGTTGGTGTTTTTTTTAAAAAAAAAAAAAAAAAAATTTGTACTCGCATCCTTTTAGCTAACATTTGAGAACTGAAGCTTTAGTTTTAACAATACTATTTGAGACACCAAAACCAAATAGCTATATAAAATGTTAGTTGCTGCAGAAGAAACACCATCTCAGAGAGCAATTTATTCATCACTAGAGGTTCCATAGGAGAACAACCATAGAAAAAGCAACAGACAAATTAGCTGATGAATGGTGGAATAAATCTAGATTACTCTTTTGAAGAGAGTGCATTCTAGCTATTTCTTAAGGCTAGAAACACTCACAATGCAAGGCCTCACCCTATTTGTTTGCAGAATAAAGCATTCTTATATAAAAATGTTATTGAAAATATTAATATATGCTCCATCAGAGATGAAACCAGTTTCAGAAGTATAGAACTGGTTCCAGAAGTTTCTTTACACTTATACTTACATAGTAAATGTTGTAGTAAAGGTAAGAGCATCTCCATTCAGGGAGCTGGCAGTACTTGCTAACGGAGTTGCAACCATATTTTCTGCTCCAGATCTCAGTATTATCACATAGTAGTAGCTTGCTGCTTCTGTAAATATATTTCATATTGTTTAGACGGCTTTATTAGCACAAGTTGTCCAAGTATCCAAATAAATCTAAAGTACCATACTGCTATTAAACATGCCTCTGTTTCATCCCACTTCCACATTTGTATTTAGTTGAGATTCACTTATAAACTAATTCTGAAAACAAGTTATTTTTCCTAATGTGTTCACTACTAGAATCATCTTCACAGAATTCACAAGTGCATTATGGCCTTACACATCTCAGGCCAGACCTATACTATCCAGTACATGAGAAGAAAGAGGAAGAACTTTCAGTCAGACTCAGAAGTTATTCTTAGTTCCTTATTCCCTAGGCCTACCAGCTTAACAACACATCAGCTTTTACTCTTTTGCCCATTCTCATAGTTTTCAATCCTGTGAATGAACTTGTTGTCCATTTCCCTAACTTTTCACATAAAGAAAAAGACTATAAGAGCTTATGTATCTCAGTAGTGTCAGATGACTTGAAGGTTTGGTGTTTGTGTACCAAGTTGATGCATTGCATAATGTCATATTAAAAACAAAACAGTTTGGTTGGTCTGTTATGCAGGACCAGTCAGCTTTCAGAACAAGTGGTCTACAGTCCAGTAAGCATCAGTTTGTAGCCTTTATATCTGGCATTCTCTTCAGAGATAATGATTCATAGAGATTGTTCTGGTGCACAGTATATAGCAAATGCTGCACTTCCAAAATACAAATTTGATGACAATTAATTCTTAGTTGTTTGTTTAGGGAATTCAATTGCAAGAATTACTGAAACAAACTAAACTATTTTGTAACCACTAAAGAGATTTTTCTATAAACACAGATGAATTCTCTCATATAACAAGAACTGTACCATGTCAGGAGGTTAGACTATGTCAGGTATTCTCATTTATGTTCTTTGCAATATGTATTTGCAGATTCTTTAAACAATCACTTGACAAAGAAGCTTACTAAGGTCCAGAGACTATCCTGGAACAACAAAGAGAGATTCTTCTCAGAAAGTGGTCAAGCATTGGAATGGGTTGCCCAGGGAGGTGTTGGAATCACTATCCCTGGGTGTGTTTAAGGAAAGGGTAGACATGGTACTTAGGGACATGGTTTAGTGGGTGACATTGGTAGTAGTGTGATTGTTGGACCAGGTGATCTTGGAAGTCTTTTCCAACCCCAATGATTTTATGATTCCCAGATATTACTCTAGAACAAATGAAAAAAATACCCACTTTAATGACTTAAATAGAGCAAGATAGTAGATGACTAGTATTTATAAGTTAAGTATTTTGGAGTGTTAACAGGACAAAAAAAGTATTTAGTCACTATTTCAGAGCACCACAGAAGTCAGAATTTACGTAATGATATTTCGTACTAGACTTCCATCCATGGAAAAATTCCAAGGCAGTAAGAAAGGCCTGAAACAAAAGTTTTAATTCCTTCCCAATAAGTTAGAAAAAGGTATTTATGTGGTTCTTTAAGATTGGGCTGGGAAAGTCACTCTAAGTTTTTTGAGCATTACAAGCCAGAAGACGATGACACTAAAAAGAGACCAGGGAAAAAAAAAAAAAAGATATTGAAATCTTAGCCAAAACCAGACTGATTAAGTGTACTTGCTGGGTTTTCCATTGCACCCAGTGTGTTCTGAGGATCACCAAAACACAGGACAAGAAAAAAAAAAAGTAAAAAAAAGAAGAATAAAACAAATCTATGTAGGGAAACTGGGGAAACAGTGAGAGAAGTTGTGTAACTTTCAGTTGTTACCTGGTTTTTGAACTGTACCACAAACAAAGTCTGCTTTTAGAGGTAGACGCATTTCTGAAATGGAAACAGATCCCCTGGATGGAGTAAACTCAGAAGATGCGGAAGCAGCTTTATTTCTTTTAAGAGGTCCCTCGCTCTTAAGTTTATTTAATTCTTCCAATAAAGCAGTTCTCTTCTCAGCTGTGTAGAGAAATTAATGAATTATAGTTGTAAGAGGAGTAAGTATTTTTTTTGTAACCTCAGGTATGCAAAATGCAACAGAAATGTTGTTAATTGCCTTTCAAAAAAGTAGGAATATTTGGGACAAGAAAGATATCAGAAGTATTTTCCTGCCTACTGGAAAAATTGGGACAGAATAGGTATTCTTTTTCCACATGAAGAGCTATAAATCGGCAAGTACAAGGTAACGTCATAAATGGATTTTTCAGGATATAATTCTTCTGAGAGAGCGTTCACACTCTAAAGAATCTGACTTGCATCTAAAAACCTACTTGCAAGGAGAAGTAGTCTCTCTGCTTCTGCTTCCTCTTGTGACCCTTTTCCATGTTCTTCATCAAAACAGCAATTCAGAGCTTGGCTGGCTTGATAAATCACTGTCTGCTGCATGTTAATCTCATTATTCAGCTCCTACAGTAAAATAGTGGTCAAAATAATTAGAAAAAAGGCTTTACAGTTACATCAAAAAAATGAAACTGAATGCCTTGAGGCTAACATTTTAGCTATGCTTCAGAAAAGTTACAAAGTAAACCACAAAAAAAAAAAAACTTGTCATTCACAGTTTTACTTCTGCAAACACATACTCCAGCTCAACTTTTTTCTATCCCAGAGGTAATTTAAATATGGCAGTAAGTATGTATGTTATATATCCAGGATAGTCTTCCCTTTGACCACTGGCAGCAGCCACTAAACAGAAAATCAACAGCATACATGAGGCACCAGTGAAGATCAGAATACTGTCTCCTGAAAGCATGTAGCTGTGAATCCCACCTAAATCAGAGACAACAAAATATAATTGTCTTTTAAAAAATAATTGTCTTTTAAAAAAAAAAGTCTTGTTTTCTTCAGACAAGTACTTTATAGTGTGATCCTATTAAAGGACACATTAGCTCATCAAGTTATGTTGTATGATTCCATAATATTAAGGCTTTATGCACAACCACCTAATTTAACATACCCACTTGAAACAGCAAATGTTTTGGTCATTTGCAGGTTGAATTGAGTTAAGAAATATTACATCAGCAGAAAGATTTTTAAAACATGAGATACCTGCATCTTCTTTTTGATATTGATTTGATCAGATGGCCCATTCTTTTTTGTTTCCAGTTTGGAAGTAACATCTTCTTTGCGAACAATGACTTGCTTTATTGAAGGACGATCTACTTCTTTAAGTCTTTGAGATCTATACGCATCAACACTTTTAAAGCAGGGAACAGCGTTAAATGTGTTTTGCATATTTGCCAAGCATTTTTATACATACACACTTTTATTTATGCACCTACATACATATATCAGTCAATGTCTTCCATTGTGGCTAAACAATTCTAAAAATAAAAGTACTCAATTCATTTTAAATTTAAGCAACAAGTCACAGGGGTGACCTTTGGTAAAGGCTGAGAACTTTAAAAAGCTTCTTTTGTAGTTTAAGCAGCATCTTCCATTAGAAGAGTTAAAAAATGCCATGCAGCATCTTAGCTCATGTACTTACAGAATCTTTTTGATTTCATTACCTATACAGGAGGTTGCGATCTTCTGACGTAGAGCTAATACTGTCTCCTGAATCTGCCCTGGGGACTTCAGTCCTTTGGAACTTATCAGACTTCAGACTTACATCACTGACACTGCTATCCCCACCAATTGACTTACAAGGAGAAACAAAGGCCTAGGGAGATGAAAAAGTTGTAATACAAATATCTGTTCATGTTAACCATGATGTATTTCGTCTTACCTTATACGTTTTACGATCACGTATATGCATTAAGTTTAGAGGAAGCTGAATACTGTTTAAGCAGATAGTTTACAAATATTTCCTAGGATGTGGTAGGAACACTATTTTTGTTTTTTAAAGATGCTAACAGATCAACTTCCAGCACTTTTCACCCTTAGTTCTCATACTAGTGCAATTAAATAATTAATATCTTCACTAGCAGCTGCTCCATTAAATGCACACATACAAGTCCAGCATGAGTAATAGATCTAAATATTAAAGTTTGATTTAGCAAAAGCTAAATCACTTGTTCAGCATAGCATATTAGATGCTATTTTATTTCCAGAGAAAAAAAAGCTTCAGAAGTTTTACTTATTATGCTTTCATTAGCAAAGTGTCATTTGACTTTAGTATTTGCCCAGGTATCACAATACACTAAAACATAATTGTTCACAAGTAAGCATCACATCTCTTTAAAAGAAAGAAGCCCTTCCCCATCTCCCAAGAGTTCTCACCTCTTGACCAACAGATTCCACTAGAGGAGTTAACAGAGACATTGATGAAATATTCAGTGACTCTTCCTGCTCATCCTCATCACTTTCACCTTCTAGGCTCATGCTCATTTCTTTCTTCAGCTTTTCTATGTCTGGACCATCCTCTTGAAGAATTTCAAAGATTTCACTTATAACTTTTGAGCTATTCATCTCATCATCCACACTCATTTCAACTTCATGTACATCATCTGAAAGGGGATGTTTAAAAAATATTAGTAGCATCAAGACAAAGAATTTCTGTTTATATAATTATGAGACTAAAGAGTTGACAGACAAACCATTTTCACTTTTCAATCAAGATCAATTAAAAAGCACTATAGTCATGCAAGTAGAATCCTAAGTTTTACTTCCATCCTCATTTTTACATGCTATTAGTCCATAAGCTGCATAATTCCCCAATGGTGATGCAGAGAAGCAAGACAAAGATGCACTTGTTAGACAAATTGCAACATGTTAACTGAAGCAAATCTGAAACTGCAGTCTCCCATAGTACACTAGTTATTGCTGTCCGTTCCCAGATGTTTAGCGTCAGTTTGGGTAAGACAAGAATTGTGTCAGATTTACATAAAACAAGTCAGGAAACTGATTACAAAGCATATACACGAGTGACAGCAAATGTAGGGAATTCGTTTTTCAGACCTGAAAGATATTAACACTGGTGGACAAGTGAGAACTGGTAGCTAAGTGCATTCATATATATATAATCAATACAAACCATTTGGTTTCTCAGCAAGTTGCTTAAGATGAGAGACAGACACCGCTTTCACAGGGCTCTTTGGCTCAGTAATCTTCAGAGGACTGGAATTATCAGTCTCTTCACATTTAGGAGCATCTGAGAAATTCATCAAAAAGGTCAGTGAAGGTTGTCTAGCCTTTTGTTTTATTTAAAGTATTGAGTTTTGGAAGATTGTTAATATAGCTGACAACTTACAAAAACACTGCTAAATCAAGTTACATTGCTGTCAAAAAGAGTATCAGAATACATATCCACAACAACCAGTGCAGCTAGACTTCTGTATCATCAGAAAATTGATAGCATGAGAAAAAATGCTGAAACCATAGCACAGTGCAACCACTCAAGTAAAACGGAATTACAACAAAAAACACCACACCCAAGCCCAACCTAAAAGCAGCATATTATTCTGCATTTATAGACATGCGCTTGAGAGCCTGTTTGCCCATAAAGTGTATGAGCAGCATTTAAAGAAGTTCACTGTTTTCAGAGAACTCAAGGCTCATCCACTCACTGAACATCAGATAGGATGTCACAAGCATCTCAATTCTTTTCATATCTCCTACTAAAATAATTAATGTCATAACATGATACTGACAAGGAAAGTTTGTATAAGTTTGGATACTGAGGTACAGTGTAAATGAAGTCTGTAACCGGCCATTCTCACTCACTGTGTAAACTTAGCATACATGAAGATGTGAAACATCAGTAAACCTACTGAGAAACAAAGGCAGTCTGCCTTGGCAACCCTTCAAGCAGTACAGGGGTACAGAATGCTATTGTATGAGAAGATTTTTGAGATGATTTAGGCAAATCAGCAACCAAATAAGGTTATACTGAGGTCCAGTTCCACACATCAGTACTACTATCCTCTTTATCCATGTATGAATGCTAAGGGCAATACTTCAGTCCAGTATTAACCACAGACAGTGACAGTTCTCACCTGAAGATTCTACACTGGGAGACCTTGGCGGCCTGTCATCTGCTGATCCAGAAGCGGTGGTGTCTGAACGAGGAGAACGTTTTGGAGTAGCTTGAGATGGGCTATCCTGCCAAAAACAAGAATATAATATGTTCAGGTGCCTGTGTTCAAAGTGACTAATAAATACTGCCTGAGACAAACATGCTGCAGTACCTGCTAGAAAAAAAGAGATTACCTATCCGATATCAAGAAGAACCCTATTTAAGAAAGTCAGATGAAGTAACAAATATAAATTGAGTGGTTGTGTGAAGAGCTTTTAGGATGGTCTTTTTTTGGGGTGGGGGAGATATAATATTTATATATTAAAAATAAGGCCACATTTCTTACATAAGATTATAAGTAGTAGTACATTAACCATCAAAAATAAATCATTCAGCTCAAATCAGTATCACTTGTCTGATTCTATTAGAGGAAAAAATCCAATGCTTCATTTATAATCATACAATGTACTTGAAAAGCAGTCTTGTGTAGCATGGGTATTTATAAAACTTAGATTTTCATCTTTTATCTACATTTGTGCCTCTACCTCCGTGTTCAGATCACATAAAAGCAATTCACACATCTTTGATGCATACAGTTAGCACATTACCATTTTAGCTTCTGGAAGTTTTCTCTTAGAACTTTCACTTTTCTCTGTGCCCCACAGATTGCCCCTGTCAAACCGGCCACGAATACATGCAAGTTCTCGTTCACGTTCCTAAGCAAATAAAAGCGGATAGGTGAAAAGTTGACAGCTTTAAGACATTGAGACAATTGATATTCCTCAGGCAGGTGGAATCTTCCTCAAGCTTATATACAAGCTATGAATGTAGCAAGTCATACCTGCTTAAGCTGAAGCGCTAAACTGGCAGTAGAGGAATTTTCATGTTGTTTGAGAAGCCTTTCCTGGATTGTCCGTGTATTTGGAGTGACAATGGGTGTTCTGTACCCTGGTGTATTCGTAGCAGGACTGTGTGCACTATACTCTTGACAGTGTTCTCCAAAGCGTTCCAGGAAGGGCTTAATTCCTGATCCTCCTACAAGAACAATTATCTTGCTTTAAAAGAAAATTAAACAGAAAATAACAGTTCTACATCCCACTGAATGTTCTCAGTGAAATAATTAAGATGTCTCCTTTAGGGCTCTTAGTGTTACATTTTATACAAACTAAACTTGAAGTGCCAGTCACTGCTATAACACAACGCTGAAGTTATTAAAGAAGCAAATCAGAGCAAATAGATGTCCTTCTCTAAGTTCCACATCCGATACACCAGTTTATTACTCCAATTGGTCTGCTTTTTCCAGTATTTCCTCTAAACCAACCTCATTTGCATCTTTCATGTGAACGAGCATCCTACAACATAAGGGGGATACATTGTTTGAAATCCACTTCACTTTATCAAGTTGTCGGCTTATTTAGAGACATGCAATTGCTCTTTTGGCCCTCATTTCAAGGAGTTCAGGCTGCCATTCTACGTTTCTAACCCAGCAAGCAGTTGAATGTAAAACTGGGGAAGACCAATTGCTCTAACACCAGTGCTTATCACTAAAAGGAGAGATACTATGCAAAATTAGAGCATCTACATGGCCTTCAAGATTGAAGTATTTACTTCTGATTTCTTCTAACATACCCATGCTCTTTCTTTTACTTCTTATCTATAGGATACTTGTTATAACCAACAATTGCAAATAAGTTTTAAATTGTCTGAACTAATGTTAGATGCATACATTTTTGCATAAATAAGAGTTGGATTGGTTTTGCTTTCAAGGATTACTAAGAATACATCAAAAAACACCCTTGCAAAATAGAAAGCTGTACAGCTTCCAATTATCATAGACTTCTTCAGTACTTTACTGGAGTTATATCAGATAACGTATGTTTCCTGCTCTATTACCGTAAGTTTTTAACTAGCATGTAGTTTTTCTACACAGGTGGTTTGAACAAGGATTCATTGCAGCTGAAAAACAGCTTACCTGGTGTTGTGGGTTTATCCTTAGGTTCCAGTTGCACATGTGTTCCTTTGAGTGGCTTTTCTTTGGACTGAACTGGTTGAGACAAAGGTGATTTTACTGGTTGTGTAAGTTTTTCAATTTTCTGGCTGTAGGGATTGTCTATTAGTGGCTGTCGCACTTCAGATTCCTTAGAGGTGGGAAGAGTGATGCTCGAGGATTGTGTTATAAAATTATTTGAATCCTTAACCAGAAAAATAAAAGGAGTAACATTAAAGTGTGACTGCACAATCATTCTCTGAAGATGAAAGTGAAAAAACATTCTGCACAGCATGCTATAAAACACATTTCATCACAAATAGAAAGAACTGACAATGTTGTACAATGTTTAAGGCATCTTGATCCAGTGTTTCAAATTGTTTCAGTATTTGATTCCAGGGTTGTTGGTTTTTTTTGCCAGCTACATCAGGTAGTTTCTCATATTTCCCTAAACAAGATAAGGCATGGCAGATAATTGCCATTTCCTAAAAGGAACAATAAGCATTTGGCACTATTAATTTCAGCAGGCTGACTGAATTTTCATGCAACATTAATATTTAGAGTTTCAGACAGTTAACTACATGAAGTTATAGTGAAACCCCAAAAGGTTATTTGTTACTTTAAGAAACCCCTTGTGATAATCAAAAGGGCAGCAATTCATTACTGTGATACCGACACTTACAAGGCTCATACACTCAGCTTTCAGTCTCAAAAAAATAAGTCTAAGCTGTTTCAGGTCTGCTGTTAAGAAAAGAACATGTGGGATTGCAATACAGGAAAATCAACTAAGACTGTTCATGCTAAAAATGTAAGTTAGTTAGCAACATTCAAATTAAACAGGTATGAGTTAACACTTGTCCCCCCAGTACCCAAATCAATTCTTAATCAGCAGTTAATCAGACACTCACCGCTATCTTTGAGTTTGCTGGTTTATTAATAGAAGCCTCAACAAGCCTTTGAGAACAGGATGCAGCTTCCTGCTTTACACTGCTACTATTGATTCTAGCAGATGCTCCACTTGTAGTGGACAATTTGGATAAACAAGTAGTGCCAGGCTGTTCTTGTGCATTGTTTTGCTTTGCAGATGGATGACTTAGGTCATCTTCCCAGGAGCCAATTGTAGCAGCAAGGTTAGCTAAACGGCCCCTTCTCCCAGTAGTAGTATTGCTCCCCAGAGCATTAGCTGTCTGCTTTGGTGGAGAAACAGGAATGTCTTTTGACTGGAGGGGGGACAGAGGAGCACATTCTGAGGGATCTGAAAAAGAGAACACACATTTTTCTAATAAAATATATGGAGATTATTTGCATTTCGCTCTATGTTGAATTTATCAGAAGTTAAATGCTCTGAAAGCCCTGAGACTAACCAAGTTAAAGCTTATTGCAAAGCCAACACTTTCAACCAAGCAGTTTACTAGTTTCACATCACCGTTGGAATGAGCTTTACGCTAGTAGCAAAAAGATGTCTAAAACTCAGCTGTAGTCAGCTTCATTATTTTAGGCCTTTTCCAGTGCTGCCTACAAGAATTCTGTATGAAAACATTAACATTCTCACACACACAAAAATTGTCTACTACCACACATTGTCATCTATACAAACACTGAAAGACACCAGTACTATTTACCAAGTGAAACATACCCTCACTATCCCAGCAGCGTCGCTGTTCTGCCAGTTTCTGCATACGTGTTTTGACTGAAAGGGCTGCAGAAGTTTCTGACTTGGTGTTTGTTTTTCCTTTCTCAAGAGGCTGAGCCATTGAAGCTCTGTTAGATGTAGTCATGTGTGACTCTGAAGTCACCTCAGGAGAACGATGGCTTGTGGAATCTGAAGGAACAGGCTGTACATTCTCTGTACTGGAAGCTTGAGTCTCCATATTGCTTGAGCAGAGCCTCTTTGATGGTGACGGTTTAGTACTAGGTTTCACTTTATAGGTGAAAGTATTCGTGCAAATTAGTATTCAGATAATCAAAACATTCTCAGAGACTGTACAAAATTGCAATGCAAACAAAGTTAAGATGAATAATCTAATAAGCCTTTTAAAATCTGGCATGATCTTCAGCATTATATGATTATTTTAAAATAGCTTACTAATTATTTAGAGCAGCAGCTTTCAGGTTAAGCTAAGCATTAACCATACTCCTTCAGGTTAACTGCATCCATTGCTGTTTACTTTACAATAACCACTGAAGGGTTTTCACTTGTCATCAAAATAAAATAAAATGAGACTAGCATCAAGAGACATACAAAAAGCTTAATAAAGATTACCTTCTTCACCCGGAAAAGATGCCTGGTTACCAGTTTCTAGCAGGGGCTCTCTGACCCTCTTGGTCTGCACTGTAGGTCTCGCTCCCATGTTGGGCCGCTCAGCCATTTTCTTCTGCAGGTTCTCTCGCCTTGCCCGGGTTCGTTCAAGCAGTTTCTGAGTCAGTAAATCACGTTACTATACGCTCCAGTTTTTACTGGTAACAGTTCAAACTAAAAATATTTGAATTTTTACTGTCATAAGCATATACCAATATCCACAATACCAGAAATGTATAATAATTACATTAAGACAGATACGGCTCTCAGCTGCTGATAACTGATCCCTGTACTGCAATGCTACAGAAACATTTAAAGTTTGACTTCCTGATTAGCTATCCCTACCTCCTCCTGCAGACAGAACAAAACAAACATGTTTTCTACACTGTCATCTATATGGTTTTTCCAGCTTTCTCCCGTTCCTCACTGCAATAAGCCTTGATCTCCACACTTCTATGTCACCATTACAACACACACAGTTTCTCCCATTTTCAACAAGTTAGATATGAGTTAACTCACACTGTGGCAAATTCCAAGCTACCTTCTTTCTGTCTGGCTGGCCAGTTCACATTTGTAGGTTATCTGAAGGGTTTGGGCCTACAAAACAGATACCAGGCTCCAACACTTTCTTCATTGATTTGGGTCTTATCACCTAGCCACACAATTTCATGAAAACTGCTGAAAGTTTGAGACATCTACTGTTAAATTATAAACAGATACAGCTAACCAATACATTTCAAGTTCCAGTTATTAAATCAGTTAAGTGTCTCCCATTAGCTTGGTTTTCAAAGAAAATCAAGCTAGAGCAACAAGCAATGGCAAAAATGGAGAAAAGAGACTTCTGTAGACCCTGAAGTAATCAGAAACATTAGATAGTAATTTCATTTTTTCACTGAAAAATAAGAGGTTGTTAAAATACAGGAAAAAAGTGGCTATTGCACCATCTGAATCAAAGGTGAACTTATTTTTAAGAAATAGTTAATGTCATAGCTGTCTGTATAAATGTACAGGAGATTTATCACAATCCATTTTATGCAGGAAAACTTGTGATGAAGTGTCAAACTTTAAGAAGTTCTTTCGTTCAATACCTTTTGGAACTTGGCATAATATAATCATATACCATATGAAATAGCTGTTTCTATGGATGTTCTTCTACAATAGCAGAGAGTAATTCCTTTTAGCATCCAAGTTTGAAATAGTATTTTTTTATACTGCATTCATAAATCAAGGTAACTGTTTGATCACATCTAAATAATGCTTCGTTACTACTTTGATCTAAGTTTCAATGCACTTTGAGACAAGAAACTGTGTGGTCAAACCAATGGCCTTTAAAGGGAAGCATATAAACTGCACTTGTTTGGTGGCACATAAGTTATTGTATGAACTGTGCCAGCCATTATGTGTCCTGTCACATAGCAATTAAATACACATTTCACATTTTTATCTGTCTAAGGCTGAAGTCTTACACAATGTTTTATTGTAGGGCTATACAGGACAAACGGAACATCAATCTCAACAGTTTTCTGAGAAAGCCTATTCCCTAGCTTCCAAAGAAGATGGGGAAAATTTTTAAATAGAAACAGAAACACAAAGTACTAGGAGTGCCTTCACTACAAGTTGCATACAGTTGTGTCCACAGCCAGTTTTCTTACTCCAAGCCCCAAAAGGCAGAGCTACAAAGCATTCAGATGATACACACAAATAAAACATAGGCTGTACAAATTAACAGTGCTTCTTGCACAAACCTGAGTACATCTTCCAAAACAATGTTTCTACAGTTCTATTCAAATGCAGTTGCATTCCTTTCCTTTGGTAGTTGAGTAGAATAGAGTTTCAGTTGCTACAATGCGGATGTCATTTCACAGGAATGCACGCCTCCGTTGTTGATCTCCAAATCCCATTGGCTTTTTCCACCTCAAATTTTCCATGCAACTGCCGTAATTCAAACTCTGCTATTACGCATGATGAGCAAGCCAGTTACCAGAATTTAAGACTTACTTTTCAAGTTCATCATAAAGGTATTTACTACCAGTACATTCTCTGTGTGTTCTGATGACAGCCAACATTTCAGAATAGGACATACCTATTTATATCTAGAAATTTGAAAGCTATTACATCATACTTAGAGGATTCACGGTTTGCATTGCAAAGGCACCTTCTAAAAATCAGAAAATATGTTCCCACTTTAAATGCTGACAATCTTGCCTTTGAAGGAAAAAAAAAAAAAGTTGTGTGTTAAGGTACATCTAAGAACTGTTATTTAGCAGTCTTCGTGAAGACAGAGGCCCCCGTGTGACTACAAGAGTGTGCTGCAACTACTCTGACTTTGCTAGCAAAATGCAGCAAAGAGAGCAAGTTTATCCATGGCACTGAAGGAACAGCTACACTCAGACTTCACCTATGCAAACCTTTCCTCGAGAAACTGCGTCACTTTTTTCTCTTCAGTCATCCAACATTCGTTCTACCAAACAAAGACCTTTGTGCAAGAAAGTGAATTATGCAATCAACCACCAATTGAAAGTCACAAAAGATCTATTTATTATGATTCTAAAAAAACATCCACCATCTCCTCAGTGTTCCATATGAACAGTTCGGCTGACACCCAGCTGGTTACTAGATTTTGCTTGTAAGATTAATCAAAAGAAACATTACTTCAGAACTGTCTGGTTTGAAAGCATTGCACTATATCTTGCAGAAAGATTTAAGCTTAAAGTGATTGAGACTAACAAGTTTGTTTGGTTTTTAACTGTAAGGTCAAGTGATTGAAAACTGAATTAACAACATGCATATTTTGGCCAGTTAAGGGTTGAATTACACTGCTTTACATAAGCACCACTTACAGTGCCTCACAAGCTCACTGCAAACAAAAGAATAAAGTTACGTGCATACAAAAATTATCTGAAAGTAGTTAAGCTAAGAAAGGTCATATTTAAAAATAATCAGGACATAGATGCTTTATAGTAGGTGTCAATAAAGTTTCCTTTGCAGAAAAAAATTTTGAGGAATGTTAGCAAACTTGGATTCAGATATCTTAATATTGGTCAGATTTTTATATAACAGGGGAATGTCCTCCACAGCAAAGACGTTCATGACAAGGCAACATCTTAGGCATTTAGCGATACTAGCAAACATTTGAATGAAGTTTACACTAAGGAGTGGCCTCTGTGTCTACACACAGGGCGTGTCATGGCTGGAATATTTCCCAGCATGCAAAACCATTTCAAACCTGATTCAGTATTCTGGAGTTGCCGTTTTATTTAAGACTAGCCTTATCATGTCACTCACTTCCTAATAAGGAAGCAGTTTGTAGACGTTTATGCTTGGCAAACCTTACAAGAAGGTGGCATAAACCTGCTTTGGCATGACAGATCAATACCTTTCTTTGAGTTTCTTTAAGTCAAGTCTGTACAGTCCTCATTTATAGACACTTGATTTACTATAGGAGTGCCAATTTGATGTGTAGATGGTTTTCAAGAGGAGGAAAGACTATCTCATCAACGTAGTTGAACTTTTTCTAATAATTCATTTTTTTTAATTAATTTAGGTTTTGATTAAACAGTCTGCGGACTCACGACCAATCATTTTCCCTATGGCATTTCTTAGAGTTGTTACAAGACAGCTCCGTGGCTTTATATCTGCCTGACATAAGACCAGAGCACAGCACAGAATCCTTCTAAAGCCCCCAACTCTCACACAGACTCAAGGCAACCAACCCCAGTCACCCCATAACACAAACACACAGCCCAAACTCACTATAGCAGCTGATTTTGTTTTTCTTTTTAAAAAAAAAAAAAAATAGGAAGCGCGCCTGCAAGTCGAAGCTCCCCATCTCAACGGGCAACAGAGATAGACAGGAGGGGTTTCTAAAGAGACGCCGGCTGTTTTGGGAAGGCAGGGAGAAAAGTAGCCGCCGAAGGGCCAAGCGATGCCAGCAGCCATTTCCCCGGCCTGGAGGTGCCGCTCCCCCCCGCCGCCCCCTGGGCGCACCTCAGTAAAGGGGTCCATCGTAGCCACCTCAGGGTGCCTCAGGCTGTCCCAACCGCTCCGCCGTTTGAATTTCAGCGCCTGCCCTGCCTGCGCATGCGTCCGCCCGCTCCTCCTCTAGCGGGCGGGGAGTGGCGGGAGCGCTGTCCAATCAGCACGCTGTCTGCCCTGCTCTCTCCCGCCCCTCCCCTGCGTGAGGTGGCTTGGTCCGGCCGCCATGTTAGCCCTCCCTACCCGCCCTGGTAGGTTCCCTACCGCCTCCTCCTATCTCAGCCCAGAATAAAGAAAACTTGTATTTCTGTAAAATAAAAAACAGGGTGTTTCCCCCTTGTCGGCGAGTAGAGCAGTGGTGTCCGATGAGCCACCACAGCTTGCTTGGCGGTGCTCAGTAGCAGTGCCGTGGTGCCTTCCTGTCCCGAGGTTTTTGTTTTTATAGATGGTGTTGGCAAAAAAAAACATGGCACTACATATGTGAACTGGGGAGACTTACAACCCTGTGCAGCTGGAAAAGCTGTAGCTCCTTCTAACAGCTCTCACGTTTGTCCCTCTGTTGCAGCCCATCAAACCTAACCCAACGGCTCCTTGTTCTGCTGGCCTCTTTATTTCCTCACCCCTTTCCTGAGAACGCCAGTGTTCAGGCACTGTATTAGCAGAGGCTCATCTGGTGTTGAGATCCAGCCCTTGGCACCATCTCACTCATCCTTGTTGTGTTACATGCATTCTCAACTAGAGCTTGTTTTTTTGTCACCAGTATTCACCCCAGCAGGCTGCTCTAGGACTGACTGCACAAGTGACTAAAACCTGTCTATTTCCCAGCTTACTCATTACATATTTGCACTCCTTCATGCCTTTTTGTGCATTATTGTTCATGACTTTGCATGAATACCGTTCTTCCTTAGTGCTGTGCTGCTGGCCTCTTGGATTACATAGAGGCAGCAGTCATTTCCTCTTCCAACCTTTGTTTTGCTGAATAAACCACACTCTTTTAATTGTTGCTCGTTATAAAATCTCTCCAATGCCCTGCTTGCAAGCATCATCATGGATCATTGGAATCAACATGCAGCAGAATCTAAAATTACAACATTGAATAACCTCTGAAGAGATCTTCAAGATTGAACATCCTGGCCAGCAAAAGTCCTTGCATTGCTCTCAGATGCGTGAGGGTTGGAGCAATCTGAGGTCCGGGCTCAGAACTTGCTCACGTGCCAGGCTGCCGGGAAATTAAATAGAGAAGCATTATGAGACTCATATGTAATCTCTGAACCAGCCTTTAACGGAGAGGCATCATTTCCCTCAAGAGGGACTAGTTGAAGCTATCACTGGGAAACAATAGAAACATTCCTTTAATGGATCAGTAAAAAATCAGTGCAAGCAAATACCAGAAGGCAAAGTAGTGAATATGGAGTTCAAATCCCTGGACTGAAAATAAAGAGAGAGAATTACGATTAAGTCTCTTCTCTCTCCTACCATCCAAAAAGAAGAAAAATGAAAAAAAAGAAAAATGAACAATTTGAGCCCTTTTTTATTTTTATACAAAACAGAACTGATGCAATTTAAACTTTTTTTTTTTTTTTTTTTTTTTTTTCTTTACATGTGGATCTGTAAGATTTATATAGAGCAGTTCCCACTGTCATTGGTGCATTTCTAAACACGTTTCAATCCACTTCTGTAATTGTTCAAATGTCAGGACACAGTACACGATGCTCTGCCTAAGGGCTTTATCCAGACAGCCAAAATAGCATGAGCTGTACTGTCAGTGTGCATAACAATCTCATCTGCTATGTAATACTATAAAGAAGGAAATAAACATTTTATTCTGTAAAAGAAATTTCCCATAAAAATTATTTCTATGAAGTTTATTCTGAAAAATATAATCAAGATTCTTAGAAGTGCATAACTGCTTACAAGGTTAATGGAACACGCATGTGACAAATTTCCTTTCCTTTTGGTCACTACAAAGCCAATAATTACTTCATCATTTTGATCCAGACCCAGGGGGGCTCTGCTAGAAGTAAATAGGAATAGTTACTTTCTCTGTTTATCAGAGGGTTACCTCTGTCTTCCAGAAGCAACAGACAGTAAATATAATATCATTATGCTGCTCAAGAGAGCCAAGGAAGGACACTGGTCTTTCTTGGTCTTTCTGGTCTTTCTTGGGACTGGTGCCACAGAGTGGCACATTGACAGGTCCATTGTCTGCAGAACAGGTACATTGTCTGCAGGTCCATTGTCTGCAGAACAGTGGGGGGCAAGGCCTGTAGCAATGAAATTTCTATTTGAGGTTATTTTCTTCCTAATAATTAAATAGAACTAGCAAGTTATGGAAAAAATCAAGGTAGGTTTTGCAATCTGAAGGCATAAAGAAAGAGGGAGAGAAAGAAATGAATGCCATGTTGAAACCAGCAGGACAATGGACTAGCTCTGCCTACTAAACAGCTTTATATTTTATGCAAGCCTTTTGCATTCAAAAACTATGAATCATGCCCTTCACTGTCTCCTCACCCCATGTGATATGGTTTAAGATTTCATCTTGCTGGGGGTAGCTAATGAAGAATAACCTCTTCTGTATTGATAAATAACATACTGCAAAGCACTTGTGGAACGCTTTTTGCTGACTTGCAGTTTTCATGGGAACTGAGAACATGGGCACCGAAAACAGTTGTCATTTAACGTGTCAAGAAAAACATTTTTGCTTTCCGAATTTTTCACTTCAGATTTTTTAAAGTATAGTGACTGTTTTCAGGAGTCTTTCATCTTTCAGAGGGTAATACGGGTTTGTATTAGCCCTTTTCAGAGTATTTTTTAACCAACAAGGAGAGCGCTAGCCAAAGATTTTGTAAGTCTGGCTTCCTTACAGTACCAATACAGTCACAAATGTAAAATATTGAAGACAAAAACCAATGATCCCAATGTAGTCCACTGTATAGTTCTGTATAGCTCTGTTCTATAATCCTCAGAGAATATTTCCTAAAACTTTATTTCTGCTGAAAAATGGAGTTCATGATTCTGAGAGTAATATCCCACATTTTTTGCAGAGAAAAATCTCAGTAGTCATGTCATTCAAAAAAAAAATACTACTTCCAACCTGTAAAAATAATTTCCTTTTCACAGCTAAATGATTCAGAGTGAATGTTGATGTTCACATATTTTGCCCTTGCAAACAAATTTCAGTCTACTGCATGGCAGTGCAGTACATTATAATACAGTGTGTAGTACTACTCCTTGTATTTTAGATTTACATGCAAAAAGCATTTTAATAGAAAATTCACTCTTCAAACAGTAGTATAGGCATGTCACTGGGAGTTTACAGACTCTGGTACCATCAACTAAAACTCTTTGCATCTTCCTTTGAGGTATTTGTACACATTGACAAGATACCCCTTGAGCCTTCTCTTTTCCAGGCTGAACAGTCACAGCTCTCTAAGGAGAAGTGCTTCTCATTAAATATCCTAGTGTGCTGGCGTATTTGGCCTGGGAAAAGGTAATTTCACAACCAAACAGCAAATAGAAGGGTTGGCCCATAGTGTGGCAAAACACAGTGGTTTATTAAGTGAATAGAATAATTTATGGTGGCCAGCACTGAAGATCGGTTCTCTGCCAAGCCAAAGGTGATTATACTGCTTTTGTCAGCTCATATGATAATCACACATGCAAGTTAGCCTGGTATTATCCAGTAAAGGAATATAGTTATGTCAGGAACAATGCACGTTTGGTGATTAAGTAACTCAGTGCAGCTGCAGGCATGATGTGGATTTAAATTAGGGTTCTCAGAGCATATATCTGTCTTCCAGTAGCCCTAGGAGGAGATTTATAATCAACTCAACCAGATTAAGAGAACAGAAGACCACATAATCATTACAGCATAACTTTCATCTGGGACTGTGCTTTATCATACCAAAAGGGCTCATTCATTAACCTGCCTTGATAAGCATAGCTGGGGGGGAAACCCTTAAACTGCACATTTGCTGAGGAAATATACGTTAACTTTTGAAAACATACAGCATGATTTTCAAACAGCATGTATTTTATTTATTCCCTCACTTGTCCTTTGCAAAATATGGGGGGGTCCTCAAGAAAATATGGGGGGTCCACCAGCTTACAGAAGATACCATATATTAGAGGTTGGAGAAGCACACTGTTATTTATATTCCACAATAAATTACCATTTCATGACATTGATGGATTAGCGTTATTGTTGGTAGAGATCATATGCTCCATCTTACACTAGCAGCAACTGAGGGAAAATCACAGCTACTGAAGCTGGAGGAGCAAATTAAAATATTATGGGGAGTAAAGAAAAAAAAAGAGAGAAGATAGAGAGAAGAATGGCAGATAGCAAGGCAAGATAACAAAAATAGAAGGAAAAGACAGAAAAGGAAATAAATTAAAATGGAAAAAATAGTGAAACAAGTAATGAGACAAATCTCATATTTCAATAACAACAGGAGATACTTGTCAAGTGGTCTCAATTTCAGAAAAAAGCAAACAAACAAACAAAACCACAAAACCTCTGGCTAGTTGAACTCTGCATTTTTACAAGTCTGTGGGAGTTAAGGAACATTTGTCTTGTACTCTGAAGAAATTCATTATGTTCACAATTTTCTTAGTACAATATTGTATTTGTATCAATAAATCACTGAAAGTTTCTCAGGACCTTTTGTTTAGGTCTCCTGATCTCAATTTACACAGAAGACGGAGAATTACAAAGACTTCCTTCTTTCGTGTCTCAATTATAAAATACCTTCTCTTCTTTCTCTACCCATACAGTACAACTGTACAATTTGCTGACATAAAAACTCTGAAACAGAGCAAAGGGCCTGAGAGTACTTAAGTGCCATTATATTAATTTAGACCATTATGTTAATTTACAGTACCCAAGGATTTGCTTGTAACTCTGTAGCATAATGCAAACAGAATAATTGCATTATCACATCTGCAATCTCACCAACCAAAACATTATCACATTTTATAATCCTGAAATAACTTTCTGAAAGATAGAAAAAAAAAGGGGGGGGGGGGGGTTCTTCTTGAAAAAAAAACAAAAAACAAAAAACTCTTTTTTTTTTTTACACACAAAAAAGTGTTTCACCAACTCTAATCCCTTTTTTGAAGACTCAATATGCTGTAAGTTCAGCAGATGATACTTTTCTGACCTCTCTATTCTTGCCATCTTATCCTTGTAGTTTAAATAAATAAATTATAAGACACAAATAAAATATACTATGAGTAATGGTATACTTGGCATCAGGAAGCCCAAGGACAGTACCTACAAAATTACCTTGATGTTATTAAAACAAAAGTAGGTGCTCCAAGTGTGGTGCATGGCCCATATGCTTTGCTAAACAAAGAAACGCCTAAGGGTATGAAATGGGTCTTACATGAGTTCATGACTACCTTTTGCTCTTTGCTTTTCATGTCATTCTTTTGAAAATAAATCCATACAATGACATGAAATCTGTGCAGTAGTAACATGTCTACACTAGAGGGTGTTACTTGTACAGGATTTTAGGATGAATTTTGCTTTGGAAATGTGTTTTTCTCTGTTTGGGAGAGGAAGAAAAGCATACCTGAAATAAATAGCAGCTGAAGCTACAGAGAGAAATTCTACTGAAATCTGAACAAACACAACTAAAATATAATGGTGATGATATTTATTTTCCCCACAGCTACCCATGAGGGACACTGGTAATAGAGTCATCTCTGCTATAGTAGAAACTACATATATAGTTACACAGAGACTCTGTTAGAGATGAGTAAATATACCTGATATTTCAATCTGCTTCATTCAAAAATCCATTTTGACCTGGAAGAGAATCTAACTAAAGGAATATGAAAAGAGTCACAGTGACTCTTGGCACTCAGCTCTCTTTCCTGCATGGAGCAGACTGCCAACCATTTACAAGTGGCTCGGTATGGGCAGCTTGTCTTCTAACCATCTAATCCCAAAATTTCTTTTGAACTCAGCAAATCTGTAAAAAGGCAAGATGATGTGTGCCCTCCTCTGTCCCCCACCTCAGAGACCTTGGAGTGCCTTGGAGTGCGCACTCTGTGACTCCAATAATGCCACGATAAAGTGGTACTGAGGGGAACCTCCAAAAACAGAAATGAAATGGAAGAGAAAAAAGTCTGAAGTGAACTTTGTCTTGGCTTATGCTTCTCCTGGGCTCCAACACTAAAAGCTTCCATCAGCTGAATGACCAGGTACAGCTTTAAAGGGATTCTTCATCATGCAGAAAATAATTCAAAACTGAGGGGAAAAGAAGCAACATTGCCACAAACCATGGAGGAACCTGCAAAGTAAAGCTAGGAAGCAGTGCCAGGCATGAATTGGAAACTGGAAAAAGAAAGTGGGGTTACACCTTGGGTTCTGCCCATCATTGAGCCCCATGCTTTTCCTTGAAAACAGGACAAACCAGAAGACCACCTTCTGCAGGACAAACAAAACTCATTCTGTTCTACAGATCCTGTCCTAGGTGAGAGGATTTGGAGGTCCCATGCAATGAAGGGTTTTGCTGAAGAAGTATCTCTTTGCACTCTCGCCAGCTGCTGGGTATTTGACCACTGTAGTCAACTGCAAAGGGATCCCCTCCCCTCCACAGTATGGGCTCTAGGAGAGCACTGACCTCCATTTTGCCAAGTATGATACAATCTCATCTATTAGTGCACAAATTACATCTTGCAAAATGCTGCTAAGAGTTTTGTGTTTCTTGGATATCTCCTTTTCATTTTCTAACTCTGCTAGGTAGCCTGGACCAGCAAAAAACGGAAGATCAAGCAGACAGTTTGGAAGAGGAGGTATGGAAATGAACGGCAATGGGGAGAACATTGTGCTTTTCTCACATTGGTTAAGAAATAAGCAAAGTCCCCACCTGACCAGACAAAATTTTCTAAACAATCATTCACTTTTCAATTGAAATTATCCTAGCACTGCAGCAGAGTTGGCAGACATGAAGTCCCAAAGACAAAGTATGAACATTTTGAAAATTCTCACAATTTGGGTCAGATTTTTGCCAGCCCCTGTGCTGCCACCCTGCTGTGTGGCCACAGCAAGATACCCCTGACTCATCCAGGGGTACCATCCTGCCCTTCTCAGAAGGCCCCTGGCACTGACACGGCACTACCGTGAAAATGGGTAGACGGTTTGTGGAGGATAAGTCCGGGGAGGTGTCTTGGGACACCAGCTGTGTTGTAAGCGATGCATGCATGGCTGTGACTGATACATTGATATAACCTATGTCTCTGCCATAGGAAAGAAAGAAACCATTCCTTCCTAATAGGCTTTTGTGAGTGTACAAAGCTGAGCACATTTTTCCAGGAAATAACTTCTAGAAATCCACCTTCTTCATTCACTGAGCTAATTTCCTTTTAAAGGCTTACATGCAATAAATACTTCTGATTATTTTTTCCCCTGTATTGATAAAGGACAATGATTAGTTACATTTCAAGGTTCACATCATGTGGATTTTATTCTGCTTTAATTTCTGTCAATGTTACTGAAAGTTTTGCCTGCATTTTGTTGTTCATTGTCAGGCTGGGTTTATAGCATTGAGTCTGCTTGGCATAGAGCAGGAAGAAATTCTGCGGATAAATCAATCCAAAGACGAGCTAAACAAGCTTTACTCTGCAAGGCATCTTTAAATAGCAGTCCCATTGAATAGTAATGTTTGTATGAGTAGTGCTCTACAAGCATGTGCTGCCTTCAGTGTGTACTACAGGCGTGGGATGCAGCTGGAATCAGACAGCAATGTCAGACGTTTCAGAAGGAGTTTCTAGAAAGAGTGTTACTGGGAGGGTGCTCAACTGGAGTCACTTGGTCAAAGAAATTGCTTGGTCAGAAGATATGCATCCAGCTAAGTCATTAAGTCATGGAGGAGAGGCTAACCTTGCCACTCCAATGGCCCCGAAGCTGTGCCAAATTATGCAAAGTTATTTAAGTACTGTCACTGTCAGCTTACCTACTTCCTCTGTCAGCACAGAGAAGTAAAAGGAAGATGGAATGAATGTGAGAGAGGAACAAAATAAAGCAGACATTAAAATATGTTTGTAGATATTCATACATATATATATTTAAAACCCCAATGCACATATAAGCATACATATTTATATATATGTGTGTGCTTGAATTTTGCAGTGTTAGCTTTTCGCAAGTTTAGAGATGAATAAAATGTATCACTGCTCTTTTGGACTCTGTATGCTGCAGAGATTACTGATGCTAATATTCTTTCAAAGATACTCTTCTATGTACTAGACATTACAGAATTGCTGAGCAGGTACATATGAAATAATTATCTCTGAAAATAATGGCATTCTGAAGTTGAGATTAAAATACAAGATGCACATATCCTCTTCAATTCTGCCTCTAACAACAGGCAAGTGATATCCAGATACAGATTTTATTCATGTTGTGGAACTGTATTGTATTAGATGTACTCCACAGTGTGGCTCTTGTCAAAACCTTACTGTTTGTCCCCATGTCATCTCACCTTGTTGCAGTGCCATCTGTGCCAGCCATGCTGCCAGCTCCCATCCTGACAGACTTTCAAACTCAGATGCCTTTGAGGTCAGAACTGTTAAAAATACATTAAATACATGCATGTATATATATCATTCTTGTCATACTGAGATACCTAGCATTTTTTATCTATTTATTTATTTTTTACTGAGCTTTCTATGTGATGTTTTTAATCACCGAACGTGATGAAGTTGCTCTGAGTCAAAGCAGCATATGGGGGCAGCTGGCCTTTTAACATTGCTCCTCTGTGCCTTCTGCTGCTGCTTTTGTCATCCTTGTAGCATGACCTAACAAAACCTTTAAGCCAACCTGCAAAGCAAAAAAAGCTAACAGGAAAAATCGCTGGAGGCAGTAAATTCAGGGTTGACTGAATGCCAGAGCTCTTGGTGAAAAAGGACTTCAGCACAAGGGAGAAGTGGGCAGGAGAGAGGAAACAAGAAGAGAAGGCAAGCTCTGGAGAGAGTAAGGAGAGGGAGTATAAGCATATATCATGCTTATCAAAAGCTGGAGCTACTGGTTTCATTGGTATGGCTTCCAAGCATAAGTAAAGTATAATCTCTAAAATAAGAGTTTAGAGCCTAAACACCAAAACTGACTGGGGAATTATGGTAAAGTGGTATATTGACTTCACATTGTAGCAGCTATCTACCCTTTCTTTATCTGCTATGCTGATTATTTCCACTGATTGAACTCATTCATTAAGGGGTTTATTTTTTTTCCCTGTAATTCTCATATATCACAAACAAACTGTAACTAAATAGTGATAGCTTTGTCTAGCTACATTTAAAACTGTTTACTCAGTTCCTGCAATTTGAGATTTGGAGACAAGCCTGTGGGTTCCAGATACAACAGAGCTAGCAAAGAGGTTTTTTTAGGTTAAACTTGGACACGTTAACAGAGTATGTATCTCTGCTGTTCCTAAAAGAATTCAAGTTAAAAAAGGCACCCAGTCTGATAGCTAGGTATAGCTGTGCTTCAGTACTAGCTCTTGCATTAGGCGCTGAGAAAAAAAGACACCTCAGTCTTGTTGTAGCTGGTCTTAAGAGTCTCTCTCTTTGTACTAGGCAATACTAGATCAAATGAAAGCATATGCTTTAAAGGTTTTATTTATTTATTTATTTTTCTTAATATCCTATACTATAACTATCAGGCCAGCACTCTATGGGGCTAGACCAGCCACACAGTTTTATGCTTGCTTCTGTGCAGGTTTCTGTAAGGATTTGTGAAGTTCAATACAACTTTTTCAGGTCAGGCACAGAAAGGGCGGGACATAGACGGGCTCAGAGCAGCATCAACGAGAGCTGTGGACTCTCCCCCCCTGCTTGTGGTGGCACAAATGGGTCCGATACGTTGCAGGATGCTGTTACGGAAGGATGTGTGTGTGCACTGTGTTGTGGGTGTGAATGTACTGCCAGGTGGGGAAGGCAGCAGACATTTTGAGCGACTCAACCAAAGCGGTGTGCTGCCTCGCAGCTTTCCTCTCCTGGCAGATCACTTCATTCACATAAGATATGTTGAGAACTGTTATGCCTGTAAGTTCCTTTCAATTAAATTACTTTCTCCATTAAGTGCTGACCATTTAGAAAAGTCAAATGCGTTAACACACTAAAATATATTCCAGTGCAGTTTGACTGTGGTAACGCCCCTTATGCTTGCGGGCAGGGTGTGAAGCCCTCCTCCACACCTTCATGAATCAGTTACACAACTGTAATCACCAAGGTGCAGTAACTTACTCCTATCTGATGTTTAATAGGTATTTTAAAATGCATGCAGAGTATGCTTCAAGGAGTGGGAGATTACGAGTAAAGCAATAGCAGGATGCAATACAAAGCCCATTTGCTGCTTTACGTTCCAGCAATTGCTCACCAAATTATGAAAACCTTCTTGATTACCAAAATAAGTCATTGCCCCACACTTTCGCCACATTTTCTTCAACAAGCGATGGCAGCGCTGGGGCACACTCTCCCAGGACAGCATGTCCCAGGCCTGAGGGCACGTCCCCTCTACCCCATGGCTGCTAGGCTGATAATTATCAATTATTATCATTTTACAGCAACGAGGATCATTGCTAATTGTCAATGTAGCACAAGGCGATGGCTCAGTTCAATGAAAGGTGTGCCCGCAGGGCTGCCGGAAATCGCTGACACGAGAAATCGGGGGTGTTCAGGCCTCATGAGGCACCCCCCCTCCGCACTACGACTCCTAGCGTGCACCTCGCTCCTCCAGCGTCGGCCTCCGCAGGGTTCGGGCGGCGCGCAGCATGCTGGGACTTGTAGTCGGCAGCGGAGGGCGGGCGCTCGGCGGGGGCGGCTTCTGCGGGGCGGTGGCGAGGCCGCGATAGACACAGGGACGGGGACGGGGACAAGGACGGGGCTCGGGTCGATTCCCCGGGGGCTGCCTGGCTCCTCCCGGCCCGGTACCATGCTGGAGTCCATCCGTGTGACCGGTGAGTACCGCCCCGGCGGGGCCGTGGTGGTGGGATCCGAGGGGCCCCATTCGGAGCCGACTGCACGAGGTGCAGTTTCGGGGTGTGTTTCCGGGTGAAAACCTGCACCCCAGGAGCTTGCACTTTTTTTTTTTTTTTTTTTAAGGTAAGAAGAGTGCATCTTGAGTATCACTGCCATTTTAAAGGAGGAAAAACAAACTGCACAGCCTGAAGGCGTGCCAGCACATCATTGGGCAGGCAACTTTGCAGGAGGAAAGCAAAGAGGTGGATATTTTTTTTGGAAAAAAAAAAAAGTGTTAGGTGGCACTTCAACATTCCCAGAATTGTACAGGCACTGTTTATTAAATGTCTCGGTGTGAAAGCATTAGACATCTTAGCACCAGTCTTTTTTTCCAGGAGCTGACTGACTGGCCATGTAGCTAAATAATTTCCAGATATTATAGGCAGAGCTTCCAGTGCTGTCAAGTACAAGTTATCTGACGCTCTTCAAACTGGTGAGTGTTTGTAAGCCTTAAAGACATTCATAATGATAATAAGACACTACCACCAAATTTTGGTCAGATTCTGTTACTCCACAAACAAGCCTGTAGTATTTGAAAGTCAGTGGGACATTATACATTCATGCATAACCCTCTGCATAGCCGGTTTGTTGCAGAATATGCTTTCTGCAGCTTTCTGCACCACCAAACCGTGCAGTCTAGAGCTAATGAACTAAGTATAGGTTTTTAATCTATTCACATTACCCGGATGCTGAAGATAAATGTATCTGTAACGTAATTTAGCAATTGCAAAATATATCAAAGGAGAAATCTTACTTGTCATATTCTTATATTCTCATCTTTCAGTTTGAGACTTTGCTATTTTCCTATTATTTGTAGGCAGACCACAAATTATTTGCATTTCTGTTAAATTTGAAAATCCAGGTTGAGCTATTGGAAGTGTTTTCTCATTTGGTGCAAAAATAAATGCAAACATTCTAAAATGGTAATGCTGAATGGAAAAACTAAAGCAGTGTCTCAGATGATTACATTCCAAGGATAAGCACACATCTCCAAGAACATCTCTGCTACATGCTGTAGGAAGTGTACTTACAGTTTGGAAATGATTTGTCCGTTATGCGTATATAATCTGAGTGAGAGCTGCTAAAAAACCACATGAGCTCCCTAGGTTTTTAGAGCATGGCTAGCTGGGCAGATGGAGACCTGTGCCCACAAATGTTATTAATAACTTCATGCCACCTATGGAGCAAGTATTTTTGAATCAATTTGGAGAGTAACAACCCAGTAGCCGAGGCAAAGATTTATTTATTTTTTTCTAAAATGCTATCCAAAATTTGGAAAAAATCTTACATGGGAATTCTTATTACACATATTATCAACATAATAACGTATTAGTTCAACACATCAAATGGAAACCAATGATATAACCTAGTTTCTGAATTTGTCTTAAATTTGACTTTTTTTTTAACAGCCTCTGACAAGATTAGGCAGTGTGTGATGCCACATTATCCAAAGCTAGTGATGGGATAAAAGGTGTACAACATGGACGTGCAAAGTATTTGATTAGCACAGAATTAAGATGAGATCTGTGGCTCCCACACACCCTATGTTAGCAGATTTGGCTTATGTCTCTTCTCCAGTACCCCTGTGCCACTGGAATATCTGCACATACACGGATGAAGGTGCACAGGGGTAGAATTCCATGTAGTGACAACAAAATCATAGTTCTAGTGTTCTGTGTGGTTCTGTGACACATCAGACATTTGCATCTGCAGTATGGAGCAAGCCCAGTATCACCAGCTCCAGCAGGTACCTTGAAAACGACGGGGTTGGGGCTAGGGCAGGAGGTGGTCCTGTTCATGTGCGGGACCCCACATCCAAACAGGGTGGATCTGGCTCTGCCCAGCGCTCTGCCCTGCTAACCCACCTCAATGGGTGGCTCAGAATCATACCCTGGCCCAGGACAGAACAACTTTCAATTGAACAGGAGGGTTTTCCATCTTTTGGTACCCTACTGATGCTAAAATGGGGACAGGCAGCTTTTCTGCCCCTTCCTCCTTCTATATTATCGCTTCCACTCCCAAACCTGGCTGATTGTTTGGTTCAGTAAAAAGCTAGATCCTGGTGAATTACTACTGTGTTGCAGAGAGGAACAAGATAAAAGTAAATTGAAGTAAGCATGCTGGGCAAGTCTTCTTAGGAGAGACTATCTCGGTTTTGTTTTTTGTTTCTAATAGTTGAAGGACTTGGGGCTTTGTGACTTTTGAGCATTTGGAGATCAGTGGAGAGAATCTGTGTGCCTAAGTCATCGGCATATGCTTTTTGTTGTTCTCTGCTGTCAAGATTGAAATGTAAAAAGTCAGAAAAAATAATATATATACATCTCTGAACAGCTATAACATACAGGGATGAGATATGAAAGATAAAACCTATACGATATGTAGTGTGATATGCAGCATAGAGTTAGAGCTTACTACAATGACATCCAAGTTGCCTTTTGCAAACTTCTTAGAGGTAATCTGCTGACATCTCTCATGGTATCCTGTAAAAGCTGGAAATCACAGTCTGCATTATTAACGTGGGCTGGTGATCCACTGGCTGCCTTACAACAGTTGTCACTTTTTGAAAACACTGAAACACATTATCAGACCATAGGCTGAACTGGCTTTAGAATACAAAACCTCAGTTTCAGTCACCAACCGCTGCTAGGACCTTGGAAACTTTAATACAGTTTATTAAAGCAAGGTTCCTAGAAAACAGCGTGTTTTTTGTTTGGGTAATGATGTCTGGTCTGTAGGTAGTCTAAAACAATTTCTATTATTGATTAAGTTGACATATTCAAAGCTGAACTTCAGATGGTTGGTATGTGGCAACATAGTGTTGATATTGTCTCAAATATTGTTTTCTAGTTGTAAAACAATGATGGCCACAGGACCAGTGAAAGAATTTGAAACAGCAGCTACACGACCTCTGTGAGAACTGTGGTATTGCCTCACATAATCTTCCAAATCTGATGTATTATGTGTTGATTCTAGATTTCTAGCACAAATGCACATCGAACAGTATCATCCTTCAGTTAGGAGAAGGATAAGTACAGCCACCTCAGTGTGGCACCTTAAAAGCCCTTTGCTATAAAACTGCACATTGCTATAAAACTGCACATATAAAGTAAAAGATTGCACATACAGAGTTGGGGGACAGCATTTTTGGTATCAATCACATTCATGCAAAGCCTTCCAGGGAGAGCTCAGCATTCAGTCAGTCATGGCATATGCAGGAGAATCCGGACTTGTGATAATCAGAGTTTATACAGACAAGTGTATTTATTACTGCCCAACAGTACTACTGAGCACTGAAAGATTGCTGTCAGGAGCTTTTTATACTGGATAGACACAAGAGCTTGGGGGCAAGAGGTATGGGAGAGGAGGGGTGCTGTTTAAGGCCATTTTTGAGTGGTTTCTTAGAAAAAATATAAAAATTCACTTCTTAGACACTCTTGTATTAATTCAGATTAGTTTCTACGATGGCAATTTAAGGCTCACTCCTCTGCTATTTGTGGCTTCTGAGAATTGATTACTAAAGAAGGGGAAGCATTACTGCTGTTAACATTACATTATCTTACTGTCTACATTTTAAGAAGAGGCACTTTACTTTCCACTTTCAGTTTTGTCTACAGAAGCAAAGTCTCATGCTCAGAAATTTAATGTTTCTATGTCCCGACATGGTGAAAACTTCACCATTCATTTGTCCTTCTCCAAAGTAAGGATTCTCATCCTGCAATACTTAGTTTAGGCCCCAAGGCAATCTTAAATACTTGCCAAGAAGTATGCAAGTACAGTCATCATGTTGTCCAAAAAGCACCTCATTATATGGTACTTACTTGCAGATAGGTGCGCACACATACATGTGTATAAATAAATGCCCAATATTCTGACTGCATATTCAGTGCCTTCTCTGTGATGAGAATCGTGGTTTCTCATCACTGCAGTCCATGAAAAAGCAGGATGAGACAGGCTGTCACATCAGAGATGGAAATGATTCAGTAGCAGTTGAACAGGAACACCAAAGTGCTTACTCCTGCACCAAGCCTTGGAAGAAAATTCTCAGACTTATCCTGAAACAAGCCCGAGTTATGTAAGAAATGCTCAGTGTAGCAGAAGAGAAGAATCTAACACTCGTACGTCTCGCTTTCCAGCAGAGGAAGGTCCCAGGCTGCACATCGCTCATCGCGTGTTCATGCAAACAGTACCTCTGTCCTTTTGCTTTGCAGAACAGCCCCTTCAGGCAGGAGAACCAAGCGATGCAAGTTTAACATCACACTGACAGTTCCAAAAGCATGAAATACTTTGCCACGGGGCTTATGCTGGGAGCAAAACCTAATTTTCCTGTGAAAACAGATCTTGAGTTTAACTACTAATGACTTATTTTCCTTGGAGGCATTTAATGATCTCTTGCTAATGTTTCATTCAGAGAATAATTACTGTATGGAAAGCAATTACAGCTCAGCTATTTGCAGCTATGGGCTGAAACTCAAATCCATTTATGGACTTATAACGAAGGTCTGGCTGTGCTTCCTGTTATGTGAATCCTCAAATTTTAGGTGCAGAAGTAGGAAGCATTTCTCTGTGGCAGGATCTACTTTTGTTCTCCCAGTGCTCCAGGATGAGCTGGCTGGCAAGAGAAGGGCAAGGTTGGAACTGGCAAAGAAAAGTCACTTCTGTCTAACAAGCCAGCACAAGTGTGAAACACAAGTTCAATTCTCAGTGCCTTTTGCATGATGTTGCTCTGCATCAGGGATTCCCTCTTCCCCTAATGCCAGGGGCCAGGGCAGGAGGAGAGGGCTCCTTCACTAGAGGAGCCGTATTTGCTTCTAGCATACCATTTGGTTTACAGTGTATCTTCTCATTTTCTTAAAGCCAGCTGTTGTGCAGCAATTTCAGTAGATGATATTGCAGCGTTGCTTTAAGGATGAGAGATATGCTTGAACTTGCTGATCTCTTTTTTCCCTCCTTTTTTAATACACCTTGTTGTCTGTATTAAGAAGGAATATGCAAAACACAGTGGTCTTTAAAATTTATGCTACTGTTTGTATGGTGCTGCAGATTGTCTGCTGTGGCTGGCCCACTGTAACGTTTTCATCCTTAGTGAGAGTAAGTTCTGTGAGTCAGGTCCTGCATATGAGACCACACTGAACTACTTATATCACAGCACAGATAATTGTGGAAAATCCCCGTGTATATTGCCCACATATTCATGTTCAGTTTCTGATTTTTAAAGTTACTCTTTATCCATGCAAAAGCCTTCCTTGTGTGATAACGATCAGATACTGCTTAAAGCCCGAAGTTCAATTGTGCATATAGGTAAAGCCATGCACAGAACCTCATTTTAAACAGGTCCATTGTTTGCTGCAAACTGGTCACTCTCGTGCAAAATGCGTGTCTGTGCATGGAGTTGCAAACATAAAACACTTGTTTAGCTGCATATTACAAGTCTCTATCCAGATGTGCTTGTAGACTTCTTCTATTTGTCTAGAAGTCAAGATTAGCATGATATGACTACAGTTAAGACAAATTGCCCATTTCATTTGTTGTTGTTGTGAGTCTTTAAGATGAGTGTCACTGTATGAAACAGTCAATTTTTTTCTCATTTCCACCCCCCCTTTAATGCAGAAAAACTTCACTGGCCTAAGCAAGAACTTTCTAAGAAGTCAATCCTGAGTCCAGAACATAAGCTGAACAGTAATAATGAAAACAGCCTCCAGCACCTGTCCCCTGGGGTCCTTAAGGACACTTTCACAACAGGAACCAGCAGCTACAATGTTCTTCTGCAGAGCAAAGAAGAGAAGAAACACCACACTCAGAAGCAGTCATCCGCTCACCACAAGAAACGCAGAAAACCCACAAAGTGCTCTATCACCTCGCAAAGCAGCGAGCACCGCAAAATCAAAGTCCCACTGCCTTTGCCCAGTGGTGGATGGTGCTGCACAAACAGGCAGCCCTCCATCTTCATCACCAGCCCAGGGTCTAACAGTATGAAGTTTGCAAACAATATTTCGGTTTCAGGGAACAGCACAGGACTGCCACCTCGACCCAAAAGTAGAGCCAGGAGGTATTTCAATCAGTCAAAGCCAAAGCAATCCCACTCACCAAAAAGCTGTGGAAAAGAGGGAGGTGTCTCTGGCCAAAAACTCTGTCTCCTAACTGCAATCAAGCCTTCCAATGTGGAGAAAGAGAAAATGAAATTCTTCAAGTCAGATTTCACATACAATCCTCAGTTTGAATATGCAAACCCTGCTTTGCCAAACGTGTTAGGTAAACATAGCCAAGCATCTGACAGATTTCTTAAGCAGGTACAGTTACTTTTTTTCTCATTTTATACTCTTTATTATTTTTTCCACACTTATAGTGATGTCATTTGGCTTTGTAGCAGGTGAAAGTTATTCATCCTTATTTTCCTCACATACTGTTTGAAAAATGCATCAACAATGAGAATTCAACAGTAAAACTCAGAGTCTTTCTTGACTGAAAAACAGAAGTCTGCCTAATTGTTAAAGGATTCTATAGGATAAAGGCACAGTTTCTCATAATGGGGTTTACATGAAGCACGGTTTAAGGCAAGAAAGATTTTTAAACAATTAAGCAGATGTAGCACAGAAAAAAAAAAAACACAACCACAAAGCATAAAGAAGCTTTAATAAAAAGAGGAAAAGATTGTGTAAAGTCCTCCTCTTGGTGACACAGAGATTGGTGGGAGGGGGAGGGGGCATTTACTTGATATTGTCAGCAACATTAATCATAGATAACAGCAAATCAACAATAATTTGCCAAACTGGATTTAATGCAAATTATCCCTTTTAAAATGAAGTAGCCTTAAAGTGATTTTATGCATGATGGATGATTTTCTGGAGCAAGCCTGTCACTGATTTAGCCTTCTTAAAAAAATAAAAAATAATTTTAAAAAACAAACAACATCCAAATTATGAATGTTCATTATCAAAAAGAGTGAATGATTCCCCAACATTATTTTATTTTACTATCAAATTTTAGCAAGAAAAGCATTTCTTAAATGTTTCAGCTCCAAAAAGTACTGAACGATATCCTGCACTTTGTATAACTGAAGAAGCAATTTTAACACAGCTGTAAGCCCAGCAGGTGGCACTCTCTTTTTGATTTACAGATAGCTTTAGAAATTTTAATCTTCATACACATTTGAATTTCATTTCATGCAAATTTACTATCCAGAAAAAGCAGCATGAATCAAGATTTTAATCAGCAAATATTGTACAAGCACTCACTTCTTCTCATGGCTAATGTTTTTCCATACATGCTTTCCTCATCTGAAGAAATACACAGGTATCTCATAGAAAGTATTAGATTCAGAGAAGATGACTTGAATTGAAAGAAAATAAAGAATACAGCATCAGATTTTGGTCTGCAGTAAGAACACAACTGCATATAGTCATCCTTTTCCCTTAACGTTTTGTGTTATGTTTTTGGCTTTCACTGGAGGCTGTAGTTATTTTAGGAAGCTTTGCTTTTTGCAAACAAAAATGAAATGATTCCTAACCTATCTATAAAAGGTGCTTACAGAAACTTAATGCTTGCATTTCTATAACTAATACCTGTGTAAAAACAGCTTTTCTCTGACAGAAATCTCTAATTTCATAGTGGGGTTCTGGGATCCTTTAGTTAAATAATACCAAAATCTGACATTCTAGAATTTTAAAGGATTTAATCATTTCCAAAATATTTTTACCCACAGCTGTGCCTGGTAGGACACTGAAACGGATTATGTTTTCCTATCTCCCTTTCTGCTTTTGTGCATATCTGTGGAATCGATTAATGTAGCGTCACAGCAACATTTCTGGAAGATGACTCACACCCTACTCTGCCTTAAAAAAAAAAAAGGCAAAGAACAACATGGATTTGCAAACCATTAACAGTTCTGTAACAGGAAAAGCACAGGCTTGTGAGCAGCCCCAACTTTCCCAGGTCTCTAGTCAAATCAAAGAAAATTTTCAACTTTGGGCGCAGTACACCCCTTTTACCAATTCCCTTTTCACAGTCATGCAGTAAACATTTTTGAATTATTAATACATTTGAAAATAGTAATTCTAAGTTCTTTACTTCCATACTTTGCTGTATTTCTTTGTTTCTCCCCCTAACTCACAGTGTTTTCTTCACAATAAGTTTCTTTCATGAGTCACACAATATGTGCTCTTAGAGAACTTGAGAATAATAAAAAAATAATATGTAGACTTGCAGCTTTTCACTTTGATTGACACCTCTAATATTTCAGAAATGGTTCTTTTATTGCTGTATTTCAAGGTCAGTGCAGCAGCTGTGTGCTGTAGTTTTTTTTTATTATTATTACTTGATTTTCTTCTGGCTCAAACTTCTTGTCCTCTTGTTATTAACACAAAATATTTTTGATTTTTGCACACATGCTATAGGTAGAAATATTTATTTAGAAGTAATTTTCCCCACTGTTTGCAGAGCAACTGACTTTACAGTTGGAGATTGCTAAACTAAAATTAGCAAAGAAGATGCAACATCAAGTAATCTGCTTGTGAACACCTGTATTTCTTGAACTTTACATGAAGGCAGGAAAGCTGTTAATATATACACGTTTAAAATAAGTCATTTTGTTGAAGGAGTAATCCATCCTGTAAGAGAGTTGTACATCATTCTCCCTTGCACTTAAAAGAAAATAGCAATTTTGAATTAATAAATAAATCAGTTGTGCCACATTCTGTTTGTATTACATGCACGCATAAGTTATTAGTGGAGGTAGCCTACAACTATGTGGAGCTGGAAGGCCAAGTGACAAGACATTCAACACAGCAACCCCTTGCAGCATTCAGGTAATGTCACATACAAAGTGTGTTGAAGTCTCAAGAACGTGTCACTGGCTGTAACAAGCACTCAGTTGTAAGGCATGTCATTTTCTGCTATTAACTAAATCCACTCTCAAACTAAGATTTGTAGATAAAGCATATTAACATGCAATGCAAAGCTGATGGGACCATCCAAGTGTCACAGTTCTTAGGGAACTACACAGACTTCCCTCTTCCACTACGACACCACTTCTGGTGGTACTACAGTAGAAACATAGGTTTGTTTCAGGACACAACCTTATACAAAAAAAAAAAAAAGATTAATATTAACTTTTAATTCCTTACAAAGTACTTGAAAAGTTTTTAATTAAGGATATTTCTACCAGATCCAGAGTACTAAAACATACTCTTCATCATGCAGAGGAAAGGCCAAGGTAAACACTGAACAAACCCCCAAACACTGCAGCCTGAATATGCTGCCCTCAAAAAGTTACACTTACCTCTCTCCCTCCTTTCCAGTTGCACCCAAAGAAAAAGTGCAGCCACCAGTTTATGGCTGTTGATCAACCTTACAAGTTCCATCTGGTAGAACTTGCTTTTATCCAAGTGTGCAGGTGGGAGCTTTTTCCCCTTGCTTACACACAAATAAACAGTGCAGGGAAGAAAGCAATGGTGCCTGCAAGCCTTGTCTGTCTCACAAATCTCATCTGAGACTCCAAGCCTTTTGTAGGCTTGGAACATTCTGCTTCTGAAAGCTGCTTCTGAACTTGGGGAGAGCTGGCTCTTCTATCACCAAGCCCATTTTCTAATTTGGTTGCCTCAAACAATTAGTGAGCATGTCTTACCAGTACATGTATCTACAATAGCTCTCAAGTAGCTAAGTTGTATTGCTGCACATAAAAAAGCCATCACCACCTAAACCTGATAATTACACACAGTCTTACCTTGCTGTCATTAGTGCTTCTGTGTCATTACTTTTATATTCATAAACAGAGTTTGCTGTGCAAGGGGACTTGTAAATGCTGCTTCTTTTAGCACTCTTTGGTAGTGATAAGAGGGTTTCAACCAGACATTTTAGGTAATAATGAAGAGAACAGGTATTATTGTTCCTAAGCAGTGACCTGGTACAACCAGATAGTCCTTTTGTTCTGTTCTTTTCCTTGCTGCTCAAGAATTTACTTTGGCCTTAGGAACTGTGGCAAGATCAGCACCTTGCTTTCTACTGACCCAGAGGCTGGAAAAGAAGCTCAGAGTTGGATGCTAGAACAGGCAACATCTGGAATCCTGTTCTGGGTTTTCCCAGCAAATTTTTGCAACACCTGACAACTCAGCTGCAGAATCCCAAGAAAGGAGCTCCATATTATATTAAGGATGCTGAAAAATCCCAACCCTTCTCCCCTCAGGTAACACCATCACCTGAGGTGGTTGTGGCAAGCATCAGAATCAGCAGCGTTGTTGGGGATTGGTCTCATCTCAGTGCTGGAGATATCTACCACTTCCCAGAGATGTGTGTGCTGGGTGAACTGTGTGTGTGACAGCTCTTCCTGTTGTTTTAGTGCTTCAGGACATCTCTGTTTTTGCTTGAAACAGCGTTCTGTGAGAAGGTGATAGCAGTGAGCACCCTTTTAGTAACCTTCTAACCAAGAGAATACATGTTCAGGGAAGAGGAAGCTTAAGCTTCATGACTTTGTCAATACGCATGGGTTCAAACACATAGTATCTATTTGCGGGTAGCTGAACTGTCAGTGTGTGGATTAGTTTAGTCTACGTGGTAAGAGAAGGTAACCTTCAGCATCCCACCCTTCCTGTTGAAGCAGCAGCACTCTATGTGATTGAGGTAGAAGAAGACAGAGTAGGTCTGTACTTCTTCAGGGGAATATGTGTCTGAAAGCCTGCAACTGACACTATGCTGTCAATTCACGTGTCTCACAGATTTTTAGAAAAAGCCTTAAACGGCTTGGGGACAGTTTAGGAGAGTGCCTGAAGGCAGGCAGTAGAAGCAAGAGTGTGGGTATCCTGCCTGCCAAACTCCTGCTGCCTCCCTTGATATGTCTGTGTTTCAGTACCACGGATTTTCCTGTTACAGAGGGGCAAGCAGAAGGTCTAATGTATGTTCAGTGTTTGTTTTCTCACTGTTGTGATGAGGTGGCTTTAAAAAATACCTGCATGTCAACTAAGGAGAGTCCCCTGGGGTCACACTGCCAAACCAACCTACGCAAAGCTGCATCTCTAGATTTATCCTGCTCATTTCCAGAAGTGTGTAAACTATATCGTGGGCTGCATCAGAAGTGTGGCCAGTGAAATGGAGGGAGGTGCTTGTCCTCTACTCACTCTCATGAGACTCCACCTGGAGTGCTGTGTTCAGTGCTGGGGCCCTCAGCATAAGAAGGACATGGACCTGTTAGAGCAGGTCCAGAAGAGAGACAGAAGGATCATCAGAGGGCTGAAGCACCTCTGCTATGAAGACAGGCTGAAGGAGTTGGGGTTGTTCAGCCTCGAGAACAGAAGGCTCCAGGGAGACCTTATAGCAGCCTTCCAGTACCTCTCCTCATCCAAACTGGAGTGGCCTCGTACCCACTTGTGTTGGGAACACAAGAGCTGTGAGACTCTTCAGTCAAGGCCAACCATTACCTGATGTGGCTGGTTCACCTAGGGCAGGGTCATGCCTGCAGGCCTACCAGCAGTTAAGCTCAATGCATAGATCCGTTCCAGCACTTGAGCCAGTATTTTTGGCTGTGTTTGATTTACTAGTAGAAACACATAGCCTGAGTGCTGTGTATCTTCTAAAATGTGCTCTAAGATCCCTTAAAATGGAAATGACCAAATTCTGGCTGCTTCATAAAATGGCATTTGTCCCTGCATTAGTTCCTGCACTGAACAACTTTCAGAGAATGTAAAGCCAAACCTTTCCACCCACAGGATTTACTGCATTTTAAAACACATTATTGAAAGCTTTTAAAGGGAAGTGCTGCTCTATACAAGCATATAAAATACATTTGAATGCAGAAAGACCTGTCTCAGCTTCTTGGGGAATTGCATTTCCCTGGTTTTGGCCTCAGGAGAGAAGTTCAGCTCACGTTTCGACCATAACTCAGCCTGAAGCAGCCCCATTACATCTTGCTTCTTTATCTAGCTTTCATCTTTATAAAAATGCTATTAATCACAGCAACATATTACTGTTACTGCTCTGAAGCTGACGTAGCTGTGACAGGATGCCTCAGCCATCTTGTAGCAGACAGGTTCCACACACCACTGTAGGAGCCGGCTCGACCATGTAGGCTGAAGTCCACATCCCTATTGCCGAGCAGTGTGAGAGAAATTCTTACTGGCAACAGTATTAGCCTTTTAACAACCAGAAGGTAATTGCAGCTAACAGAACCACCTAGTAACTCATTCAAAACTTCACTTCCAACATCTCAATGGACTTGAAGAAGACCTTATCAGAATCTTATCAGAATGGCTGAGACAGAGGGTTTGGCTGTGAATAGAGGTGGAAAAAAGAAGAGGTTTGGGAGACAAAATACAGTGCTGCTGGGCAGCAAGTCTCCTTAGGATCGGAAATTACAGGTGTGTATGTGAAGGGGTTTGAACATCAAAGAATTTAAGTGGGTACATAGTGTATTTAATCTACTAAACTTCATTGAAATTTAATCTCAGCAAGACAAATTTTGTGCCAGAAGATTAATTCAGAAGATTAATTCAGAGATAACTTCTTTCACAGTGAGCAAATGAAGGTAATTAGTAGTACAGGGAAACCACATACACCAAAAAACTAGCAGTTAATATCTTAAGGATCTGGCACCTTACAAAGGCAACTGAAGAACTGAAGAATGAAGAATGAGTTACTCAAGGAAAAAGGAAAAAAAAAATCTGGAAAACATACAAGCTATTAAGAACTAGATTTTCCTTGATTTTGGTCTCTGCATTTAGGCTGTCATCCTAGAATTTGCTAGAAGCAATTGTCCTTAGTCATCAGAAATATTACGCCTTCCATCATGGATTCATATATTCCTCCTTTTAATACTTAAGTTGGACACTGACCTTGCTTCATTTGTCTGAGGTCATTTTTAGATGACGTGTGATGTTATGACTTGACTATTCACAAGCAAATGAATTATTTACTGACATACAGTAATCTTTTACTGACATACAGTAATCTCTCTAAACTTTATTCATGTGTTAGGCCCTGCCACACCCATGCATGCATACAAGACCTAATGTATGGGGAGGTTACTGGGAACTGAAATACCATTTACATCACAAGTCTTCAGTACAGATGTGTAGTTGTCCATACTCATATTTCCATGTGATTAATTAATGGAAGTAACAATAAAAATAATGGCACCGAGCCTATTTTAATCATCAACAGTAGTGGGTAGGTAGAACAATGCAGGTGAGGGTGCATCCTCTTTTTTGATACATTCTTGGAAAATGCCATTTGTTGTTGAGCTGCAGAAGGATGCTGAAGTGTTCATTGCATTGTAGTGTTGTAAAAGGGAGAGGCAAAGCCAAAGCGCATGGGGTGGCTCAAGCATTACAAGGACATGGCATTCTGCTCTTTATGGTACCTCTGGTCAGACATTCAGGCATCTGATCTTATAAAGAAAACTTTACAAAGAAAAGATAACATGTTCTTCATTGGTGCCTTTCTTCATGACATCCAGTTCTTAGTCTAACTTCAGCAAGTGCATGGGCCAGCTGTCAAGATGGGCTGGATCCTGAGAACAAGCCCAGTGCCACAAGGCTGAGTGGTGGCACGCAGTTCCTTCTGATGGGACTTCATCTCAGGCGTGCTGGGTTAAGATATTACAATCCTGAATCAGCTCAGGGTGGGTCTAGTGCTTGACTGCTGTGAGTTCGTAAGAAGCTCAAACTTCTGCTGGAGTTTGCAGATTGGTTAGGGAGAAGCAGCTATGGGAGTCAGTGAGAGGAGATAGGGTTCATCTAACAACACCACGTGGCTTTATTGTGAGCCTCTTTCTGCTGGAGTCATGCTCTGGCTATCACACACTCTGGCTTTCTGGACCAGTTGTGTTAGTGCTGCATCACAGTGCTGCTATGCTGTCCCTGAAGAACCAGCAGGATAGCTGTTGGAATAACCACAGGTGATGCTTGCAGCAGGTTTCTGCTTGTACCTCATTTTCACATTCAGTATTAATCCTTCCTAGCCTATGTACTCTGCTCCCATGGCTGAGAAGGGTTCTGTCAGTAAAAACTGTCTGGGGAAACCCAGGTGCAGTAGAAAGAGATCCCAGCAGTGAGGAACTGCAGGTAGATTCTTTGCTTCCAGACTGTAACCCCCCAAAACAGCAGCTTTTCTTTTTCCTCTTCCTTTACATTTCTTGTATAATTATGCTTCTTTCTTTATTCTTCAAAACAACAACAACAACAAAAAAGAACTGACCAGGAGGCCCTTCAAATTTAGTATCGAGTATGAGAGGCAGACAAAGAAATATTAAATTAAGTGCAGTATTTCTTTGGCATTCAGGTAACTTGTCTTTCATCAAAGAGATACAGGACCATAAGAACACATCATAACTAACATTTACAGCTTTCAGTGGAAGTTAGTCAGGGTTGCGTAGTTTCAACTTGAAAAATACTAGAATGGGATTCTTAATAGCAGTGAGAGATACAAAATGAATTGCTGTTTTGTGGACAATAAGCCAATCTGACAATGCCAGAACTGCATAGCTGGGAACAACAAGCATGTTTATCAGCTTGGTGCATGGATATAACTGTACAAGGTAAAAAGAGATTCAGCCTGCAGGATCTCTACCATCACTATTGGCAGTATTTTCTTAGTAAGAACATTCATTCTTTAAGGTAATATCAGTCATATTTTTTTTTCCACTGATATTCCTGGGAGTTTCCGCTATCATATCAATTAAAAAATCAGTTCCCTGTAGCTGAGCTACTGCTGGGTAAGAAGTTATTCTAGACTGCATTTTCTTTGAAGAGTGTGGAATGACAAATTGGAAAGTAGATTACTGGGGATGAGCATTTCACACCCCAGCAGTAACATCTTCAACATGCAAAGTTCAGATCACATAATAGGCATCATGCTCTGTTGCCTACCCACAAGGGACTTCTTCCAGCAGCAATATATAAGAGAGCTGAAGTTAATACCACTTTATTTGCCTAATGAAACTTTCCTTCTTCATTTTTGGGGGTTATAAAGAGGTAGTATGGTTTAAATAAAAGTTCAGCGGATAAAGTTTCTGTTCTTTCTCGTCATTTCTGAAACACAGAAATCCATGGTACAAAGGATTTTGTTGTAAGGAGACATTTGTGGTAGAAATATTAGATGGAAGAGAATAAAAAAGAGATAGAGAAAGGAAAAAAAAATGAGTGGATGTGCTAGTCTGACACTGGGTTCTTACTGCATGCATATTTGCCACGCTTTTGTATTTTATAGTCCATTAATATTATGGAGCGGACATTGCGAAAGTACGGAAGCTATGAAAAATTTGAACAAGCCACAGGAGGCAGCTTGCTGACCAAAAGCCGCATCTGGAATCACGTCAGGAAATACATGGTGAAAGAAGGCTGTCTTGGTGAGGTAAGTCGTATGCCAGATCAGGAAAGAAGCATTTATTTAGATCTTTCTTTATTTTGATGAAAATGGCTGCTCATGGCTGGGACAGGTGTACACTTCATTGGGTTAAAAGTTGGTTGGGGGGCCAGGCCCAAAGTGTCGTGGTGAATGGAGTTAAATCCAGTTGGAGGCCAGTCACTAGTGGCATCCCCCAGGGCTCGGCACTGGGGCGAGTTCTCTTCAATATCTTTACCAATGATGTGGACGAGAGGATCGAGTGCACCCTCAGTAAATTTGCAGATGACACCAACGTGGGCATGAGTGTTGATCTGCCTGAGGATAGGAAGGCTTGACAGAGGGACCTGGGGATATTGGTCAGTAGGCAGTTGAACATGAGCCAGCAGTGTGCTCAGGTGGCCAAGAAGGCCAACGGCATCCTGGCTTGTATCAGAAACAGTGTGGCCAGCAGGGCTAGGGGAGTGATTGTACCTCTGTACCCAGCTCTGGTAAGGGCTCAAGGTGCACTTGAGTTCAGTTTTGGGCCCCTCACTACAAGAAGGACATCGAGGCCATGGAGCATGTTCAGAGAAGGGCTACGAAGCTGGTGAAGAAAACAAGTTTTATGAGGGTCAGCTGAGGGAGCCGGGGTTGTTTAGTCTGGAGAAGAGGAGGCTCAGGAGAGACCTTGTCATGCTCTACAATTACCTGAAAGTAAGTCTACAGTGAGGTGGGGATTGGTCTGTTCGCCCAAGCACCGATCCACAAAAAGAGGTGAAATGGCCTCAAGCTGTGCCAGGGGAGGTTTAGGTTGGATACTGAGAGAAATTTCTTCACTGAAAGGGTTGTGAAATACTGGAACAGGCTGCCCAGAGAAGTAGTTGAGTCACCATCCGTGGAGGTCTTCAGAAAACATGTAGATGTAGAGCTTACTGACATGGTTTAATGGTGGACTTGGTAGGGCTAGATCAAAGGTTGGACCAGATGATCTTAGAAGTTTATTCCCAACCTAAATGTTTCTATGATTCTGTGATCTTAGAAATTATACATGGAAGGACCTGAGAGACTGGCTGGGAAGCCTTTCCTCCATAATTGCAATACTCCTTGTGTCATATTTTTCTCATGGCTTTGCCCAGTCCTAATTTTTGAACAATTGAGATGATGCATAGTCCTTGTGAATACTTCAGCCACCTCTTTGAGCCTGTTTCCTGATTCATATGTGCTTATTCTTAAATTAATCTCTTTTGGGAGTACCCAAGAGTGACACCCTTCCTTCCCTCTTTATTTCAGCTACTTGGATAGTAGCACTTTCCCATTTATTACACAGTTCTATCCATTCTCTTGTATCAAATTATTACACCAAAGGCAAGAGAGTTAAGAAAAAGCCAAGAAAAATAATCAGCAGCCCAAGAGACTGATTATAGGAGTTTGCACAAATGAAAGTGACATCAGTGAATAAAAATGTCCAAAAGAGGTTGAGTTGGTTTAAGTGCTGTTTTTTTCCTGACTTCAACATTCTAATATTTTACAGTCCTGTGCAAACAAACTTATTTCCTATATTCAGGATTTTAGACAATGTCTGACTGAGTTACATTAAATTACTTGGAAGAGTCAGATGAACTGAATGTAGGAAGAGAATTATTCCAAATGAAAACATCAGCTGACACACACAGTCCAAGACTTAGATGACATCATTGGCAGTGAATGAGAGGAGAGTAAAATGAGAGAGAGACAAAATAGACAATAATCAGTATATAAAACTAGGTTTAATTACTAAACGTAATAATACTAGGAGAAACTGCTAAAATCATTGCACCTTTTTGGGAGACTGTAATTTGACACTGATACCAGACTTTACCTATGTTTCTAAGTGTGAGGTTACCAAACTATAGTTTAGAGAAAGCAGAAAAAAATGTACAATTGAGGTCTTCACTGTGCTTTTATCTCCCTTAGTGTTCATGTTTGTTTTGGTTTGTCTTCATGGAAGCAGAATCCTGCACCCTCATGAAACATCCTATGTCCTTCTTAATGAAACTTTCTGGAAAAGTACAGTTAAATATGTCTACTTAGTATTGTCTGAAATATTACAGAATTACTCTCTTCATTTGAAGAAGCATTAATCAAGTTAAGTGGTACCAGTATTTAAATCTAAATGCTTAAGCACTCATCATTCCTGAATCTTAAATGAGAGCTTTGTGGGACTGATTGCTGTGGAACTTGGAGCTCAATGGTGGATTTTGCCTACAGGGAAGTCAACACTGGTAGTGATGTGTTAATGCCTTTTATCCCTGGGTCCTTTTTTGTTAACTTTGATAGCAAAAAACAATCTCTCCTTTAGGTACTCTTTTGAGGAGTACTGTGGGGACTATCTTCAGGTAATATATGAAGAAGGAAAAATGCTTAATCTTCAAAAAAGAGTTTCCCATCCCTCCCAGTCACTTGTTCAAAAATTCCTTTTAGAACTCAAACACCAAAACGTATCAGCATGCACTGATTTTCTTCTCTATAGGTGTTTTTTATTACTATTTTTCCAAGAGAAAACAGGAAAATTAGAATTACATTCCTGTATAAAACAAAACAGTAACAGCATTTTAATTATATTTAAAGTCTGCATCATGTATAGGGAAACAAAACACACAGTGCTCCCCCTCTCCTCCATGTGACTTCAGAATTGCAACTAAGAAGGTTCCAAACAGTTAAGTGTACAGATACCCTGTCAATCTATGCATGCTTATCTCATATTTTTTAGTTCAAAATAGTACCAAGATAAGTGCACTGTTCAAAAAACTGTAATTTCTCTACTTTGCAGATAGTTGCCCCCCCCAAAACTAGTCAGTGTTACTGTATTTAATTTTGCAGTCTCATATCTGCCTGTGTTAACCCTCATGCTGAATCCCACTAAAGCCTGAGGATTTATCAGAAGCACAGGTGACTACAACATTTCAGCAGAGTCAGAGATGTCTCCCATAGTTTAGTTGCTGTCAGCAAGAGCCATGAAGGGCAAGGGGCCAAACAAATATTGGAAAGGGCAAAGGAAAGTATAAAGTATAAAGCAGGAATGAGAAGAGAACTCTGATACCTGGACTCTCTCACCTTCAGATTGTGGTCCATCTCACGGAGGACCTGCTTTCTCGAGCCTCAATGACAGTGGTGAATGGCTGCCCCACTCTCACTATCAATATCTCCACTGCGAGAGAGCACTGGCTGGAAGGGATGCTGAGACATGAAATCGGTATGAGCATGACATCAGTTCTTCAGACAAAGGGGAGTACTTGCATGCATTCTGTCTTACTTTGCAGTAATCAGCCAGGCACTGCGTATACACAGAATAAGGGAACATCCATATCTAAAGAACCCATGCTGTAGGTGTGCTAAAGGGAAGGAGAAGCTTACTTATCACTGCGCTACACAGTAGGAGGAAGATATGGGGGTCCCTAGGATTCATGTATATTAGTATTTTAGGTCAGGTCAGGAGAGAGATTTTAAAGCAAGTCTACCAACTAGCCCCACTAACTGCACTGAGGTTCACATCCCAAAGAAATCTTGGAGCAGACAAAGTTAATCGTTTCATATGATGCTAACCTGGCTGTGATCCAGGGCATACCTACTGTGCTGTCATTGCTTGGGGACATTTTGTTTGTGACACTGACCTAGAGCTAGTCTGGATTTTAAGAAATGAAACACAAATAGTGTGACTGTTCAACCTCAGCACTAGCCATTTCACTTCACAAATTTGCTTCTGTTATAATACATTGCTTGCAAATTTAAGTGTGCTTTCGGCATGAAGAATTTACCCAGAGACCCCTAAATCCGTGCAGGATTGCATTGATTTTGTATTGCACAAGGCTGGCCCAGCCCTGTAGAAAAATTCTGCAAATTGTTCTACTTCAATGCATCAAAACTAGATAAATTGGGGGTACTGTCTGAATTTCAACTGAAGAATAAGCCCTGTGTTTGCCTTGAAGCAGCTTGACTCACAATGTAAGGGGACAGCAGCCTCTTCCAAGGCTGCAGCTGGGCTTTTTAATCAGCTTCAAGAGGCTCTTTAATACAGATTCTGCACACTGAACCCTTCCCTCCTTTCATTCTCCTTCCTTCTGTTCACCACAAAACCTAGTCTATGCTAAAGGCAACCAGCATGCAAGACAGTTTTGAAAATTTCTTTTCATGGATTTAGGAACTCAAATCTTGCTGACATTTGTGTTCCTTAGGCATTTTGTGGGAGTTTCACTTTGCAAACAGCAGGTGAATAATTGCATGTGTATCTAGCTCTGACAAAACTTTCTCTTGTAGATTAGGCTAAAGTTTGCCAACTTTTCCCCAAGCCCAGTTTAGAGTACTGAAATTAGCATCTCCTTCAGTATTTTACCATTTTCTAAAAATCATTTGCTATTACTGTTGTAAGTCCCATATCCCTTTCTTTTTAGGAACTCATTATTTTCGAGGGTTTAACAACAACAGCCAGCCTTGGTGCAACTGGAACGGACGAAGGAAACATGGGTTGAAACCAATTAACCCTACAGAAGAAGGGCTAGCGAGCATTCACAGCGTCCTCTTCCGCAAAGACCCTTTCCTTTGGAGGGCTGCCCTGCTCTATTACACAGTCTATCAGGCTAGTCAAATGTCCTTCAGCCAGCTTTTCCAGGATGTGGGGAAGTTTGTCAAGGACCCCAATACCAGGTGGGATTACTGTGTACGAGCCAAGAGGGGATGGACGGACACATCACAGCCAGGTGGGTTCTGTTTGTCTTATCTATTTTTGTGCTTCAAGGAGCTTTCAGAATGTGCATAGAGCTCCTTCAACACAGTAAAACTTTTACAAAAGGCAGAAATGGGACTCTGTACTTCCTGAAATGAAGCAACAGGATTTCTGCTGTTGAAAACAAGACTGGAAATGCACATTTGCAAGATATTCAAACTGAATCAGTAAAGGATTTTTTGCTGAAAGTTAAACAGAAAAAGGTCATACAGTTTGACTTCCTTTCCTGTTTATTACAAGAATTATTGACCCAGATATTATCAGAGACTATCTTCTGTTTGATATCTTTCTCTGGCTTGTGGGTTTAGCCTTCTAGTTAGTTTTTGGGAAGGATTTTCAAACTCTGGGATAAAAATATAGTTTTAAAAAATAAAATTGTTCTATTTATAGTAGTTTCTGAGAATATGCCTTGAACAAACCCTGACAGATTGCAATTTATATTGTTTCCTTTTAGGCTGTTTCAATAAAGATCAGGTGTACTTAGATGGCATCCTCCGAATCCTGAGATATAGGGAGTCCATTGATTTCCACCTTCTGACAGCCCTTGGAAAGGTGAGTGGATTCATCCTTACCTAAAAGATACAGTTTTATCATTTGAGTAAGCCTGCTTGCAAAGAGTTATGAGTCATTGTGCTATTTTACTTTGATAGAAATCTCTGCTCCATACAGCACCTGGAACATGCAGTGCAAGTTAAGAATATTTTGAGGTCCTAAGAATTCCTGATAGCTTTTCCTCATTCCTCGTATATCAGATTAAGATTTTATGGTCACACTTCTCAGACTTTCCTTTCCTCCTTTTATAGGGTACTACCTGACCTGCAGTACAATGGACTGCCTTGAGCAAGCAGGACAGGTACTAGATAGGGTGGTGGTCCTAGTAAGAAGCTAAATTCAGAGATTGATGTTAAGGCATCCTGTTCCATCACAAAGGGAGAGACAATACTGTGATTTTCATCTCAAATTCCTCTCACTTTTTTTTTTTTTTTCAGAAATCATGGTCTTTCTTTTCCAGAATACATGTTGTTTCTAAATTCACATATCGTATTTTCTGACCATTGTCATTGCTTGTTTGTTCTCAAAATGATAAACAAAATCATACTAACTGTATAAACTTTGTCAGAGTTCCTGAACCAATTCATTGGATTGCTAAGTTTCCACAGTTCCTAAAACAGGGTTCACAGACATATAAAACAGGATTCAAGTTAATATTATTATGCTTGCATTTAGAGCTGGTATACCAACATTTTTGCCTGCTTGACATTCACTGGGTGATAAAGGGGCATAGCATATTATGATGGAGGCTTTTGGTCCACATTTAAGAACCATTGCCTGTAGTGCCAGAAACATCCCTATTGGTGAGCAGAACTACTTAAGTCACTGAACCAAGTTAGAAACCTCTAAAAGAAATTGTGCTGTGTCAGATAAGTCTCTGCAGCTTTATTCTCTGAAACTTCCTTTTTCCTTTAAGGCTGCTTAACTCCAAGCAGTTTGTACCTGCTAATTTGTACTGAACACATACCCTTCCTGCACTGCTTTATCCCTTGGTCTCTTCAGATTGACTGCAGTATTGTCAACCCACTTCAAAAATGTATTGTCATTGCTCATATAATTGAAGATTCAATTGTAATCCACACAGAAGGCACCTATATTAAGGATCTACAAGCAATTTAATTCTAGCAGTATGATGATTTACAAATGTTTGACTTTACAACTTCTAAAATAAAGGGAACTTAAAGGCTACTCTGTTTGTTTTTACTGCACACTTCTGCAAACTGGAAATCCATCTGTAAGAGCACTGTCTGCTTTCAGAATCACAGAGTGGTTGAAGTCAGCAGAGACCTCTCAAGATCATCTAGTCCAACCATGGTCAGCTGTCTAGCAGGGCTTTGAATATCTCCAGTGATGGAGATTCCACAGTTTGCCTTTATCAGTGTTTTACCACCCTCACAGTAAAAAAACAAACAAACAAACAAACAAAAAAACATGTTTTGTGTTCAGATGAAATTTTGTGCTTTTTATTTTGTGCCCTCTTGCCCTGTGAGCAGTGAGCACTGCTGAGAAGAGTCTGGTTCCCTCTTTGTTCTTTCCCATCAGGTACTTATAAACATTGGTAAGATGCCCCTGAGCCTTTTCTTTTCTTCCCCAAGCACAACAGTCCCAGCTCTCTCAGCCTTTCCTCATATAGCAGATGTTCAGTTCTCTCAGTCACCTCACTCCAGTATCCCCATATACTCAAGGAAAATCAAGTTGTGTTTTCCAGGAATGTGGACATGTTACAAAGAGCCTAAGTAAACCTGTTTTAGCCTCTTTTTAGCTCTCTCTCTTTTATTTTTAACCTAACCTCTTTTTTTTTTATTTAACCTAATATGATATTTTTAATTATATCCTAATTGTCTTAGGAAGACAATCCATTGCCACAGTAGGATGAGACTGTTTTTAATCTCCTCAGAACATCATCTTTTGTGGGTTTTAGCAATTACAGCAATCCCAATCAAACCATACCTTGAATCACAGATACTTGTTTCTTGGTTGCAGCAGTAGCAGAAACCCCTGAATATAAGTATGAGGTAAAAGGGTCTTTTTTTTTTTTTCTTTTGAGGGAAAGAGGTAGAATTTAAAAGTGGGACAGGAGAGGAGGTTTGTATTTAACCTAATTTGGTTCTGCGCCTCTGAGAGGAGATGGTATGATCTTGCATAGCTCCCCTGTATCTACTTCTAAATACAGTAATCAAGGTGTAATGCCCCACTGTCCACTGTCTTCAAACAACAGAATCTGAGTGACTTGAGTAAGCCTGGACATACGTACAGTTTTTTGTTGTTGTTTGTTTTTTGAATCCAGATGCATCTCGTAATTGCAACTAGAAAAGCCTAAATGTCTGCTCAGAGGCAAGTTCATTCTCTTTGCAGACATTGTTCCTGTTATCTCCAGTGAGACATGCATCCAGGATCTGACTGCCTCTATGGAGTGGGTTTAGCAATCTGGATTAGACCCTCCTATCCTTCCAGAGAGCCCTTCCATATCTCTTAGACACCGGTGGAATTTATGCTTGCTTTAACCTTTTCAAAATAGGAACCACCACCTGCTAAGAGGGCAGGCTGTTTCCAGGGAGCTCTGACAGCGCAGTGCTCAGTTCCGTAGAAAAAACATGGGTTAAAAAGGTTCAAAGTGCAGGCTCCACTCTCAAGCCACCTGGCACAAACCTGCTGTGAGGAAATAGGATGTGCCAGTTAGTAAGCAGAGCCAGGCTTGTGTTTTGCCAGCACACATACTTCTGTCTGTAGGATGCCTCAGCGTACACAGCTTGTAGATAAGCGACAACCACCTCACACTGGATATTTACCCAAGCAGACCAGTTCTGTGTTTGCAGGACAGCCTGTGTAGCATCACACAGGCAAAGCATTCGTGCTTTTCTGGTCTATCACTTGCAGCACCTTGAGCTATTGTGAGTTCAAAAACTTGAGGTCCTAGCTTGTAGAATCATAAGACTATGGCAAAAAAATCTCAGCATCCACTACAGAAAAAAGTAATAGGCCTTGCAGCAGCTGGAAAAAACTTTAGAAATGTCACACCTATACCCAGAAGGCTTTGATGCCAAGAGGCAAAACTAATTTCTATCCTATTAAATGAGGAAAAAAATGGGATGCTTAAGGTTGCCCAAGCTGTGGTTAGTTTGTTACTAGAGGTGCATTTTAATTTAGCTTTGCATAAGCACATTTGCTAGCGAAAACAAAAATGAGAGTTCAGGTCACCTGGCACCCTGCCTTTCCCAAAGCCCAGGCCTGCCTGCTTCCTGTTCCATGCCTGTCTGCACTCCCTTTCCTGTTCCTCAGTGGCAGGTCCAGCATATTCTCCATTCTCATATCAATCTTTCCACCTCTTTGAGAAGAGACCCCAGGACTCATGTGTTCCATCCTTTCCATCTATTCCTGCACCTGTTGTAGGTCAGTCTCATTCAGGTTTATGTGCATCTGGTCACTGATATAATCAAAAGCAGAATCGGGAAGTATGTAGGCATTTGCTAAAATTACACTTTTTTTCACATCTTCCATTGAGGCACCCATGTTCTAGGGTTGCTTTCAAAGGAATCTCACAAGCTTTTAAACCCCCTGCTCTGAAATCTTTTCTCATCTACAAAAGGTAATTTAGAGCAACACCAGATAAGTAGCAGGACTACAGTGCAGAATTAACCCATGTCCTTCTTTGCAGATCTCATATGAGGATGTGGACCGTCTGAAAGGATTGGCTGTGATTGAGAACATGAGGGTACCACACTTTTTGCAAGATCATGCCCGCTATATGGAGCACTTGGAAAAGATTATGGAAGTCAATGAGCTGACTGATGAGGAGCTCCAGGATCTCATACATTAACAGAATTAGTCAATCATTCACTCTGTGAAACTGAGGATGTAGAAGTGGACTTCCTAGCGTTTACAAGAATGGACTTAAAAGGGGTGGGGCAGGAGGGAAGGGTGCCTAGAATATATGGAATTCAGAAAATGTCCTTTTGTGTTCCTTTTGCATTGTGGTTATATACTGTGTTTTTTTTGTTTGTTTGTTTGTTTTCCTAAGTTTGTGGTTTTTGTTTTGTTTTGTTTTGTTTTTAAGTTTGGCCTAGGAATTCCTTTGCAGTGATCTGTCCAGTCATGTACTCTATTTTGTAGGCTAGACATAGTGCTTGACACTTTCTTTTGTAATATACTACCTTTTCCCATCCAGATTTAGAGGTGGAAGAAAAGAGAAAGGGGAGATTACCCTTTTGTCTATTCATATACACTCTGTCTTTAGTCAGCTTTCACAGCTCATGGTGATGCACTGTTGTAGATTATGCTACTTCACTGCACAACTCTTTCCTATTTGGTCATCACTGCAACAGCAACAAAAAGTAAAGACATAATCACAGTGAACAGAAGCAGGTCTTTGTACAACAGGATGAAAGCTCTGATCAAAAGCTATAAAAAGTTGGATTTTTTATTAGGAGATTTAGCATTAAAAGAAAAAAGATATCACTGATTTGATGACTGTAAACAGGTAGCAAAGTTATCATCTTTATCCCACTGGTTTGTTACACCATTCTACATCTTTATCTGTACAGTACGTGTTTCAAGAAGTTGACTTATGGAAAGGGTCATCCTGCTTTGAGGATAAGTATAGCATGGCTAGTGAGTTCAGTATGGTAGCTTCGGGAGAAGGCTTGGACAGAACTGTGCCTTTGTGACTTTTGTTATAAGTAAATTTGGGAATGCAAGAATGTAAGTCAGCACAGCAGGCAACACCCACTTCCTCCGCAGGTCACCTGAGCCAACAGAGGATCAGCTCACTTTTTGAGCAGCATCAGGCCTCCACTCTGCAGAAAGCTTGAGCTTGCAGAGCTTAGTGCAGAAGTGAGACATGGATGGGGAGAAAAAAACGATTCACAAGTGCCCTGTTCCTGTGTTCCAACAGAAGTGCTACACCACTTCAAGCAAACTTACCTCTGTTTTAACTGCTGGTGCCACATCCAGACACAGAAAGCATGTTACTGTAAAGCTTGGATAGTCAAATGATAAATAGCTTATGTGATGCAAAAAGACTTACTACATAGACTATATTTTCTGAATCCAGAGTATTATGGCATTGTCAAGGCAAATTGAGTTTTGCACCTATAAGTACATTGACAAAGGACTTTTTAGTTTTAGTAGATAGTATTTTACTGGGATAAATCTGAACTTTTGGGAAGCTGCTATGGTACAAGAGGCTGGGCAAGAACAGGAGAGGGCCTTGGAGGAGCCTCTGTTGTTTCTTGCCCTACTTCCTTGTCCCACAGATAACAGGCCCAGCATTGGAGGAGGCAAGTAGATGGAGCCAATGTTTCCTCCATGCCACATTGCAGGGGTTTGAGCCCTGGCATCCCTCTCTTCCCCATTTATCCTTCAATGAAAAGGGTGGAATAACCCTCCCACCTTCTCCAGCCTTATTTTACACCCAGGACATTAACAGCCATGACAGCAAAATCCTGAGAACGTTTCATGACAGGAAAATAGTAAAATCCAGGAGGAGGAGTTCTCAGTTGGCTAAGAGGTCTGAAGGTTTTTGAGTAATGCCATGAAACCAGCTGCCTTTTAGCTGGTACTGCGGTGCACTTGCAGCAGCTGGCTGACTGCTTCAAAAAATAAGATGCACTCAACAAGCATAAATTTACTAAATTTGGTTATTTTCAAGGCAAGGACCAAGAACTCCTCACAGCAGCCTTAATTTTGTATTGTCAGTGTTGTTTATGATCTGAAAGCCTTTCAGCCTCTGTATGCTGAAATAAAATCCCTTTTTTCTCCCCCTCAGATTGTCTAATTTGGTCACTTTTAGCTTTGCCTGCACAGTCTTGTTTTAGAACTGAACGGAGCAGACAGCCTGACGGGGTCAACTTGCAGACCTGCACCCATGCTATCTGGATTCAGATTTGGACTCTTTGCTGGAAGTAGAAAGAAAGCCAGATGTGGCTGAGGTCAAGTCAAAGATCACAATCAAAAGCCATCTTCAGAGCAAATCACACATTTGAATCACACATGAGATCATTTGAACTCATTGCACTCACTTTGCAGATCCAGGGGTAGATAAGAAGGCCAGGCCTTTATGTAAAAGACTGTTTTGAATGGGTATTTTCTTACTATAGAGAATTTCTTGCCTTCCTCCGTTTACTTCTACACCAAGTGCTTTGTCCCTTACCCCAGTAGCTGTGTGTTATGAACTACGAATATTACAGTCCCAGGTCCCTGGAACCAGGAGGCTGTGCTAGCTGCTCTGCTTTGCACAGGATACCGTGCCCACAGCCCTTCCTCCAGCAGCCACTTGGCTCTTCCACTGCCCTGCAGCCCTAAGTGCTACTGCAGGCCTTTTTTGCTTTACTTCAGAATTTGTCTCCCAAGTTTTTTTTCCCCAAAGTCATTGAACTATTTCTATTCTCCATTATTCTAGAAATAGATTTGCCTAGTGCAAGGTTTGTCTGGAAGTGGTTACTATAAAGATATTACTGTAGCTGTAGATCAAAAACGTGACAGCTTCTGTTTTCAGTGCCAGATTTGTCCTTACTCCTTTGTAAGTATTTCAAATTTTGAAGTATAGCTTTTGTAAGTTTTCCTGAATTCCCCCTCCCCTCCCCCCCACACACTGTGAATAGCCTGGTTACTAAGTTATGGTAATTACCATAATAAAGTAATTACCTGTAATAAAGCTTTTGTCAGCAGTGCATGTGAGCTTATGTCACTACCAAGTTTCGTGATGTCAGTGATGTGACAGTGCCTTTTGTAGTTGTCTGGTCCAGTTGCTTTGTCGTATGGATGTCTCACTACTTCTGTGTTGTTCCTATACAGACATGTGGCCAACATTGGGAAGGCCACCCTGCTTCACCAGACTTGTTTTCAAGGATTTTTTATACAAGTTTTACAAATAAAACTAAATGAAAGAATGTCAGAGATTAGAATACAGTGTGCTGTAGCATTGCTCTCTTCGGGTAGCATTGCTTTACATCTAGGTGGACATCCCAAGCTGTGCACGAAGGCTTCTTGGTACAGTTCTGAGAAACAAAGTTTGGGGTTGGACTCACAAAGCTTTTGCCATGGGGCTTTGTGGAAGGTGTGTATCAGGTATGGATCCCTCTGTTCTGTCAGATGTCACACACCTTCCCTTTTTCTAGGGCGTGGTCTGAGGCCTCACTGGAGCCACATGGCAGCAATGCATTTCTTAGCACCATGTGGGAAACAGCAACTGTGAATGTTCTGCTTCAACACTTTGATGTGCCCCCTGCTTCTCCCTGCTGCTTTGTTTCTGGGCTCCTTATGCCCCCTCACACTTGTCTATCTCCATGGAGTCCTGTCATCTCCCTGTGGTTCAGCTCCCTCATGTATAAATAAGGATATTTAAGGATACGTGTAAATAAGGATATTTAAGGTTACGTGTAAATAAGGATATTTAAAACATATTTAAATAAGGATATTTAAGGATACCCCACAACCCTTAATGGGTATTTAGTAATGGTGTCAGTAATTTAGTGCCAGTAATGCGAAGCACAAGTCTGGAGCCCAGACCCCAGGTTCAGGAGGCAGCACCAGGTTCCCTCTGGTGAAGGCACCTGCACAGGCCATACCGCAGCTGCACATGCCCCCTAGGCCAGGTGTTGCTTTCTGTCAGCCCACCCCATCTGGGAATCCTGCTTCTGGTAGCACAACAGGGGCTAGAGAGGCTTTGAGAAGATTTGGTGGTGGGAGAAGCAGGGCTGGAGGTGCAGGAACAGAACGGCCCCAGGCCATGCTGCTCCTCACATGTGGAAGCACAGGGGCAGGATGGAAGGAGACCCTGTGGAGGGGACATGTCTCAGGTGGCTTGTGCAATGCTGTGGGGCTTCAGAGGAGAACCAGAGGGCATGCACAAGCACCAGCCCCCCTTGTACAGCTATTTGAGTAGCAGAGGTCCTAGCCCAGCAGTCCTGAGAGTTGTGATTGAAGGTTCTCATAGATAGGCCCTACCTCTATCTCATGCCGTATCTCAAACAAGACAGACCAGGCTTTCCCCTCCACCTTACTTGGTTATTTCTTCCCTGTGGATTTTGTCTTGGTCTCTAGTATTCATTCTTCAGGCTGCCTTAATTTAATATCCCAGTCTTTCACCTTCCTTTTCATCTCACAAATACGTTCACTCATCATCCATCCCTGAGCCTAGAAAACAAGACAAGTAACTTACACCCACCAGAAAAAAACGTATTTGTTCTATGACTCAACCTCTTCTGTTTCCCACCCAATGTTTTAAAACTGAGGCCCCCTTTATTTTGTCTCTGGAAGCTTTGCAGCTTCCAGAAAATAAGCTTTTCCAGGTTATGGCAAGATATGTCACCAGCTGCACAGGACCATGAGGAGAAGCACACAGCTATGCTTCACCTCTCCACCTGCTCTCCATCCTTCCTCCTTTTCCAGCTCCTCTCACAGCCCCACACTCCCTCACCTCCCAGCATCCTTGCTCAGACATCTCTCCACCCTTCTCCTAGGGCCCTCTGCATTGTAGCTATGTCATAGACAAACGGCAATTTGGTGAACCCCCACCAGCCGCCCCCTGATCCCCATGCATTTGGGATTTCTCACAGATTCCCTCCTGCCCTCAACCCTTATAGTCTTCTTCCTGAGTCCCTGACTGTCCCTGATTGTCCAAAGGGAAGTCCCTTTGAGGAAGCCAGTAACAAACTGGGGAAACATCCTGCACAAAAGCTGTTCATTTGAAGTTATTCAGGAAAATGAGTAACATTCCTACAGTGAAAAGAATCAGGTTAAAGTTCCCACAGACAAGATGCCCAAGAAGTGTTCAAGCAGTAAGAGAATGCAAAATAACTATCCAGCTGCATAGCAGCACCTGTTGTCTGCTAGTGTGCAAAGAGATGATGGAGGTCTGGAGCTGTGATCTGGAGAAGGAAAAATTTCCTTGAAGGCCACTGCCTAAAAATTGGTGGGCACATGCTCTGACAGCTTGGAGCTGGCGCACCTTGTATTATCTCCTCACACAAAGCTTGTGCAGTATCATAGTTCAGGTCTGTGCACATTCCATCCTATTTTCCTATTAAACAAGGCCTGTGCTTTCACACAGCTGATAAGGAGACACCTTGGGACGCCCCTCAAGCTGGGAACATCTCAGCATGCGGGGTTACGAGATAGCCAGAAGGATGGGCCAAAGAATGACCCAGCAACATATTTCCTAAAAGTACCTTTAACTTGTGGGCACTCTGGAGTAAATCCTTTTAGTTATTCTGATGTCACATGGAAGCTGATTTTCTTCCAGATAGGGAGGTAAAACGGACTTAAAGCTTAAAACCCTAAAACCATACAAACCTCATATTATAACCAGGCAAGTCCACCTGAATGTGCATGTGTCTTTATTATATACTATCCTACAAAGCATGGCCTCCCACAAGAGGCACCTGATCAGGGAGCTGAGCCTCCTGACACCACCCACAACACCTTGCTGGGAGCTATGAGAGGTCTGTAACAACAGATCGTGAGGGTATGCCTGCCATTCCCTGATGCAACACAGATTCTCACTAACAGCAAATTTATAAGCTGTTAAGACTTATTGCTTCTAAAACCATCATAAAGGAGGGGGAATGATGACTCAAGAATATGCAAATGAGCCCAGGCTTCTCCAGTTTCTTCAGTTCTTCCAAATTGTATCAATACTAAGAGGCAAGAAGTTTTAGCTGCATAGAAAGTCTATATAAAAGTATGAAAGCTCAGAAAGCCATGAGCCTGCATGGCTGGTGGCTGAACCATTTTCTGTCCTTTAAAGGATGCTGATCACTAGTTTCTGTGAGGTCTTAGTGCCAAGACCCACCCTGTTAACCTTGTTTGATCAAGCTCACACCTGGATATATTCAGCCCACTGCTGTCACCACCAGGTTCTTGGAAATTAATTTCCAGGACAGTTAGTTATTTGTATTTGCTCCTTAGAGCTCCCCCAAATATCCCTCATGTATCACAACTCTTTTTTTTTCAACAATTTACATCCCTGTTTAGTTTAACACTGCAAAGCCATATGACCAAACTGATACTTGCTGAATAAATATGCTTAATTGTGTAATCCCACAGAACAAAGCAGAGATTTTGCCCTGAAGTAAGCAGGTCAGAGCATACAAGAAAAGAGAATAATCAGCTGTGCATATTTTAGCAGCCAGGGGAGATCTGGGGCTGGCACATGGTCAGGAGGAGAGAGGAGTTGTAAGAAGCAGCCAGATTTCACCTCCTGCAGGCAGGGAAGGGCTCCAATACCCTTCATCATGCATAAGTGAGGTGGACTGCCTTGCAAAAATGACTATGCTTATAAAAATAAAGCTGTACCTAAACAGTCTATAGACATGTGGTTCAACCTCAAACATAACCCCAGGGAGAGGAGCCCAAAGCATGTAGGTGCAGGTTGTATTTCGGGCCATAGCTAAAACAGGTCTTTTGCAAGACTCCCTGTTTCTCTCTGCGCCATCTCCATTGTTGCTGCTTCCCTCGGCACTGCAAGGGGAATAAGGCTATAGAAATCAGGGCTAGCACTGCCTTTGCTATGAAGATTGTTAACATAAAATTTCTATTCAAGGTTGCTTCCCTAGTCACAGTTGCTGGCAGAGGCAGGAGGACATCAGCCACTGCGTCATTTTTTGAGCCACCATGATACAACAAATGCTTTTGGGGACCTCCAAAACCCAAGAGGGAAAAAGTCTCACAATAACTTTATCATCCTGCAAGAATATTGCATACAAAAAGCAAAGCAAGCTCCTTTTTAAAAAAAAAAAAAAAAAGTGAAAAAAAAAAGTGAAGCTATCAAAACAGTCAGGCACTGCTGACTCCCACCATGAACTAACCATGCACATACCTAGCATTGACCCTCCACACAAGGCAAAGCTCCACCAGCAGGTACCAGACTCCTCCGTCCTGTTCCCCGTGCACTGTAGGATCCATCTTGCTCCAGGGCACATCTATTCACCACACAACCTCCTTCCTAGAGCTCCCCCCTCCCTCCCAGCCATCTGGGCTAAGTGACCTGCAGTCTGCAGCCTGGCCTCACAGCTCAGCTTGTTTCCTCCACCACAGCCTGTGCTAATATGCAGCTCATCAGCGCCCTGCAATGCAAGAGCCCTTCCAGTGACAATGAGCACTGGGGACTAGCCAAAGAGCATCTGCCTTTCTTTGCACCTGCAGCAGATTAAAGGGGATCTGGTCCTTTCAAGTTTTATTTCAATAGCTCTGAAGCCACTGCTCCTTCAAGTGTGGTAACAGCAGGAAAACATGAGCATGGGTCTCACAGGTAGCAAAATAGGATGAAGTTTTCCTCAAGCCAAATTACACCCAGGTGGGTGCAGAGGTCACCTGCGCTCCCAGTGGACAGCAGACATGTTATTCGCTGACCATAGCCCACAGGTAATAGCTTCAGGATGCACCAGAGGAAGCATGTTCTTGGGAATTTTACTGCCACGCACCTCCTGTGGTATTCATTTGACCATGCTAACTCCATTGCATCCTAGCATATAGTTTGCAGTGTTCCAGGAGAGTTGGATCAAAGTAAAGGGAAACAGCAAAATTGTGTCTGCTAGAAGGGGACAAAGCAGCAGCAAGGAACCAGAACCAAAGCTGGAACCCAGGTCTCTCGCTGCCTTGTTTAATGATCTGGGACAAATGCTTGCACCTCCCATTTTCAACAGGGAGTGCTAAGAAAGTAAATATACATTTTTGTCTGATGCTCTGAAATTTCAGTTATCCACTGAATCACTTGAAATGTCAATGAAACCTCCCTCTACTGCACTGTGAGTGTGTGCACACTGCTTTAAGAACAAGGATGTGTTCATAGAAACATGAACTACATTTTCATCTTCTGCACAACATGCAATTGCACCCTGGCAAGCATTCAGAAGGCAGACAATATGCCTCTTTCCTAACAGCACATTTATTGCTTTGTCTGAAACCTAATGGTAGAAGATTACTACAGAACCCCAAACCACTGTTTCCTGCAGTAACCTGTTTGCCGTTTAGAGCCGATTTACCTGAGCTGGCTTCTCTGACCTGTTTGATTATCTTCTCTCTAACCTTAAACAATCCAGCAGGATTTTCACTGTGATCTGACACTGAGGTGAGAGAAAAAAAAAGTCTCTTCCCCAGGCAAGCTCAGAAGAATCCAGCTGCCAGCTCCCCCATGGCAAAGAGCTTCCTTCTCCTTGCCTGTACTCAAATGAGGTTCTCACAGCATGCAGGGTTATTAGCCCATAGTTAAAATCAGTTGCAGAGCAGAGTCGTACCTAGGCTATCCCACCCTGCTTCAGTTTTAATTTTGCATATACAGTAAAAAACACCATCTGAAATATTCAACCATGTGTGTTTGCATTTGAGTTGTTGCTACCTGAAATCAGACAGTCTTTTGGAAAGTTAAACTCACAAAGATGCTATGAGAATATTATATTGTTTTGCTGTAACACCCTCAGTTAGAACATCTCCTTGGTTTGGCACTGCTGTCAGGAGTATTTTTCCCTTTATAGCACAGTAAGTCATGTCAGAGAGCTTTACTTTTCACTCAGCATTAAAATGTGCTGCGTGGTCAAATTGGACCCTGGAGCAGAACGCGCTGGGTTAGTGGACAGCTCTGTGCCTTTCACATGCAATGTATTGCTTTTATAGGTGCTGAATTGCTTTTTCCAGTCCTTATAAGTTTCCCCTCTAGGTCACTTTCTGTTAATTGCTACTTCACAAGTTTTTTGTACTTGGTAAATTCGATGCTCTTTCCCAGGCACTACCATGGCAGCTTGTTGACCAAAGTCCTCCTCCCCACTCCGGACATGCACAGAAACAAACCTCCATAGGAAAACCCCACGTTGGAAGCAAACATCATCCCTGCTCTACGTATGATGATCATACGCCATATTCAGACTCAACAGTGCCTGAAACAGGCTTATGAGCTCAGGAAAGGGATGCAGAACTGCCCGTTCTTGCAGAAGCAGAAATTGAAAACAAGGCTCCCAGAAGAACTGACAGGCAGAGGTGGGTGCAGCACGCCTACCTCTTTGATCCTCCTTGCTCTAGAAGCTTGCTCCGATTGCTACTCCAGTGGCCAGAGAACCAGGGCTGTTCCTGTGGGATGCCAAACAGGAAGCAAAGCAAAGGGCATTGCCCTCAGTGCCGACGGGTGGAGAAGTGAACTAGGTCCTACAAAGGGATGAGTCAGTGTTTTCCCAGCTCCTGAAAGCTAACATGCAGGAAAAAATATCACCAAATGCTGAACATCAAACTGAAAGCCAAAGCCAAGCTCTGTGAAGCCCTTCTAGGACGAAATGCACCGTGCCCAGAAGCAGGGAGAGGAAGAGAAGGGTGAGAGGTGTACACATCCACACTGGGCTGAGGAGGAATGGGGCTTCTCTGGGCAGGAGGGACTACTCAGGTCCTTTTGCTCAGATAGGGACCTGGCCCCCTTCCCTTCCCTGCTTCCCTGTTTCAGCAGTTTTTGCGAGTGCTGAGCTTAGGAATTACCAAGAATTTAGTGTCTTTCTTTTTGTGGCTTCTGCTACTCCCCTCAATTTACAAGGAAGCAAAGAAAAGTAACCATCACACACACCATGGCAGCAAAGCCCTGCTTCACTGCATTTTAGCAAAGATCCCATACAGTATTGAAAGTACACTTTATTTCCTGTACAGTTCTTATCCAAATCTCCAGGTCCATTGTGTGCTCATAAAAAGTTACAGATTGCTCTATTGCCATGAGACAGTAATTGTCCCAAAAACTGTCCATGAGGGGGACAGAGCGACAGCCATCAAAGTCAAGTGCTGATGCTTTCTGGACACGGGGAGGATGGTGGGAAGGGGGGAGAGGGGGAGGCAGTTCTGCTCTGCAGCTGAGTCTCAAGCAAACAGAGCTATGGACTGCTCCTCGGGGACCAGGAGACACCCCCGGTTCATATCATCGTTCGTGCTTAGTGTTCAAGTCGTTCCGCTCAAGGGTCACCCCATTTCCATTCCGCGTCACCTCCTTCCTGTTCCAGTCCTTTTCCATGTAAAATTCGGCTAACACGGGGCAGTGGTCCGAAGCCACCCCACCCCAGGACCAGTTATCAGGGATCCATGGATTTGTAAGACCTTCTCGCACAACAGCCCAGTGACCTGCGTGAAAAAGAATTGTGGAGAAAAAAAGATTAATGTGGAAGGGATGTCATGACATTTCCACAAGCTTGCAAAAGAACTACTCAGCATGCCTAATAATTGAAGGCAGCCTCACCAGCAGCTGTAGGAAGTCACTACACACCAAGTGATAGCCCCCACATTCAACACAAACCGCTGACCACACACAGGTTTTAACACCTAACCAGAAACTCTACCTGTGAAAACCTTTTTCAAGCTGCGGCTGATCCAGATGTTGTCCAGTGACTTGGATCCTTGAGGGTTCTTTGTGCTGATATTGGTGAAGGTACTCGAAGGGACCAAGTGGTGGAACTTCTCTTTCCTCAGTATGTCGTGGTCACTGCTGTCGGGAGCCTGGTTAAAATCCCCCAGGATGATCACGTCTTTTTCTCCTGGAAAACAATAGAAATGGAAAGAAAAAAAATAAATTAATAGAAGTAATGGATATCTGCTCCTTAAATTCAAGAAGAGGAGATAATGGAAGGAGGAACTATACAAATACTTTGTAGCAAAGCTGACTTTACTCTGAACTACCAAAAGTAATGCTGTTTAAAGCCTTATTCACTAGCTGTTTACTCATGGCCGTTCTGTTCAGGACAATAAAAACCATCCAGTACATGTTTCTTGTTTGTTTCTAAATATCATCTTGATTATACTGGCATCCTTTGCTTGCTGCTCACAGTGACAAATTCAAAGACTAGTATTTCTGGTCTTAGAGGCTTTTATAAATCTGTGACTCTGTAAGCTTATTTTTTTCTTCTTCTGTAAGACAGACATATTGGCTCCAACCTGCCCTGACATTTTCTTTTAATAGCTTTCCTGTAAGAGTCAAGGATATTTTTATGATAATTCCTGGAAGACACAGTCCTTTGCTAGTGTATATCAAAGCCCCAAAAGTGCAGTGCTCATTCTAAGCCTGTACAATGAAGAAATCTCAAAGAAGCAGCCTGAGTAGCAGCCTGCAGTCCTGATGGCAGATTAGTTCACAAACCACACAGACACTCACTGGCTATAGAAGCTCTCATCCTCCCAGATGGCTGAAGAGATACTATTTCACTTGTGATGTCTTTGAATTTCGCTAGGGCTGAATTTCCAAAGAAACCATGGAAATGACTTGAAATGCTCACCCAAAAGCCCTATCTTTCTGTGGAAATATGTTTACCTCACTTATATTTTATTTCCAATCCTAATTGAATGAGAAAGGAAACACTGGACCTTAATTTTATATCCACAGCATGTGCTCTTCAGAGCTCCACTACTGTAGACAGAGATATACCAGCTGTGCACCAGGTAAGAGGAGAATGGACGTGCCCCAGTGCCCATCTCAAACCCCTACCAGAAAGGTGTGATGAACTCCAGGACTGTGATAGCTGAGCAAAGACACAGCTGCAATGCATAGCTTGATACTGGGGATGGAGGAAGCTGCAACAAGGATGCACGAATGCACCAAAAATTATAACAGAGCTGACTTCAGAGAAGAAAACTGTTATTTTCTGTAAGCCCCTTTGCTTTCTGGGGTTGAAGTGTGGAGGGAGAGGGGTGGACCAAGTGATTGCTCTACCATATGCAGCTCTCATGGATACAGCTGTCGTCTGCTGTTGCTGTAGAAGTAGCTAGCCAGGAGAGGGAGCACAAGTTAAACAACAAAATCTATTGCACTCTGCTTGCAGTGCTTCAAGCAGGGACTGGGAGAGGGCAGGAGTGCAGAGAGATTGATGGCTTATGACTTAAAAAAAACCAACAACTTTAAAACATGATGCTTGCTAGAATGCAGAGGGGTGATGAAAAAATAATGAAACTACTTGTGGTTTTTCTGTCCTTTGCAAGCCACAAATCATACTGAACATGACATTTAAATATTACTCTACAAAGTGTTGGTGGCAGTGACTTACCCACCTCTAGAAGAAATAAAAAACAAACCTACACCTAAATTATTTTAAGCTCCATCAAAACCCAAATGAAAATTGGTGCTTGTATAATGGGGAAGGACCAAATCCCTTGGAGGGAATTGGTTTTCTCTCATGACCTGAATAAAGTGCTTGAATGGTGCCTCCGAAATGTCAACTTTCACCTTTACAGCTTATATCTTGGCCAGATGGGCTTCCCTTCCTGCACAACGCTGTGCAGCAACCTTGCTGGGAGCTGGCAGTTTTGCATGTACCTCACTGCAAAAAAAACAAGATCTCTCACTTGCCAGGCCCAGGAGGATGAACCTGATGACATTACACCTGGGTGCCAAGAGGCTGCAAGGAAATTGCATCACAGGGCAACCGTAACTGGGTGCTCAGATGTGACCACGCTGCTGCAGTCCTTCCGGACTAATGCTTGCTTAATGGCCAAGGCAGCAGTTGGCTTCTGCCACGCTTCCAGCCTAGTGATATAAAGTGGTAGGGCCACTCTAGAAAGCCCCAGGGAATACCCTTCATGCAGATTCCAAATGACAGGCAGGCAGGAATCCTAGCAACAGCACCTCGATCCTGCACATAATACATTTCTTTTAGCAAATCCTCCAGCCTTACGTGAAAAATATATTAAAAAATCATAATCACAAGTGGAAACTTTAACTGACTGTTCAGTTCTGAACAATTTAAAAATAGCAGAGGACAAAACAACCAACACCTAGGTATGATTGTGGAAGCAGGTACAAAGTCAGTCTGGAGTATGCACAGGAAATGAGTCACTGTATTCTTCACTGTTCTAAACTTTCTCATGCAGAACAGCTAAGCATAAAATCCTAACGCAACATAAAGTGGACAGAGATGGAATAGATGGGGTGCAGCAAACATTTGAGAAGCTGAAACCCAGTTTGCAAGCCCATCACTGAGGGAAAGGGTTGCTCCTGGTCCCCTCTGCCAGAAGCTTCTGGGGTTCCACATCGCTGCAAATCCCTGGGAGAAAGGCTGCACAGCCCACCTGTGCTGGGCAGAAAAAGCAGATGACACCAGCAATTGTCTAGATAACTGCCAGCTGCATTTCCCCTCATCCTGGTTCACTACTTCTGCCAGTTCCTGTGACAGCAATATTGCGAGCAGCACCCCTGCGGTTTCAGTCTGATCTGCCTTCCGTTACCCCTGATGGACACCAAGCAGCCAGAACAAAGGGAACAAACCTGTCCAGGTCCTTCTGGGTGTGCCCCAGAAAAGAAAAGCGCTGCCTTAACTCCGATCCCCGTTGTGGCAGTGGCTGAGCACTGCTGCTGGGGCACCAGCCCGCACATCTGATCGGCTGCATGCTGCTGCAAGCAGCGGAGGGACTTCAAGTGCACAGAGACAAGGTAACCATCTGTGGAAAGTCTGCAGTGTTGAATTCTGATGTTCTGCAGGAATTGTGAAACCTTCCTTTGTTTCACAGCAGTCCAAAGAGACCCCTATAGGACACTCTCCCCAGACTTGCCCATGCCCTGAATCAGTCCCCTAACGAACCAAATAGGCCCTTAAAATCCCCATATCCTTCCTGAAGAGAGTGAAAACCAGATCATGAGAAGGATGTGACAGCACATCAGCTGGTAAGACACCGCCTCTCCAAGGTCTTCTAAGCCTAGTGCCTGATGCATGGATAATCTGTGCAATACGGACATGACAGATGGGAGAAAATGACTAAGCCAACACCCTGATCCCTGGGTTCAGCACATCCAGGATGGCATCTTTATGGCCATGGTCACCACAGCAAAGACAGGTGGAATGCTTGAGAGAAGGCAGAAGGGTTGCTGCTGAGTTTGCTACTAGCAGCAAACAGCTACTGAGTCCCTCTGGTGCTGCTGAAGGGAAAGAAGGAGGGAAAAGAGATGCCAGGATCCGCTTGTCTCATGAGAGAAATATGGGGACACCACTGCTCTGGGGAATGGAGACATTACACGAGACAGTGCATAATAACTAAATTTCCTCAGATGCTCACGTTTCCCTTTGTAAGAATGAAAGACAGCAAATAAGGTGCCTGTTAGCAAAATGGGATCAGAAACTCACACTTACTGGACTAGCCACAGGAAAATCAGTCTTAATTAACCATACTTTATGGATTGAGTTGGAAAAAAATGAAGGATGGCAGTAATTTTAAGCATTACATTGATTTTGGCAGGGTAATTCAATAGTGAAAATAATGTGTGAAAAAACATTTGTTTATGAAACGAGACCTGCACACCACACGTTTAGAAGAATTTGAAGCTCTTCTTCTGTGACAAATTAAGTCAAGAACAAATATGCTCCGGTAACATGCCCACCATATAAAAATAAAAACACAAAACTAAAAAGAAACCCTAATGTCAACAGTCTAAATTTAGATGCAGCGGAAATGCAGCTCTGTTGACTTTGGAAGCACTACATATTTATCTGTGTCCCGATTCAGCCTTCTGGGATTAAACAAATGATCCTTTTGTTTGCCTTCATCCTTTTCATTTTCAAGGTATGTGGATAAATACTTAAATCCATAACACTTAAAAATAGCTCTGACTGGACACTTGCAGCTTAAAAGGAAAAACAATGGAACATGAATAAAAATTGCAAATACTTCTTGCATTAGGATTTTACTGCTTCCAAGTGACCAACCTTGCAAAACTGTGCAAAGTGAAAAAAACATCATGCACATAACCTTGTAACCCTTTTGTGTCTTTGTTAAGCAGTAGGCAAAGGGATAGATTTTTCTATTCCTATGAAAAGTTCACCAATATAAACACCACTTAGTATCTGAAACCTGCTGTTCTGCTGCACAAGAAATGGTTTAATCTGCAAGCTTCAGAATAAGAAGCAATTCTCAGAAATGAGTCAAAGAATTTTAGCTGTCTATTAAATTGCTGAAGCTGAGATCTAAATTCTGGTCTTTACACCTCATCTTGGTGTAAAATCAGAGCAACTTATGTGAAAACAACAGAATTGTTCTGCATATTACACCCATGTACGAAAGCTAGTTTCTGGTCACTTTTCTCATTAGCAGGCATCTTCTGACTTGTATTCAGTTTTCCAAAATACATCCAAATATCCAACAATAAACATAGAACCAATTTCTTTTGGGAAAAAAAAGACAGATGTCTTTTTTTTTTTTTTTTTTTGGCTGAACTTGCTATAACACTACCATAAAATCATAAGGAGTTTCACTTGAAAAGTGGAGTCAAAGCCAGCAGGAAACCCTGTGCTATTTGCATTAATTATAATAGATTAAAAGGTAATGAGCAGAGAAAAAACACATTTGCCACACTGTGAAGCATTCAAATAAAGGTAAAGACAATCTAAAGCTGATGAGGATATTTTTGAAACCTCCACTGAGACATTCATATATATATTTTAAATTCCTCTTGATTAGGCAAGATGACCAGAGTGCATGTGATAACTGGAAGGAAGACAACACCATACCTTTCAGGGTCTCCTGCAAAGTCTGTGCAAAGGTTGCTAGTTTGTGGCTGTCGTGGTTCTTCCCTGTGTTCTCCCCTGTTGCAGATGCCAAGGCCAGGTGAAGGTTAACCAGTGTCAGATCATTCATCCCAAACTGGGGGAGCAAGGAGGGAAATCAATAGAGGGCAAGAAAGGTCACAAAGCAAAGCCATGCACCTATTTCACATCCTTTCAGTACTAAATCCTGGTGACTAGGACCCACTTCACTCTGCACAGTGTATTTTGTTTTGTCTTGGTGTTTTGGGAAGACAGGGAACACATTTTGCACCTTTTCTTGCAACAGCTTAATATTCTTACAGTTCTGGGGAAATTGATTTTCGTAAGCATGCAGCTTCTTTCCACAGCAATTGCAGTGAGAAGCTGACTGCAAAACCAGTTGTTAATAAGCTACAAATAATGTTGATGGACTAATTACTGCTATGCAATCTCCTATGATTGGCCTTGGCTTGTCACAGAGATTAGCCATGAAATGTAATGCATCTTGAAATGGGCGGTTGGATCCCTGCAATCTTCTTCTTACCTTGTGGGACTCACTTTATTGCGTGGCACAAGTTAATACTTACTCCTAATTTAACTTGCCTATATTTATTAGAAACTCTCAAAGGACTACCAGAGATGTCAAATTCCCCAAACTAGAACTTTCCATCACATCCTGTGTGGAGAAGGGGGCTGTATGTTCACTCAAGCTTATGCAGAACAGCTTGGAAGAGTCAGTTTCCAAGATGCGTGGCTTTCTTGTACACAGGTGCAGCCTAGGGAAAAAGCTTTAAAATGGAAACTGCACTATGTCAGTCATGTAAGAAATCAGCCCAAGTCTCTCAGGAGCACAAACCAGTAAACATCCATTCTGCCTACATTCACCCCATCTCTACTCCTGATGTATGGCACTGACCAGAACCACAGAGCTGTAGTTACCCACTGCTGGATACTCACTCACCCCTCCAAAAGCCAGAGAGGGTGACCAGTGATGTCTATCACTCTATCAGACTGCAGACACTACCGAAGATCCATCCCCCCACATAACTAAATGCTCCCTTGCAGCATGGCTCCCTCCCACAAGAGCAGGGAGAAGGAATGATCCTGGTGATCCACCTTACCTATCAAGGCCCACTAAGCACCTTATTTTAATCAAGCCATGAAAGAGTGCTGATCTGATGATCCTTACTTGATGATCCTTAAGGGTCCCTTCCAACTCAGGATATTCTATGATTCTATGATTCTATGATTAAATGGATTAGTCTCATACAAGTTTTTATGTTTTAGTAGACTGTGCCTCTTTCCAGCTTCTTGTCCAAAATTTTTAAATGAAAGGTCATCTCTGCAAGGGTCTGTTGGCACAAATGAATTACCTTGAACCGTGCAAGATATGGATGAGGATATGAGTGCTTCCCATTGCCATTAGTCTGTACATTCTCCTGAGAAGAGGCATCTTTTAGCTCGATGCCAGCTGTTGTATCCCAGAGGAACCCAGAGTATTCAACTCCCTGCAATTAAAACAAGAGAAAAGGCAAAAAAAAAAAAAAAAGTAAAAACAAAATGTTCTGCCCAAATGCAGTCTCCTAGATGAAACTTTCACCCAAACGTTTCACACAGTTCAGTATCAGTGTTGGTACTGGAGTGGTGTACATCACTCCCAAAATATGCAGAGGTGGGAAAAAGTTTCTATCCTGGCCTGGCACCTACTGAGGGTAGGAAGTCTACCTTTCTGTGCACAGGCATAAGGGAGAAACAGCACCCTAGATTATCCATAGGAGATAACAAGAACAGGTGGAAAAGCTCCTTTGATTTGTGCTGGCCAAAACCCCCATGAGGTGTGGGAGGAACAGGCAGTCCCAATGGCTTCACTGAAAGCCAAGCACAATGAATTGAAATGCACATTGCTTTGCTACTCATGGCCACTTGCACTTGCATGCTGCCCATCAGACACCCAGGAAACCTGAGCACAGCGTGCTCCAGACAATTTAATAAGCTGCTTTATCTTATACAGGCAGAGCACATTCAGGACTGCTACAGTAGTGAGAGATAAAGGTGCAGCCTCCTGTGTGTATGTGTGGACTGATACACGTCCCTCATTTCCTGCTGTTCCAGGCAAGGAATCCAATTCCTCTCGGTGTGGTCAATAATAAGGTAGCTTGCTGCCCGTAAGAAAATAAGGATTTTTTTTTTTGCCTAACTCTGAGCAGGAGCCTATGTCCTCAGCATCCCATCTCTGCCAGTGGCAGACATTTACAAGAAGACCATAAGGGAAGCTGGGGTGTGTAGAGACTGGTGTTTGCCCTGACAGGCTCTTCCCAGTACTGGCACACTACTGCAAGCCATTTTTTTTCCCGTTCCTTCTCTCCACACCATACATGATCTTACAGACTTCTGTTGTGCACAAGTTAAAAATATCCAGGCTCATTCAGCCTCTTGGCATGACATCTGGTCTAGACCTCTCAGCTCTGTCAATCTTCTCTCTTTTACAGCTCAAGTGCTTCATGTGCAGTTCTCCACTTCTTTCATCCCAGCATCTAACATCCTTCGTGCTTTTTTGGACTACTTGGGACCATGGCATTCTCAGAAAACTGTCTGTCCTCATTACACCAGCAGCAGTATCTAATTCAAAGCCTGTCAAACCTCTCCTTTCATCACACAGACAGGATTTGCCTTGGTATCATTCAAACCTGTTTCTCTTAGTGAATCACAGTTAAATCCATCTCAAGGAAAAGTTTTCCATTTCAGCTGCAAAAAAAAACAAGTATTATATACTCTGCTGTCTTCCACTGAGCCTTGAAAGAAAGCATTAAGGTTGGTTAAAATCCTTTGGTAGCTCATTTGGACAGTTTTAGACTTGAAACTGGTGAAATAATTTTGTCAGTATTTTAATGTCAAAAAAATGAGTAGGCTACAAGAAAAGATGTAGAAGAATAAAACAGATGTCAGCACCCCCCTCTAGTCCCTAGCTCCAGATTTTCTGTCAACCCAGTGGCCAATATCAGTGTTTGGTAGAAGGCCAAATGACTGGGATGAGTGGGAGCACAAACGTATGCACCAACCACTATTTTACCTTATTTAGCCCTGCAGAGTGTCTCGAGATCACTTTGTGCCAAAGATGCTATAGATTCAGAGTACCTCTGCATTATTTCATTGCATTGTGTTTGTGTACACAATGTTCAAACCTAACGAACCCATCAACTAACCTAAGAGGTAGAAAAGGCTTTTTAGCTTAGTGTGGGGTGCTGTAGCATAGCCAGATTTCCCTTCTGCAAAAGCACCTAAAAGGAAGTCAGTAAGTAACATTTCTATTCTTAGTTTGGCCACAGATTTCTCCCATAATCTGGGGAATCCTTCATCCTTACATCCCCACCAGTAAAACAAAGTACATGATGATTTTCAGTTACTCAGTCCACACTCAAAACTTTGTTACCTTTGGAAACACAAGATTCAAGAATGAATCAACTAAGGACTCTGGATTCAACACAGAAACTCTGAGACAATTACTAACCACTGTTGGAAAAAAAAGACAGAGCAAAGGGAACAACTTTGCACAACTTCACACAACAGTTTAGTTTCAGTGCTCTAATGATCTGGTGTAAGAAGAGGTTCCAAAGTAAAACTTCCAGCCAGGCACAAAAATGCCCTGAAGGGGATTTGCTGTCTGCATTGGAAGTAGAAGTGTTGTTCTGAATTGTGTGAAGCTTTGGACCCATTCAGACCCTTAGTCTTTCTATTGGTAGGTACAGGACAATTCCTGTGGTGCTCAGGTGGTTTTTGTTGTTGTTTATGTTTTATATCCTTAGCACCCCTGAAGGGAAAGGGAGAGATCTCCCTTGGGAGAGACCACTTTTGGGTACCATTGGTAGAGTCCAGCCCCATATAGCAGCTATACCTTGAATATTGTCAAGGGTATTAGGCACAACCCTCACCACCTTGTAAATTAGTACCTTGTTGCAGTACATATATATATTCACATGACAGAAGATGCTTCAGGGAAAAGCCTAGTGCAGAAAGTTGCTGATTTTCAATAGAGTCCAAGGTATATTTCAAAGATAGTTGTAGGGTACTTTAAGGAATGTGCAAGATAAGCTCCTCTGCCAGAGGAGGGCAACATGCTGAGCAGCTCCTCTGTAGGGTCTTCATTTGTAAACTAGGAAAACTGGAAGCTCTTCCAAATTCCAGCCAGTGCTGTATAACAGAGCAAGCTCAGCTGACCAGCAGAAAAAAATCAGAAGTACTGCAGTATGTCAGGGGCAAAACAATGGGCTCTTTCCTTGTCCTAAGGTGTAGCTTTTTTTCTGTATTTCTGTACTATTTTTACCTGTTATACATCCCCCAAACACATGGACAACTTCCTCCTTAAAAGTATGCCATGGACAGGGGAAAATAATCAATAGCACAGTCAAACCAAATGCTATATGAAGAGTCAGCATTAAAAAAGAAAAAGAAAAAAAAAAAAAAAGAAGTTACAAACCTTGCCAAAAAGATTTGCAAAATGTTTTGCCTTAAACAGATTAAGAATATGTCCTTGGTTAAAGGGAAAAAAATTGAAGCAAAAGTTCAAACATAGGGATTAATGTACCTTATGTAGCTGGCCTGAGGGTTTTTCGGAAACAACACCCTTCCAACATCCTCTAGGGCCCTTCCACTTGCGGATGTTTGGCAGCGTTGGCTGGTTCAGCTCCACACAAAACTACAGAGAGAGAGGGGAGAAAAAAAAAAAGAAAAAAAAAAAAAAAAAAGATAAGCTTCCTAGGGCTTTAAAAAACCCTGCAAAAAAAACACACAAAAAGGCATTGATAAGATATGCTGTGGAATACAGGCTATAGTCTCTACTGAAATGTTAAATGAAAGCCCAGCTACAAATCTGAGGTCAAGGAAGCTGCACCAGCTTATGCTAGCTACAAAATTTAAGCTCCAGTTTTTCAGCAGCGCAATAGCCTAGGCCAGCCCTGGAAGGGGAAGCCAGCTAACCCAGAAAGAACGAAAGCACACTGAGCAGACATGAGGAACACAAAACCTCTGCCCCCTGAGGTTTGCTCAGGAGGTGGTCTGGGACCGATCCCAGGGACTCATCATTATTTGGACGTTGGGTTAAAACAGCACAAATATGGCAAGCAGAACATATTCTAAAAGTGCCTAAGTTTCTTCCTTGGTCTCTTTCTCCCCTGCAGTGCTGTTGGGAGAGCAGCAGGGGGGCTGCCAGGGGCAGGAAGCCCCCATGTAGCAGGGCTGGCTGCTGTCCAGCACCCACATCACCCTTGGCTGCGGGGATGCAGCCGAAGGAAGGGCGGAGGACAGACCTGACAGCCAGCACACAGCTGACAAAATGATTTGGGGGGGGTTACGGCTCCGGCAAACGCTTCAATGACTCAAAAGCAGTTTGTAAAGAAGCAATGAGTCAGTATGGTGAAGGCAAGGAAGCTGAGAGCTCAGGCTAAGAAACCTCAAACAAGCTAATGTGCTCGAGGGCATGCTGTGGGTAGAGTGCAAGGGATGATAAATCAGAGGAAGGAGAACCTCAGTGCTACAGGGCGCATTTCAGTATCTGCATTTCAATGGGCAAGTAATAAACTACCAGCATAAAACAAGTACCAGACACAAACCCTGTAAACTGCTGCAGGAGCTCTGTGCAACGTTTCCAGCCTTTCTGGAGATGCTGGCAATAGAAATGCTGCTGCTTCACACGGCATTTTGCAGCCATGCATATACAACATACATTCTGTAATACCACCATATGCACCATACACTGCTGTATTGTGGTATGACAGATGATTTATGGATGCTTGAGACTCCCTGTGCAGGAAGGGATCGGCTGCACATTTTCACACATAGCAGATCTTTCTGGCACTCCCCAGAGGTGTTGGTCATCCTGGACATTGCTGTACAGCCACAGAACTTGGACACATTTACATTGCCAAGCATATCGTCAGAGCTATAAAGACTGTGCAGTAACACCCAACAGATCAAGGGTACTGGGACTGTGGATGCCCTGGAAAAGACCCCACATCCACTTGGCTAAAGTCTTGCCAATGAAATAATAATTAAAAAACAAAAGACTATGCCTTGGAAAACCTGGAGCCCCTTTACACAGATGCTATGAAATTCTTTTTGCCAGGGAGTTCACAATAAAGCTTAACAGGAGGAGTTAGAACCCTCTGCAAAGCTACTGTCAGGTCAAGACAGACCCCAACTGGATGCTGGCAGGGACACCAGGCATCAGCACACCCTGGCTGTGCAGAAGTGCGTGCACACAGCAGCTGTGGCTTTGGGGAAAGAAGCTATTAAAAAATGATCACTTTTTTTTTTTTTTTTTTGTTTTGTTTTAAATGTATCTGACACTGAAAGAGCTGCACTGAAACGGAGGTTTTTTGCAGTGAAAGAACATCTTCAGACAAAAGCTTGTAACCAGAATGTCAGCCCAACAGAAGCAGCAATTTAACCAAGAAGGAATTCAAGGCAAACGATAATCTACTGTATACAGTGATGGTTCTCTGTGGTGGGTCATGCTTCTGGCCAAACACAGTTTGAAGAACTGTAGTGCATGGATATAAACGTTTCTGATGTGGGTATTAGCAAAGGATGGGACAGCTGTTCTCCATACTGGAACAGGGAATGGCTACCCCCTTTCCAACTTAACAATTGTTCTTATTCACATGTCTATTTCACCTTTTGTTTCAAAAAGAAAAATCAAACCCTGCTTTTTTACTAACTGCCTTGTCTGTAAGCTCAGTATCCTGGATGCCGAAGCTGTAATCATTTACCCCTAAAATACACACAACCCAAAAAGCAATCTTTCTTGTCTTGGAAAGCCAAGAGGCATTTCACACTCAAAAGAGAAAATGTCTGGCACATCCTTTAAGAAACTTTTCCAAAATGTGGAGATTTGCTGGAGCTTCTTATTCAAGACACTGCGTACTACATCACTGCTCGTTATATAGCTTCAAGCAGTGCTAAGGCCGTGCTGGTTTATTATACAACAAGGCACACACAGCACTTGCACAGCCTGAGAACAGAGATCTGCTCTGGACTGAAGGCTAGGTGAAATCGTAACACACACACAGTAAGTCATGGCAGTAATAATTATAATTCCTGATGTTCTTCTGCTGACTTTCAACTGCACACATTTGCTGAATGAGTTTTCTAACATTTAAATAACTTAAATCAGCAACCATGGGGAAAAAATGAAGTTAGGAGTTCTACTGTAAACCAAGAAAAGAGTTAACTTATCTCTGGGTTGCAGCTGCCTAGTGGACAGCATAAAGGATATGGCAGGGCTGAATAAATACTACAGAAACCATCGCTTTATTAAAAAGAGCATCTGCAGTCAACTAGTTGGAATATTTTCTTTCCTCTAAATTGATTTTCTTAAGGCCCTGATTTAACTTTGCTCAAAGAAAAAGATGACAATATTATATGGTTTGTTCAGAAAAAGGAATCAGCCTGCTCTGGGTACAGTTTTAGCAATTGAGAGCATCCCCTACAGCAGCTGACTTTTTGAATTTGTGCCCATTTTTCAGGGCTTACAGGCACACAGATTTTGAAGCTCTTGCGAAGTACTTGCTTAGGTCACATTCTCTGCTGAAGTGAGAAAGGCATTTCTTAAATCACATTGTTCTGCCCACAAAGCCCAAGAGCAAACATGATTACAGTTTCCCTTCTACAGTAAATATCTACAGACAAACTCATGGCCTACACTGGGCATGAAAAAATATCCTTTCTTCTTTTGCAAAGTTAGATCTATATCAATCCTTCTGGGGAGCTTTTTCTCATGTGGTAAAGAAAAAATCAAAATGAAAATCTCAATCAGAACATTTTCCCTAAAAATCCTCCTAAGGAATAAAGTTCTAGTGTTTTTTTTTTTTTTTTTTTTTTTTTTTTTCCTCAAGAGCCTTTCAGATTTTAAGTTTCCTGAAATGAAACCATGTTTCTTTATTAAATCCTGAGCCAAAACTCAAACAGATACTGCCATATCAACAGCACAAAGGTTCTTTTACACAGACACTCCCTGTATCATACCTATGCCTTCATGGTCTCTCTTGCAGCTCAGTGCTAAGTGTTTTTTGATAAGCAGTGCCTCCAGGGTTTTGGAATGCGGCAGCACACAGGCTCCAGTCACAATCTAGGTAAAAGGCTGTCTGCCCCTGAAAGGAGGCCCCCTGAGACAGCCACCTGACTGCTGCCAGCATGTGAAATGCAAGGAGTCAACAAGAGCTACACCATTCCCAGAATGGGGGCAAGCCCCACAGCCTTTGCTCATCTTCAACTGAGAAGGGAGGATCCAAAGATGTAACTGCTCTCTGTTTTCCCTGAGAAGGAGCCCACACTGACTGCTCCTGGCCACTCCAGAAGCAGACAGATACAGGAACGAGCTTACACAGGGCAGTTAGAAGAAGCTGAGGAAACACACATTAGAGTAGGGACAGGAGAGGGAAGGCACAGTGTCTTGGACTAATTTGGAAGTAAGAAGAACGCATGCTGGGCTGGCACATGCTGGGGATCGTATGGAATTACAGACTCCCTATCACCTCATGCCCCTCCCCAGGACGCTCTAAGCACTGCCAGTAGCAGTAGCTATTTGTGCATTAAGATTAACTCTCTTCCAGTGCAGTAACTGCACGGTATGAGAACTGCCAGCAATAAGCCGGCAGTACCCCACAGGCAGATCTCACACCCTGTTGTTCAGGGTGCCCTGGGTAATCTTTGCTTTCTTTTGAGGTACTGTTTGTGTAGCCACTCCAAAATCAGTCAGAGCAGGCCTGACAGGCACAACACCACTCCATGCACACAGCTTGCCCCATCAGGTATAACTCCTACAGTACAAGTGCTGGGGACCACACTGAGATGGGGACCTCCTTTGAGGTGAGCATCCTTTGCCTGAAAAGAGGATGCACTACTCCTTTACACACTTAGGAAATCAAAGGTGACCCAGGAAATCAATGCCTTAGGGCTTAATAAAGCTAGATGTAATTGTGCATTTCCTATCAGCCAGTGAGTCCTTGTCTGTAGGTATTTTAATTTCAGACCTGGAGTCAGAGCACAGGCTGTAAAGACAGTGAGGAAAGAAAGAACTGTAAGGAGGAGCTTCCAGTATGAGCCTGTTATTATGGCACAGTATGCCTTTTTTCAGTGCAGTAATCATCGCCTGAACTTTAGAAAGGCACTCAAGGCAATTCAATGTTCGTTTTGTTTAATTACCACAGATGCTTTCAGGCCAAAAGGGCACGGCATTAAATGTAAATAAAAACTTACTTCTTCAAAGCAAAGATGATTTTAGTTCCACTTAAGAAAGAGGAGAGAAGAGAGCTTAGGGAATAAACATTCTAATTCTGAATGTTAAATACGCACAGTTCCTTTATTTTTAACAGGCACTAGGGGGAGCAACTTTAATGAGTACAGGAGATGCATATGAAACTTCCATCAGTTCCTTAGCATTTCACCTGTGTTAAGAGATGGCACATTAGTAAAGATCTGACATCTCCGTGGTGAAAGAGACTTGGAGCATGAGTTGTGAAGAGCACAGGAGCTGGCAATAGCTGAAAAGGAGACTTTCACCAGCGAAAACAACAACAAAAAGATGTATAACTATACAATTAGGCCAAAATTCACCACCTTTTTCAAAGCCCACCTACCCTCCCCAAACCTGATTCCTCTGGCAATAAAAATCCCTTCCTGAAACATGATCTAAAATATTCCAAATAGAAGATGGAACAAAACTGACAATGGCTTCAAGAGACCATCTGGCACTGGCACTATTAATCCATCCTTCAATATGGATTTCCTCTGCTCCATCACTGGGTACTCTATAACATAAAAATGTTCCTAGAATTAAATGTACAATACCCTTTCTTTTCTTTATAAATCCAAGAGTGGACTGTACTTTTATATCCAACTGAAAAAGCAAACTTGAGAACCTGCAAACCTTATCCAATCAACCATCTACAGGACACAGCTACAGCTGGTGCTCCCTAATTGAGCCTGACCCAGAAAGCTGGGAGCAGAAATATTGAGAACATTTTTGAAATCAACACCTTCAGTTTTCACATAAAGCACCCTGATTTGACACTGATGCTCCTGAAGAAAAAGAGCATTTCGTTAGATCATGTTTGAGATGAGGAAGAAGCAGAGGTAGTGGGGGGAGATCTTTGTGGTGGTTGTATTTTCCTGGACTCACTACTGAGGCTGGGGTAAGAAAACAGGTCAGGGCTGCAGGAGAAAAGCGCTTGTCATCCACATCCCCACAGGTAGGAGCAGCTATGCAAAGGGACACAGAGGAGCATCAGGCCTTGCGGTTGTGTCTGGGTTCTTGAATAATCAAACATAACTGCAGGGAAGGAAGTGTTATTATGGCTACAGCCTAAAACAGAATCAACACTGGATCCTATTTCCTACTGACAATAGCATAGTCTCAGGCCTTCCTTGCTTGTTTGCCTTGCCTTTCCCTGAAGTGTATCCATATCCTGTTTGCAGAGGTAGCCAAAAATTCTGGACAAACAAGTAGATGAACACAAACATTGGTGTGGGGGATGCACTTGCAGATGAACCACATAAATAGTGCAGAGGAAGTAGAGGTGGTCCTGTGTTAAGCTATAATGTTTTATACATGCCCATTCAATTAGTACCTTCCAGGAAGACCTCATGAAACATTTCATAATACTTATTGTGTTCTTCAAGTATTGATATTACATAAAGGTAAATAAAACTTGGCAGGCGGAAGACAGCTAGACCGATAATTATTAGTGTTTCCAAATGTGATAAATGATTGAGTCCCAAATAGGATTCCAATTAAAGTTTGCAATTTTTTAAACAAATAGAGGCAAGTAAACAATGCTGGGTGCACTGGGAGTCTCTGCTCCACCAAGATGCACACCGTACAGTTCCAATTCTTGATTTATATCCCTTCTACTAATGCATATTCATTAGCGGGCGTGTCCTCTTCTGAGCATGCCTTCTTCATCTTCTGGAATCTTCTTGACCCCAGATCCCATGCACGCTCCCCCTACAGACTTCTGCTTAACACTGCACAGCCCGCAACACAACTGGTCCGAGCCGGACATTAACCACCTCCAATCCCCTGGTCTAGCAGTTATACAAAGATGTGCAAGACAGAAGGTCACACCTCATCATGTGGCCCCAGCACTGCTCCACATTGACATGAATCAGATGAACACATTTCACAATCCCCCGTCTCCTTTTTCATGGTATTGATTCGTGTTTTCTTTTCCAATCGAGTCAATACTTGCCAAATTGGTACTGATTTTGGATCTTCTTTTGTTTTATTATCATCAGGAATGGGTTTTCCTTTCCCCTGGTTGTGGGTCAACAGGTACCACAGATATTTGCATTCCTTGTATAACCAAATGTATTAATCTGGTAAAACAGGGTACTAAACATGGAATTATTAACAACCCTCCACATATTCCCAATACAACTATCCCGATTCTAGTAAGCCAACCACTGCCCATGAAGTCCACCCATAATTCTCCTGGATTGATTCCATTCCAAGTTTGAACTGGGACATGTGCAATTTTCTTCATTTCTTTTACAAGCTTATTTACAGCTTTTCCTTCATCATCAATCTCTAAACAGCAATTACTAAGGTTTAGCAACTGTGGGGATTTCATATTTTACTCCTGTTTCCATTTCATGATAGAATGAATTGAATAATAGTTCAATACTGATAATCTGTCTTAATTTCTACCCAATATTGATAAGGGAGTTCTTTTGGATCACAACATACGGTCCTGTCACCTTCTCTGCATAGAGCATACTGAGTTAGGTTAAAAATGCAGCTTCCTATTTTCTGGCCTTTACAGTCATAGACAGTATGATACACCAATGTTTGGGAGCTCAACCATCCTTTTCTAGTAGTTACTATACATTGTCTGCAGTTGTTGGCTGTAGCCTGGGCCAAGGAACTCACCCCAAGCAGCACTAGAAGAGGTCCGGTGAGGGCCATGGTGATCGGCAGTCACAGCCTGAAGGTGTTGCAGTCCTTGGCAGACCTTCCCAGCCACAGCACTGGTTCCCTATCCGGCCTTGCCCTCTTCCCTAATCTTAAGGGGTGTATTTTTAAAATTTGCTCCTTTCCCAGTTTGCAAGCTATGTCCAAAAATCTGGTGTATACTGCAGATAGCCTATTGGTGTCTCTAGGGGATAATACTTAACTGATCCCTGTTATTAACAAATCCCCTCCCTTAATAGGTATCTTTTCAGGAGTTTTTCTGTTTACCAATTTTACAGGAGTAATTACAATAAAATTCTCACAGCAATTTGGCTTATACTCTTTGATGAAGGCCTCTTCAAGTTCATCATGGCTAGTTTAGTTTCTCCTGGTTCAGATGTTACTTTCCACTCTTTCACTGGACCTTTTGCTTGTGACACAGGTGTCCATCCTTTCTCAGTAGTTCTCACAGCTGTTTCTGTAGTTAGTAAAACAAGAAAGGGTCCTTCCCAGAGGGGAGATAGGCTTTCTTCTTTCCATGTTTTTATTAGAACCCTATCTCCCGGTTTTAACTGGTGAATTGCAAATCCTAAAGGTGGTGTCTGAGCCATCATCCCAGTTTCTCTTAGCTCTTTTAATCTTCTACCAATGGTAATTATATATTTCTGGATATTGCGATCCTCAACTACATTGTTCCCTAGAGGCATCCCTTGAGAATAAAGCATGTCATATAACATTTCATATGGTGATAATTCAGTCTCACTGTGTGGTTTAGTTCTAATGTTTAAAAGTGCCAATGGTAAGCGTTTCGTCCAGGGCATTTGTGTCTCGATCATTAACTTAGCCAATTGTTGTTTTATTGTTTGATTCATTCTTTCTACTTTTCCCGAGCTTTGTGGGTACCACAGAGTATTCCCACTGAATACCTAATGATTGACATAATAACTTTATTATTTTAGAAGTAAAATGTGTGCCCTGATCAGAATCAACGTACTGGACTATCCCATTTCTAGGTATTAAACGTTCTAGTAAAATTCTTACCACCATTTGCGCCGTAGCCCGCGCTACAGGATAAGCTTCTATCCATTGTGTGAAGTGATCCACTACTACCAACAGATATTTTATCCTCCCTACCTTGGGTAATTCAGTGAAATCAGCTTGTACTTTTTCAAAAGGTCTATAAGCTGTTCTCCTCCCTCCCATGGCTACCTGTCAAAACACTTTCTTATTTATCTTCTGACAAGTTAAACAACCTTGTGTAATTTGCTTTGCCATTTCAGAAATCCCAATGCAACCAAGTTGTTTAAGGAAATGATCACTCAGTGCCTTCGTACCCCAATGTGTTTGTGCATGCAAACGTTCCAGTATTTGCCTCGCATTGGCTTTTGGCAATATCTCTAGCCCATCGAGCAGTGTCCATTTTCCTTGTTCTAACTTAGACCCTGTTTTCTCCAATTTTGTTTGTTCCTCTGGGGTAAACTTCTTTTCTCCTTCCTCTTGTCTTTCTTCCTCCTGTACTATATTAATTTTAGCGACCTGAGTCCTCAAGACTGATTCCTGAGCTTATTTATCAGCTAAATTATTTCGTCTGGTTTGGAAATCTAATCCCTTTTGGTATCCTCTCACATGTATTACTGCTATTTCCTTCGGTTCTCTTAATGTCCTTAAAATTTTATTATTAATTCTTGATGTATGAGATTCTCCCTTGAGTGTTAATTAAACCTCTTCCCAAATCTTTCTGAAAGTGTGGACCACCCCATATGCATATTTTGAATCTGTAAATATAGTCCCACTTTTCCCCTTTAATAGTTCCAGGGTCCTACATAGGGCTCACAAGCCTGAGCCAACCACGATGGACTCAAAGGTCCTGATTCCACAGGTTCTAGGTCCTTATTAATTATTGCATATCCTGATTTTCTTTTTCCTTCCACTACTCGGGAAGAGCCATCTACAAACAGTGCTTCTCCTTTCTCCAACTCAGTATCCCTGAAATCTAGCCTCACCTTAGTCTGGGTCTCAATTACCTCTAAACAGAGATAGTGTAATTTTTCTGATGGTTCTCTAAACAAAAATTGTGCTGGACTCTGAGCAGAGGTTACCTCCCATTCTAAGTCAGGGGAGTCAATTAATATTGCTTCATACTTCAGGATTCAGCTATCCGTTAACCATTTTTCTGCTTTCTGTTGTAAGACACTTCTGAGATTGTGTGGAGTATACACCTTTAGAGGGGCGCTAAAGGTAATCTTCCTAACTTCCTCTATTAATAATGCTGTAGCGACCAAAGCTTGGAGACAAGCAGGCCACCCTCTGCTTATTGGATCAAGTAACTTAGAACAATACCCCACGGGTTTCTTCCAATCTTGAGTAAGAACTCCATATGCCGTCTGGTTTGATGTATTCACAAAGAGATTGAAAGGTTTTTCCAGATCTGGGAGGCTCAATACAGGTGCTTGTATTAATGCCCTTTTTTATTTCCTCAAATTTTTGATCATCTTCTGTGAACCACTTAAGTCAGTTATTAGTTAATTTCTCATATAAGAATTTGACCTTCTCACTGTAGCTCTCAAGCCATGGTCTACAATATCCTAATAATCCCAGTATTTGCCGAATTTCCTTTTTAGTTTGTAGGGGTCTTAAGCATAGGATCCCAGATACCCTGTCAGGATCTAGCTTCTTTTTCCCCTCACTCAGCCAATGCCCTAAGTATTTTACTTCCTGCTCCACAGACTGTAATTTTGATGGAGACACCTTTAATCCCTTTTCTCCTAGAAAATTTAACAATTTAATAGTAGCTTCTCGGGTTCCCTCTTCAGTTTCTCCTGCTACTAAAAGATCATCCACATATTGCAATAAGTTTACTTCCCTGGGTAATGTGAAATCTTGTAAGATCTTCTCTAAAGTTTGTCCAAATAGATTTGGTGACTCTGTAAACCCCTGCAGTAGCACAGTCCATCTTAATTGTTGTTTTCTTCCTGTTTTGGGATCCTCCCACTCAAGGGCAAAATAATCTCTGGATCCCTCATCCAGAGGGCAGGCCCAAAAAGCATCTTTCAAATCTATTACACTACAGTATAGGGATTACACTATTACACTAAAGTATAGCGATTTGCCACCACAGGAAATTTAGTGATTATTCACTGATTGACAGCTCTCAGGTCCTGTAAAATCCTGTATGACCCATCCGATTTCTTTACGGGGAGGATGGGTGTATTATGAGGTGACATACATGGTTCTAAAGTTCCTTTCTCCAGAAGTCTGTCAACTACAGGTTTTAATCCTTTTTGACTCTCCATTGGTATAGGGTATTGTCTGACTCTAATTGGACAATGTGGATCTATTATTTGAACATTTATGGGAGCCAGTTCTACCTTTCCAGTTTCCCCTTCCTTATACCATACTGAAGGGTTAATGACTTCCTCATGATTTTGTGTTAAAGTGTATAATTTAATCTGCAATTTGTTCCTTTGGCTATTAATGCTCAAGTTTAATCTCAAAATCAAATCCCTTCCTAATAAATTGTACTCTGCTTCAGGGAGCAAAAGTAAATCATTAAAACAAATTTTCTTCTCTGTTTCTACTTCTACATCTTTCAAGACAGGTACTCTAAAAGGCTCTCCTTTTGCCCCTACTACCAACATGTAGCTTTTCCCTTTTTCTATTCCTTTTGGAAGTTTTTGAGTAGTAGATTTTTCAGCTCCGTTGTTCAGTTTTATGAATAAAACTTCCTCTTTATGGGGGCAATTAATAGTTTTATCAAGGGCTCCGTTGATGTTGAAGTCCCCAGAAGATATAGCCCCTGACACTCCTATTCTTCTTTGAACATTTTCTCATCTTGTTCCCGCTTATGACAGTTCCTCTGAACATGTCCCTTCTTGTTGCAATAGTAACAGATGGGAATTGTGAATATCTCTCAATAAGGCTGTCCCCTAGTTGTTTTCTCTATTCCTTTTTCCCTTCTCTTTCCAGACGTTGTCTTAGTTTTCTGACTTTCTCTTACTGCTGCTACAAAGATCTTGGCTTTTGCTTTTAGTTTTTCCTCATCTCTCCTAACATAGACTTTCTGTGCTTCCCTAAGTAATTCTTCTAATCCCCTCTCTTGCCAGCCTTCCAGCTTCTTTAATTTCCTTCTTATGTCCCCCCAGGATTTACCTACAAACTGGGTTCTAAGGAGTGAAGTTCTGGCCACTGTATTCGGGTCAATTCCAGAATACATTTGGAGGCTTTTCCTTAATCTCTCCAACCATTCTGTTGGAGATTCATCTTTTCCTTGTTGTTTGTTAAATGCTTTGTTAATGTTTTGCCCTCAGAGAAGTGCTTCCCTTATTCCCTGTATGATTAAGGTTTTCAAATCCTTCATATTCTGTCTTCCTTGGGGTTGTTGATGATCCCAGTGGGGATCCACATTTGGCCATTTTTGGTCTCCTGGGGGTCCTGCCTGATTCTGTCTTTCTCACATGCTCATTCCAGCTTGCCTAATGATTCCCTTTCTCTCGGCTGTAAATAAGATTCCTAAAATGGACTGTATTTCTTCCCAGGTATAAGTATTGGGACCTAGGAATTGGTTCTAGTCTATCACCTATTCCAAGGGGGTCATCAAATAGGGTTCCCATTTCTTTCTTGAAATTTCTTACATCTGTAGTATTTAATGGGACTGCCCCAAACCAATGCCTCCCTGATTGCCTCCGACGGGTACCTCTCATAAGGGATACAGAGAAGCCCTCCTGGATACGGCAGTCCTACTTCTCGTACGTGCAGCCAGAGGTCAGTCTAATTCCAGTGCTATTGGTGGTGGAGGCAGGGGCAACAGCGGTACTGGTGGAGATACTGCAGCCACCGGAGGGGGAGCCACCACTGGGGGTGGATTGGTAGGATAAGGAGGTGGTAGGTTATCCAATGGCTCCCATTTGTCATCTTTTTCTTTTTCCTGTTTTTCTTCTTTAAACTTCTCAACAGCTTTTAGTGTAAATATTGAGATTGGAAAAGGACATGAAGTCCTGATCCATAATCTTGCATAAAGTTTATAATTAATTAAAGTTCATAATTTATTAAACAAATAGAGGCAAGTAAACAATGCTGGGTGTGCTGGGAGTCTCTGCTCCACCAAGACGTACACCGTACAGTTCCAATTCTTGGTTTTTATCCCTTCTACTAATACATATTAATTAGTGGGCATGTCCTCTTCCGAACATGTCTTATTCATCTTCTGGAATCTTCTCAACCCCAGACCCCATGCATGCTCCCCCTACAGACTTCTGCTTAACACTGCACAGCCAGCAACAAAACTTGTCCAAGCTGGACATTAACCACCTCCACCACATCCTAGTCTCATGGTTATACGAGGATGTGCAAGACAGAAGGTCACACCACATGATGTGCCCCCAGCATTGCTCCACATTGACACAAATCAGATGAATACATTTCACACAAAGGAGAACAAAACTCCACAGGCAACAAGGATCTCAGACATACCAATACATTGATATGCCAAGACTGACAGTCCTCTTGCCGAGGTGATCGGCTCTGGGACAGACAGGTTCTGCAGTGGAGCGGGGGATTGGGACAGGCAGGGCTATTTTCCCGGCATCGAGGCCACTCGAGGCAGCCGAGGGAGCCGCCAGGACCCGGCAGCCCTCGCGAGGGAGGCTGACGAGGCGTAGGCGGAGCCAGCAGCGCCCCCACCCCGGCTGTTCAAAGGCTGCCCCTGGGGAGCGCGGCGACCATAAGCGTGGCCAACAGGGCATGTCACGGCAGTCTGCGAGGCAGTTCGCGCAGGCAGGGCAGAGCGTCCCCCGCCGCCCATAAGAACAACTCATCTAACGGCTGTCTACCACTAGCTAGGCCGCGATGGTCTATGCTATGCAGGGAGCTCTCTCTAGAAAGTCTGTAACCACCCGGACTGACTGCCCGCTCAAAAATGCAGCATTTCAGGTCTCTGGATGCAAGGAGTGCCTGACCTGTTGCTGCCATGTGAGGGAGGCAGAGATATTGCATGCATGAGGTGCGAGCAGGTGGATGACCTGGTCAGCCTGGTGGCAGAGCTCAAGGAGGAGGTGGAGAGGTTGAGGGCCACCAGGGAGAGTGAGCGGGAGATAGACTGGTGGAGCAACTCCCTGCAAGGCCTGAAGGAGAGGCACCGGGGTGAGACTCCTCAAATGGGGGTGGACCCCTTACCCTGTCGCTGTCATGCAGAGGGAGAGGACCTAGGAGTGGAGGAGGAGTGGAGGAGGAATGGAGGAGGAATGCCCCCCCCCCCACCTGCCCCACCTTCCCAAGTGCCCTTATGCAACAGATTTGAGGCCCTGGAGCTTGAGAGACTGGTGGGTGAGGATGTGACAGAAAGTCTACCCAGGAGGATGCTTAGGGCAAGGAAGTTCACTCCATGCCTCAAGACAGGCTCCGCCAAGAAAGAAAGAAGGGTGATGATTGTGGGCGACTCCCTCCTCAGGGGAACAGAGGGTCCTGTTTGTCAGCCTGACCCAACTCGTAGGGAACTCTGCTGCCTCCCTGGGGCCAGGGTCAGGAATGTTGCCAGAAAGCTTCCCAGCCTGGTTTGCCCCTCTGATTACTACCCACTACTGATAGTCCAGGCTGGCAGTGATAATATTGAAGAGAGAAGCCTGAAGGCTATCAAATGGGACTTCAGGGGACTGGGATGCTTAGTGGATGGAGCAAGAGTACAGGTGGTGTTTTCGTCCATCCCTACAGTGGCAGGGAGGGGTAGAGAGAAGACTCAGAAATCCCACCTGATAAACACGTGGCTCAGAGTTTGGTACCAACACAGAAATTTTTATTATTTTTTTTTTTTTTTGACCATGGGGCGCTTTACTCGGCACCCAGCCTGATGGCCACAGGGGTCCCAACTGTCTCCAAGGGAAAAATGGATCCTAGCCCAGGAGCTGGCAGGGCACATTGAGAGGGCGTTAAGCTAGGTAAGAAGGGGGACGGGGCTGAAACAAAGCTTGTTGGAGGTGTGCCAGGGGGCACAATGGCAAGGCCGGGGGAGAAGGCAATGGCCCAACTGAAGTGCATCTACACTAATGCACACAGCATGGGCAACAAAAAAGAGGAGCTGGAAGCCATTGTGCAGCAGGCAGGCTATGACTTGGTTGCCATCACGGAAACATGGTGGGACCACTCTCATGACTGGAGTGCTGCAATGTCTGGCTATAGGCTCTTCAGAAGGGACAGGCACCACAGAAGGGGTGGTGGTATGGCTGTCTATATTAGAGAGTGTTTTTGTGTTGTGGAAATGGAGGCTGGGAATGATAAGATTGAGTCGCTATGGGTTAGGATCAGCAGGAAGGCCAACAAGGCAGGCGTCCTGAGGGGGGTCTGTTATAGACCCCCAAACCAGAATGAGAAGACGGATGAGAAGTTCTACAGGCAGCTGGCAGAAGTTGCAAAATCGTCAGTGCTTGTTCTCGTGGGGGACTTCAACTTCCCAGACATATCCTGGAAGTACAACACAGCCCAGAGAAAGCAGTCTAGGAGGTTTCTGGAGAGCATGGAAGATAGCTTCCTGACACAGCTGGTTAGTGAGCCTACCAGGGGTGGTGCCCTGCTAGACCTTCTGTTCACGAACAGAGAAGGACTGGTGGGAGATGTGGTGGTCGGGAGCTGTCTTAGGCAGAGTGACCACGAAATGGCAGAGTTCTCTATACTTGGCAAAGTCAGGAAGGGGACCAGTAAGACCACTGTCTTGGACTTCCAGAGGGCTGACTTTGAACTGTTCAGGACACTGGTTGGCAGAGTTGCTTGGGAGGTGGTTCTGAAGGGCAGAGGAGTCCAGGAAGGCTGGGTACACTTCAAGAAAGAAATCTTAATGGCACAGAAGCAGTCTGTCCCCACTTGCCCAAAGACAAGCCGGCACGGAAGAAGACCGGCCTGGCTGAACAGAGAGTTGTGGCTTGAGCTTAGGAGAAAAAAGAGGGTTTATAATCTGTGGAAAAGAGGGCGGGCCACTCAGGAGGACTATAAGGATGTTGCAAGGCTGTGCAGGGACAAAATTAGAAAGGCCAAAGCTCATCTGGAGCTCTACCTGGTTACAGCCTTTAAGGTAACAAAAATGTTTTTATAAATGTATCAACACAAAAAGGAGGACTAAGGAGAATCGCCATCCTTTACTGGATGCAGGGGGAAACTTAGTGACAAGAGATAAGGAAAAGGCTGAGGTGCTTAATGCCTTCTTTGCCTCAGTCTTTAGTGGCAAGACCAGTTGTTGTCTGGACGCCCAGTACCGTGAGCTGGTGGAAGGGGATGGGGAGCAGAATGTGGCCCTCACAATCAACGAGGAAATGATTGGCGACCTGCTACAGCATTTGGATGTACGCAAGCTGATGGGACCGGACGGGATCCACCCGAGGGTACTGAGAGAACTGGCAGAAGAGCTGGCCAAGCCGCTTTCCATCATTTATCAGCAGTCCTGGCTATCAGGGGAGGTCCCAGTTGACTAGCAGCTAGCAAATGTGATGCCCATCTACAAGAAGGGCCAGAGGGTAGACCCAGGGAACTGCAGGCCTGTTAGTTTGACCTCAGTGTCAGGGAAGCTCATGGAGCAGATTATCTTGAGCGTCATCATGTGGCACTTACAGGGCAACCAGGCAATCAGGCCCAGTCAGCATGGCTTTATGAAAAGCAGGTCCTGCTTGACAAATCTGATCTTCTATGACAAAGTGACACATTTAGTAGATGAGGGAAAGGCTGTGGATGTGTCTACCTTGATTTCAATAGGGCTTTTGACACCATTCCCCACAGCATTCTCCTGAAGAAAGTGGCTGCTCATGGCTTGGACTGGTGTATGCTTCGTTGGGTTAAAAACTGGCTGGATAGCCGGGCCCAAAGAGTTGTGGTGAATGGAGTCAAATCCCGTTGAAGGCCGGTCATGAGTGGCATATCCCAGGGCTCAGTACTGGGGCCGGTTCTCTTTAATATCTTTATTAATGATCTGGATGAGGGGATCGAGTGCACCCTCAGCAAGTTTGCAGATGACAGCAAGTTCGGTGCGTGTGTTGATCCTGCTTGAGGGTAGGAAGGCTCTGCGGGAGGATCTGGATAGGCTGCACCGATGGGCTGAGGTCAACTGCATGAAGTTCAACAAGGCCAAGTGCCAGGTCCTGCACCTGGGGCACAACAACCCCAAGCAGAGCTACATTCTGGGAGATGAGTGGGTGGAAAGCTGCCTGGCAGAGAAGGACTCAGTGGTTGGACTCAGTGATCTTGGAGGTCTCTTCCAACCTAGACGATTCTGTGATTTCCTTTTGGAAAATTCTTTTTCTCCCTCTTGAGAATAATTCTACAATGAAAATGTCAATGAAGAAATATTTTTTTTGAAAGTGTGTTTTATAGAAGCCAAGCTATGAAGTTTAAGAGAAAAATTCTGTGATGGAAGTAAAGATAAGGAACAAATCTACTGAAAACATCACAGAGACAGAACTACTCTCGGCAAGGTTATCGACCTGTCCTGCCATGTTAGCATGCCCTGTTTGCACAGTGTCATCAAGACCTGGGGCAACACCTTTCCACTCTTTACTAACTGGTTTGTCGCTCTGGGAGCTAAAACAAAACATTGATGATTGAGTAAATCCTGTCATCCTCCAGGCTCTTCACAAACATTATATCTAATGAATCCTTCAAATGGCTCCATAAACCCGCCACGAGCAGCAAAACTGAGGCAGAGCCCTTCAGCACCGACCATTCAGCCAAACCCCTAACCAGCACCTGGCTTCACACATAAAGCTGCACCTGCAGGCACAACCATCACTTCTTTGTGTTTGTGCAGGCTATGGGCACAGAAAGCTCATTTGTTGTGACAACATGCACATACAAACATGGACATGTTGGTAAATATGAGAGCTCCCTCCAGACCAGATGTAATGTGAGTTTTTCATCAGCCGGTTTCCATCACCTGGCACCAGCTGTGCAATCCATTCCCACTCTCCCAGTTAGGTACCCAGGGCTTCCTCTTGCAAAGGGGATGCTGAGAGCAAGACAAGAGAAGACAATGCGTTCAGAAATGCAGGTTATACCTGTCCTTTTCCAGTGTCCTGGACACAGATCACATGGTGGCAAGCAGATGGCTTTTTCTACTTGGGATCCCAAGTCGTGGCCCATCACAAGGGAGGCACCTTCAGCTTTTCCATCAGTTTGAGCATAGCTCAGTGGTGCCTGGAAAATGTGCTGCTTCTTAGACAGCAACCCAGTATTTCTGACAGACACCCATGAAGGAGGGATTTCCTTCTTCTGAGGATCAGATTCTTGGTTTCTAAATGAGTGCTTCAAGCACCATGTCAATGACTGGAGAGCAAACATCTACCAGGCTGCAGCCTTGCTGCCCAGCGAGGTGATTCATGTCCTGAAATCTAGGCTTTGCTGTAAAGACCATTTATAAGCTTAATATGCATTAAAGAAAACCTCCTGGACTGAACTTCTCAGAGGAGACAGGATGAGGAAAGCACGTTTTTCAAGCCAAGCTATGTGCAGGCACAGGCTAGAAATTGAAGTGCTGAGATTGGGGTCATTCTGGGCATAACTCTCGTTACCAGAGGAACACTAGAGTAAAGCATTAAAGGACTCACAGTTTTTAAAACAAAACACATCCTCACAACAGGTATCTGAGTCACTTAAGGAATCTGGCCACATTTTGAGCCAGCCCATGGATTTGAACCAAACTGGAACACGAGGCTCCCTTCTGCAGCTGCTGTGTTACTCACCCACTGTAATTTATGAATGTGTGGGAAATAATTATGCTGATAAACTTAAGATTATCTCTATTATCAGAAGTGTGTAATGATTTGTTTCCATACATAAACCTGTTTGAACCAAAGCAGATTTTTTTAAAGTTAGGTTTTACAGGATCAGTTGGGGAGTGGTAGGAGCCTAAGTTTGCACTCCCAAGTGATTTGTTTTCCTTTCTGAACACTTATTTTGGAAGAAATCAACAATGAGTTTCTACACTGTCCTCCCAGATGAGCTCACCACAGTTACCCAACTGCTTATTTTTTTCTGTAATACCTGAGAGGAAATTACATTCTTTATCTTTGACTATAAGATTAAAAAAGGATTGTAGCCCATAAAAACAGTTCTATGCTCGTCTTTTAATCATGGTGTTCCTAGGACAACAATTTAGATCATTTACTGGCACCTTCGTCTAGCTTCATTCCAAACAAAAGTTATTATTTAGATAAACAATGTCTTTTTATAGGGCTTGAAAAAGAAGACATGGAAACCTTTGGTACAGAACAGTGAAACAACAACTGAAAGAAGATAACTATCATAACACCCTTTAAGTGCCAGGGACTCTATTAAAAAAAAAAAAAAAATCACAGGATGCTCGACTACCTATTGTCAAAATGGACTATGAAACATCTTTCAGCCAGGCTGCCATTTAATGAGAAACAGTCTTCACATATTTGGTGGAAATATAGGCTGCCTTTTTGCTATGAAAGAGAACAGCCATATTGGCCAACCTGTGCGTAGGAGCAGTTTTATGGGTTTTCAATTTCTCACATTTCCATTACAAGCTGAGCTTTTTCCTTGTACTTCATGGGACAGACTCATTTTGCAGAAGACATTTCCTGAAGACTTCTTTTCCTACCCTTGAGCGCTTTTTTTTAAAACATAATGCTGGGAATTGAGGCTCAAGAGCTTGTCAAGGATGGTCCATAAAGCCTTGCAATTCATTCAAATGAGTGTTTTAGTCCATGTAAGTAGGTAGTATAATCATTAACAGCAATAATAGCATGCTAAGGGAGCTAATAAGATATAAAGAAGAATAAAAAAGAAACCCTCATGATTATAAGTGTATCTTTTTCATCGAGCTGCTTTTACAAGAGCTGACTGGGTGAGATCAAGCGGTTTTCCTATACTGTTATAAAGCTGTCTGCTCAAGCAGTTGGCTGTGCTAAAATCATAGCCACAACACAGTTGAATTATTTACTTGTTAATACATTGTCTGCTGTAAACATTCAGTTGCTTTTTCACATTTTTCCCCATCGCATTATTTCCAAATAAAAAAGACAGGTTTCATCTTGCCACCACTTCAGCCATCAGAAAAAGCAGATGCACCTCTCAGGGAACACAGATGTATGCTTAGGAAAGTATTACTGATATTATTAAAGCAATGAGGGCTCAGGTTTTTCTTCTTTTTTTGGGAGATATTATATGTATACTACTACTGATATTGCCTCAAGCAGTGACCAATATAGAGCTCCAAGTCTTCCACAAAGTAAGGTATTGTATGCTTAGCCAGAGCACATGTACTTCATTTTGTAACATCACAGCCACCACTCTGCAGGGCCACAGCTTGCCTGGCAAATGTTTGGAAAGCTAAACTGCATGCTCATTTGGATTAGATATAAGGCACCAGGTAATCACAAGTCAGTAGCTTTCTGGGAACCCTTCTTTTATTTTTAGTTCCTTGGCTGAAAATAAAAATGGCCCCCTTTTAGTGAGCCAATGCTTCTGTCACGCAACTGGGAAGCTCCTATCGATTTCTGTGGTGCGGTGCAATAATATGTGACAAGGACCTTACTCATCCAGCACTCACTGGGACTACATAAGGTGAAAATCAATTCATCAGAACCCAGCCCTTAACACAGAAGGCAAATAACAAATCAGCCTATGAAACATGAGACCCAGGAGCGATAAGAACTGGTTTCTTGTTCACCAATTAAAAATAAACCAAGCCACAGACTATTTGCCATGATCTGAGTCTCCTTACCTGCACATTGCCTTGAGCCAAAGGAAAGGAGTATGGGAAAGAAACGTGCTAATACAAAGGAAGAACAAAACCAAAGGGGAATGCGGAAATCATACAGTTTTGAAGGTTATTAATCAAGGAAAGCTGCTTAAACACATAAGGTAACTAAGTCTCACTCTACCACACTGGTTAAGTCTACTCATTTCCAGAAGTGCAAGTAAAGTGTTGGGGTTTTTGTCTTTTTTTTTTTTTTAAACAAAACAAAAAAAAAACCAACCAACCAACCAAAAAACTTCTGGCATATATCTGGAGGTAAAGATGAACTGGACTGTGCTGAGGCGTAGAATGAGAGGGAATAAAAGCAGTGTGTTATGAGAACTTCACTGACAAAAAGGAAAATTTGAACGGCCCTCATTATTACAAGACCACAATTTGGACACCGCCTCTACAGAGACTTTCATCAAAAACTGTAATTCACAGGGCATTTTACTTCCATCCATTCTTTTCCTACTGCTAGAATACTGTTTTCCCCAGCTGATTTACATCTCTGTTTAGAGGAAGCATTCTTTCCCATGGTAAGAATACAAAAACAAGGAAGAGTAATGTAATACGACTCACAACCATTGCCAGTCTCAAATATCATTCCTTCAGGCATCAATTACACCACATTACAGGTGTAATGCCACCTTCTGTAAAACTATTTATATCTGTCTTGTATCCTATTCCATTACTTCTTTCTTGGATGCTTATTATTAGGAGGATCTCTTACAGGCATTACGACATGTAATCTCACTTTTTTTTTTTTTTTTAAATCTCATACACTTTTTCTAAATTATTTTTCACACCTCTAGTCCTTAATTTAAAGAGTCTGATTTGACATTCACTCCCCATTGACATTGCCATGTCAATGTATTTGGCTTTGTCTTCTTTCTTCTTAAAGAAGAAAGACAGGAAAAATCAACAGGTTAAGGACTCTTCATATTACTTCTACCACGCACAAACTGAAGTTAAACACATGCTAACATTTGTAAATACACATTTTCTGTTACTCCTTGGCCTGGTAGTATAGAGAATGATTTTACTAATGGATAAGTTTAGCTTCTGTCCAGGGACCGAATTAGATACCACAAAAAAAAAAAAAAAAAAAAAAAAAAAAAGCCAATTACTATAATGAGCAATCTCCATACCACTAGTTCCTAGAGACATACAGCCACGCTTTGGGGAAAGAGTAACAGTGCCCCTATTAAGTGAGATTTTAATAGCAACCCATGCTCTCCATGGCTCCCCATGATGTGTACAACATTGTTTCATGAGAAAAAAAGATGGGAAATGCAACTAGAGAAAAAAATCCAACCAAGATCAAATAAACCAGCGATATAAGTAGGTTTGAGCCTGTGCTTCCTAACCTGCAGAACACATTTCATTTATACCCACATGAAGTCTTGGTTCAGCTTACGCCCTCCCCAAGAATCATTCTGACAAAACCCAGGGCTTCTGGCTCTAACCAGCTGAAAATGGTTCAATGGCATAGGTACATTAGCAGGTTACTTCCCTTTACCCTGAGATTTCTGGACCCAGGGGATGAGGGGTAAGTAAAAGACTGCACCCTTGAGTATTACCTGCACTCAGATAAAAAAGCAAGAGAAAGGAAAGACAGAGACAGAGGGAAACATAGGAAGGATGTTGGAGAAAAGAGGGTAAGTAATAGAGAATAATGTGAGAAAAAAACTCAGCCAGACAATTTGACTCTCTGTTGGAATAATCTCCTTTTACTGGGAGCAGTCAATCACTGCCTCCTCGGTGGCTCCAATGGAACAGAGCAGGAGTACCAACCCCAGCTGATGAATCATGAAGTTGAATTAGGCAAAGGGTAAGCAGGGAGGCTTGGCTCCACCTCTCCTCTCTAGGAATAGGGAACAGAAAAATGAGGCAGCAAAAGGGCTGGAAGAGACTGAACAAAGGTCCTAGTGAGTCAGTGGCAAGTCTCCTATAGGAGACTTCAGTGGCAGCTCCCAGGCTTGTGCAGGCCAGAACCTAAGGCATAACGTTTGCCTGCAAGGGCAGCATTTACTGCACGACCAGCTACTCAGTGCGTTTACCACAGTGATGGGCCAGATAAATGTCCTTGGGTGACCCGCTGCTCCATGTCAAGGCACATTATAGTGCCATTCCAACTGCCCTAACAAGTGCACACACAAACATATTTATATCCATGCAAGCAAGAAGCCATGTGCCTACACTCACCCATGCAAATGGAAAACAGAACCTCTCTTCCAAACACCATAAAGCTCCTACGGATAACCTTTCACAAATAAACAACCTACCCTGCTCTGAGAGGGATTTTATAAAGAACAGAGATTACAATAGTTTTAATCACAATTAAACACTGATCTGGCTCAATCTACTCAAAAGCAGACAAAAGAAATAAAAACCTCCAGCAGATGCATTTCATACTGGAAATTCTGGAACCTCAATTGACGTCATACTTTTTATGTTCAGATAATATCTGGAGGAAACAGTACACTGGATCAAGAAAACAAAAGCAGATTTCTAGTTAAAATTCTCTATGTGCTGTGTAAAAAGGCAAACACTAAATCAGGGAATGCTGTAGTGTTTTATAAACTCATTTTTCACAGTATCTGAAATGCCACTGTTAGAGTGATGCAACTGGAAAGAAACAAATTTTCCTTTTTGCCCTGATCCCTTGGGTCTTATCCTGTAAAAGTAGACAACATTACTCACTGTGTTCACCACTCAAAGGCTTTTTGGTGATGCGACCGATAGCCCAACTGAAGTGCACACAGCACTTATACAGCAATGCATGCAGGAAAACAAGCAGAAGGAGTTGGAAGCCACAGTGCAATTAGAAAACTATGATCATGGAAATGTGATGGGACAAATCACACAGCTGGAACACTTGAATCGAGGGCTACAAGCTTTACAGAAGAGATAGGCAGGGAAGGAAGGGCAGGGGTGTTGCCCTCTGTGTTAAGACACAGATAGATTGCGAAGAGCTGCCTCTGAGGAACAGCCACGGACAGGAATAGAGCTTGTGGTTAAAAGTTAAGGCCGGACCACCAGAGAATGGGGTCTGCTACAGGCCACCTGGTTGAGGCCTTCCTGATTCAGCTACAAGAAGCATCGTGCTCGCAGGTTCTCATCCTGATGGGGACCTTTAACCCCTGGACATCTGCTGGGAGAGCAGCATAGCAGGCCACAAGCAACCCAGGAGACTCCAGCAGTGCACCAAGGGTATCTTCATGGCCCAGGTTTGTGGCAAACCAACCAGAGGAGAAGCGTTACTGGGCCTGGTGCTCCCCAACACAGACCAACTCATTAACGAGGCTGAGACTGGAGGCAGCCTGGATGGAACTGAGCTTGGCAAGGGGTGCAAAGAATAACAAGAAGGGATTCTGTAGGTACATTACTCAGAAAATAAAGACCAAGGAGAGTGTGTCCCCTCTGATGGATGAGAAGGCGGAGCTGGTAATGACAGGCATGGAGAAGGCTGAGGTACTCAACAATTCTTTGCCTCGGTCTTCACTGCTAGTCAGGCTTCCCACATCTCTCATTTCCCTGAACTTGTAGATGGGGGGCTGGGTTGCAATGTTCCATCCACTGTAAGTGAAGAGCAGGTTCAAGACTACCTGATGAAACTGAACAGCTACAAGTCTATGGAGCCTGATGCCATACATCTCAGGGTCCTAAGGGAACTGGTTGATATAGTTGCCAAGCCACTCTCTATCATATTTGAAAAATCATGGCAGTCAGGTGAAGTCCCCAGTGACTAGAAAAAGGAAACATCACTCACAGTTTTAAAAAAGGGTAGAAAGGAAGACCTGGGGAACTACAGACCAGTGAGCCTCACCTCTGTGCCTGGGAAGATCATGGAACAGGTCCTCCTGGAAGCAACGTTGAGGCACATGCATAACAAGGAGGTGATCCAAGACAGCCAGCACAGCTTCACTAAGGGCAAATCGTGCCTGACCAAGCTGGTGGCCTTCTGTGATGGAGTGACTGCATCAGTCAACAAGGGAAGACTGACCAACGTCATCTACCTGGACTTGACAGTACAGATCCAAGACTGACTGCAGTTAATGGAAGCATCCTTACCAGTTTCAGTTTGGTCTCCAACTCTGCATCTGTCTTAAGTTTTGCTTTTACTGAAATAAATACTGTGGAGGTTTCTGTTAACCTTCAAACCTCCTGTGCAGACCATATATATACATGGTGTGCTGGGATGGTCTATCACAAACTAAAGAATGAAGTAAACGTCCCCTGCAGTGGACACACAAAATATGCAGAAGTACAGAGCACTCCACCTCAAGTGTAGAGAGAGAACACCTTCACCATTTCCTTTTAAACATACAGGTTGGAGGAACAACTAACACAAACAAGTATCTCTGCTGAAATTTAGCAAAAGTGAACTAATTTACTACAGGTGAGAATGTGGCCCCAGATTTTTGTCAGTGGTGTGTTTGCTCTTATTGTGAAGAGAACATATCACGTCTGCAGCAAAACAAAGACAGAAGTATTCTGAGGACAACTCTCCCTACACATTCTGCTGGCATCAAGAACCAGTAACAACACTGTTTTGGCATACTTGTTGCATAGGGAAAGGCATGATGGATTTAAACACTAAACCAGAAACCAATGTGAAATGTCACCTGGCTAAGCAGATCAACTTGCTAATTACCTAAACAGATTTATTTTTAAACTATTAAAACAGCATGTTTCTCAGGAAAATTATTTTTTCCCCTTTGCCAAATAAATGCAATTAACACTTGCCAAGTACTCTGGAGTTCTTCTTCTGCAATTAAGGACTTCACAAAATTAGACTGGGTAAAGTATTCAAAAACACCTTGGGGCAATAGTGACCCTGGAGGTCTCCCCCCGAGCTGTGCTCCTAGAAGAGGAAATGATGCTTCTTATGGAATCTTCTACATGCTTCTACATGCCAGCACACCTGTGTACTCAAAACATTTTTCTCTGAAGCCTGGGTGGCCTTGAACCCTACTGGGAATGAGGCTGTCACAGAGGCGAGCCATCACTTTGCATCTCACCACCTGTGTTTGTGGCTGCCCCTGGCAGCAGCGGCACTTCTGAAGCAGAGGAATGCCAGCATGTCAGCAACATTATCCCATGACAGCCAGGGTGAACTGGGTTAGGAAGCAAACATCCTCGTCCATGCCATGCAAAGTACCTGCTGGAATGGTCTGACAGAATACGGCCAAAATAAACACAAACAAGCCTGTCTTCGACCCAGAATTTTTTTTCCAAGTAAAGATGACTCATGTTCTTGTGGTGTGACCTGGTCCCATTTTACTGAATCCATTGATTATTTTCCTGTTTGTATGGGATGCTAGGGTGCGTACAGGTGCCAGCAGCACCCCAGAGAAACAAACACCTGATGAGCAGCACCAAGGCTCAGACAACTTTGTCCAGAGCCAGGATCTGTAATTAAACCCTGACAATCACCCCCTCTGTCTTGTCAACTCTGGATGTAAATGCAACAAATCATGGTAGATATTTGGCTTTAAGGGACCAGTTGGCCAAAGTTGCCCTGACACACATCAGGACTTTGAAAATTAAGGTGTTTGCATAACACAAAGCTTCTTACTGTGGGATAATTTTCAGTGGCCAAGGTGGGAAAAACATATGAAGATAATGAACTATATAGGACTATGTATAACAGAATTGATTTTTTTTTCCATAAGTAACAGATACACCACTTTTGAACTTGACTGCAGCACCCCACTGAGAGAGCACAAAGCCTCCTGCGACATACCCTGGAAGGCGGGGGGGGGGAAGGGTATCTTCTTAAGACCCCATCAGTTCAGTAGCAGCTCCCAGACTGCTTGCAAGCTGCAGGAGCTTCAACAGCCTTTTGCTTCAGGTGCCTCCCCTCCCAGCCTATAACAACACTGCAAACAGATAACAGCAAACCGTGTTTTGCAGTGCCAGATCATTTTCTTATGCTGTCTCAAGACCCTGAGAACACTTGCTAGACATGCACTTCACTGTGATTTGATTTAATGGAGCTACTCTGCAGTACAGTCATGTGAGCCCCTAAATCTTTTCAGGGGACACTGTTGTTCAAAGTGTTTTTACTCATTTTGAGTTTTCATGCAAGTATCAAAAATATGTAACAGCACTTTCAAAGCTAAGTACTGAATTTTAGAAATAAACAGGTTACAAAAGTTTGAAACCATTATATATAATGGTAGTCAAGGAAATATGATAGTCTAGAAAGTGTTGTACGGGAAAAACACATTTAGGTTACTACGTCCATAGCTAGCTCAAATAAATTTTCCCTTGAAAATACAGAAGATCAATCTTGTATATTAAATATTATTTAATAATATTCTATATTCCTGCAATACAATACAGATTAACGATTTATGAATACAAAATTCAGCATGTATTTTCAAGTCTGATTTTGCAAGCAGGCAGGACAAGATATTTTTTTTCTAGCCTACTTTTTTTCCTCCTTTATTTAACAAATAAGGACAGCCAATTTCTGCAAACTTACATAATTCAATACTGTTGTTTTCCAGAGGGCTAAACAGCCTTTTCAATTTCTTTAAGCTTGGCATTGTATGAAAGTAGATATCAAATATTCAGAGAGCTCAATTTAGAAAGATCATTTTTCTGATGCAGAGCTTTTCTGAAGAGCTTCCTGCAAAGCTACAAACAATGGCAAAAACAGCAGTTCCCACCAGGCTGACATCACTCTCTGGACAAGCCTTGTATTAGGAGGCCTTGGGCCAAAGTGAGGTTCATGCCTGACAAAAAGGTGAGAAATTTATAGGGTATGAGATATCAGAGAAGCTGACTCCTACAAACAACTATAATTAACCTACTTTGCAAAAGGAGTCTTTAAAAACTTGTTTTCTTCACATGTAAAAGTCACAGTATCAACTTCCTAAGTCCTCTGTCGCTACCTTTTAACAAAATCCAGCTCCTTCTATCAAAATCAAAGTTGCCCAAAGCCAAGGAAAAACTCAGTATGGCTCCTCCTCACTGTGCTAAGCACTAGCTGTTTGCAAACCCTGTTATTCCCAAAAGGGCTGATGGATGGCAGGTCCCTCACCTCCCAAAATACCCAAGCATAAGGCAGCTCCCTGGTGCAGACATGAGGAGAGCTCAGACTGACACATCATGCACTCAGCTCGTGTCATTTGGGCTGACATTGAGCACACTGAGCAGCCAGCTGCTCTGATCCTTTATCACTAAGTTAAACCACATTTCTTCCAATGCACCTTCTTCCATTCTCTGTGTTCAAATGGGGCTCCTGAAATGGTCTTCCTTCTTCAGACATTCATTCTTGTCAGTTCAAATCATCTATCTCTCCAAGCTGTTAGCAAGGATCAATTTCAGGAAAGCCGATATGGGCAGACTAGAGGCATTACTTATTCCAAGGCCATTTTAAAATCAGATAACACCAAAAGCATTCTTCGACAAAACGTTGCCCCCCTAACTTCATGTCCTATGCAGCTAGAAAGAGGGACCATATGAAATTCCACAGAGTTAAGAAGCCCTGCTAACACAGAGGTCTTTATGAGCTGCAGTGAATTATTACTGTTGTATTACATATATTTTTAAATACCTTTTCCAGTGCTTCTCTATCGATCAGCTCCTGTACAGCCAAAAGCTTGATACTGCAAGAAAAAAAAAACATGCAAGAGAAAAAAAGATGAATCACACCATTGCAAGTATTACAGAAACATAAGTAAGAACAGAACTGAGGTTCTCTTATTTTCTCACCTTAAAGAAGTTTATAGAAGTATAGAGATTTTCTGCTTTCCGCTTTACAAGCACAGGGAAAGAATCTAAACATTTCTATCATTTTCAGTCAGCTCTGTTCTTCAGTATCAACAGGTTTCCATGAGTCTCACAATAGTCATTCCAGGGAATTTACTGTATTATATATGAGGTACTGTACCTAGGGAATCCCAGCTAAAGAAATTTGAGGGAAATAGGAGGGAAACATGCATAACTGAAAGTAGGGTGAATAGATAGTAATCAATAATCATTGTCCTTGTAAAGCCACTTGCTAAGCAAACCCAAATTTCTTCATCTACTGAATCGTTTCTCTATAGGTTAAACTCTGCTCACTGACTTGCATTCATTTCAACAAGACTCAGAGTTACCCAAGCAGGATTTTGCCCTGTAAGACAGGTAACTCAGGTAAAATCACTTCTAAATCAAGGTATGTAAAAGAACCTTGTTCCACTTCTACACTTACATGATTGGTTTAATGAGTAATCATAAATTATCGACTCTTCTTCAACTTCAGTTACTTGTACGTGTCCCCAGTTACTGCAAAAGCCCGATCCTTTCTAGGCTAAGGAAGAGATTTCATTGCACCCCCACCAAGCTGAAAGGCTCCCAGGATGGGTAGATAATGCAGATAAAACTCTAGAGATGTTCAGGCTACTACCAATTACATTTAACTAAAACATAAGAGCACATCAGGAGGAGGGCCTATTGGACATTCCCCATTCTTTTTTCAGTCACTGTCACTAACAGATGCATGACTTGGGTAAGATTTCCATTACCCAGTCTTAAAACCCGTCGCTTAGCATATTATACTTGTAGTCCCGAGGATAACTTCCTTTACCCAGAGATACACAAACATTTGTGTTGCAGTGGAACAGCCAAATGATGCATACAAATATTGTTTAAATTACTCTCATGATTCTAGACAGACTCAGGACAGGACAGTAAAAAGCAAAAGCTCCTATTCAATACTGTGCGCGTAGCTGATATAGCAGTCTGTCAAAGGATTTACTTTGCTGTGTACTGCAAGAAGTTTTATCAGCCATTCCAAACCTCAGAGCAATGTTGCATAATTCTCGAACACCCACCAACGTTCTGGGACATTAATTATGTACCATCCTGTAACAGCAGTCAGCAAAACGTAGCTTTGGTCATGTCCTTCTGCTGTATTACAATGCTGTCCATTACAAGTATTCAGAACCTAAAACCCTAAACATGCATGTGCTTTCACTTTAATGTACTTCCAGTTTTCAGATGTCTTCAAAAGCATCATAAAAAGCCTACATCCAATGAATTATGAATAGTCCCAGGCTGTGCATTCCCAGTCTGTAGAGCCTATTATTGCTAAGACAAAGAGCGTTATAGTTCAGAAAACAAAGGGACAATCGGGAAGAAAAGGTACTCCACTGAAGTACAACTGCCACAGTAGCAAGGGGCACACGATCTGTCATGGCATGGAGAACACCCTACGCTGCACACACACAAGCCAGCAGGATGGGAAGGGGCTAAGGGAAAGCACAAAGCTGACACAAGGCAAAGTCTGCTGCAAAGACTGCTTCAAGCCACTGTGTGCATAGTGAAAGCTAACACTTTGCCATTCCCTTCACAAGCTGTACAATGTCTTTTTAATTATGCAAATTACTTATGTTTTCCTTTTGAAGCCAGCAGTTGCATGGGACTTTGAACACGTCATCATCAAAAGGTAGAAAATATCCATTGAGGTTGCTGATGCTTCCTACCAATTTAACAATCTATTTAACCAACATTAATTGTCTGACACTCAAAAGCTGCAGAAGAAAGATAAAGCCAACTGCCAAAATGCAAGCACTGTTTTCATTTGAGATCATCATCTTATTGTACACACCTATCCTCATTGCCATTTACAGTAATAAAACCACACAAGAATTCCTTCACTTGGCATGCTTTTATTTAAAACAAAGTATACTGAGTTACAGAAAAACAAGTGATAAAGAAGGGAGCATGAATCCTTTTCACTTTACCTCATTGTATTTACAGGGATGCTGTCCTCCTTCTCAGAGGTGAAGAGACCCCACAAAATGTTTACATCCTGAAGAGATACTGGATATACAGGGCCAGAAGCAAATCTGAATTAAACACTGTTACACGATTTTAGATATAGAGCTTAGCGATATGGTTTAGTGGAGGACTGTTAGTGTTAGGTCAGAGGTTGGACTCAATGATCTTGAGGTCTCTTCCAACCTAGAAATTCTGTGAAATTTACAAGAATGGTTTTCGTGGCCTGTGCACTTGAGAAAAAGACTCCTGCTGAGAAAAAGACTTCCCTCTACTATTCTAAACTTACAGAGATCAATGTTTTCCCCATAGTTTCCTAGGGGTCCTCGCTGTTTTCCACTCAGGAATCACCTGCATACGGACAGCCACAAGACACTTGTTTCCTCGAAGCACCAGCACTGATGCTGCCTCTGTCCCTGGGTTACAGTTCACTGCCTGGAAAATTGTTCTCAATAGCCAGTTATTTACTGCTCTCTTCCAGCGACTCCAAGCAGTGTTTGTACGTGCTACTTCATGCAATGTTGGCTTAGAAATGCAGCTTCTTTTAAAGTTGCTGCTTTGGGAAAAAACAAAAAAAAAAAAAAAACAAAAAAAAAAAAAACCCAAGACAAAAAAACAGGCTGTTTATTTGGCTATTACTTTTATCCTACGAGTAGTGAAAGCAGCACACACTCACGTACACTGTGGCTTATGCATTTGCTGAGGATTTCAGAGTAGGAGGGAAAACAGCTACTTAGCACCTGTGGGACAACTCTGATAATGCAGAAATGCAAAGACAGGTACTTAAGGATGATGCTGAAGCCAGAGCTGTTGGTACAACACTACATTTATGTGCTCTGTTTACATACCATGTTGTCATTTCTTTCACCTTCACCTGCAGTATGTGAACACTAACTCATAAAAGAAGTTGTAGAAAAATATATTTCCTGAAGAAACCCTTTGGTTACCTGCTCTAACCCACCAGCTTTCAAGTACACTGTTAACAAAGCTGTACTGCAAGTAACCATACCGACATGACGAAAAAGTCCCTGGTTGTATCCGAATCTGTATTAGAAGTACTTACTGACTCAATTACTTTTCACAATCTATTTTAAAAAGCTACTGAAATTAATATCCTTGCACCCTGGCACACTCAAGACACTTGAAAGCATGCAGAGATCAGGATGAAAAACTCTCCTACAGCAGTAAAAAATATGCAAACATGATGTGCTGTCAAGGAAACACATGACTTCTTTTTTACATTTGGCCATGGGTGACACACAGCATTTTCTCTCTAAGGGAATTCCTTCAGGTTTCTGGAAGATTAGTCATGGTGCTGAGCAAATGCCTATAACTACAGAGCATTTCCACTCCACAGGGTAGAGTTGCAATCCTTCCCTAAAACTGTTCAACTTCAAAACAAGTAGCATTGGGTTCCTCTCTCTAACCCCATGTACCCCACTGCAGGAATAATTAAAGCCTTTTTAGCAACCCTTGGCACTACTGCAAATTTGCTGACAGGTTCCTTGCTGTTTGGGGCATTCCTGTTCACCATGAACCATCATCACATATTTTCACAACCCTTCACCTCCCAGTTTGAGCTCTTAACCTCCCACTGCCCCTAAGTCCCACTTGCTCTTGGCATGAGCACAGTGACCTGCACCTGCTGACCTGACCACACTCTGGAGGGGAGATCCCCATTCAGTGCAGAGCCTGGTGATTTCAGGAAAAAGGGAAAGAGGAGGGAGTGAGGAAGAACAAGTTGGGTGATTGCAGAGTCCTTGAAGTGTTTAACACATCACAGCATCCTGCAGAAGCAACTAGGTGCTGTGAAGGTAATACAGCAAGTCACCACCAGGAGAGTGGCACTGCTGGAGCCTGCACCTGAGCTCCCCATGCCACATTATTCTGCAGTCAGTGCATGGTGAGTCTCCAGGTGTGCCAGCACAGCCAGATCTGTTACTGCTTTGCTTTTCTGTTTCAGCAGCCAGCCTCCATAATCAGCTTGAAGCAGCAGAGCTCCCTAGCCAGCCAGCACTGGTTGCCTCCCTCCTGCTTGTGGACCCATTAGAGCACACAGCTCAGGGCAAGTAATGATCCTCTGCAGTCATTTCTGCTTTCAGCACCAGCCCGCTCATCGAGCTGGGTTTCTCATCTGGCAGTAACATGAACTGAGAACTGATCTCAATGTGCTTTGCAAGCTTATAAATCTTTGCCTGGGGCCCAAGGTTTTCCAAAAACCTCATGCTCCGTATCAGACCATAAGCCTGAATAAAGCTAACATCATCAAGAAATGCTATATGACTTCTCTTAGTTCTCTGGCTCCTTCTTCAGCATACAGCTGTACCTAATCCCACTTCATCTAGAATCACAGACATCATTATAAATAGCCTATGCAAAAACCACTCAAGCACAAACAATTATTGTAAGCATTATTAAATCATTCCCTCCTCCCTCCCATAAAACGTTCCTGTTTGTTCTTAAGATTAGATCCCACAACCATGGTCCATGGAGAAGTTTTATGGATGATTTACATATCCCAGAATCAATCCTTTTTAAGCACCCAGAATAAATGCTTATAATGAAGTGCTTGATGACAGACTTACATTGAGGTTCATGCAAATGAATAGTCCAAGACCCCTCCACCTCCCACAGCATCAAATCTGTATGCTAGAATTGCTTTTGCACATGTACACAAACTGACCTTATTCATAAATCAGTTCAGCGGTAAGAGATGCACATGAGAGTCAAAAAATAAGAAATAAGGTGAAAAAATACAGCTCAGCTGTGCTAACAGCCCTTGGTACCTGGAGGGAGCTGACTACTGAAGCATTCCCCATCAGCCACCCACTCGTAGCTGTGGTCCCAGGGTTTGACCTGAGTCCACAGGTCCCTGCCAAAACAGCAAACTCCGACTCATCTCCATCCAGGCCAGCCTGCAGCCCCAGCACTTCCTTTGGTGCTCACCAGATGACAGGATGAATAACGAGGAGGGTGGTGGTGCTTTGGGCTGTGGAAGGGGCTGTTGCAATTACGAGTTTGCTGTAACGGTCATGAGAGGGAGGCACAACCCCAGTACAGCCAGCTGCTGACAGTGCAATGCTAAGGACTGTGATGAACTGGGTTTTAATTGTTTTAAATACAGACAGAAGCAGAGGCAAGAACTGCATGCTTTTTTGGTAACGGTGGGGAGAGATAACAGCCAAAAAGTGACACACAAACCCACAAAAAAATCAACAGTACCAATAAAAGCAGGCAGAAGAAAAAAAAAGCGTGCTTAATGACTTTGATCCTCATAAACGTCCTCCATCTACCCATATGAAGTCTGACAGGGAAATAAAATCAGTTTCTGTTTTTCCACTAAAATCATCTGTGTCTTCTCAATCACTCCTTAAATGGAGGGAAAATTTGTGCCTGCTGCCATGTCTAATAGTTGCTGGAAGCCACCAGAGAGCTCATGAAATACACCAACAGCCCTGGACGGGAGTACCATGCCATATTGCTTGGAGACTAGCCACCAGGTAATGGCACAACAAAACGACTTGGAAGAGTCTCAAGAAAAAGTACTTTTACAGAAAGGAGAAATTAGGATAAAACCTGCAAGCCACATTTTCTTTTATAGATATACACATGTACACACACCCCTATATATACATACACAAACACATCCATCCCTTCAGGGGTACTCTCTCGCTGTTTCTTATTTTGGATGAAAGCAGCTGTTCTTCGATGCCTGGTCACCATTGATTTGCTTGAACAAAGGTTTAAAATCAAAAAGCACATCAAGGCTCCACAGCTGGGAACACAACCAGAAGTAAATGGAAGGAGCGGAGAAGTTGAAATCCATCAGGCAAATTGCCAGCCTAATGCCTGCTGTACAAATGCTTCTCCACCAATCTTTGCATTCGTGGGTCCTGCTACATTGTGTGAGTGGCTGGAGTATTTGTTATGGAGAGAAAGGAAACTGTAATGGAACTAAAAGGGGGAAAACATGAATTATGGATGCTTAGTACTGAGCATTAAAGGGTGAAACAGCGGAATCTGAGAAGCAGGAACAGTCTGGAGGAAAAGAAAGTAGTTTAGTACTGTTTTTCTTTTTTCCAGCAATTCCCTGGGTCCCATGGTACCCTCAATCCTGTCTTGCATGCAGCTCTCACCTTGGCATTCCCTTTCCTACATCTGCAGTAAAACAGAGATGGGGCCATCATTTTGTAGGACCAACGTACTTTATATCAAGGGTCTGATTTAGGCTTAACTGATGCTTTGGTTTCAGAATAGCTATGCTGTTGCAATAGATGATTCATAAACCCTGGTCTGCACGTACTCCCAAAGCACGAGTGCAAAACCAGAAAGTTGCAAGAGCATCAAACTTCTTCCTGGCTCTCGGGAAGGCAGTAAGACGTGCTTGCACAATGACCCAAACCACAACCAGCAGCAGAAAGCACGAATGCCCATGTTTAACAGAATCACAGACTGCTTGAGGTGGGAAGGGACCTCTGGAGGCCATCATGTCCAATGCCCCTGGCTTAGGCAGGGCCACCTGGAGCACGTTGCCCATGACCACGTCTAGGTAGCTTTGAAGATGTCCAAAGAGAAGACTCCACAACCTCTCTGGGTAGCCTGTGGCAGTGCTCTGTCACCTGCACATGAAAGAAGTGCTGATGTTTAGACAGAAGCTTCCGGAAGTTTAAGATGGAAAATGAGACTTGCAAGTCTTCTTTAGCTCCTCTAGGGAATGCCCATCCCAAGTTCTCTCTGAAGGGACAGAATTTATGCTGTCACGGGTTTTTCTTATGTCAGTAAGAGAGCAGGTCCTGCCTTAAAGCGAGGGGAAGAGGCTCCAGATCTATTAGCACCAAGGCAGGATGGCTGGATCATGATCCAAGCTACATCAGAACAGCTTGTGCACCCAGAGGTCTGTCTCTATTTCCAGTGATAACAAATTGTTGGCAGAAAATACATTACCTTGTAGTAGAGGGTGCTGTTACAATAAAGGTGAGATTCACCACAAAATTAAGAGGGACTTGATCAAAAATCCTGGGTTCTCTGCAACTTTAAAGATAATGTAATATAATTCTTTTCTTGTCCATCTATCCAGAAAAGGTATGTTCTGAATTGTGAGACACTGATGCTCAACAAAAATTATAGGCTTCTCTGTTGTAGAGGGGATTAAGAGCAGCAGGGAAGATCCTGTTTACCTTCTCCTCCAGATAAAGGATTACATCTCAGACATTATTCTTTCCTTTTCTGGAAAAGGGGGAAGGAGACTGGGTATCATCAATTCATTTCTACTTCCATAAAATCTCTTTCTGAAGATTCCCTCAAACTTTTAAACCTAAGGAAGTTACAGAAGGAGCATCTTTTTGCGTACATGCAGCACACGTGCACAGAAGTACTCTACTTTCATTACGTTCACACATTCGCTATCCTACCGCAACTCAGGGTGTGGAGTACTGAAGACATGAGCCCAGAGCTAACTGCACTTTCCAGAAACTCTTTGTTTGCTAAGCTAGAGGCCATCCTATAGACTTTTCTTCTGCTGTTATCTTATTTTTTCCTATTCTTCCCCAACTCTTTCTCCACAAGCTGGTGCAATGCCAGGATAGTGGTAGCAGTAATAAAAGTAAGTGTTATGGAAGGTTTCCAAAGTCCTTGGAAGAGATGTTGGTTATTAAGGGCTGAGATACATTGCATTTGATTGAACAGAACCAAACCCGATTCCTGAGACGTAAAGGTTAATTAGACAAATGGCTCAAAGGGATCAATCTGTTCTAACTCATTATTTGTTGATTTTTTTTTTTTAATTCTAAGAGAGAGTTTAAAATAGACTAGGCAGTTGAAAACAACCCCCAAATTCCCAAATGCATGAGATCAAACCATGGAAGGCCTGAGACTGCTAGTAACTCAGTGATTATAGAGTAGTAACCTAGTGAATAAAGAGCAAGCAAATCAAATACATATATTAAATTATACTGAACACAGCAATCTTGTCACCATGTATCTTCTAGCAGGGACCAGGTGCAGACACTGGCAATGCAGATTAACTTCCAAAATCATTCAAAACTCAGGGTGGGCAATCCAGGAGGCTTCTCTGTCACCACTTCCACCTACTCCTTCATGCATTGCTCCTGTGCCAAGGACTTGACTACACAATAATTACAGAATCACAGAATAGTCTATGTTGGAAGAGACCTCTAAGATCATCGAGTCCAACCTCTGACCTAACACTAACAAGTCCTCCACTAAACCATATCCCTAAGCTCTACATCTAAACGTCTTTTAAAGACCTCTAGGGGTGGTGACTCAACCACTTTCCTGGGCAGCCTATTCCAGTGACTAACAACCCTCTCCATAAAGAAGTTTTTCCTAATATCCAACCTAAACCTCCCCTGGTGCAATTTTAGCCCATTCCCCCTCGTCCTGTCACCAGGGACATGTGAGAACAGACCAACCCCCACCTCGCTACAGCCACCTTTAAGGTACCTGTAGAGAGCAATAAGGTCGCCCCTGAGCCTCCTCTTCTCCAGGCTGAACAATCCCAGCTCCCTCAGCCGCTCCTCACAGGACTTGTTCTCCAGACCCCTCACCAGCTTCTTCGCCCTTCTCTGGACTCACTCAAGCACCTCAATGTCCTTCTTGTAGCGAGGGGCCCAAAACTGAACACAGTACTCAAGGTGCGGCCTCACCAGAGCTGAGTACAGGGGGACAATCCCTTCCCTGGACCTGCTGGCCACAGTGCTTCTTATACAAGCCAGGATGCTGTTGGTCTTCTTGGCAATTCAGGCAGCACAAGGGAATACTACTGCAAGTCAGAAAAACAACCTGATGAGAGTCATATTTCCTCATGAAAAATACACACGTTATTTCAACCCCTCTGTTTCAACTTGCTTCTGGCAAACAGCAAACCAAAAAAATTGCCCATATTAAGCAAAAGGAGAGGGTGGCTTTTAGCTTCATTTGTATTGTAGTAAAATGTATTCTCCCTCTTCCATATTGCATTTCGCACTATATTTCACTAAGAATAATAATGTCTCCCTTCAAAGTGGTTTACCTTATATACAATTGTTTTGATATTACAGAAAATGCTTTGTACAATGTTCACAGTTTTAGGATTGTTACTATATTTAAAAAACTTTCCAAAGCAAGTCTGTTTCCTTGTAACTCTGCAGGAAGACAGGCTTACAAAGAATGTTGTGTTTGTGGCAACATTGATTTCTTCTGAGTCATTAAAACTGGACATGGGCAAGTTATTTAACTTGCACTGAATTATTCAAATACGTCCAACAAGGGAGGAGACCAAGATTTAAAACAAAAATTAAAAGCTCATAAAATCAGAGGTGACTTAGAGCTTCCAAATATAGGCATTATATTATAGTGTAAGTGGTGTCTGGCATTTGGCTCTTTTTCTGGATCTTCTGAATCATTGCCTGCTTGGATAGGGCCTCTTCATTCCAGAAACGGCACCTTTTCCAATCTAATCCCACCTTGCTGCAGCAGTGGAAAAACTGACTAGTCCTTAATTAAACCAAATTGGCATTGCTGGGAGAGGGCATAACAATATGCTATCATTCTGCCACAAAGAACAAAGCTATCAGTAACATGTGGGGGGCTTGGGATGCAAAGCAATTAACAGGGACTCTATTTGAAGAATTTACCTTTGTATCCCTGCAAAAGGGAGTTAAACCTGGGAAGCAAGAAAATGTATTTTGAAAGAATTTGCCTTCCTTACTCCAGAAGGTATGTGAAACACATGCTATAAGCCTCTTATGTTAAAATGTTAAAGCTTCTATTGCCTCCTTATTCACTCTCCGAAACCTAATGCAATATTACCTTCTCATACATGCATATGTACGCCCACTTAAAGACCTTACAAAGGCACCCACTGGAAGCCAGTTCATCTTGTTAAATAGGGGCCCCAGAACAACGTACGGTCAGTGGTACGTGACCCAGAATCAGCTGGTGGTATCCGAGTGCCTGTAAAGTTTAGTCTGGCCTTACATGAAGGGCATTGAAGCTTCCTGGCTGAATCTGAATATAGAACTTCACAGTCTTTTATAATATGCTCTTAACAAAGATGTTGACCCTGAAAAGTTGGCTCCTACTTTTAAGAGGCTGGCAGATCTCCACAACAATTGTGCGCTTCATATGAGCATTTTATTCAGAATACTTTACGCCAAACTAGAACTGGTTAAGCAGTGGAAAGGCTGAACACTAGGGATTAAAACAGGAGAACATACACAAGAGGTGCTCAGAGAAATGCTATGAAGTTGCTGAGGAGAGGCACTATGATGAGGGGAAAGAAGCACTAGAGAAATCAAGAGCAGCACTTTCGTCGATTTTATTTCCTCTATAGCTTTTTCATGAGCAGTTTCTGTTGTCTTACAAATTCAAAGACACTTCCAGAGGAGGGATAAAATAAAGTGTGTCATTACAGCAGGTAGAGAATAAAGCAGAAAATGCATTAGCAGACAATGTCTTCAGGATTTCCCACTGCATGGCTAAAAGCCCAATGGACTTTACTGTGTGGAACTCAGGGAGCTCACAACGTGACTTTGATGCTACAGTGCCCTGCAAGAGCATGCGGGAGGCCTCCATCACCCACAAACTTCCTCTGTCTTTTTTTCACCAGCCTTCCAAAAATCTGCATACTGCACCAGAAGCCATTTTGGCTTCTTCAGTGATATTAAGGAAATGAACAGTAAGGCAAAGGAATTAGTGATAATAAAGGAAGCGTTTGCTTAAGTGGTCAGGAGGTACTCTAAAAATATACATACACATATGCAGGCGCATACACGCCTCAAGATCATCATGGCAGTTTACTAACACCAGCATCAAAAACAGACATTTAAAGCAAGAAAGAAGCACAAATACAAATGGAAGTATTTCTTATTCTCGGATAACTCCATTCCTTCTGTTTCCAGCACAGTCATCACCCATAGGCCTGACCAGTAAGGTCTCATCCACAGCCTGTATCGGGTATGATTACGACAAATAACTGTGAATCTACCAGCTCTCCTGACAGAATAACACTCCTGCATTCTTGCCCTGGTGAAAGGCTCTGGCGTAGGCCTAGCCTAACAATATAAAGTTTCCACTTCACTGGAGCTCAGCATGTCAGTCAGCACATCTATCTCTGGCACAACAAACACGGATGGTGGCAGGATCGACTGCTAACAACTGGGTTGTTCTTCTTATAGCATCTATACCATATGGTGGAAAAAGGGATGTGATAGACAAGACTTCCTCAAAACTGTCATTTGGCTAGCCCACTTTCCTAAAAAAAAAATAATAGAAAAAAAAAAAAAAATTTGTACCCAAGCTTTTAAGGCATACGAACAGGCATGCATCCTTCTAAAACGAAGGTCAGCTGCACATTCCGAAATGTGAAGTAAAGAAATTAGAAACTGTCAAAAGAAGCAGGCAGAGGGAGCATAGGCAAAAAAAAAAAAAAAAAAAAAAAAAAAAAAAAAAGAGTTTCCCATACCAGTAAAGACAGCACTCCTCTGTTTTGCAGGCACCCAGGCACCCAAGCTTTTGACATCCAGACACACCATTGAAGACAACTAAATTAGACAACTCACAACTGGAGTTGGTATCAAATCATCCTGAGTTTTGCTTCCACAGAAGCTACACACTAAAGTCACCAGAAAAGCTAAGGCTGCTGTAGTCAGAAAATAACCATCAGATGATGCTGAGGTTACATCTGCAAGAGCCCACAGAAAGCACAAATGAGATAAGAAAACCAACTCCCATAAAAAGGTGAGAAGCTAAAAGCCAAGAATTAGTTACAGAAGTATCCTGCCAGCTTCATCTACAACACAGCATGATACTGAAACGAAGTGGAGAAAGGAGCCTATGGGGCATTGGGAGTGTCATTTATAATGTTTACCCAAATGGCAATCCAGGCGGGGTTTCTATCAGTCCGGTTATTTTCCCTGTAATGATGGCTCTGAAGAGTGACAGGGACTACATGAGGCTCAAGCCTCAGGTTAGCCAAAAGCCACAGCCTCACATAGCTTTTGCTCCGAGTATCAGAGTAACGCAGAAGGGTTTTAATATCTATCATATCTATCTGTAACTCTAACCCGGGCGAGAATGTAAACCTTCCTCAGCTCTCAAAGTCAGGCAAATGGCTGACTCGGCACTCTCCCAGGCAACTGCTTTCTTCCACAAAGCATCTGCTCAGTTTGCTGGCAGGATTTTCCAGCAGAGCTATACTAAGCAGAAGGGACAGACCACTCAACACTCAAAACGAAAGCACACAATAAACGTATAGCAGAGCATGTGACGGCCTATTTCACAGAGTACTACCATTCACTTTTCCCTACTGCATCCTAGAAAATTCCTGGAAACTGTGTGCAGTGCAGAGAAGAATCTTCCATCAACCAAATCCTGAATTTCTGTCTCCAGTAGTACCACAAATACAGAAACATTGGTCAGAAGGGACCATCTGAGGCAACAAGCCCCTCAAAGTCATGACTATCACAAGGAACTGTCCTAAGGTCAGCTGTGGCCTCACCCAGTTGAGTCTTGAGAACCTCCAAAAATGTGAGACACTACAGCTTTGAGATAACCTCTTCCAGTGTTGCACCAGTTTCTGAGTGAGGAAGCAACCGCCCACTTGTACTAAAGCAAGGGGCTATTTCACCCATGGTGCTGGGATCTGGGTTTCTTGCTGAGCTTCATAAAGCTTCTGTTGGCCCAGTCATGTTTCTCCAGAATCTTCTGGATTGGCCCAGTCATGTTTCCCCAGGATCTTCTGGATTAAAGGGTTACCATCTGCCACTGTAGCCACTCCCCTGAATTACATGCTGTTATACAGCATGAAAATGTATTACTCATTATAAAGGACAATTACCCTGCATAGTAAATACATAGTAATACATAGTAAATACATAGTACAATAACAGTCTTTATTGACATAGGAATAGCTTTATCTAACTAGACAGATGAGTCGAGTAATGTACCTTTTCCCCCTGACAATGATCTGTGCCAGTCTCTTCAAAGGACATTGAGATACACAGTAAAGAAGCCAAGCAGCTTTTCCACTTCCCCCTGCCCCATCCCCATCTCTCCTAACACAATGTCACCACTGTCCATACAGCCATCTCATCTGGTGGCTCCCAAGCTTCCTAATCAGTTTGAAGCTGCTCTCCATGGAATATTTCCCTTGTGAAACTTTTCACTGGCAAATGCTACAGAGGGGATGTGTCACCCACCAGGAAACCACAGTCACATCACACCTGAAGAGCAAGGGGGTTGCCTAAACATTTACTTCAGCCTCTCCTGAGCAGCAAGGCATTTTTCTGGCATGGCCTTATTAATGTGCCATATTAAGAATTCTCTTGAAGCAAGCACAGCTGAAAGTTTTTCCCTTATTCTAATATGCACATAGAAAATAACACAGTTGAGTAATTTTACATTCACTTATCATGGTAATCTTTTTTGTTCTAGTATCTCATGAGTTTGAGACCAGCATGAACCTCATCAGTGGAAGAATCTCATTAAAATTACCTGAAAAAAAAAATACCTGAAAGTAAAATCTAAAGTTGATCTCATGGAGGGTATCATTGGAAGTGGAATAACACACTTCAAATTAGGAGTGTCATATGGGTACCTAACCAGTTTATGTTGCTAGTAACAATGGGTGCTGTTACAAAAGTGGATTAACCATCCTTCAGCCAACGACTGCAAAAAAGGCTGTGTACAATGGAACAAGTAGTAATTGCTTTCCTACAGTTGAGGACTGTGCATGGGAGCAAGGCAGCTCACGGTTTCTTCTCGATCAACAGAGTAGTGGTTCTCCACCACAGCTCAGACAGACTGTCATCAATCTGTGGACCCCATGAGGATAGAACAGCAATGAAACCAGGACCACATGTAGTTTTTAGTAAAATTTATGCTAGCTCAAGGACATCAGTCATGACCTCCCCACTTTTGAAAGACAAATACAATTGCTGTATTTGTCACAGCAATAAAAAAAAAAAAAAGCTTAACGCACCGCAGTGTCAGTCTCCAAGCTATCCAAACTGATAAGCTATCATACCATACAAGGAAATGGGTGGTGTGGCCAGGCCTTGACGGAGTACAGCAGAGCCACTTAGCAACACAACACAACCTCTCAGCACTGCCAGGCATCCCGTTCCCCACTCTAGAGTCAGGTCTGCCCTCCTGGAAGAGCTGCGTGGCATAGCCCTGCCTCCCCAAAAGGGGCAGCAGCACATGCTGGACCAGGCACCAGAGAACATCATATGGCATACCTGTCCCAGAGTCCCTTCCCTGCCACCGAGCAGCTTTCCTGACAGGGTGTTTTCAAGTTGGAGCCTTCACACGCTGCGACCTGTGCATCTCCACATGCTTCACCAAGGTGGCAACAGCACGGCCCCCAGCACATATGGATGGGTGGCCAGGGCCCCCCAGGGCAGTCTGACTTTCGCTTGCAACTGCAGATAAAATGGGTTAAGCAGTCACCACTCCCAATCAGTAAGCCACGTTCAGCAGCTGTTTAAGTTAAGCCAATTTACTTCACAGACAGGCAGCTCCCAGATTAACCTGGATCAGCACTGGGCACTGAGAAAGAGGAACAGCTACAGGGAGGATCTCAGAAACACGTGTTTCTTAAGTGATGCTGACAATATGCCTGAAGCTGCAGAGAAGTGAAGACACTTATCCAATATCACATCAGAGAAGAGACAGAGATGGCTACAAACCCAAGCCACTGCCTTCTGCTCTTAGACCACTTCAATTTTTAATGCTTGGTTTAGACATTTCACAGTATATGAAAGCATATACATTATGTAAGCGCTAATTATATAGTGCAAATGACTCCTACTTCAGATTTAAGGAAAGCCTTAATGCAATATCCATTATTTCAGCATTTATTCTTTGCTACTTGGGTCATTGGTATGATTTTTTAATAGCCTCTGTGCTCCTCTACCCCCCCATCCTTTTTTTATTTTTTATTTTTTTAATTTGGACAAATATTTCCTTGCTATAACTCTGGCTACAGTTTTGGGCAAATATTGGTTTGTAAGGATTTTTTAAGGTGGAGGAATGAACAGAAGCCTAAAGCATCTTTGGCACTACTCAAAAATGGGGCACATGAAACTCAAAGCTTAAAACTGAGACATATATGAGACGTAGAGCTAAACTTAAATTTCCTTTGAAGACCTAGTTATCGCTGGTAGTTACTTTTCAGAATAAGCCTGGCAGAACCAGGTTCATTTCATTGGACAGGTTTGGCTGACATTCAGCACACGGTTGACCAGTGCTAGGTTAGAAGCATGGGAAAGCACTAGCAAAATCCATGGTCTCCCTCTCAGAAAGGCTCAGGCAGGCAGCAGCAGTTTTAGGCTGCCCTTTTCTTAAAGTGTCAAATAAATCCCCAAACACCGTCTTAAAATAAATGCCCAAACACTGTCTTAACAGGTCATGCACTATTTAAAAATAAAAATAAAAAATAAAAAACAGGATAAAATAAAACCCAGAGGAGAGCTCCTAAGGAATCACACAGGCTGGAAGGACTGCAATCAACATCATTTCATTAGGCAGCTGTGGTGAAACATGGACACCTACGAACTGCCACAGGGGCTCAAATACATACAGCATGCTGTCTCTGTACATAGCAGGGCACAGCCACGTGAACAGGTCCTACAAAAATCTGTAAAAATGACCACTGCATGAATTACAGAGGACTGTGCCTATGGGGGAATTTGCTCTCACCAGCCAGTCTGTGGGTGGTTTATGCTCTAAAGCAAGGAGCACTTGTCAAATCTGCTTCACCAGGTGTGTAACAAGGGACAATAGCTGTGACTGTGCTGGCAGTGCTGTCACCAAAGGTTTTCTTCTAGAGCAGACACAAGTGAACTTCAAAGCAAAACCCCAAATCCTCCTAATTTTGAAAGGCTGTGAGCTGTTGTTTTTCTGTTTGTTTTTAAAAATAAAATAAAATTAAAGCCTCTCAGAAGGCCACAAAAAGAAGATTTTGCTGCACACATTATTCTTGCCATCTTCTGTGCCTCGCTCACTCTGCATATCACAAATGCTTCAGGTGCTTTGGATCCAAGCTGCTGTGAACCCTGAGCAGAGTGAACTCGCTGAACTGAAGTAACCCCCTGCTGGCAAGGATCCAGCCAGACATCTTTGGGGTTACTAGGATTCATGTTCGAAGAAGAGAAATGCTGTCTCTCTAAGAAAAATAAAAATTGCCAAAGGCACATGTCTCAGCATTCAGTCAGATATTATGTGGTTGGGATTGCACTGCCACAGGATTTAATAAGAGGAAGTTCTCTTATCTCCCTTGGTTAGGCAGAAAAAAGAACCCCACCAACAAAAAACATGTCTTTTCAGCTTTAAAGAGAAAAGAGAAAAGCAGCTATCATCACACAACCTCTGTATTAGTGGAAGTACGAGAGGAAAATAAAGTGCCTGACATTATGCAAGTATTAGCAGTGTAAGAAAGGTTAATAGAGTTTGTTGGACTTCTAATAGGGATAATTATAGCATTTCTGCACAGCATCAAAAAGGTAATTTCATTTGTTTTCCTATTCATTCTTCCATGACTAAAATCAAGGCCTTCTACCTCCAAACTCATTTTCATTCATGAGCCCATTACCAATTCCCTTCGCCATTTACTTTGACAAATAATTTTTATGCAGCTGTGTAGCATATATAAAGGTACTGAAGCTTCAAGACACAGCAACACATTAATTTCTCCAACAGGATGTCGTTTGTTTTACAGTGGATGTTCTTGGTGGCCAGAACATCCAAAGAGAAGGAAAACCTCCATGCCTTATCCTGCTGTTAAAGAATCCACGGAGTAGCATTTTGTGGGGGTGCTGTCTCCATGCCAGGCTGGCTGCTCTTTGAGCATAGTGCCAGCAGGACTTGGAACTTGGTGGTGGCTGCAATGTCCTGCTTGGACCAAGTGCAACAGCTCATGTTGTGAGAGGAGGAGGAAGAAGGAGATGGCAGGCCCAAGGTGATGGTCCTTAGAGAATATGGCAGCAACTCTTATACAGCAGACCTGGCTGTGGCTCCTTGGATGTTTGCTGTCTTTCAATAGTTTAAACAATCAAAAAAATATAATAATAATCAAAAATTATTCAAATGTTAATTTTGCTATGGACTATGTAAGTGAAATAAAGCAAAAAAATCATCCCTTCCCCTGTGACTTGAACCCCAATACTCGGTGAAAGTCCAGCCAAGTCACCGAGCTTGAAGGGGAAGAAGAAGAAAAAAAGGAGGGGCCAATGCAAAAATGTCATCATTCAGGAGTACTTCACTGAAGGAAAAAGCTGAGGACAAGACTGCAATTCGGCATCTCACTCAGAATAAGGTCATCTTGAATTGACACCATCCTCTGGGAAAGGAGCTCAAGAAAATGAACATGTACTGACACAGGAAGAAGAGGCTTTGTGAAAGGCTAGAAAGAGAAAAGACAGTCATCATCCCTTCCTCTTTCAGGAGGACAAGAGTAGATGACAATGCACGGAACTGCTCAAGATGCAATCACACAGAAAAACGTTAAGAACAGCTTTTCCAGAAAAGCAAAGTGTAAGAAGGGACCCAAAAGGAGCATTTCAAACTTCCATTTTGCTGTTTGGAGAAGAGCAAGAATACGTCAGGCACAAACTTTACTCTTAGCTCAGATGCACGGTTTAACATTTGAGACAGACAGATAAATCAGCACATGGAAAATTAGGATGGGTTATCACAGGAGCACATCCTCAACACAGATACTTCCCTCTCCCCTACAGAGGGATGGGGATACATTCCTCTTTCCCACAGCCCCAAAGAGCAGTGGAAGAATCACAGAATGGCTTGGGTTGGAAGGGACCTTAAAGATCACCTAACTCCAACCCTCCTGCCATAGGCAGGGATGCCACCCACTAGATCAGGTTGGCCAAGGCCCCATCCAGTCTGGCCTTGAACACCTCCAGGGATGGAGCATCCACAGCTTCTTTGGGCAACCTGTCCCAGTGGCTCACCACCCTCACAGCGAAGGATTTCTTCCTAAAGTCTGATCTAAATCTACCCTCTTTCAGCTTAAAACCCCCTTTAGATATGATTCCTCATCCTATCACTGCCTGTGGCTACATCCTGCCTTCCCAACAGCTGAAGGCTGGCAGAGCCCATGGGCCAAGCAGGTAAACAGCCACTAGCAACTGCTCACCTCCTGCCTAGCAAAGAAACCTGGGCTATTTGGGCTCAGTTGCAAGTTTATGAAAGACAAAGGCTGCTCTCAAGTGCGTACACAGTCCTGGCGGACTTTTTGCTTGGTCCCAAAGCAGTCAGATAAACCCGTGTTGCCTCACCTCACGGTGAGGGAGGCAGAGCTGGGGTGTCAGCCTCCTGCAGTGAGTAAGCAGGGATGACCGGCACAGAAGTAGCATGAAGAGGAGTTTGGTAACCTCATGGGGTGAGCCAACACTCAGCTGGGATCAGCCCCCGTCAGGAAAACAATGCAGTGAAGAGATGGTCAACAACCTCAATGCCAGCTCAGCCCTGAGGAAATCTCTCACGTGGCATGCAACCTACCTGCAGGGGTGTCCAGCTTTGGTTTCCCTCTCTCCCCACCCCCATCCCAAAACACAGCAGTGTTCAAAAGGCCGTTTCAAGAAGGGGAACGCCCATCTTGTCTACAGGATGTGAAAGGCAAAAGGGATGTGGGTTAAACAGAGGGGGTGCAGCAGCACGCCTCTGTCTGCCAGGGCCTTGCAGCCGAGTCAGCACACATGCCACACAGCTCTGGGCAAACGGCTCCTGTGTCGGCTTCATTGGACATGGGACCTCGCTGTGAAACATCCTGACCCCTCTCAGCCTTCTCTAAGCAGACAGCAGCTCTTTCCCTTCCACCAGGCATAGCTGCAAAAGGTTTCAGTCTCTGGATCACAATTGGCTGCACAGTTGGTAAATGTAGCTCCAATTAATCCTGTTATTATTTTTATTTCTTTATGGGCTGTCTTCATGGTTTTTGAACTTTCAGAACTGGCAATGACTGGGCCCAGTCCTCTAGAGGTGACTTCTAAATCAATATGCCATCGATTTAGGGCGGAGCTGGCCGGTATTCATGATTAAAACTGTTCTCAGGTTCCAGTAATTAGGAGGAGAAGAGAAGATAAACTGCTGAACTGTGTGCGTGAGCTCCTCCATCACACCTCCATGCACCTCAGACCACATCCCACTCCAGCCTCCTCTCTCCTCACATCAAGTCCTTTAGCACAGTACACGCCCACAGATAATAAATAATATCAGAAGGTGAACGAGAGGGAACAGAAGCACAGCCTGGTGTACTGGAAGAAGCTGACTCCACCTGAACTGCTTCACTGCTTGAAGGCAGGAAAAGGGGAAATAATCTAACTGGGATAGATTTGCTTTTCATCCTTTATCTACTTTGTCTCCTTAGGCTCTCAAATGTTTCAAGAACTGTACAAAATCTTCTGGAGCAGCAACTTTCACTCCTGATACCAGTCAGGTTAATCTCAATGCCACTTGAGATGAATAATACAACTATCACAACATCATGGGATAATAAATAATGTAATCCAAGCTTCAATGGCTAAATTTCTGTGCTAAAAGATGCCCTTGTAAAGACATGCACATGTAAAAATATGTATTTTTGCCTAACATTTTGTTTTCTCATTGTACTCAGGTTTGGGAAGAAAAAAGGCTGGTTCAGTAGAAAGTCGTCTCCTCCCTGTTCTATTAACCTGCTTTTATTTCCCCTTGCTACCTGCACACAAAGAAATAGCAAACCAGCAGCAAATCCCCCAAATGACTGCAAGCAGGGTCAAGAGGGAAGCACTGTTTCTTTATGCTGAAAACCAGAAGGCCCATGGTGCCAAGAGTTTGTGCTTTTTGATGGTCAGCCAGTGAGCAGGCAGCCCTGCTAGCTAAGCATCACTTGGAGAAATCCATGGAGCCAACCACTCGTACCACCATCACGCCACACAACTGCCCTCTGCCTTGGCTCATCGCTAATTCAGGGTTACGTTATTCCCATGAACTGCTGCTTGTGTTTCTGCACAGAAAGCAAACAAGAGAACATGCTATCCTCCATGAACACCATATTCCGCAAGGAGGAGGGGATTAGGGGGAAACAATGGCAGAGTGTCTTCAGCAAGCTGGAACCAGTCCCAGCTTCAAGCTTCACAATGACACACAGGAAGAAGTTCTGAAAGCTTCCCAGTCAACGAGTACCCCTGCGTGCCAGGCTTGGGGATGTCTGGACATAAGAATGGCCTTTAAAGCATAAGGACCCAAGAGCACTGCACACAGACAATGTCTGTGAATGCAGAGAACAGTGGCTCAAGCTCAGCTTTTTTTTTTTTTTTTTTTTTCTTCCTCTCCTTTTCTTCTCCTCTCTGGCATTCAGTGTTAATTGTGTTGTCCAGCTTCTTAACCTTATTTAGGTCAGAGGCTTCAATACAAAATAGACTTAGAAACACAAACCTTCTGTGGGAATGAGAAAGCCTGCTTGGCCAGAAGAGGAGCTCCCCAGATATTAAAACTGAAGTACAATCATACTTCAGAAAGTGATGATGGGAAGATACAGTGCTTCATGAACTGGGTTGGGCTCAGCCCAGCAGTACAAAATTATACCTCATGCAGCTTTACACATGCTTCCCATGTTATGGAGAGAGCTCCAAGGCCAGTAAAGTAGCTCTTAGCATGCTATGTGCATGATGTGAATTGGAGTTATGTGGATGCCTACGAAGATGCTCCCTGTGGTTTCACCCTGATGTTCTGCCAGCTGCTGCAATTTCATGCCTTCCTCCACCCCAGTGTGCTGCAGTACACTTTCTTTTCCAGACTGAACAGGTGATAACCCCCCAAAAATGGTGATGAAGTGGCAGAGGAGGTAACATAAGGCACCCCTAGTGAGCGTTAAGTGAGAACATCACACTCTGAGCCCTGGTGACAGTTTTCCTGGATTGATATTGGGCTTAAAGTAATATAAACAGGGCTCTGCTGTTTGTTGTTTTTTCCTCAATGGTACTCATGCACCTGCTGGTCTACAGAGTACATGAAGTGGAAATTACAGCCCTTTTACAACACTATTCTCATTCCCATTTCTTGATTATTCTGAGGATAAACTAATCATTGCTCCACAGAAAGTGTTTCAGGTTATTTGAAGAGGTGTGATTTATACTGGTTTTGTTAACATGACTGCCTCCTAAAGTTATGCAATAAAATCAACTTTTAAAAACAACCAAACTCATGATTTAACACCTACAGACAATAACACAGTACTAAAATATCGAGACTGTCATTCGGCACACTCATAAGACAAAGCGACAGTATGGAAAAGGGGATGTTAAAATAGGGTGGTAGGGAAACACGGAAGTGTTTGATGGGCTGCAGCAGACAGGAGGGTGGAAGCAGGGAATAAGGAAACTGTACACAGATGTGTCATTAAGCAGTATTTTCCAAATTCAATTTGTTTCCCTGCTGGAGTTCAGGTGGCACTAAATGGAGGAAAGGCTCAACAATTCTCCTTTAGCATCAATTATTTTTGCAGTGGGAGAACTGCACATGCCTGTGCTTCCCAAGCTGCCTGTGATGGTGCATGGCCAAGCATCTCCCTCCATCCTCACGCCATAACAAGGAACAGCATCCTGCAGCCTGCCACAGGGGGAGGGAATCAACTGGGTTTGCTGAACAAGGAGCCCCAGTCTACCAGTCTCAGTGATTTCTACCAGTCCCTAGTAACCACCTGGGAGGTGCAACTTGAACAAAGCACCAGCAGTAATGAAAACTACCACAAAACAAAAGCACAACCACCTCTGTGCTTTCCTGGGACAGTGGATTCAAGCTATTGCAAGACCTTTGTTCCCAGACACTGTGAAATTGCCTTGCAGTAAATATAGTGTGCAAAGTTTATGGACAACATTTGATCACGTCTTTAGGATACAATGACCCTGGGAAGACCTCAAAATTAGGGAAGAAAATCCCTGGGGAAAACAGAAAACCAACAACGGAAAAACAATGTAGACAATTGTCAAGTCTCCTGCAGAAAAGTTTTCAGATCATACTTATGTTCCCAATGAAAAACACACTTATATACCAACTAGGACAGTACTTGAACTTAGTGCTGCTCTGCCTATAGACTCCAAACAATACCTTAAAATGCACCATTAGGTATTTTTAAAGCCAGGCCATAGGGAGTTTTGTATGGTCAATTTCAGTCATATTCTTACAAATAGCAGGATTTAGCCAAATCAAGCCATATCTACACACTGAAGACAAATGACACCACCATGACAGAGCTGATATTTCTTCAGTACTTTCTACTTTAAGAGACATGCTTAATAGCACTCTATGCTGAAGAACTGCTAGACAAAAAGATCCTTCTGATACAAATTCATCAGTCTTTCCTCCCAGAGTTGATGTCTACGGGCACTGTCTTTAGTAAGACAAGATGCATATGAATCAGCAATTGTAAAGTGTCACTGCAACTTGGCAAAAACCAGAAAGACTCAACTGAAGGCAGCAAAATAATTCTGGGTGGTTATGCTGCTCAGCTCCGAATGTACATACAAATTCCTTTTAGATATCACTCTTGCAAGTTAAAAATAATTCCATGTCCAACAGGTCTGGAAGTTAAAAGTCCCGCCTGAGGAAGTTTAATCCCATCCGAGGAACAAAAATTAAAAACTACTTTCTTCCTTCAAAGCAATGGTACAGGAGCCTTCTCTGTTTGCCAGAATTTGCAACACCCTCCAAAATAAAGGCTACAGTTTTCAAGCAGGTTTTGACTAAAACTTGAAATATCTTAAAAGGCACCCATTTTCAAACTGCTGGCCAAGAGGCTCCAGAAGAGGAGAAAGAAATATTGCAGCACATCTTGGAACAGAAGACAGTGTTAGAATGATTTTGAGGAAATATCAAGTACAGTCAAGGAAACTGAGTTCTTGGCCTCGCCGGCAGATGGGACATAACACAATTCAAGCCTAGTGGCTTGAAAGCAAAGGCTTGATCAAAACATACTTGGGCTAACTGGAAGCACTAAAGGTGTGACAAGACAATTTAAAAGCCAAGTGAAGCCAGCAAAAAGGCTTTAGTTCAGTAGGACTGGAGAGAGGATGAGGGGGGCACATTCAGGTTAGAAGGCAAGTGTGAGGGTCAGATCAAAGATAGAGGCAGTTTCCTTTCAACTTGAGGATCAATGGACAGATTACTATGTATCTTCTTACTTTCACTTGCATTTTGCCTAAATTGGTGCACAGATGTGTACTTCAGAGCTCACAAAATCAGCTTTACTCCAACCAGAAAAAAAAAGTCAAAATGGGACTGGAAGCTCCTTGCAGCAGAAGGTGAAGTGAGACAAACTACAGCAAAGTCCAAGTGCTCTTGGTTTAAATAGGAAATGGGAAATATCACATGCTTAGATAGGGCTTTTGTTTGTGCAGTACAACTTTTATCTATAGGTAGTTTTTCCAGAATTTTTATGGCCAACAGCTCTGTGTTGAAATTGCACAAATATCTATTAAAGCCATGAGCTGTTGACAGAGGACTGTTCAGCTTCAGAACTTCTATATTGTCCCTTAAGCCACGATTTCCTTTTCTGTGTTAATATTTCCAACACAGAAATTGGAAGTGATTAAGAGCAAGAAATTTAGATTTTTTAAAAACATTTTTGGTAAACAAAGGACAATCTTTTTCAACAGATCCCTGTGAGATATGTTAGAAGCAACCCCAAAATTTCCATTGGCTGGATTCTTGCCTCAGGTACAACCCCAACCCCCAGTTTTTGGGTTCAAACCTCCCTCATCCCGTTCTGCTACAGAAAACGAAGGTGTGATGCCACCGTGCTCATTGCTCAACACCATGTTTTCCTTAGGGAGGCCAGTGCAGAGGACAGTTTGTAGTTCGGTCTGTATCAATTATGAACTGGGAATGTAAACACAAGGAGAGATAAGGGAAGGAGTAGTACAAAGAATAGCAGGAAGGTATGGATAGACAGAAAGCCCCAAACTGCACTACTGTCGCTGCCAAAATCATAGCTAAAATCCAGCTGGCCTGTATAAAGGTTGCAAAGCCCAGTCAGGTGCTGCGGCAGCATTTTCCTGTTCTCCACTGACATTTATTCTCACTCTTAATTCAACAGCAACTGTGACGTTTTATAAACGGTGGGGATATCAGGCTGCTGCAGCAGACTTCCTCTTCCACATGGCATGGTGCTGGCGTGCACCTTACCACCATTGCTCATGCACAAAGGAGAACAACTCAGAGGCATCACTAAGGTGGCCCTTGTGCTAGTGGACCCCATCTCTGCCTGCAGTGGATGAGCCACATCTGCTTACACCGGCTGAAGACAGCGTTACCACCGGAAAATCACCACCTTCTTTATGAGGCAAGCAGTTCTGAATCAGATGGTAAGGGTTGTTCCCAGCTAAGGATATCCCCCGTGCAGGGATTCACACTGTTACACATTTCTGTCTGGTTACAAGGAGAAAGGAGGAACAAAGCAGTCACTTCATACATTGTGACCACAGAACTTCCTTCATATGCATTAAAAAGCAACAGACCTGAATATTTTGCAGTTAATTTTTCAGCACCAAATTAGAATCGTTTCTGGCATAGCGTTCTATGATTCACTGGCATTAAGCTAGAGATGAACTTGTTCTTATTTGCTTAAAGAGAAGACAACAAGAGACCAAACAGGAGCCCTAAGTTAGCATCTACTGTGTATGCACCAGCAGGCCACTTCCAGTTGAGCAGAAAGCTGGCTAACATTTACACCAGCCAAACCTCAGAGAGGTCATTGACTGGCAAGCACCATGAACAACGCTGGAGAAAAGGCCATCGGAGCAGGACAGCATGTGCTCACTGTGACCACAAGCATACAATGGACAGACCAGCAAGGGAGAAGTGGAAAAAACTCGGCTATAAATAAAAAGAAGCCGAAGAAGAACTCCCAAAACAAAAGCAACAGCCTCTTTGTGCTGTATCCAGAAGAGGTTCATGCTCTTTTCCCCTTGTTAGGCAAAAAAACTGCACGTCGTTTTTTGCATGACTAATAGCGTATTGCACGCACAAGGGATTTAGGGCAGGAAGCCTACCACCGCACCACAAAGCAAAATCCTTGTTGATCAATTAGCTGTTCACTAACCCATTAAAAACTAGCTCAGCTGTGAACAATTTGGACAGCTGCTGTAGCTGAATCCATACAGCAGCTAGACAACTTCTCCTGAAATACTTAAAAGAAAGGAAAAAGGTAAGCAGAAAGAAACTTCCCAATTCCTCCTCATCCATGTAAATTTAAGGCAAGAATTGCTCCCAGGAGTAGCTTTGTCTGGTGGGACTTACTCCAAAAAGAGCAGGGGGGGCATTATTGCACTGCCTCACAGTCACACACAGACATGGGGCAGACAGTCAGACCACAGAGCACCAAGGTGCCCTCACGAACCAGATGTGTGTATGCCACCATTAGCTAGAGGAACCCAAACCTGCTCAATGTGAGTTGGCTGGGATCCTGCAAACAGCCCAGCTGTCTCATAACCCAGCTCCCAGGGGAGAGAGCCACGGATGTAAACAAGGTTAATTAGCTCAGCTGGAGCACTGGAAAAATGCAGCACAACGCCTGGTCTGAAACTCACCTGAATTGTTCAGAATAAAGCTGGGTGTCTCCGAACAGCCCTGCATTGTCCTGTGTAGACAGTCACTGCAATGAATCAACAAGCCCTGGAGCATGGTCCATGCAGAAATGCAGTACTTGAGTAGGGGGAAAAATAATAACTCAACATATAGGTCACTGGGGACTGCCTGCTGGACTCATCCTGCTGCAGATAGAATGTGTTTAATAACCACAGTATTCCTGGCCGACATTAGTATCTATGACAATATGATCTCAAATGTTCTTTTCCATATGAATTATTTTTTCTTATTATTTATGTGCCGTTCAACTTCTGGAACATCGGCCCATGCAAGGGGCACAATCAGGGTAACCACTTTTCTCCAGTAACCTCTTAATTACCAGCCTCTATTAATTTTACCAGCAGCACTGAAAATAACAGTGCAGGGCTGAAGCCTGGCTTCTGCCTTTAAAAACCTCCCCGACACAAGGATGGAAACGAGGTCAGCGGGGCTGACCTTCCCAGCTGCTCTAAAATACTTGTGCTTGAAAGTGGCACCCGACTTGACCATGGAGTGGACGTGCTGCCCACGCAAGGGGAGGTGAAGGAAAGCCCCCGGAAGAGGGAAAGCACATCCTCACCTCTGGCACGGGAGAGGAGCTGCTTGGGAGGTCTCACCTGCACCTTGCCAAAGCTTTTGAGCGCTCAGACACTCCTTTGCCAGCAGCATTATTCTCCAGTGAATCAGAGCTTGCTTTGAATCCTAGCTGGCAAAGTACCCCCTTGTAAAAAAAAAAAAATAAAAAAAATCTGGAAATGAAGAAGCAATTGTGTTCCTATTTTTAACCACCGTTATTAATAACGTGCCACAGTTCTTGTCTCCATCACCCCACCATATAGTAGCATTGAGAAATTACTGCAGGCTGTTGTAATTATTTCGTGAGGCCACTGTGCCTCTATATGTCAGCTTACACCTGCACTGCTATGAAGAACAAAGCCGTTTAAAAATAAGTTATATGCACGCTATAATCTGCGTCCTATCAACTTCCCTCTGCTCATTTGGCTGAGCCTGGAAACTGTTATTTGGGCAGGGCTCCCAGTGACTTCAGGGAATGCTAATTACAGGCTGGAGCAGCAGGGCTCTCCTACCAACACACTGGCAACAGCCACGCTGAGCCGAGCTCCTACAGCAAGAAGGGTGCAGCTGAATCTGTAAATCCAGCCTTTACAAAATGTCCCTGCTTAACACAGCTGGAGATCACAGCATTAGCAGCTAGCCAGGCCAGCACCTGGCTGTGTTTTCCCCTAGTTAAGCAAGGCTGACTGAGTTTCCACTCGCATGATGTCAGGAATTTGGGGTATTCAATTCCCATGTTTGTAGCCCCTTGGCTTGGCTTGCCCCCATCCTTTCCTGGTAAGGACAGCAGCACCAGCATCTTTTGCCTTCAGGAGTGCTCCTGTTGCTCTTCTTAAGCTGCAGCTACAAGACTACTGCTGCCAGGACTGTACTGTGAGCTCCAAAACTGCAGAAGAATCACAGAGCGTTAAAGATTTCTTCTTACAGGATGCGGCCCTACACACAGATACCTACTCTGCTTTCTATACTTGGGCAGTGTAACTTTTCTGAGATGCTGAGCAGGATGAGGTCGTAGCCTTGCCGTCCCTGAAGCAGGCAATAAAACATTGGTTACTAACTTCATCTACCTATTACCACAAGTTGGCTGATCCATTCAATATTTGCTGTGTAGGATACAGCAAATACCGCAGAATCTGCGGAAGTAATTTGGCAGCTCTGATTTACCAGAATACCTGCAATCTGCAACTTGAATTCAGTGACATGAAACAAACATGTAGAATAGCCCTGAAGGCGGGGATTGAAACCATGCAGACATTAAGTGCTGCCAGATGTATCAAGTCCACACGTTGGAAATTTTATACACACATACATATATATATATACGCACATATATAACAAATGCTTTCCTCACTGACCCATTCCATTTCAGGCTTTGTGGTACAAACAGCAGTGGCAGAGTAAGATTAGAATAAAAGTCAGGGGAAAATAGGTTTTATTTTCCATGGATAAGCTGACCTTTAACTACACCGCTCCTCCAGCCACATTCTCATCTTCAAAGGTGGCACACAGGTAAAAATGGCTGATGAGGGACAGTTGCTCAGATGTTCAAAGAATACACTCAGTTACACGTGAAAGTAAGCCAGATGCCCCGATCACCCTTTAAAAGAGAAGTCTCTGCAAAGGTCACAAGGTTGGAGGACAGAAAACAACAAAACCCACGCAAACCCAATGGTTCTGCTGCCACCCCAATTTTTGTTCTCAGAGGTATCATAAGATGCAATTTAATGGCTTAACATGCATCTCTACTTGTAGCGTTCATAAAGAAACCTCTTTGCAAAGTATCCCTAGAAGATGCCATCAAGAAAAACCCTTTATTCTCAAGTTTTTTCCTGGAGTCGCAGAAGGCAGGATTTCCTACACATTACATAAGGAAAGGATGCATTTGTTCTTTCACAGTTTAAGTCTTATTAGCACAGTGGAGTCACTTGAGCCAGGCCTCTTTCCTGCTCTTTTATTGCAGGGGAATTATTCTTGGCAGGGCCCCAACACAGCATTAGCCCGACAGAGAAAAACGAAACAGACGCAGAAAGAGACACAGAGCAGAAACACCTCAGGGTTCTGCTGGGTCACCGAGAGTGGCGGTGATGGGAGAGAAATGGCAAATGCAGCCTGGTGCCAAGCCTCCGAAGCACGCAAGAACTACTGCTACTACTACTGGACACTGTCTGTGTGGGGGATACATTCCACTTCCATCATTCTGCTGGGAAACACGACCACGAACCGGCAGGCAGGTGCTGGAGGTCTACCACCTCATCTTTCCTAAACAAGGCACCCAGCACAAGAAATAAACAATTGCCCCCCATAATCATTGCACCATCCCACAGTCCAGGCTCAGAGATGTGACATGAAAACAAAAACCTCACCCTATTGAACACAGAGGAGCAATGGGCAAGCATTTTTCCACCTCCTTTTGTTCTGAAGACCATGAGAGGATGCTCTTGGGGTGACTGCTCACCTGGGCACTGAGCTGGAGGAAGCAGGACTCCCTCCTGGCAAGAAAAGCTGCCTCTCCAGCCATGCCACGCCATGCACTGTGCCAGTCCCATGGGCAGGTTTCACACTGCAGAAGCAGCCACTTTCTCCTCGTCCTTGGTCCCTGTGGGCTCTCCGAGGCTATCCTCTCAGCTCTTTTGGGAAGAGGTGTCAAATCCAAGCATTACAAGGGGAATGCCTGTCTGCCTGCTGCCTCTTGGCAGGCAGACTAGGGCCGAGCTTCACCTTCCTGCAGCAATGAGCCCTGACACATCTCTGAGCGAAGGAAAGTGAGGGACAACATACCAAATTCTTACCTTAGCAACCTCTCCACTGCCATCAGACCCAGCTGAAGACAGCTAACAGGTCACAGTGCTCGGGGAAGATGGGCTGGCACGTTGGAAAACGTAACAGGCATTAACCAACAGAGAAACCATGCCAAGACGAGAGAGAAATCACAGTGAAGTTCAAGCCTTACAATAGCACCTGTGTTTGTTGCTCTACAACAGTTTGTGCAACAGGTGTTAAGGCTTTATTACACACACATTTTGCATCAGGAAGGGCTAACTGCACCAACAAGCTGAGCTTAGCAAGCAGCAGAGGGAAAGACCAACCTGACTGACTTGACATCTAGAAGGACCCAGAGCCATGGTCCATGGAATGTGAGCACCAACCCTAGTGCCTGGTGCCTCATCATCTTCTCACCACGTGCTTTTTAAAAATTATTATTTATTTTGAGAGAGTGAGGGTTGTGGCTTTCAGACTGTCAATTTCCATTTACTCAATTGCAAAGTGTCATTACAAGGAAAAGAAAAAAAGAGATGTCTTCAAAAAGTTACCGCTCGGTATTGTGAAGTACAACTTCCACCAGTTGGAAAGCCTCCCCCACAAAACGTGCTGGGGAACATGCACAGCTAATCGCTGCCCTCAGCTACAAGCAAACTTTCAAGCAAGCAATTAAACTAGAAGATGCATCCCTAGGGTGCTCTGTTTATCAGTTGGCACTACATGCACCTGTGTCATGCTTCTTGCTGGAGTTACACAGCACATCCCAGCCAGAAAGAGCAGTCACGGGGTACCACAGCAGTCACGAGCTCAGTTAATGGCCAGGAGGGACAAGTTTCATGCAGGTATGGATGAAGAGTGGAAAGTGTTCCCTTCCCTCGTGTAGGGGACAACCCTCGTGTTCTTCTGTTGACCTCAGTCAGAGGAAACATCTCCACTGGGGCTGCAAATCCTTCCCATGAAGAAGCTCAGTGCATTTGATCTGAACTCAACATGCCAAACCAATGCTACATTTTTTTTTTCGAGGTGCGAATAAACTGTTGAAGACTTCTCCCCAGCCTCGAGAGCAGATGGCAGCTGGAACAGGCGACCTGCAGCCTGCAAGGAATGCCAGCTCTATCCTGCCCTAAACAAATCTCATGTTTGCTGTACTACATCTGCAAGAAATGCCACGGGTTTGGGCAAATTCACCAACGTTTGATACTTTAATCCAATTAAGTGTCATGCTCGCCTCCACGTTCACCATGTTAATCTCTTCTAAAATTACTCTCTAGTCCTCTGAATGAAAATACCTCATTCCTCCACTCCAAACACAGTCATAAACATAGATCCTTGTAATATAAGAAAGGGACTGAGGACCTTGCTGTATTTCTCTATTTTCATACCGCAGTGGTGGATTTCAAAGTACCTTAGCAGTAGCAGTCATATTCACTTATTTGGTATACATTCCTTTTGCTGCTATTCTTAAGAAATTTAGCACTTCAGGGAGTGTGTGGAGTATATTTTCCCTCCTCAAGCAGATTACTCTGTGTGAAGTTTGATCTTTTCTTGCCTTTTCTTTTTCCTTAAATAAAATAAAAACAAATGAAAGCATTGTCCTTTTCCCTTTCTGCAACTCTGCTCTCCCAGTGTAAAGGCTGCCCAGAGCTTGAAGAAAGCTTCATCTTCTGGCCTCACCTGGAAATAAGCAGCATTTCCCCCCTTGCTAACGTCTGAAAGAACAAGCCCAAGAGGTCTCAAAGCTATTTGAGGTGAACCAGACAGGAGGGACAAAAAGCCACAAACAAGAAATAAGCATTAAAACCAGCTTTTCAACTGGCTTTAAAGTCCCCGTACAAAGATCTCCAGCCCAGATTACGATTCTTTGCTGCTCCTTAACGTTTTTAAAACCGTCTTCTTGACATCCTGTTAATTTTTTCTGGATTTAGAAAGCTATGGGAGGCAGACTGTCACACATTCTGCCACAAAGCAACACTCCAGTCCCCAAGACCACACAGTATGAGCATGCAGCAGCATGCTTATTTACATGCAGACAGTGGTGCACAAAGTGTATTAGCAAGGCAGCCAGGCAGACACTCCCACAAGCTAAGCTGTCAGGCTAAATAGCCTTTAGATCTACCAGAAAAAGATTTGCTGCTCAAGTTTCCAGCTAGGACCAAGCACGGGCCATCTGCTGAACTCCTTAAGCGCATACCTTTCGTACAGCACTGATTTTGGTAGGCTGAAGCACTGGTAAGCCCTGTGCAATGATGTTTTTTTGACTGAAGAAGCACAAGATTAGTTTCTCCTGCTGATTATCAACAGAAGTTGATTCACCAGGGCAAAGATTAGTTTGCAAGTCATTTTTATCAGTTTCCAGGGTCCAGGAAGCTGGGGCAGGGAGGCAGACCGTGGACTTCACACACACATGCAGCTTCTGAGCTCTGCAAAGTTTATTTTACAGCTACAAAGCTCCATGGACTGCAGCTACACAGCACAAGCAAAAGGAAATTCCTTCCTGTTGCTCCCTGAGGTGCTGAGTAAGACTTTTCCCAACATATACTTTTATTACTGCATTGTGTCAACTTTTCTGTTCCCACATTTACTTTCCCAGGAAGCTTTCACAGGCCTGTCTGTGGATGCACATCACTCACTCATTTCTTTCCAACTTATCACAAGTGTGGTCAAGTACAGAGAACAATTGCCCGTGTGATTGATGGTATTTGTGCAATTAAACAGAACAGCATGAAAAAACTCCTTGTAGCAGGATCCTTTAAAATTTCAAAGTTTCAGAGAGACCATTCACACCCCCCAATACACCTGCATACCTGCTGGGTTAAGTTGGACAAAAAGTACCATGCAGGCTAAAAAAAACAGAAGCAAAACAAACAGTTATGATCATGCTCTGCATTCACATGCAGGCTTATTTTATATGTCACTTTATTTGCTTATCCTTTTTAAGAGGTGGATTGTTTTGAGTGCCCCACCAATGCTGAAGATGCAGAAGTGGCAGACAGTTAACACTTTACCTGACGAGGCCCTAAGATGAACAAAGAAACAGAAATCCCCAGAGTCACTTCTCTTTCAGAACTGGGATCTAATAATCCTAGCTGGACTGTCATCTCCATTTTGGCTATCGAGCAGTTGTGGCAGGAGGGTGATAGATGCTTCCTGCGTCGGAGCATCAGGTGCCCAAACAGCACGCAGCAGTGCAGGGGGAAAGCAGCGCAGAGGTGTCCCTGCCTGGACCACTGTACCACGATACAGGATGCCAAAACACTGTCGCTGTCTTTCTAGCGTGCCTGACCTCTGCCACCACACTGACAATAGCTGTTATGCAGCACAGCAGGACAGTACCAGAGAAGGATGGGGCTCTCGGAACTCCCAAGGATAACAGTGTGTCAGCATTTCCTTTCCCCATCATATCCCCTCTTTAGTAGTCTGAGAGTCACCTGTCTGTACTAATCTCCAGCTGGGAGTTTGAACAGAAGCCAGAGAGCAAAGTAAGCTTCTTAGTGCCATAAACTAAACACCAGACCCACTGGGACAGATTTAACACGTGGAAAGGAGAGGGCAAAAGTTACTGCAAAACCCTCATTGCATTCTTACAGTTCTGTAGAAAGCAGAGAGTATAGCAATGAAGTATTTTGGCAGAGAGATACCCCCAGCTCTGCCATGTGCCTACCTTACAAAAATTGCTCTTGGCTTCTCAACCATGAACAGGAGAAGCACTATCCCCCTTTTGGTAGCAAAGGTCAGCCCAGCCACTGACCACACCACAAACAGATCTTGCTCCGTGCCCATAAACCCAGTGAAATCAGGGCTGGCTGGCTGCCCGGTGCGAGTGTCAGCAGCCCAGCTCTCCCCAGCAGATGCCCTGCTGCCAGGGCAGAGGGAAGATGCAGTCGGTTGCACCAGCCTGGCACGGGGGCAGCCCAGTCAATTGCCCCACACCTTGCAGATGAGCAGTGCCCCCATATTAGCAAACACCTGATGACTGCTCATTAATGACCTGTGTCACCCTCACGAGACAAGCTGTGGCATTCCATGCTCGTTACACTGCCCAAAACATCCTGAGTGTGCTCTAAAGTCTTTTGATTTTCCCCCCGTAATGAAGAGTGGGTCCAAGGGAGGGCAGACTACAGCCCCAACACTGAGGTTAAGGAGGTCACCACCCAAACAAAACTTTCTAGAGAAGAAACACTGGAAGGTCTCAGCTTGGCAATGAGAACATAACTGCTGCAAGGCTCTGAGAAAGGCAAAAGCAGCTCTGTATCCAGCCTCTCAAAGCGGCACTAAGATGCTCAGGAAAATACTGTGAGAAACAGGGTATACGCAGAGCAGCCCTTCTCCTGGTATTCCCTCCTGGTTTCTGTTAGGGAAGACAGGCCTGTAACTTGTTCAAAAGGCTCGCGCCTTGATGAAGAACCCATCCTCGATCACAGTAACAAGTCTTAACAGGCCCACTGTGACCAACCATAACAGCTCAGTCTTTCCCATACTGATGGGCATAAATACATATGCACATCCTCAGGTGGTCTATCATCTTCTAAGGACTGTGGTGGCTCTACCATGTAACAGTGACTACAGCCCCAGCATTAGGACTCAATCAGAAATCCACCAAAAGAAGCAGGAAATATTTAATAACCCCAGGAAGATATGAGGCACGCAAGGTACTAGGATCACAATGGGACATTGCACTGCTTAAAAACCCAAAGGGATGGACCTACGATCCCACAGGAAGCTGAGACTACCAGACAAACGTTGACTCTTACCTGTTCTCCAGCAGCGTCATGCACACAACCTCCCGCACGCCTGGGTTGTTGGCCTTCTCAATGGAGCAGCTCTGCAGGTTCCAGGTGGCCACCCTCAGCACAGGTCTGCCGTCCCTCAGCCCCCCAAACATCTCCACTGACGGGCGAGTGGAGATGATCTGGGTTGGGCCCCCGGGGGGAAAATCCAAGTCTTCACTCTGGAGGCTCAATGAAGTGGGGCTGGGATGAGGCTTGGCTAAGAAGTTGAGGCCACCATTGGTGTTTGTCGAAGGGGGTCGGGACCTCTCCGCAAAAATCTGATGCCTGATTTTGTCTAGGAAGGAGGAATTGATACAGTTCATCCTCACCAGGTCCTCGATACTTTTGAAGGGCCCATGCTCCTTCCGATAGTCCACAATGCTGTTGGCAATCTTCTCCGTGATGCCGCGGATGCTCATGAGCTGTGCTGGCGTGGCGGTATTGATGTTGATTTTGGTGGTGGACAGGTGGTGCTCAGAGGCCGGGTCCTTCCGCAGGGAGCTGGGCGAGTGCTGCACCGAGCTGCCCTTGCTGCTCACGCAGATCTCGAACTTCACCTGCTCCAGCTTGGCCGCCCCAACCCCACTGACCAGTGCCAAGTCCTCCACCTTCTTGAAGCCGCCGATGTACTCCCGATACTCCACGATGTTCTGGGCCACCACCCGGGTGACCCCGGGCAGGGTCATCAGCTCCTCCTCCGTGGCCGTGTTGATGTTGAGCCTCTCCTGGTTGACGAGGATGTTGCTGAAGTTGCACGCTGCACTGAACTTGCGGCTGTGGCACAGGTCGCCGGGGTCCCGGGGGATGGAGCGGTGGCAGCCCAGGTTGCCCCCCATTTCACCGCCACCACCACACCGCCGAGCTGCCAAAGCCGAGGGGGGCTGCAAGCCCGGGCCTCATGGACCCCACGGGTGCCTGGATGGTGGGGGACAGACCCCAAAACACTCGGTCAGCAACCACGGAAGGCTCTCGCACCCTTCTTCTTCTTCTTCTTCTCCCTCCTCCTCCTTTTCCTCCTCCTCGGGGTCCACCAACCGCCCGCCCTCTGTCCGCCGGACAGCGGAGAGAGGCGGCCGACCTGCCCCCGCCTCCGTGCCCACCCCAGCCCCACAGCTCCTCCGCAGCCCCCAGCGGCTCCTGCCGCTGCCCGGCCCCGCCTGCGGTAGTACGAGCTCGGCGGCAGCGCCCGCCCCTCGGCCGGCCGAGGCGGGGCCTGGCACCGCCACCGCCTCCATCACCGCCTCCCCGGGCGGAGGAGCGGGGCAGGCGGTCGCTTCCCGGGCCTGGCCGCCATGGGACGTTCCCGAGACCCATCCGTGTACCTCGCCACCCCCAGGGGCACCCCAGGAGGGCTCAGGCCTAGCCCCGGAGTTCCAGGGGCTCTCCCCTCCGCAGCTGGAGGGGCAGGAGTTAATTAGTAATCTCCACAGGTTTTGGTTTGCTTAGCGCAGTTGGGTGAAGTCTGCATGTCTTGGTGGTGGTGGTTCAGACTGGGGGCACAGCTCGAGCCATCGGGACAGTGATCCCCAGGCTGAAACCCTCCACAGACTGCTCCTCAATAAGTTAGCGTATTGGCCTCATCCCACCAGCCCTGGTCCACTGCACACCCAACCTCTCCCTGGCACAGAGCACCACTGTCCTGCCCTGAAATCCTTGCTGCATATTGCCTGTGCGCCTCAACTGGTTTTAAAGAACCTCATTTGTGCCCCCAGACCTGCAGCAGCCCACTACAGTCAGTGTCGGTAAAGCCACTGAGGTGTTCACCTGGCTTTTGGTGCACCAAGTTTGGTGCTGGGCTGGTTGCAGTGCTGTCTGGAGCCAAATGAGCTCACTCCAAACCAGCTCGACTATGCCCACACAGAAGTGACTGCAATGTCAATGAATCCTAAATATAATTGGTGGGTGTAATTCCAAGGAAGGGGGAGGAAAATTGAAAGAAGGAGCAACATATGCTTGCAGATGCTAGCTACACACCCCAATGCTGACAGTTCACATACGTTTCGTTTATCCAGGCAGAACATGGTGCGTGAGCATTTTCAACTTTAAGGCTCTGGGCTGGCCCTCTCACAAAAAAAAAACAAAACAAAATAAATAATAAAAAAAAACACCTAATCACCTTGCAATAATGTCTTATATATGCATTTTCCATGGTAAGTTAATGGAAATTATTTGGGTTCACCTGAAATAAAAAGCTGAATTTGTGTAGCTTCTTGATTAAAGGGAAGGGGAATGTGATGTGAATTAGGGAGTGCAGGCTGCACCAGACTTTTAGCTTGCACATGGCCACTGCTGCTATGACATTTGCACTAGATATTCTGCTGCAGATCGCACATTTCGCTCTACCCAAGCGATGGAGTTAGCAAATTATCATTACTGGAATGGGTACTTGCTGCATTAGGGCACTGGCTCTTTGCTGACTGCTAGAGCGGTAAAAGTGCTCGCTTAGGTGATTAAATGCTTCCATGTCTATTGGAAAGTGCTCTGTGCACTGCAATAACAGCGGCCAATACCGCAGAAGTCATGCTGGGCCTAATTCTGCTGGGATGATACTAGCACAGAGCTGGAAATAATTAACCACTCATCTGAGTATTCTTTGCGAGGCAATATTATTACCATGATAGTTCCAGAAGCTGTAATCTCAATGGAGAACATACTGTTCTGCTTTCTGCCATAGGTTGCTTAGAATTGATTCAGGGTCATTAAATAAGTTTTGAAGCTGAAAAGCACCAAAATCAATCTGAGGTGTGCCCCCATGACTGCAGGCAGCGCCAGCTTTTCGGCATTTCAGACAGAAGGCAGGAGCATCTCCAGAAAGAAGATGACAGGCGTCACTCCTGTCCAGCATTTTCTATTGTTAGCAACTACTCAACGCATCTTGAGTCTGCAGCATGAAGATAATATGCAAGTCTGGAGACAGCTGCAGTGTGGATGAGGCTGCAGAGCTCAGGGTTATGCAGTGGGTGTCCCATCACCTAACCTGGAGTGTGACCTATACTAATGGGGATGCAACAGTGAGTAGGGAGGATATCACTCCATTAGCCCCCTTTACCCTGATTCTTTTTAGCAAGACTATGAAAAGGAGAGTTGCAGGGAGTTTACTGAGCTCTGAGTCAACTTATGACACATCTTGGCATTCTCAGAAAAGTGCCAAAAGATGTGAAAATGTACAGCTTTGGTCTTTATTTTTATAGGTTGTTTAAAAAAAAAAAAAAAAAAAAGAAAAAAAAAAGTACTGTCTTGACATCAGTGTTAGGCAACCCATTACCATGAGAGAGCTAAAAACAAGGTGTAGCCAGTAAATGATTGAAAAAACAATGGCAAAAATTACTGACAGCCAGTGCAGGCAACAGAGAATAGCTCTTGTGAAACATGGGTAGATATTACGGTTTATCTTCAACCCAATCACAAGCTCAATGATTGATCACGGTCTGCAGGTACAGAGTGGCTGGCAGGGAGCCTCCCCTGGGCTGCTCACCACCTCATGTGGCAAGAGGCCACAAATCTAGGTTTCCTGGACCTCTGTCAGCCCAAACAGGTTATAGGGCTCCAAGAAGCTGTGGGTGGCTTATTCCTCAAGATCTGCAGCTTATTGCCGACCAAGCAGCTGGCTGCCCACCAAGGCTGGCTTAAAAACTTCTCAGCACCTGCAAAAAGAAGTTTTGCCATGGTGAGGATGTGAAGCTGAGGAGCACCTTGAAGGGCCATGTGGGCGTCCACAGTGAGAGGACAGGGAAAGAACCCCTCAAAAGCCCCACACTAGCAGCCCTTGCCCATCCCACGTAGCACTTTCATATATCAGTATAAAGCACAGCAAAGTGGGCAGTGAGGAAGTAACTATTTTATTACTGCCCAACAGCCGTTTGTTGAGCTTGGGCTCACTCTGCCACTGCCTAGAGCCCTCCTAGCTGGTTCTGAGGCAGAACTGCTCACACCCTGTTCCCCCCAAGCAGATAGCCCAGGGGTGAAAGCTTCCTGGGCAGCTGAGTGGCATAAGGACAGGGAGCCAGCCACGTGGGAAACCCAGGGGTAGGGCAATGTCATCTGTTTGCTGGCTCTGGAGTTATTCCCCAGTAGGAGTTGTTCAAAGAGGAAAGAAGAAAACAGACTAAACTTATTGATGAGAAGGAATTTTTCCAACACCTTCAAATTAAATGTTTAAGAAGGATATGGAATTGCCTAAACCCAGAACGTTGGAGTGGATGAAGATATTGCTGATGCAGGTACTGCTTTTGACTGAAGTCATGCAAAGAGTCAGCCTGGAGGGCACTACATTTTTAAGGCTTAACTTCTCAAGATTTTAAGATGTCCTTAAAATCTATCTTCATATTTTCCCAGATGCATCATCTATGTTGCAGAGACTCTGAACCAATAAGCTGTTTCATGAAGGACAGAAGGAGTCAGGAGGTGTTGCTCAAGAGAATATCACGAAGTTCACCTTCAGTCCTCAGGCCACAGTTGGGATTCCTACCAGCACACCATGTGATAGCAGTGCCTTTTCCAGCTCTTGCTCACACAGCCTTTGGGAGTCGGGGGCTTGGCACTGCAGAGCGGTCATGCATCACAGACCTCAAAGGAGAATCACATGTAGATGGCTGTTACCAGGCTGTTCCAAATATAAGTTGCTTCCATGTGTCACCCTTTTTAACAGGTTTCCTTCTTGTGGAAAGAAAAGGTGCCCAGGAGGAAGAGCACTTGCAATGGGATCTTTCCTGCTGCAGACTTCTCTACTGGAATTCTTTAAAATGCCACAGCCCCACTCAATGGGTGGAGGTCACAGGGCCTGGGCTCCATCCAAACCCATGGAAAGAGTCCTTTTGCCTGCAGAGGGGAGGAAGGAATTGTAACGTGCTCTCAGGAAGTCACCCAGAGAGCATGTTTTTATACCTGCTGCACTGGGCTCTTAACAGGCAAGGACTTGAACAGGAAATTGAATAATTGCAATATTTGTATTTTTATTAAAAGGACTTATTAAAATAATTGTTTTCTTCTGAGAGTACGTCTTCAGTAACACTTGTAACAGAGGCCCGAGGCAGAAAACAGATGGATTTTTTTATTAAGACAAGTGATAACAAGTAGGAGTTAGCAATTTCATGAGCAGTGGAACTTATGAAGTCTGATTTCTGATGGCTCTTTCCTCTGTTGATTTTCTGATGTATAGTAATAACATTGAATATACATCAGTCTCTCATTTATTCGGATGTCTCTGGACTATTTGGCCATTCATTTTGTGGCATTTGTAGGAACTTGTCATTTTTGAGACATTTAACCTCTCTGTCAAATTTGCTTGAAATTAGCACACATGCTAATCTAATCCTTGGGGAGGGAGTGACATGCAAAGTACCAGGGAACACAATCACAGGAATATTATTTTCTTAGCAATCCAATGGCTGTGGTGTGAGCTCTTTTTCCTGTAAGACATTTTATAGGGCTGCCAAACTGGTTGCAAAAAGATTAAGTAATGTCACAGGCGCTGGGTTGCCAAGTTACGGGTGTCACATCCTACAGAGAAATGCTACCTCAGAAGGGCGAGCAGAAGTGACTCATCTTTATGCCTCAGTTAGGCCTTCCATGTGGTTGCTGTTGGGTCTGAAACACCGATCCCTCCCTCCCACAGGAGATCCGAACCACTGGCCCACTATACTCTTTCATTAGTGCACAGTGGAACAGCTCATCCTGGAGGTAAATGAGAGCGAGCCACATGGAATCATAGAATATCTCGAGTTGGAAGGGACCCATAAGGATCATCAAGTCCAACTCCTTGCACCGCACAGGTCTACCCAAAAGTTTAGACCATGTGACTAAGAGCACAGTCCAATCTCTTCTTAAATTCAGACAGACTTGGTGCAGTGACTACTTCACTGGGAAACCTGCTCCAGTGTGCAGCCACATAAGAGAGGATGTTCTCCTATGGAGCTTGGGATCGATTTTCATTTCTGTTAGACAGTGGGGGAATTTCATTTTCATCCCCCACATCTGATGTGGCACTGTTAATTACTCAGGTATCCCTCGGGTCACAGAGCCAGAAAGGAATTCAAAAATACAGGCCTTCCTTTGCCCCAGGCAGACACTAAGGCCATGTCTACAAAAGCAGGCCTCCAGTGGTGGTGGCACCTCCTGAACTTCCCAGACTAGAGACATGGCTTACAGTGGATCTGTGTCACAGCTAATGTTTTCTTTGAGGCCTAGTCTGGCAGACCTCTTGTAAAAATGTCCACAAATCATCATTTTGTGATTCTGGAAGGGGACAGAGACAGGATTTGTGACTTGTGATCAAGGTGTCTCAGTAGTCACTCTGGACAAGATTTCAGTGGTTCCACTGAGAGCAAGTGTCCAGCAGATTTTCATGAAAAAAAAAAAAAAAAAAAAAAAGGTGGGCAACACGATTTTAGGCATCTCAAGAGCTAAGCATGTTTAATACCAGAAATAAAGATAAATATTGAAGCCTACCTCCTAATCATTTTGTTATTTCACTGAAGAAATTATTATTTTGCTTTGCTTGTCATTTATACCTTACTTGTAGGTACTTTACCTTCTACTAAATGAAGAATTAAAACATTATCATCAGTTTTCTTGTTAAAAAAAAAGCAATTAACAAAATACATGTCATGCTTATTTTTGACTTTTCAAAGAGATTCATGAGCACTAGTTAGTTATTTCATACAAGCAGCTTTTTAGCAGAAAGCAGTTCTGCAGCTATTAAATTAGCCAATACAATTCTGCTCAGCCTTTTATATTACATGTAACTTCTGCTATTTGGGGTATTTATTTGATATGGTTTGTTGTTGTTTGTTTGTTTTAGGTATAAAAACTTAACTGCTCAGTCTCTTCTTTCATATGACTAGTTGTTCTTTAGATTCTGAAATTATTCACAGAAACAAAACTTGGACCCATAATTTTCCTTACATGTAAGGAGTAGTAAGGTCTGCATGTTGTTTGCTTGTGCTAAGACTCATTTGTTTCCTGTCTCTGTCTCTTCATGTGTAAATTTATGTTTGTTAAGAAGGAAAAAAAAAAAAAAAAAAAAAAAAAGTAGAATCATTTTTTCCCTCAACCAGAGTCTCAGATGAGATCTATAGAGGATAGTGCTCTAGTATAAATCCATAGCTCTGTTCAGGATCAGGTCATTTGTTTATGAAATTAATATAAAATATTTTGTTTAAGACTTTTCACATAAACATAGCATCTTGCTTACATTAAAATCTTTTTTGTTCTCTGCACTACTCTCCTGAGAAAATCTCTCTTGAGAAAGTCTCTCACATTTCAAGTTCTGCACCAACAATTAAAATGGTTTTGTGACCTCAGCCACTCCCAGTAGATTTTGAACTTCTCTGGGGAACCTCCCAGACAAGCAACACCTAGCTTCATAATCATTACAACATCTGGGAAGGTTTGATCTAATTCCCATAGGACAAAGGCAGAGGAAGGATGCCCAGAATGATTCAAAACAATGCCTGCTGATTTACCTGAGCAGGTGGCCCTATGCTCTTGGTAGAATTAACTGCCATAGTTGTCCATCTGAAAGTCAGGCTTGTTCAAATGAAAACATAGAGGAGGTAGGAAAGCAAAACCATATAGAGGTCTTCCTCTAGAACCGGGCCATATAGGATGGCTACTTAGAGGAGACAGGTGTACTCAGACATGCAGCAGCTGGTGGAATTGACAGCAGAGCACCTGTGGAGCTAGTCTGAACAGTACTGAATCACTGAAGGAAAGGCAAGTCCTTAAGCACCTGGAACTGAACAGCACTGATCTATTTAAAACAGAAAATGAAGGCCCTATTAAACCTGACTTTGATCCCTGGAAAGATCCTGGCACAAATAATCATTTTAAATGTGTTAGGTGATCAAAAAAATAAAATCAACATGGCTTTACCACGCTCACTTTTTTCTTTGACAGGGCAACTGGCTTGAGGGACTGGACAGAATCAGCAGATTGATGGTAGAGGATGAAAGTATACTTACAAAGTTTGTGGGTGGCACCAAGCTGGAGGGCCTGCAAGGACTTTGGCAGGTAGGGTCAAGTTTCCGAGTAGTCTTCACAGATCACAGGGATGTTCCAGAACTGATAAAATGAGCTTTGTCAGAGACCAAGGGAAGAAAAAAACACAGCATCCATGCAAACTGAGGAATAACTGAGCCACAGATGTGTCAGGAAAGGCTCACAATATAAACAGGAATCATCAGTGTATCCTACTGGGTAGAGACCAAAGGCTGTTCATAGCTGATCTCATTAATCCTGATGACATGATTAGAAAGATAGCTATGCAATGACACAGTTACAGGCAAAAACATGATGCTTAGAGCCATCATACCAAAGAATTGATGAATTACTAACAGTCAGATATTGTACAAGTCACAAAAAACAAATGGCTCCTCCAAAACAAATCCCACAGCCCTGAAGATTTTACTATTTTAAGCCTAGTTGCTGGTCGTTGCTGATGCCGTGTAATATATATTCCAGTAAACAGCCTAATTGAAATCACAGGAACTGTGAAGTACTGTTGAACTTGAGTAAAACTTGAAGAACATAGCCTGAGGTGAGGAGTTTGCTGACTAAATATGGGCTTAAATTACTAGGATGTCAGAGTGTTCTTTTTACAGTGCATGACGTTATCAGTGAGGTCACACCCAGAGCTCCAATCCTTTTTCCAGCCAAGTAGTATCTGTTTGAGACAGGCTTTTCCAAAGTTTGAAGAGCCATGGGAAAGAAAAAATAGCTGTTGCCATCTTACGCAAGCTTTTGTGTTAGGTCAGCAACATGAGCTCCCCATGCTCTGAAGGATATTCATCCCTATTCACCTGGTATATTTTTTAGCATGACAACATAAAAACAACACAGCAGATATTAGATAGCTGTACTTTCTACACAAACATTGCTCTGAACATTGTCGGACACAAGTTTTTCTTTTGATGGATTTACAGACTTTGCTGTGGTTCAGAACAGCTCCAAGAACCTCCTGCTTTAAAGACAATCTTTCTAAGTAATAAAAAATCAGTTTTAAATGTTTCCTCCAAACGTCCCAAAGCAGGCAGTTGATTAATTCCAATTTCACCCTGCACAGAGCCATGTCACACACCCTTGCCACCTGGTAGGTGAGCCACATTCCTCCCCTATTAGTCATGGAGCATGTCTGCCTTTAACCTAGCAGTGGCAGGCAATTATGTATGGGACACGGGGTGCTCCTCCCATGATTCAGGAGACTTTCCTGTCTCCTGATGCTGCAAGGTGCCATGTGTCCCTACCCTGTCACCTTCCCGGTGACCTCAGGGGATGCTGGCGTGTCACCAGCATGACAGAAAGGAGATGGGACACTCAGTGAGGATAATAAGCTGAGAGGAATGGTTGGGCGAATGACTGTGCTTATGCTGACTAAGGCTCCGTCCCAAGGGTGCCAGCTGCTGACTCTGTGTTTCTTGTGTACATGTACAGACACATGATGCTTTGGCAACCAAGCACATCTGGGAAAACAAACACTGCTCCTTCAGTATACATAACTATATACTATATTGCCATCCTAAACTGGATGTGAATTCGTTCTACATGCTGACATAGGGCTGAGTGCATGGTGACCTTCATGCCTAGGGCTTCAGGAGTCTCTTCTGGATACACTGATTCCGTTGGCCTGCCTGACATGCAGCACTACCAGGCAGTCATCAAGCTGTCCAACATAGCTGGATGAGTTTTACCTCTCAGACTGTCAGATATGAGCTACTCAAACTAAGCAAACAGTTACTGTTAGGTGCAGTACAGTCTTCATGCTGCACAGGAATGGGGTGACTGCTTTTTTTTCTTTCAGCTTTTTCCATTGCACATCACTGTTTGCCAGCATTACTCCAAGTAGTATAGGACAGTATGATTTTAGAAAGCCAGGTGAAAAGACAACCCAGTATAGTCTCTAACTGTTTTGGAGACTATCAATAGAGGTCTGCATATTTCTAATAGCTTCTGGCCCAGCTCTGGGAGGTCTTTGGACCCAGGCCTGTCATTGCATGCTGTGTATGAGGATCTGCCATCTGCACTGCCCTCACTGAATCCAACTTTCTCTAGCATCAGTATGCCTAGCTGGAGAGCAAGGGGATTGCCCAACCTGAGGAAGGGTATCAGCACATGGCCTTCACAGGGTGTGTTTGAGATAGGCAGCCATGTATGCTAGCAGTTGGCAGGAACAGTAAATGGCATTCACATCAATTGATCCTGATACCATCTGGCTTTCAAAGGGCTAATTCTGCCAAAGACAAACACTCAATGGTTCTTGCTGGCTTTGCAGTAGATTGAAAAGAAATAGGGAAAGAATTTTGCCCCATCTGTGTGCTTTTGTCCTCACCACTTTTAGATAAGGTGACACAAATTTTCCAATTCAATGTGGATTTAAGCTGGTTATTTTTTAAGGCACAATGATGACTCTGTATCACAAGAACAAATGAGGAAAGAAACAGTGTTAGAAAAGATCCCTCAGATCAGTGAAGGCGCTGTAGTTTCCCATTTCTTAAGCTTTGCATTTTGTCTGGATTTCCCAAGCATAGCCCCTGACAGGAGTAATTTGGGGTGCACTGCCCAGTAGCAACACTGCACCAACTACTAAAGGATATTAAGACCTAGGTGGCCGCTCACAGACAAGTTCCCCAAGGTGTCTGCAAGCCCCTCAGCAGTGCCAGGTGCATTCTTCCCTTTGGACTTCAGGAGGAGTTAGAGATTCCCAGGAGACCACGCCAGGCTTTGTGCATGGAAGCAAAAAATCAGGCCAAGAACTGATCCTACCTTAAATCAAGTGAAAAAACAAAAAACAAACAAAAGTAAAGAACTAAACAAAAACAAATCAATAACAGCAACTTATATAAGGGCCAAGATAGGGATGTCTGACATTCTCTAGGAAGTTTCTCATACATCCTATAGAGCACGTTTTTAATTAAAATGTTCAGCAAGACCGTATCAAATAGTTTCATTTTCTAGAACTGGAACATTTAATAAGAAGTCAACTGTAATATTGATTTAAAATGTTGAATTAAACTTTTAAAAGAAACTTAGGGGAATATATGAACAGAATTTACTTTATTAGAAAAGATCTTCTTGCTGAAAGTGTCAGACATTTGTGATAACTGTCAAACAATTGTTCCAAACTCACTGTTCAGAAAACCCTAAGGCATCTTTTAAGGATTTTTTTTTTTCCACAAAGTCTTGAAAATCTCTAATATTTGACTAAAAAACGCTGTTGAAGAACCAGCTGAAAAGGGGTTCACCTCACTTTACTGTGTCAATTTGTAGGGCCAGATATTTAATATTCAAGTATTTTAATCATTGGATAAAGCTCAAGGGCTGCCTATAGAGAAGATATCCAGTTCTGTCCGTGCTGTCTTCTAAGTTGCCTGTGTCTTCACTTAACAACTCTCTTATGTATGGGTATGATGGTGTCAAAAGTGGCTCCTAATCAGTCCCACTGAGAAGCAATTAAGATCCAGGACCAAGTTACCCAGCAGTTTTCTTTGCTTCCCACCTTCTGTACCGCCTACTTGCCTTCCACTTAGTATACACTCCTACTCCTTATGACTGTGCTCTTTACAGCTCCTTATGTCTTGGAGCTATCAGTGGCAGCAAATCAACAGAACGGGCTAAATGGGTGAGGGAGAGGAAGCATCAGACGTCACAAGGGCTTCTCTCAGCACCCCAGTCCCCTCACAGTTGGGTGAGTTTTATCTCCTCTTCTCCACTCATAAGGCTCTGCCAGATCACTGGTGTGGTTTTGTCCTTCCTCACTGTGCTACTCCTGTGGCCTAGCTATTATTATTAATAAGAGTTATTAATAACCTCTTTAAATGCACTCCATTTCATCAGAAAATTCTGAGCAATCTTCACCCCCCCCCCCCCCCACACACAGATATCCCAATGAGAGTGGTATAGCCTTGGGGTAGGAGTCCAGAGAAGCTCAGAAATCTACCTGTGGAGATCTTTAAAGCCCAACTGTACATGTTCATGAGCTACCTCATGTAATTGAACTACATCTTTACTATAACTAGGGTATTACACTGTGTGATCTCCCTTCTAACATAAAGGGAGTTTTGTAGAAGACAGTAGTCTGGGACTTGTTATCTTGGTAGATAGAAGCTGTGGTAGAGCTTGGTGAGATGTAGACAGCACCACTATCAGAAGGAGAAGAGGTGAATAGAGGGTTGGGTGGTGTGGAACTGGTAGTCTCATTTCCATTCTTGGCAGATCCTTGTGGATATCCCAGTTTAAGCTGATGAACTAGCTTCATCTATACTAGTTGAATGATATTTTTGATAGTTGAAGAAGATATGGATAAAACAAACAAACAAAAACAAACAAAATCCTCATCCATTTGCTCTCACATAACCAGTGTGGTTTTTTTGTTGTTTTTTTTTTTTTTTTTTTTTTTTTTTTTTCTGGATCTTCAGAAATTGAGATAACAGTCTGTTAACACTGTAAAAATAAATCTGAAAGTCTTCTGTCAAAGCTTTTTGGAGATGGTCCAGCAGAGAGACTCTCCAGTCAAGAAGAGTTTGTTTTGTTTTGCTTTTCCTGAGAAAGGAACTTCACCCTTCTGACAGCAACATCACAGAGCTTATATTCTGCTGTCACTCTGCAAGATACATGGGGTTAATTTTAAGAGAGAAAAACCAAATGGCTTTTTTATTTTGCCAAATAGGGAGAAGTTTGATCACATCAGAACAACGGAAGCAAAGAGAACTCAAAAGAATTATTTGTCTTGTAAATGGAATTTGATTTCCTAATGCAAAGAGCAGGCTTTAATTACAGAAAGTTGAAACAATGTTTCCTTAGCAAAAAGTTTGAGGTCTTTTTTGTTTGGGTGTGTTTTTGTTTTGCTTTGTACTTATTGTTACAAGTACTATGGGAAGGAATGTGTGTGCTTAGGAATCCAAACAATTATAGTAAGATTTTAGTTTAGTCAACTACTTCATAAGAAATATCATCATTGATAACAAGAAGATTTTCCCTTAGCTTATTTGTTTTAAGGGCAGAATACAGATACCATGATGGGTTCATAGTCACTGGATGACATACTGCATCAACACAGCAAGTGACAATTGCCTTGCCTTCAGGAGGCAGACCCTTTCTCTATTTGAAAGCACAGCTCAGTACAGAAGACTTAATACAAATAGATCTTCATCTCCCACAGTAAAAAGGATCTGCCATCCCTCAGAAGAAGAAACATCAAATACTAGTCATATTAAGATTCTGCTCCATACTGGATGAAACTGTCAGTTCTTCCTAGCTTGTAGTTATTATTTTGGTATATAATCCTATATTAAATAATAGGATTATGACTAATTGTGTTAATAAGATAGCCCCACAATACAATACATCATTCTGGCCAGGTTTTCAGGTTTAAAATGCCTACTGTTTTTTTCATAGCTATGCTTTTCTGCATTTTCACGGTCACATCACAGCCTGGGGACATATGAACTGGTTCCTGGCATCACTTTTGGACATAGAGGTTCCATAACTTGAGGAAGCTGAAGGAAAACAAGTAAACTCCCACACTTCTTTGAGGCTTTCTGAGTATGAAAAACGCATACTGTGTTTGTTAGAGGCTGAAGTTGAATTAGCATTTAATTGCATTAACATTTAACGCTTAAAAATGTCAGGAAAAGGCTGGGGAAAAAAAAAAAAAGAAAAAAAAAAGAGAGAACTCGGAAGAGAGACAGATCTGAAGCATGCAAGTTTAAACGCTGGATTTGGATTCCTGATGAAGAACCATCTCCACTTTTCTTGCCATGCTGTAAACAAAAAATTAGCGTGTTCCATCTTAAATGTCCCCATCATCAGCTTTCTAAACAAGTTGAAGCTAATCAAATTTAACTACTCTTTCCAATTAATTTTGTTTTCCAGAATGTTATTTGATAATGCAAATTGCAATGGGAGTAAAACAGAGCACGCTCTTCTGAGGGCTCAGGGCTGTCAGACATGCTCCGCTTGCCCTTAGCACCCGTCTGTGGGGAGGAGATGCACTCGTGCTGCTGTAGCAACCATTGCCATGCCTGCACGACTTGGAGTGACTTGAAAGAAGCTGTGCATGCTCAGTGGCTATGTTCTTTGAACTACATGGCTCAGAAACTTGCACCTTCAGGAGACCAGTGATCCATCAGGCTGAGAAGAGACCAGATGTAACAGCCTGCACTTCCGGCTGAGAGAATGAAAGAGCTGTATACATTTACAGTCCCTGCTAATGGAAGATGTCTTATGCTGTAGCTTTTTTAATTGAGATTTCTCTAACCAGCAACTGTTCAGAAAAACTGTGGTTTAAAAAGGCCAGATGGAGCCTTCTGTAAGGATTCTCTTGAGGATTTTTTTCCTAATTATTATTATCCTCTCAAATCTGAGCGGGAATATCTATAAAGTATAAGCTGTACCAGGTACAGCCTGAAAGACACCAGAAATCAATGCATTCCTAGAAGGCCCAATAAAAGCATGTGCTTTTGCGTTCCTTGGGAAATGCTACTCCAGCAGTATCACATTGCTGAGAACTTGGGATTTCATAGCAAGATGAACTTGCACATAGAATATTCACAAATTCATAACAATATTCATTTTTAATGAAGACACTAAACACTGAGAGCTTTGTCTCTTCACTTCTGTGCCAAGCCTATTGCCTCTGTAATAAGACTCTAGGTGTAGGAAGAACTGGAATGGTGCAGAGGTGTCTCAGCATTTCTGTGCTGGAGAGGTTTCAGGTTTTTGGTCTCTTTACTTAAGAAATTATTTGACAGTAATGGATATTAAGGAAAGTAAAGTGCCCAGAAGATCCAAGAATAAATGTTTTTTTCTGAGTAGGGCTAAGGACTGTGTGGTTTTGATGAGTATTTTCACTGTACAGAAAGCCCCAGGAAGGACCTCTCACAGACTGGGATGAGCAAGGCAGTGTCCAGAGGACCAAGGCAAATGAGGCAGGTTACTATAACTTCACAGAAAGTATTTAATCTCCTCTTCTTTCTCTTAACAGCAAGGTTCACGCCTATTACGTATGCCTCTTGTACTTCCAGAATAGGATAAGCAGGGAGCAAATCCTTTGGGAAAATACCAGTGAAGGTCTTTCTCTAAGAACTTCTGATGATCCTAGGTTACCAAAAAAAATGCTCAGAGACACTTTGTCACACTTTTCAAAGGAGCTGGGCTGAGTAACAAAAAAACTAACAATGGGGGATTGCTGGGGTTCCCACCACCACCACCCATTCTTTCTAGTCCAAGAACCTCAGGAACATCACAGAAGTCTTTCTTCATAGCATCTTTGTTGCAGCTGGAAGTGCCATTAACTTATTTTTTACAACTGAAAAGTTAGTGAATAAAATTAAATACCTGAAATCAGAGCTTGATGTGTCTCAGGCTTTCCCCTTGCCCCTAGAACTACTCCATTGAATATGCTACATGCAGACAAACCTGTAAAGTCAAGCCAGACAGGAGATAAAATGTTGAGAACCATTTGTTTTGAGATACATCATCCAGACACTGCATTATTCTGCATGCAAAGAAAATATTTTCCTCCTTTGCCAACATCTCCTGCCAGCTTCCCAGCTTCCTAAAGCAATATCCATAAATTTCTGGAATTTTTGTATGGACATGAAAAAAAAATATTACTGTACTGCAATGTCTTTTTGCATGAGTATGTATCGCATTTGAATCATTGCTTGTAATATTTTTATTTCTGAACTGTGAAATCTTGGCTACCTGACTCTTAGATTAATATATTAATAAGATAAAGCTATATACCATAACGCTTCTCAGATAAAAAGCTTAGCTATGAAAAGGGTTCTTCGTATCCATTTTTATCCTTGATTATGTCAGAGTGAATTGTAACATCTAACTCTTCAGCTAAAACCCCTGTTCTGTATTTGATCCTTAATGAATAGGATAATATTTATTTTATTTTGGAGTTTAATTTTAGATGAGGTGACATGCAACAGAACGAAGCGCAGGCTCTGGATAACTGTCTCCTGCTGTGTGATAAATGACAGAGTACAACTGAGTAACGCAGAGGCAATTAAAATAGGAATACCCCCCTGGAAGTTTTCACCCTATAACCCCATGACTAATGGGACCCAAGCAACCACGTGAATACCAACAGCTTCAGCTACATCCATGCAACATGCTCTTCATATATAGCCATACTGCAGAATGCAAGGGGGGATAGTCCAAATGAGGAGAACTTTGGTCTGCTTCTGTGGGAGCTGTTATTTTTGCCACAACACAGAGGGGCCCTCTGTACAGCAGCCTCCCCTTCCCTACCACCAACAAGGGCACTCAAGATCATGTAGAGCAGCCAAATAAACAGGAAGACCTTTCATGAGGTGGGACATCGCTCTCCATGCAACAGTTCTTTCAAGCAGCTGCTTATTTTGCTGTGAGTTTAGTCTCATTGGTTTTGCTGACTTAGTGATCATACATGCACACTAGGTGTTGGCATTTTTTTTTGCTAGAAGTCATCTTCTTGCACCTATGCGCATTATGACAAACAAGCACGCAGCAGTTATGGGCATCGTCTTCTGGCAGAGATAGTCTGTGCTGCAGCTATGAGAAGACATTAAAATAAACAGATAATAGGCTGTGACTGAGCAGGGAAGATGTGAAAATGTTAAATCTCTTCCTAGTTGAAACTGTAGGGCAGGAAAGGCACTTGGCAAAGTCCATTTCAAAAGCACATATAGAAAAAGCGCTAAGATAACCCTGAATCCTAGCTTAATCTCTGTTAACTAAGGTGTCATATAGTCTTAACTGTGACAGTATCTAAGTTATCTCACCAAGGCACTGAAATTAGTCATAAAATAGAACACTATAATTCATTCTGTCAAAGCTATTTTTGTTCACTCAGAGCTGTTTTTACAGACTGATATAATTGGACAATTAGTATGACAAGCCTTTATTGTGATGTTATCTTCGCAGAGCTAGAGACTTTGGTGTAAGAGAGGATGAAAGACAGGCTTCTGCCAAGCAACACGGCACGGAGAAAGCCCACCTAACCTGGGGAAACCAGGACACCATGTTCTTCTTCCTATTAAGCCAATACTGATCCCACTAAAGCTGCCTCACTGTAAGGATGGCACAGAGTCAGAGCCAAGGACTGTAGTGATGCTCCATGCTGGCAGTTTGGGTAAGCTCCTGCTTTACACAGCTGTCTTTTCCATATTCCCTTTTACAGTCTCACCTGATCATACACAACCACATGCTTTCAGAGCACATGGATTATCAGATATCAGCATGATGGGACACAGACATCTATCAGAGGAGAACATACACAATACACCACATAGCTTACCTTTACTGAGCCAACCAATACCCCAAAAGAACAAGAAGTTCTCTGTATTTCAGCATTATCAGTGTGCTCTACTAGTAATTTTTTAATAGGGCTTCCCATCCTTGAGATGGACTGACTTCTTGCACTGCTCTTGTCGTGGAAATCAATAACATGCAGCCTCATTTCACCCAACAGGCAGCTCTGGCAGGGAGGTTAAGTTAGAGCTCTGTGGCCACAGAGGGCTACACAATCTGCTGCTTGGCACACCAGTCTGTGTCTCAGCAAAGCAGCACCTACATGGTCCAAGACACCCAAAACAAAATGAGCTATTTACCTCCTCCTGGTCTGTGCTGAAAAAACCTTTGCAAACTGCTCCTTATTTCACTCTCAGAAACTGCTCACAAGTAGCTGACAGCTGAGGCTTAAAAACCACACTGATTCGAGATGGCCTGTGCTGAGTTAGAAAACCTGATGCTTAATAAAAAGTCAGCGAGGAGCTAGCGTCCTGTTAGATGCTTTCCCATAGTGCCTAATGAGCTGGCTTTCAGGGGGAGCTCCTCATCTGGCTGAGATTTCCTTGAGAGCTTTTCTGAGCAGAGATGACTCCTCTGTCATCCATCCTGGTGTGTTGAGCCCTGACTAGGAATACCAGGGACTGCTACAGTGCAAATAAGAAAAAGAACAACAACAACAACAAAAACTGTGTTGCTGGCACCAGGAGAGCTCCTTGCCCTGCAGTAAACACAGCGATGATAATTCTCACAGCCCTAATGGGGACCAGTGAAATGTCAAGGCTGGTAGCTGCCCTTTCCCTTCTGATGTGATAGTTAGCGCCTGGAAGGGAAACAAATTACTGAGGTACCCCTGTCCGACAGCCACTAAACATTAGGGGTGAAAACTGTATGCTCAGCATCGCCAGGTACATCCTTAAAGCAGCTGGGGTGTTGAACAGCAAGCTGCAAAGCAAGCTCCCATGGCATACAGCACCTTTTGCTGAAGGGAAGCTTCTACTTTAAATAACTCCAAATCCCAGGCAAATAATTGTTTCCATTCTCAGTGCTTAGCTGTACTGTTTGGGGCTGTGTAGTCTGCCTGTGGTTATAAATAACCCACTTTGTTTACCAATTATTTTAAGTATTTTCAGGAAAGGGAAGGAAGAAAACTCTGGGAATATTGCAATTGCCTGTCTGCCCTCATTAGTCCAGTAATTATTTCACTGTAATTCAATTGTTTCTTGTACTCAGTTCAAGATAAGAAGATGGCAACAGCAATAATGGCTTATGAAGTTTTTTGTTGTTATTGTTGTTGTTTTCTGCTTCTTTCTCCAAACCTGTTCATCCCTGCCTCTGCATCACTCTCCCTCCTTGTTAATATACGCATCTTTGGGGGCTTACTGCTGTGCATTGAATCAGAGTTAAAAATACTTCCTATCTTTTTCACAGATGTTTGTTTGTTTGTTTTTTGAAACCCAGATCAGCTGACAGTTTTCATGGTGGGTACTTGGTGAAAGCTAAATGAAATTTGTCTTGTTTTATTCAAGTTAACAAAATCTGCAAACATGGTGTGGACTATTACTGAAAACTAGGATGCTTTAGTACCCACATCTGTGAATACTCAAGACTGTATCAAAGCAAATGCTTTGAACTACACACCAGCTTTTGATACTCTTTACTACAGCAGTGGAAGTAGGAGACAGAAATATAGATCCCAGGTGTATGAGCATTCCCATCAGAGGTAGAAATGGCCTGAAATATTCACATAAGTTTGGAGTTCCTGAAAAAGACCAGCTTCCTGCTACTTGGGACTTAAGTGAACTCACTGGGCAAGCCAAGCAGATAACCAGGGCTGCCCAGCAGATGCACAGTGTCTGAAAGCAACTTGCTGTCTTCGTGGCTTTGCTGTGACCAGGGGTACAACTAAGGCAGCATCTCCAGGGAGCTCGTCTCTGCTTTGGATTCTCCACAGTGTCCCAGCCTTCCCCTTAGTGCATACCACGAGGCCCTGCAGGCAGTGAAGGCAGCCCCAGCAGGCAGCAGCTTGAGGGACAGACCTCCATGAGATGCTCCATGGTGATCTGGAAGCGGGCAGAGCACAGTAGGGTGTGCTGAACCTCTGCCGGGCACCCAGCACTCAAATACTGAGGCTGTCTACTCAAATTATCCTGATTTGGGTTGGGGAAAAAAACAAAACAAAACAAAACAACAACAACAAAAAAAACACCTTGATTCTGCTACTACACTCAGGTAAAAACCCAGTCATGAAGGAAGGGGGGATTTTAGTATAGCTCCTACTGTTTAAAAAAACAAGTTTCAATGTCAGCTTGTTTTCCTCAGGCAGGATACGTTAGACTGAACAGTTTTCAAATTGTAGCTTCACTTAGTTTTAAAGCTAAAACGATGAATCCTCCTGCTGTTGAACCCAGATCTTAATTTCAGAGCTCAAGGAGTTTTCCTTACTTGGGAGAGAGCTGTAGATTCCTCCTGCTGACACATCTACTCCTACTTACACCTCAGCAGAGGAACAGCATGGAATTGCACTTCTTCTGCAGCAAGGACAGAAACTGACAATTTTCCATACATATTTCCTTTTTTTTTTTTTTTTTTTGCACCAAAGTCTCCATGCTCAAGTCCATGTCACCTAAATTAGCTCTAGGCAAACTTCAGCAACCTTCTCCATGCATGTCTGATGCCACCACACCTGCAGGGTGCTGAGGCTGAACTTGCAAAGGGCAGCATGCCATTGATGAAGTGGCAGAGAGGCAGGACCGGTGGGGAAAACAGCTCTGGCTTCACCATGACTAACTGCACACAAGGAGCTGTGAACTCTGCTCGAGTTTCTCAAAACTTCCATGCATTTATCTCGGTCATCAGCATGGCCTTTCTCAGAGAAGCTAGGATGTTTTGGGAATGGTGCAAGAGAAGGAAACTTTCTCTGACCTCACCAGCATGTCCTGGAGCAGAATAAGAGGCATTTGGGTTGCTGGTTGAGGCTTTCTGGTTTGCCAAGTGGCAACTTGCTTTAACTCCCACAAACACTCCAGATCCCAAGAGAAGAAGGAAGAAGAGGAGGAGGAAAAGAGCAAAGAAGTGATGGAAAAAAAAAAAAAAAAAAAAAGACCGGGAGGTCTCTTGAGCATCCAAGAGTGACTGAGTACTCATTTGTAGTAATCCATTTCAGTGCCAAATCTTCCATTAGCCTCCCTCTCTCCTGGGGCTTTTCTGGGGGGTATTTTTAACTCACATTGCTGTTATGAGCTGGCAGCCCATATCCTTGCAAGCGGTGTTACACGCCCCACCATGAAGTCTGGGGTGAAAGAGGAAGAGTAACCAGGAGAAGAAGAGGAACAAGCTTTTGGTTTGGCTTGGGCTGACTGGACCACCAAGAGGAATATCCAAATGGGGATGGAAATGTCTTTTTAAAAGAATATTTGGAAACTACCAGGACCTCAGAGATGGGCTCAGCCCTGTCTCTGTACACTAATGTCAAGGCCACTGGCTGTTCCCACCAGTGTCTTATCACATTGTGCGTGTTTGCACTGCTTCTCATGCAACGAAGCTCTCCTCAGAGCCACACGTTTTTCCTTGTGCACACTACACAAGGGAAGTGCTGGACCCTGTTAGCATATTGCAATTGCTCTGTGACACTGCATTTCCACTAGGAGTTAATATCCAGCATCAAAACTGGCAATACTTATCTTGCAAAGGAACAAGAGGGGCAAATGCCCTAGACTGTATGGAGTCAGTGCTGTTCAGCTCTTTGCACTGAGCCCTGCCTTGGCTGTGGTGAAGGACATCATTCTTCATGTTCTGAAACTGCTCAAGTTGACTTCATTTGCAGATTTTCCTTCATGATTGGTGACAAGCAGAGAGGACCTGCGTGAAGAAGTGAAGCTGGCTCCGACGGCAGCAGCCTGTGGCTTTGAAGCAGGGAGAGCTGCTTTTTCCCCATCTGTCACCAGCGACTTTCTGAACAACCTTGGCATGCAGGGGGGTGACAACCATTGAGACCCAGCTGAGCACCTTGCTACAGCAATGTTGTTTCCAGATTTACTGCAACAAAAGCAGGGAAGTCCAGCATAGTGTCCTTCCCAGAGATTGAATGACAACTGTGAACACCCCCCAGCAGCAGCAGGATTGCTGCTGATTTTCCCATACTTGGACTCTATCCATTTAGTACATCCCCACTTCTCTTTTCAGCCCTACAAATGTGAATCATCTCCAATAAGAACCCGTAGCATTTGCAGTATGTCCAGCAATGTTGCACAACAGCAGGATTATCCTGTACAGTTATCTGAACTTGTCTGACCTAATTTCAAATCCCTTCAGATATGATGAATTGGACAGATTCATGCATTTCTGTACATGGAGTGATAAAAAGTAAACAGGGAGGAAAAAATGCAGGGGAAAATGGTACTCAGCCTGTGAAACAAACCAGATAAAAATGATCATGAAATTAGAAGCCAAGAAGGGAAAGAGAAACTTTCTAATAAAACCATAATAATCCATGCTGTGCACCTTACCTCTTCGAAGGAGAAGGAAAAGTCATTTTATCCCTGTGTCATCATCTGTCTCCTACCTAGAACATGCTTCCATTGTAGATTAAGGGACCACTGTAGAAACCATAAAATAAAGCATTTTGGAAGCTAAGCAGATTTGTAAACCTCTTTAAAAAGTATTTGTAGCAGTTTGTAAAGACCTACATTCATAAATACCTACTTGCAGTACCAAAATCTGGGGAGGCTACAGCAGATGAAATGATGAAATCATGCTCTCATTATAGAAGGCTTGCTCCTTTTTTTTTTCTTTTTTTTTTCTTTTTTTTTTTTTTTTTAAATCAACATTTCTGAGACTATTCCCCAGCAACATTTGCAGGCCCAGCTAGCCAGCTTCCCCATGAAGTCCTGACTCAGGACAGCCCCAGCTGTTTACTTGCTCTCAGGTCACAGGTGGCTTCTGTGCAGCTTTCCATCCACACCAGGGGGTGCAAAACTCAGCAAGGTATGTTTTCCATGGGGAAAACTGAGTTACGGTGAAGTGAAACAACTTACCTAATGCAAGCAGCTCCTGTCTATGGCTGGCAAATAGGCTTTTGTTTGAAGAAATACATTTCTGAACATTTTTACCACTGGCATTCTCATCCTTTTGGGACACCCACCCTTGAGCCCAAGATATGTTTATGGAATAACATTTTTTCTTGATATTGGGCTTCACTGTCTACTCTCACCTTCCACAAAGCTCTTAGGTAGAAGCCAATTTATTACTAGCACGGATTCCCCATGGGTTCTCCTCCCTGCACCAGGTCAAGCTGGTTCAACCCTCTGCTTCAGTCACCTTGTCTATAAAATGGGACTAAAATAATTTGCTTGCTTATAGTAAGGGTTATTATTTGATTCAGAGTTTGCATATAATGAACTTTGAATATCTTATCAATTCAGAGAAAGTTCAAGATGTTGAACTTTATTTTGGTTGAATTTGATTTTGAAATGGCATGATGCACCCTCAAGTCCACTCTCCTTGCAGAAACATGGTATTACTTGACAAAAATTTCAGTAAGAAACAAACTTACCCTATTAATAAAGAGAAAATGAGTTATATTTTACCAAATACAACTCTTTCTCTTGAGATATATTCCTCAAGTTTTTATCATGATTTATGGTAAATCCATAAAATGACTTCATTAAGTTCTTCATGGCTCACATAGCTGGTGTGTTACGGCCTGGTCTATAATTAAGCATTTTATTGCTGTAACAATGTTAGAAGTGCATTTTCCCATATTAATAGCAACAATAAAGAACGAAGGGAAGTGAAGCAAAAATCCTTTTGCTAATACCTTTTGCACGTTGTAGGGAATGGATGCTACCTATAGGTTGTAGGCTAAAAAGACTTGCATGCAGGTGAGATATCCTGCACAGATGAGGTGGAAATGAGCCCAGGACACCTATACCTGCATGATATACAGCACTTCACTTCAAATGCTCTTTTGTAAGAAAGCTGTGGTTAGAAATGAACCTTTCCTGATCCTTTCCTCACCTTCCCTAGGAAGGATACACTTGGTGAAACATAAACAGTTGGACAGTTTGGGGGTTCACCACTGAAAATCCCTCTTTCTGACTTGACACCTCTGATTTCACCTTCTAAATTGCTAAGGGAGCATAACTGCTTCCTGATTTCTGATGGTTTGGGCAAATTCCATCTCCATTTCTTATCTAACTGGGGGACAGTAAAGGTCATCTGGGCTTTGAGGACACACTCCTTCTTGACTCTGACTTGGAGGCAGGAGGGATGTGAAAAAACCCTCCTGCTGACTGAAATCCCACCACATCTGTCCCTTGGATGGTTTTCTGCAGCCTTCAACTTTCACAGTTTCCTGGACCAGTGCCTGAAATCTGCCTCAGGCAGCTGAGCTTTGCCTGGGGAAAAGTTAATATTTCTATGAGTGTGCGGTGCTCTGGGAAGGGGTCAGTCCCTTCAACTGTGGTGCACACAGCCCAGAAGTGCAACTTTAAAAATATAATCATGTCATTACTATGGAGTCCAGAACAGCCTGTGAGAGAGCTGAGCATCTTGGCCCATCTCTTGGAGATGCCTCTTGGGGAGGACCAACCCTGCAGTGTGCTGTGGTGTCTGGGACCACATGGTGGCCTGTGGAAAGGCTACGCACAGGGTGGTGGGCTTTGGTGGTTCCCTGAAGCTTCTCCCCAGAGGACTGGAGCTGCTGAGAAGAAACCTGCTCATCCTGTTCAAAACTGCCCATTAAATTCACATTTAAGAATGTCTTCAGGGGTAATTCAGCATTATCTGTAAACGTGGATTACTGCCTTTGTTAATATTTTATGATTTCAATTAGTCATTTATATTTTTAGAAACAGAGACCATAAAAAATTAAGACATTTTGCTTCAGTTCTGCCATGGCAAAGATCTTTTTCTCTAAATTATATTTTGTTAGAGCTTTGTACATCTGATGAAACGAACTGTAGTGAAGTTAGAACAGATCTGCCTTGTGTCTAGTTTTCCACCAAAATATGGTTCTACCTGAGCGTATGGCAGTGTATATAGTTTCACTAGCAGAAAGTTACCTTCTCCAGATCTCCTGACAGCACTGAATGCCCTAAATACCTCCCATTTCACTCACTGTGTTTCTCCAGGGCTTCTCCTTTTCCTACACAACATACCTTACAAGTTAAAGCCATACATTTGTGCTCCATTATATGTAAAGCCCTCCTAGCTTTTCCATCATGTGAGTATCCCTGCACCATATATTTCCACTGCCTTGGGCATGTTTAAGCACAGGGCAATGAGTGGGATGTCTCAGAGCCTAGAGGGGAGCAGCAGGAACAAAAAGTGCTGGTGGCATCAGCAGGGCATGTGGTGCAGATGGCACCCCTTGAGCTGAATGCAAACTATGGGCCATATTCAGCTGTGGCTTTTTGGGTGGCCCATGGTGCTCCAATGGCCAAATATATTCCCATAGCCTGGTGCTGAGCCCAAGGGCTGCTACTGCTGCCCCAGCCCTGGGGATGGAGAAGGGCTGCAGACTGCCTTCCTCCTATGTTGGCACGATGCTCCGTAGATCCTGCAGGGAGCCCAAAAAGCCAACTAACCCATGGCCACCAGCTCACCCACCTTCCCTTCTGAGAGGCTGCAGGGAACGGGTTATGAGCTGGTGAGCCCTGCAGGCATTCAAAGAACAGGGGCCATGGTGATCTATTATCATTTCTCTCTTGCACATCTGATCACAGGCAGGTCCAGATTTTGGTCTCATAAGCTCTGAGCACAAAGATGACCCATGGCCATCAGTGTTTGGGTCAGTTGTGGTGGACAACGTGTTCTGAAAAGTTCAAGCAGCATTACAAAGGCTGAGCTTGTGCTAGTCCAGGGCACAAGCTCAGTTCAAGCACACAGATCACTTTAATATCCCCAACACCAGAAACTTTCACTAGATTTTATCAAATATAATAAAAGCCTGAATTCCTTGTGGCTGGCAGGCAGGAGATGAATCTGGGAGAGGCAGCACCTGAACATGAGAGATGAGAGTGTCACTGCACCGTGTGTTTGCTCCCAGCTTTTGGCCAAACTGGACAGACTGCTAGTTTCATGCAGATCCTACTCAAATGCAACTTACCACATTTCAAAAGATTTTTAACGGGGAGCTGGAAGACAAAGTGCTGATGTGATGTTTCCCAGGAAGAGGGGGGATGACTGAAATTTTTGTAGAATCCAGCTAATTGCTGATTTGAGAATGCGCTTGGCTCACAAGCAGAGAAACTGCAAATGCTGGCGACATCTCTGCTCAAGAGGCAGACAGAGGAGTTCAGATAGCAACTCATCAGGGTTGTGGATGCTTTCGGCAGCATGTGGCTGTACGTTATCAGCGCTCTGGATCTCTGCAAACACCCAGATGGTCCATGGGCTGTAAGTGAAATTTTGGTACTGCTGCCTTTCATGCCCCAGTTCTTCAAAATCACGGCACAGTTGCAGGCAGGAACCCATTAGGTAGTTTTTTCCCTTGTAATGTTATTGCTCACAGCTGCTGGAAGTGCACATACTCTGGCTTCCAAATATAGTAGGTATACATTCACTGTATATCTTCCCCAGCACTCCCATTTTTCCACAGCTTGCTTTACATCCTCCAGGTCCACATTCTTCCTGGAGCTTTACATTAGTTTCTAAAACAGACTGGAAGATCCAGGAGGCCCGTGGTGCAAAGTCACCACCTTTCAAGTTCAGCAAGTATAAGGTGAAGGAATACTTAAAGCACTGCCAGTTATTCCTCTGAAGTACCCCCAGTCCTTTTGTTTGGCACTTGTGGTACACTGAAAGCATCTGGGAGGAAAAACATTTAACATGGGAACAAAGGGAAATTAAAAGAAATCACTAGAATATAAATCTTCACTGACTCTGCCCAATCTGGCAGGATCTATCCTTTTTTAGAACACTTCAAGGCTTATGCTGTCTTAAAGGGAACCTCATCTACAAGCCACAGAATTACAGCCAAGGTTAAAATTCACATTCATCCCACAGACCTTAGCTTTGAGGTAAAACACGAAGGGAACGAAGAACAGAGATGCAGGCAGGCTATGACTTCCAGCCACATACCCTCCCTGCTGCACACCCAAGGACCATGCTCACAGGTGTGCCAGAATGTGGGAAGCCCAATGCCAGAAATGGCTTTTTCTATGAAGACACATCAGGTGAGCTCCAATGGCAGGTTTTGGTCCTGTTGTACAATACTGCAGCCAGGAAAGCAGGAGGAAAAGTAATTCCAGTTTGATGTCTGTGTGATGGGACAAACACTGTGGGACCATCCTCACTGCCCTGGATGGATTTCTCCATTCTGTCCCTGCTCTTCTTTGCATATTTTTGCTGTCTAAAACATTTCTGTACTGTGGGGGTGACAGAGCACTGGCACAGGCTGCCCAGGGACGTTGTGGAGTCTCCTTGGCGATCTTCAAAAGCTGTCTGGACGTGGTCCTGGGCAACCCATTGTAGGTGGCTCTGCCTGAGCAGGGGTTGGACCTGGTGACCTCCAGAGGTCCCTTCCCACTTCATACATTGTGTGAATCCATGAAAAGAACCATAGGGTGAGAAAGCAGCTCTGGGCTTTTCATTTTAAATCTCCCAAGAACTGCCTCATGCATCGATGAAACAGATTTTACAAATGTCCTTACATCTGATAACAAACCTACACAAAGTTGTCTCCACACTTAATGAGATGTCTGAATGATGCTTTCCTGTCAGGGAGCTGAAAAGGATCTGCTAGCTTCCCTGTGCTCGTTTCCCCTTATAATTTATGAAAAAAAATATATAGTTTCGAGCTAGTGAGATTAGCTGGTCAACAGTACAGGGTCAGTCCTTCCAGCCTCCATCACCCAGGGCCTTCTGCCAGGGGATGTCACTCTGTTAAGAGAATTTCTGCACATTCTTTATTTCATCATAGTTTTGCTAGTGCCCTCCCCCCCCCCCAAAAAAAAGGAGGAATGATGAATGATGGAATGTCAACATTGGGGTTAGAAAACACCCCCAAAGACTAATCCATCTGGGAAAGTTTTGCCACTTATGCAAATGGATAAAAGTTATAATAGCAAAACTAGGCCTGGAAGGATATTTATTCTGTGTGCTTTGGTTTGTGGTTTATCTTAACCTCCTTCCAAAATGGCAAACTGAAAAAAAGCAGTCTCAATTACATACTGAAGTAAGCCTCTGTAGGTATGTGTATAAATATTCATATCGCTTCCTTCCAAAGACAAAACCTGAGAAATATACTAAATAATGTTCAGGAAAAAAATGTAAAGCTTGTGATATTCCAGCAGATGAAGTCTTGTATAATATAGGTCTTAGGACAAAAGGACACAATAAATGCATATTACAAGCCTAACTCTTTGCTTGTCTAAAGTGGCAGACTCCTGGAGCTGATGTAATAGTGGCCACATACATGAGAATTTTATCCATCCGGTTGGCCACGTGAATTTTAACAGCATTTACAAAAAAGTGTTAACATGCAAAAAAATGCCCATTTTATGTTTTTGGTTAGCCCATAACAGCTCTATTTCCACTTTGGCAAACCCTCATCCTTCTCCTATGCTCCAAGCCCCTGTGTACCACCTGGGACCTCATGTCCTGCTGGGACAAGACCACGTCTGCCTGGGACCTCGTGAGGCTCAGGCAGGACTGGTGGCCCCACAACACGTACTTAAGGAAATATATCATTGGGGTAAAAGTGATAACTTTTCTTGTGTCTGTGGGACAATCCTTACTCTTAACTGCTTGAAGGAAGCAGAAAGCATCTAACTGGGCTGCTGGAGATGCTTTGCTGGCCCCAGTAAAACCACCCAAAGGACCCTGTTTGAAATTCATCACCTTGTCCTGCTTTAGAATAGAAAGTATCAAAGTTTACCACCTTCCCTTCCCGACTCCTACATCTGCTCAGTGACCTTTGCCAAGGCATTTCACCTTTTACTGCCTCTACATCCACATCTGCCAAGATAAATGGTAAAGAAACATAAGGCATGTGAATGTTGAGTGCCATAGGAAGCTTATCAGTGAAGGCACTGACAGTGTTAATCAGCAAGTGAAGGCTGGGCAGTAAATTACCATTGCTAAAGAACTGTTGCATTTTGCAATGCTATTTCTCTCCAAAGTATTTGTTTCTAGCTGGAAAGTTTGCAGCCCCCTCCACATTTCTGGGAGAGAAGTTGTACTTCTCTACTAACAGCACAGAGCTGAAACACTCAAGATGCTCGTATTTCACTCTGTGTGTGAGACCTTTAACAGTATAACCTGATGGTGATGGCAAACAGGTAAAGGAAAAACATGTTCAGCTCAAAGCGCAGGTTTTCATAGCAGCATGACCTGGGAAGAGGGAAAGTGCACTGCATGCAGCAAAGCAGCTCCTCAGGAAGCTGCAGGGAGCTCACTTGTGTAAACCCTCTCAGGGCACACATCATGGTGACCACACGTAGCCACATGTACAACAAGCTCTAAGAACAGCCACACTGCACTCCCAAAGGTGGAGAAACACCTGAGCGTGCAGGGGACAAACACCCTCACTGCCTTACCCATTGCGCATGTTGTTGGTCAAACCTGCCCTGATTTATAGCCCACTGTAAACGAGGATCAGCAATGGGTGGAGAGACATTTGTCAGAAATTACTGAACACCAAGAGGGAACATTCAATCATGTATCAAAGCCAAGCCAGCCTAGGGACCTGGCTTTACAGCTAATAATACCACCTCCTGTTAACCTCCCTGCTGTGCAGAAGAGGTTTTTGCAGAGAAATCCACCTGGCTGCAGGGCTTTCATGCAGTGATTTCTCTGCTGCATTCAACAGCAGGAGACAAAAACAGGAAGACGGTGTGAGAGACATAATTAGCACTGTTAACTTTCACTACAACCAGTCAATTAGGATGAACAATGACCACTTAATTCATTCAAAAAAAACACCTGTTAGGAAGGAAACAACTCAAAGCCTAAGAATGAAAACCAGAAGGATAAATAGACCATGTGATGCCCTTCAAGCCACACACATGGGATTGTAGCGAGTGGCAAAGCAGCCCCATGCAACACCTGGCCATGGCTGCATGGATCACTGTTGGCTTCTGTGGCTTGGCTGACTTTGTGGTGCCTTAAATTGAGAGACAGATGGCAGGTGAAGGGAAGACAACACGAGCAGCTTGTCTGAGCACACAGGAAAATGCCAGCTTGTGTTAACCTTGGCTTGGGGAGGTGGGGAGCCCACCACTGTTTCTTGCCCTGTGGCTTCCTCCAAACCTCTGCTCCAGGTACAGCATTTCCAGAGGCAACTGGGCCAGCTGGGAAAGCACAGCAGCAACTACCAGGAGCTGAAAAGCTTCTCTATTCCCAGTGCTCTTATCTGTTTCAGAAGAAGTTAGGTTTTTGAGAATCCCAGCAGCCGCTCTTTGGTGACTGAAGGATCCTCAAACCCTAGAAAAGCTGTCCTTTAATCGCCTGCTCTCATTTTCCTCTTTCACCATCAGGTGAGAATTAATTTGAGAAAGTATCTGTCTGGACAGTGCTCAAGCTGCAGTGGGCAATGGATCTGGATGCCACCAGAGAAGGATGTCAAGAAATTAAATCAATTTCTTTCAGGCTCAGTACATACTCATTTAACCAGAAATGCTAGAGGGGTTTCAATCCAACATAAGCAGCATTTCCAATTTCCAATAAATCCAGTTTCACACTACATGAAAACTTTGGGGGAAGAAATATACCTTAAAACATCTTAAGTGTTTTCATAAATCGTTCTGGGCTTTTTTTTTCTTTTTTTTTTTTTTTTTTAAGGAGAATATTTAAGAAGATGTGTGAAAAGGTTTGAATCATCTGCATTTATTGAATCCAGCAGTAGGGCTGATACAAACCTTGGAAAGTGCCTGCCAAATATGTGTATCCTATTAGATTTTCAGCTTATTGCTAGCACATTTCAGAGATGGAAAGCAGGCAATTGCTATGGCTGTATTTGACAAACAAGTCTTGTGAGATGTAAATTAAGAAAGCCTGTTTCTGAGATCTGCATCCTCGTTATGCCATGTTATAGCACAGAGGGAACCCTAGCTTGTGCAATAATGGCAATGAAATATGTAGATATACCCAACAGAGAATCAAACTGTCATTTTTCAGCTTTGGCTCTGGATTAGATGCTAGCAGGAGCTGATTTTCCTGACAGGAGAGCAACATTCAGTTACTGTCAGCAGAAGAAAAGATCACTTTGAAATCTGTTGAGCCGCATGAGTCTTGCAGTCGCTTCACTACTTTGTTATTTATTTATTTATTTAATGGATGCTACATGAAGGTGGCAGGCTTAAAATGAAGAGAAAGCTGTGGTTCTTCACTCAAAGCCTCGCCAAACTACATAGCCAGAGGTGGGGCAGTGCAGCGGTGCGGTCCTGTGCACATGAGCACAAGAAGAGACAAAACCACCCTGAAACACACAGCCAAACGTAAAATATTCAATAGATGCCAAAACTGCAGGTGGATCAGCCCTAAGATCATCACCAGGCCAAGAGCTGCCAGGCAGCTGTGGCTCAGAGGCTGACACTGACCAAGAAGACATTTGATTACGTTTTTCCTCTGTGATCTTATCACCTGGCTCAGCTCCTGGCATCCCAGCTCCTGACATCTTATCAGCCTTTCTCAAGCCAGAAGGGAAATGCTGAGCCACAGAAAAAAAAAAAAAAAACAAGCAAGACAGACTGTTGTGGACAGGCATTAAAACATAAAAAATAGAGAGTCTTAAGCTGCTAGATTAAAGAGACCATGGGGCTTTTATATTTAATTGAAGCACTTCTGCATTATCTCAGTGACAAAGCTTCTCCAGGCTTATCCTCTGATTTCCAATCTCATGCCCATGTTTTAGGGCTACCTTCACCTAGTGAAGTGATTACAGCATGAGCCGGGTACTTGGATGCTGCTCTGCACAAGTCAGGGTCAGCACCTATGTTTGTAAAAAGGGAAAAATTCCTTAGAGTGTTTGGTTGTAAAGATAAAGGAGCAAATTGTAATGTTTTGTTATAGAGTCACAGAAACCAGTTCTGGAAGGGACATCAAAGAAGTCACATCCTCAAGGAGTATGAATGACCTGCTCTCAAAGATCTCTAGCCATGGACCTTGTGCAGTGCCCCAGAAAATTAGCAACTGTGCAGAAACTTGTTGGTTTTAATGAATGTTTTCTTCATTCCTGACACAGTGTCTGGGCTCCTTTCTCCAAGATTCACATACAAAGGCAAGACAACGATGAGAAGGGGCTATAACTTCATCCTTCACTCCTCTGGGCTTCCCCAGTGCCTGGCTCTTTATAAGCACAGTGAGTTAGTAAGGGTGTGACAGGTTTGTAAGGGCCATCCCAGCACAGTAGGCGAGACCAGACCTCCATGTAAGCTCCTGGAGGTTTAAGATAACATTTTCTTCTGCTTGGTTGGTGCCATGACTAAATCCCTACATCCTACACATGCAATAATTAAAAAACTTCTGAATTTCTGAGCAGTAATTTAGTACCAGCTCAGGACTTTTCCTGGACTTCACTGGAGAAGAATGAAGTATGCAGTGAACAGTGCCCAAGTAATGTCCCAAACATGTCCTTCCCTCACAAAGCACTTAATGCTATCAGAGACCTCCGAGTGCCTAGCAGCGGTAAACAGCTGTGAGATCTGAACTTCCTCCAGCATGTGCCCCGGGAGGTATCACTCATTTCTGCTTCTATGCAATTTGCGTCTCTTACCTACGTTACCATTTGTCTCCTGCTTTTTGCAAACATTACACTGGGTCAGAATAGCAGGCTATTTAGAGAACAATGGCTCCGTTGTGCTGGAGTTATAAATCACTGCTGATATGAGCACTGACAAGTACCGATTGCAGAAGTCATTTGTATCTATATATGTGTATGACATCTGATAATATTTTGTTATCATTTATAATCTCTTAAAATACATGTTTACCTGTGCACCTGTAGGCATATCTATATATAGTTCTCTGCATTTGTCTGCTAACTTGGCACCCCCATCAGCTTCCTCTTAAAAAGAGCTCCAAGGCCCCCCATTTCTTTATCCTTCCACCTATGTCTCCTTCCTTTTCACTTCACCTACCTGTCTTCACTCCCCAGTCTCATCCCCTTCACCCCCACCTAGCCTCCAGTGCCCCACTGATGACAAGCCCTCAGTTAGGCTGTCTACACAAAAGCAACTCCCTACACCTGTGGCAGAGGCGGTAGCCAGAGATGAATGGGAAAATAAAGATATTACTGTTAATTCTCTCCCTGTAGACACTAAACATAGAATCACAGAATGGTTTGGGTTGGAAGGGACCTTAAAAAGTTCATCTAATTCCACCCCCCCCCACCCCGCCGTGGGCAGGGACACCTTCCACCAGACCAGATTGCTCAAAGCCCCATCCAGCCTGGCTTTGAACACCTCCAGGGATGGGGCATCCACAGCTTCTCTGGGCATATATTCTCAGAAAGGCCAACAAAGCAAAGCAGACAAGCATTATCTTCCTAAGCCATGACAAAAATATGTTCGAGCAAAATAACCCCCCAAACTCCACAACAACATAAGTAATAATTACATATTTTTTTTTCAATACATGTAACTTTGAAACATCTTCCCTGATTTTAATAAACCTCACAGATTAACCTGTATGGGTGAGCTAAAGAGAAAGAACATCTCTCTTATTGGCAGGCAGCTTGGCAGCTTTGCCTTTAACCCTGGCAGAGCCTGCATCTCTTCTCCCCAGCCACCAGTGGTGCAGAAGGCGAGGTAGCAGAAAGGCCAGGTTTGCTCGCACACAACTCCCTCCCTGTGGAGCTGCTCTTTCCCTCTCCGGTGCCAGCAGATTGCACGACATGCTCTCCCCATCACTCCCCTGTGAGCAGGCAGCAACAGTTCCTCAGCCACCCACATGGCCAAACATGGAAGGCAGAGGGATGGGGGCTTCAACCTGGCAGGCTTGCAATGCAAAACACTTTCACTGGCATCATGCAGCCAGACCAGCTGTGTGCAGGGATGTAGCCCCAGCACTTGACAGCAGCAGATCCGGGTAAACAACCCCAGCCAGCTGTCGGGAGGGCTGGCATAGTTCAGCAGGGTGTAAATGTATGCCCAGGGCTATAATTAGCAAGTAATTCAGCCCCATAGGTGAATGGACCAAAGCAGGTGGTGTCCCTGTGTTATAAGTAGCCCTGAGGTTTTATTTCTGATGAGGTCTGGTTCCTTGGACTCAGTGTCCCAGAGGCCAGATGCGTTTTGGGGCGTGCGTGGATACAGCTTCCGGTTTGGGTCCTTTTCCTTATCTGCACAGGAGAACTTCAACTAGCTCTGAAAAAACATTAAGAAACAAAACCCAGCAAATCCATCAAGTGAGTGCATCTCCTGGAGGCAGCGGTGTTACTCAGAGGGTCAGTACTACCCTTCATGCTTTTCTTTGTCACGTTATGAAATATGTAGAGCGACAAGTAGCTGTTTTGACTGGAAATAGATTTCACCAAGGAAACATTTACCAATTTTAGCACCCATTTGACCTAGGACAAAAACAGCAGCAGTGTGGATCTGTGTCAGCCACAGAGCAAACCAAAGGCTGAGCAAATTACAGAATCACAGAATCGTCTAGGTTGGAAGAGACCTCAAGATCATCGAGTCCAACCTCTGACCTAACACTAACAAGTCCTCCACTAAACCACATCACTAAGCTCTACATCTAAACGTCTTTTAAAGACCTCTAGGGATGGTGACTCAACCACTTCCCTGGGCAGCCTATTCCAGTGACTAACAACCCTTTCAGTAAAGAAGTTCTTCCTAACATCCAACCTAAACCTCCCCTGGCGCAACTTAAGCCCATTCCCCCTCGTCCTGTCACCAGGCACGTGGGAGAACAGACCAACCCCCACCTCACTACAGCCTCCTTTAAGGTACCTGTAGAGAGCGATAAGGTCACCCCTGAGCCTCCTTTTCTCCAGGCTGAACAATCCCAGCTCCCTCAGCCGCTCCTCATAGGAGTTGTTCTCCAGACCCTTCACCAGCTTCGTAGCCCTTCTCTGGACTCGCTCAAGCACCTCCATGTCCTTCTTGTAGCGAGGGGCCCCAAACTGAACACAGTACTCGAGGTGCGGCCTCACCAGAGCCGAGTACAGGGGGACAATCCCTTCCCTGGACCTGCAGGCCATGCTGTTTCTTATACAAGCCAGGATGCTGTTGGCCTTCTTGGCCGCCTGAGCACACTGCTGGCTCATATTGAGCCGACTATCAACCAATACTCCCAGGTCCTTCTCTGCCAGGCAGCTTCCTAACCACTCATCTCCCAGCCTGTAGCTCTGCTTGGGGTTGTTGTGCCCCAGGTTGAGGACCTGGCACTTGGCCTTGTTGAACTTCATACAGTTGGCCTCAGCCCATCAGTCCAGCCTATCCAGATCCTCCTGCAGAGCCTTCCTACCCTCGAGCAGATCGACACATGCACCTAACTTGGCGTCATCTGCAAACTTACTGAGGGTGCACTCGATCCCCTCATCCAGATCATTGATAAAGATATTAAAGAGGACTGGCCCCAGTACTGAGCCCTGGGGGATGCCACTCATGACCAGCCTCCAACTGGATTTAGCTCCATTCACCAAAACTCTCTGGGCCCGGCTATCCAGCCAGTTTTTAACCCAACGAAGCATACACCAGTCCAAGCCATGAGCAGCCACTTTCTTCAGGAGAATGCTGTGGGGAATGGTGTCAAAAGCCCTATTGAAATCAAGGTAGACACATCCACAGCCTTTCCCTCATCCACTAAGCATGTCACTTTGTCACTTAGAACATAAAGTTTGTCAAGCAGGACCTGCTTTTCATAAAGCCATGCTGACTGGGCCTGATTGCCTGGTAGCCCTGTAAGTGCCACATGATGACGCTCAAGATAATCTGCTCCATGAGCTTCCCTGACACTGAGGTCAAATTAACAGGCCCTACAGTTCCCTGGGTCTACCCTCCAGCACTTCTTGTAGAGGGACCTCACATTTGCTAGCTGCCAGTCAACTGGGACCTCCCCTGATAGCCAGGACTGCTGATAAATGATGGAAAGCGGCTTGGCCAGCTCTTCCGCCAGTTCTCTCAGTACCCTCGGGTGGATCCCGTCCGGTCCCATCAGCTTGCGTACATCCAAATGCTGTAGCAGGTCGCCAATCATTTCCTCGTTGATTGTGAGGGCCACATTCTGCTCCCCATCCCCTTCCACCAGCTCACGGTACTGGGCGTCCAGACAACAACTGGTCTTGCCACTAAAGACTGAGGCAAAGAAGGCATTAAGCTCCTCAGCCTTTTCCTCATCTCTTGTCACTAAGTTTCCCCCTGCATCCAGTAAAGGATGGCGATTCTCCTTAGTCCTCCTTTTTGTGTTGATACATTTATAAAAACATTTTTGTTACCTTAAAGGCTGTAACCAGGTAGAGCTCCAGATGAGCTTTGGCCTTTCTAATTTTGTCCCTGCACAGCCTTGCAACATCCTTATAGTCCTCCTGAGTGGCCCGCCCTCTTTTCCACAGATTATAAACCCTCTTTTTTCTCCTAAGCTCAAGCCACAACTCTCTGTTCAGCCAGGCCGGTCTTCTTCCGCGCCGGCTTGTCTTTGGGCAAGTGGGGACAGACTGCTTCTGTGCCATTAAGATTTCTTTCTTGAAGTGTACCCAGCCTTCCTGGACTCCTCTGCCCTTCAGAACCACCTCCCAAGCAACTCTGCCAACCAGTGTCCTGAACAGTTCAAAGTCAGCCCTCTGGAAGTCCAAGACAGTGGTCTTACTGGTCCCCTTCCTGACTTTGCCAAGTATAGAGAACTCTGCCATTTCGTGGTCACTCTGCCCAAGACAGCCCCCGACCACCACATCTCCCACCAGTCCTTCTCTGTTCGTGAACAGAAGGTCTAGCGGGGCACCTCCCCTTGTAGGCTCACTAACCAGCTGTGTCAGGAAGCTATCTTCCATGCTCTCCAGAAACCTCCTAGACTGCTTTCTCTGGGCTGTGTTGTGCTTCCAGGATATGTCTGGGAAGTTGAAGTCCCCCACGAGAACAAGCACTGACGATTTTGCAACTTCTGCCAGCTGCCTGTAGAACTTCTCATCCGTCTCCTCATTCTGGTTTGGGGGTCTATAACAGACCCCCCTCAGGACGCCTGCCTTGTTGGCCTTCCTGCTGATCCTAACCCATAGCGACTCAATCTTATCATTCCCAGCCTCCATTTCCACAACACAAAAACACTCTCTAATATAGACAGCCATACCACCACCCCTTCTGTGGTGCCTGTCCCTTCTGAAGAGCCTATAGCCAGACATTGCAGCACTCCAGTCATGAGAGTGGTCCCACCATGTTTCCGTGATGGCAACCAAGTCATAGCCTGCCTGCTGCACGATGGCTTCCAGCTCCTCTTTTTTGTTGCCCATGCTGTGTGCATTAGTGTAGATGCACTTCAGTTGGGCCATTGCCTTCTCCCCCGGCCTTGCCATTGTGCCCCCTGGCACACCTCCAACAAGCTTTATTTCAGCCCCGTCCCCCTTCTTACCTAGCTTAACGCCCTCTCAATGTGCCCTGCCAGCTCCTGGGCTAGGATCCATTTTTCCCTTGGAGACAGTTGGGACCCCTGTGGCCATCAGGCTGGGTGCTGAGTAAAGCGCCCCATGGTCAAAAAAAAAATAAAAAAATAAAAATTTCTGTGTTGGTACCAAACTCTGAGCCACGTGTTTATCAGGTGGGATTTCTGAGTCTTCTCTCTACCCCTCCCTGCCACTGTAGGGATGGACGAAAACACCACCTGTACTCTTGCTCCATCCACTAAGCGTCCCAGTCCCCTGAAGTCCCATTTGATAGCCTTCAGGCTTCTCTCTTCATATTATCACTGCCAGCCTGGACTATCAGTAGTGGGTAGTAATCAGAGGGGCAAACCAGGCTGGGAAGCTTTCTGGCAACATTCCTGACCCTGGCCCCAGGGAGGCAGCAGAGTTCCCTACGAGTTGGGTCAGGCTGACAAACAGGACCCTCTGTTCCCCTGAGGAGGGAGTCGCCCACAATCGTCACCCTTCTTTCTTTCTTGGCGGAGCCTGTCTTGAGGCATGGAGTGAACTTCCTTGCCCTAAGCATCCTCCTGGGTAGACTTTCTGTCACATCCTCACCCACCAGTCTCTCAAGCTCCAGGGCCTCAAATCTGTTGCATAAGGGCACTTGGGAAGGTGGGGCAGGTGGGGGGGGGGGGCATTCCTCCTCCATTCCTCCTCCACTCCTCCTCCACTCCTAGGTCCTCTCCCTCTGCATGACAGCGACAGGGTAAGGGGTCCACCCCCATTTGAGGAGTCTCACCCCGGTGCCTCTCCTTCAGGCCTTGCAGGGAGTTGCTCCACCAGTCTATCTCCCGCTCACTCTCCCTGGTGGCCCTCAACCTCTCCACCTCCTCCTTGAGCTCTGCCACCAGGCTGACCAGGTCATCCACCTGCTCGCACCTCATGCATGCAATATCTCTGCCTCCCTCACATGGCAGCAACAGGTCAGGCACTCCTTGCATCCAGAGACCTGAAATGCTGCATTTTTGAGCGGGCAGTCAGTCCGGGTGGTTACAGACTTTCTAGAGAGAGCTCCCTGCATAGCATAGACCATCGCGGCCTAGCTAGTGGTAGACAGCCGTTAGATGAGTTGTTCTTATGGGCGGCGGGGGACGCTCTGCCCTGCCTGCGCGAACTGCCTCGCAGACTGCCGTGACATGCCCTGTTGGCCACGCTTATGGTCGCCGCGCTCCCCAGGGGCAGCCTTTGAACGGCCGGGGTGGGGGCGCTGCTGGCTCCGCCTACGCCTCGTCAGCCTCCCTCGCGAGGGCTGCTGGGTCCTGGCGGCTCCCTCGGCTGCCTCGAGTGGCCTCGATGCCGGGAAAATAGCCCTGCCTGGCCCGATCCCCTGCTCCGCTGCAGAACGCGTCTGCCCCGGAGCCGATCGCCTCGACTAAATTCTTTTAGTGGTTTGCATAGCTGAGACCCCAGATGGCCACCGCCATCCCTGTGCTATTAATAAGGACTATTTTGAAACAAATGATCATTTCACAACCAAAAAATCTTATTTATTATCATTATTGTTGTTACCGCCAGCTGCAAGGTGTTTCAAATCCCTCATGCATTGTGCTGTGGTGCAGATGTATCCTGACCAAGAGAGGCAATGGTGCAAGACAGGTCCATGAGTTAGCCTCTCTGCTCAGTTGTACCGCTGGGAAAAATCTCATGGCACTTTTCTGCCCACTTGGCTCCTTACTGTAACGACCTGCAGCAGCCGTTCCTCACTGTTAACAATAGCAGAGACAATGCTGTTCACATTACCTGGGTTAGCCCCCTCAGGCATTGCTGTTTTCCTTCTCGGTGCATGCTCTGCAAACGGGCTTTGACAACTCTGAGTGGCAGAGCGAGTCCCGGCTGAGCTGGGCTTCATCCTACTTGTTGCTTTTTATAGGTTAAGCTCTTGCAAAGTGATGTATTCTGGATGCTGAATAAAATCACAATAAAATAAATAAGAGGGGAAAGCAGGGAGGATGATGAAACGGTGTGAGCCCAATATAGCATGCTGGGGAAACGCTCATTTCAAAGGCATCCTGAAACTTTTACTCCTTCAACTTTGTCACATAAAAAGGCAACAGTGGAGCTGGGGGTCATAGTTTAGTTCTTTAAATGCTAATATTGTCATTCATTTTATTGTCAATTAAATGTCTTCTCCAAAAGTCTTTTGGCCTCTTAGTCCTCACTGGCATGAGGAACTATCAGAAACGATAAGACAAAGCCTGATTTTCAGCCCAGACTTCCCCACCATGGTCCTGCACAGATCATGGGTGTAATGTGGGAAGGGTAAGACCTAGCACTCCCTGGGATGACAGCAACCATTTCCAGCCCCATCCCAGGCAGGATGATGCTCCACACAGCCGGGCTGCTCCAGGCACCCTGCGATGGAGAACAGCAAAGCAAACCCACCTCCATCCTGAAGGCTGCCTGCCTACTGATTTTGCAGCATCTGTGAAGTCTTCTCTCAGAAACCAAAAGCAGGCTTGTAATGGAAGTTCAGCCACAGCCTTCGGTGTAGCTTGGCAGCTCTGATCCTATAATAAAACCCAAAGCACACGTGAGTCTACAAAACAGTACTGTGAGCTTTCTATTCCTCTCTGCAGTATTTTTAGCAAACAGAGCAATTTTTAGCCATTGTGGTTTCTTTCTGTTTTGATACAAAGGCACTGTCAAAACACAAGCATCTGCTTGCAGTGCAAGGAGCAGTTGGTCAATTCAAACAGACACCCCTGACATTTCAAAACAGTAACTACTCAGCAATCAAATTCATGGCATGCTGCGAAATGGAAACATGTGAACCTGTTACCTATGCCAAACATTTCTTCACTGGATCTACCGCAGGACCACAGTGATGAAATCCAAAGAGGAGGGAAAAAGTCAGCATTTCTGTTGTGCAGACAGCTTAAGGGAAAGGAAACCTAAACCTTGGGCAGATGTTTGTTTTGCATTGTGGCAAAAACATTTGTTTCCTAAATGCAGAGAGATTACAGCGTGATCTGCATTTTTGTTTAAAAATACTTCTCCCACTGTCTGGGCTGCTGCATAAACAGGATGCAATGACATTTCAGTCCATCTGAGCCATTCACCACAGCAGGCACATGCTTGTGCTTGTAAATCTAACCCGCCTCCCCAAAATAGATCTCCGTCATCCGTATGGAGCCGGCGTTGTCTGCTCTCAGCTTGACAGGTGTTGGGAAACGCGGGGATGGGAGGCTTCGTGGCCACAACCCGTGAGACCAAAGGCAGTGGCCAGATCCGGGCCTGGGGGACACAGTGCTTCACAGCCAGAGCCTGAGCTCTGCATGCCTCCCTGTGCTGGCCCTTCCTGGCCAGTTAGCAGCAATTATCAGTGCCTGGCCATCCCTGCAGACATGGAGCAGTCTGTTCCTCAGTGACTCATCCCCACAAATGTCACCAAGAGACCAAGATGTTTGTCTTTGGCTGCTGTTTATATCAATATGAACTTAAGAAATTGCTAGGGACAGTCCCACTTGCTTAATTTTTCTCCATTAAAAGAAATATGATAAGAATCTTGCAGACCCCTTGGGCACAAGAGTTGTCTTTGCCAGCAACAGGCAGCTGCTGAAACACCGGTGGTTTCCCAGGATAAAGTCATTTAAAATCTACACAAATCTACTGCTGGGTCTAGATCCGAGTTACTGCTACTACTCTTCTGCTTTCCTCTATCAAAAGTTGCCCTCACTTAATCTTCTTTGAAGACATGTGCAATCTGCAAGAAGCCTCTGCTCTTTTATTTCCTATTTTCCACACACTGCTGGTGACAAGGCCACCCTCCCAGATGTGGCACTGCCTCAGTGTCTGCCAGGAAGAGACAACACTTCCCTTACAATATGCCTTACGCAGTGCAAGCATCTTCCCTGTAAATGCTACTGCCACAGGTCTTCAGTAATGAAAATATTTTTTCTTCTCTATTTTCCTGAGCTCTGACCTGACACAGCACACAAAGACATGCTTGACTTTAGGATGCCCGTGGTCACACTGAAACCAGGAGGGCTGCATCCGTTTAAAGGCTTGTTCTTTCGGAGCTATGGGGCTGGTACTTTGGTCTCCCTACGGGCTGTGACTCTGGGCTTCCAAAACTCCCAAATCAGATTTCTTAGAAATAAACATTTCTTGGAGCCCACCTTGATATTAATCACAACCTGATGTATTTTGCCTACTAAGACGTAGGCCAATGAACATATTCAAGTGCTTCTTTGCTCCAAGACTTATTCAAACATGAATTACACCTAGATGCACAAAATCCAAAAGGCACAATGTGAATAGTTGAAGGTAGCCCTGGTGGCTGCAACCACATCAAAAAAAATGCGCATCCCACAAGCTTGTGTTCCTGCTGAGATTCTCAAAACTCTGGTGAACAAGTTTATTTTCTCCAAGGGTGACGTTCAATCAAGCTCAAACAGTGTAAAAAGGTGTTGGGGAAGCATATTTCACTCAACTGTCATTTCTTTAGCAAACAAAATTCCCAGAGAGCTGTCTAGAGTTTTATGGAAAAGACACTTGCCAATGATAAATGCCTTGACTGTGGGAAAAATTTTACCGCATATAACAACTATAAGGGCTAAGGATGAAAGTAATTGCTTAGAAAACAGCTTCAGAAAATGAAAAAAAGCTATTTGTTTCAACTCAGTGAGCATAAACTGCCTGTTGAATGAACAATCTTCTATTTTGTTTGCTTCTTTCTGGTTAATGAATAACCAGATATGCTTGGTTTTCAATGTGTGGGCAATGACTATAAATACTACGGTCCCTTAAAGCAAATCTTTGCTCTCAGTATTTCAACCCAGAAGTTGATGGGGAATGCAAAGCTATTGCACATTTTCTTACAGGCAGTTGCAAATCCTTTACAAAATAGGTTTATCATTAAATACTCCTGGTGTCTCTCCACCCCAAAACTACCTTGTACTCCAGCATGGAGTGCTCCAGTTGCATGAGTATCAGCATAACAAATCCTTTATGTTTTCCACATCTCAATTCTGCATGCAAAGGGTGGTCTATACCATACAGGTGTATCTGCTAAAACACAGCAGGCACTGAAAGAGGTGAATGAGGAAACCCATAGAGTTTCTTAATCATTTTAAGGTTCACGCAGGTGCTCCATATAGACTTGGATGTCCCAGCATCAATGGAAAGAGAAATATCTGCTCCTGTAAGCCCTGGGTGAAGGTCAAGGGAAGCCATCTGGAATGGCTAGGATGCTTTGAGTGGGCTGGCAGGTCAGGAAGTGCACTTGGGCTTCTGCTGACAGATTTTGGCTGAGCTGGCAGGTGCTAGAAACATAAGATGAGGAGGTGACAGCAGCAGCGGACAGGAACACTTGACCAAGCACAGCATTTACTGCTTTGAAACAAAATATGGCAGAAGAGGTAGGCCCAAAGGGCACCTGAAAACCCTCACCCTTTTCTCTTTAGGTTTCATTTACTGCTGCTTTTTTGTTGTTGTTGTTCAGATGAGGATGTTTTTACACCAGTTGCATGTGTGCTGGTGAAGGATGGGCTGCTTCACAATTTTCAGTGCCAGGAAATGGCAAGACAGCGAAAGCAAAGATGAAGTTGGCATCCAGCTCTGTGAAATGAGAGTGCCTTTTCCCCTCTCCCCTCCCACTCCTTCCCTGCACCAGATGTCAGCCAGGACATGCAGAAATGCCTGCCATTCCCCCACCCCCCTGCATGCTGCCTCGCAGCGCAGCCTGCTCCTCACCATCCTCTCCAGCAGGGCTGAAGAGGCATCTGTGCTCACAGCTCTCCATCCTCCTCCTCTCGCCTCTTTCACTTCCCTGCTTGTTATACATGGCAGGGGTGCCATCCTGGTATGGATAGCAGATATATAAAGGCTGCATTAAAAAAAAAAAAAAAGCTTAATAAAAGTCAAGGCAGGGAGGAATAACCCCAGAGGTTAATACCAGCAGGGAAATATTAATCATTTCTGATTAATTTCTGCTTTCCTTTCAGCTTCAGACAGGCAGAATCTCCCCATTTCTCTCCACTCCTCTGGACTTGGTGCTGTTGGGTTGGTTTGCAACCAAGAGAAACACCACATGGAAGGCCATCTTCAGAGCATCTCTATCTCATGTGAAAGCATGGCACGTCTGAAGACAGCACAGGGCAACCCACATGCATGAGATTGTGAGCCTACTATTTATCGGGAAGGCTTTGTCCATACAGAGAGCTCTCTGCAACCAGAGATGCCTGCAGTGGCTTTAAAGGGGTGGGAGTTTTCCAAGCTGCTCAGCATTGGCCTAATACTGCTCCCAGGAATGTCAGCTGGAATTTCACACCTGGCTCCACTGGGACCAGGGTCAAGCCAATGCTTTGTGCTTCCCGAACTCTTTCACGGAGCTTAGAAACTTGCTGCCTACCTGTCTCTATCCCCCAAACGTAGCTCCTTATGGGATGGCATTCAGAAGATGGGGTTTTATTCCCTCCCTCCAAGGCACAGAGAGGAAGAAGTTAAACTGAAATCCTCCAGGACCAAAGCCTACATGGAAGGAAGCCTTGGTTTGCAAACCAGCCCAGGCCCAGTGGTAGAAATATCAGCTAGGGACAAGCTGAATTTGGCAGACACTGTATGATGTCTGTGGCTGAGGAACTTTAGCCTCTTTGTCCTGAGGAAACAAGACAGACTTTGTGCACAGCTCTGGAGAGAGAAGAGAACACAACTGGAACACAGGGGTGCTCTGCCCATCGGGAGGGCAGAAAAACATAGGGGTCAAGGCAGGGGGAAAACGTCTGTGTGAACTCACCAAGCACAACACTAAGCATGAATCATATTCAGGAGGAGCATCTCTCCCTCAGTTATGGGTGCTCTGGAAGAGGCAAACTAGGGTAGCTTTTTGGCACAAGCAGCAGCTGGGGGGCTTTGCACAGGGGCACTTCCCTCCCAACACAAACTCGGTTCCCACCTCGCAGGGAACCTACATACAGACCCAAAATCCTTTCACTACACAGCTTTCCCTTCAGGCAAGAGCAGGTCATGGTCAAAACAACAGTGAAGATGTAGGGGCTCTGTGGCCTTGTGCTGGTCATCTTGCCTGCTGCCAGCTGCCACATCTTGGCCTTCATTTTCAAAATAAGTGATATAAGATGATGCCTTTTTAGGGGTGCCCAGATTAAACACTGCAAAAAGAGGGTGTTTGATGTTTTGAAAAAGCAAGATCCTTGCAGGATTCCTCCAGTTGGTTACCCAAATGGAAAAACTGAGCACTTTCCCTTTTCTTACTTTATCATCATCACTGGCTAGACAGCAAGATCGTACAAGGAGCAGATACCCAGAAAAGTAAAAACTAGTTGGGAAAACACATACAAAAATAGCAGCAGTGACCATTTTGCAATGCAGGGAGCACAGCTATGTGAAGAATACGTTTCTGTGCCAGCAAAGAAACTCAGACAATTCTGTTAATTAAGAAGCATGGATACACTGACCTGCTATCCTGCTCCCATGACAGGCAACAGCTGCTCTTGCTTTAGAGCAGCAGCCAGCAGGGGGGTCTGCCATGCAGAGCACAGGATGGAGACTCAGGAGATGGGAATTACTAACCCTTCATTACAAGCCTTCCTGTGGGCTTCTCCAACTGTGAGATGTGCCTCCATTCTCCTGCAGCATCCCTGCTGCTGCAGAGCTACATGTGGTTAGTAACTACAGAGGACAATAGTAGTAAAGGTGAGGATATATGAGGATATTCCTTACAAGGGGCAGGTGCACTCCTAACTTATTGCTCAGGCAGGTAGCACACAGTTTCTGAAATAAGCACTCCTGAAATGCAAGCTTACAGTAACACAGCCTTCCCTTCGCACCTTTATTCAGCTCAGAAGGGCCTTTGCTCCCTTATATGATGTTTCCAGCTCCAGTGCTTCACTAATTCTGACTCAGTCCTTCAGAGCTGCCCCAACTCAGAGAAAACCTTCTTTTCAGACAGAGTCTGTGGCCAAGCTCCTCAGGCCTGGCCATCTCTGGGCTATTGACACAAAAGTGGCTCTGGTCCCAGGAAGACTGGTGGCACTTCACCAAAACCTTCTGCAGGACTGAACTTTCCCCACATAAATGCTAAATAATGCTCTGGCCAGCTACCAAATGGCAATTTTGTCTCCTGAACAGCTCATTTATCATCTACAGCTGACCCACTGACTCTACTTCAGACCAAGGGCAACAAGCTCTCAGGGTTATTGCAAGAACGTCAGGTGTCTGTTCACTATAGGGATCTCAGGCATGGATGAGGTGAGAAGTGTAATCCCTGGAAGTCCAAGGGCCCTGATGATGGCCTGGGCAACCTCCTTCATGTTCCCAACATCAGCCCATGATGGGGAATGTGCCCCAGCATCTACAGGCTGATGCTGGCTGATGATACAACTTGGGTGGGCTCTTGCTACTGCCACTGCGGCCACAAGCATCCCAGATGCATCACACCATTTGTTTTGTATCACAGCATTTGTTTTGTGGTTTGTTTGTTGTTTTTTTTGTTTGTTTGTTTGTTTGTTTTTGTTTTCTCCTGTTTGTCATGTCTTTTTCTGTAAATCATGTCTTTCCACTCTAGGAGGCCAGAGGCACTGAAGCAGCACTCTGGTGAAGTAGCAAACAGTACAGCATGGTGCTGGTGACTCTGCTCATGAACGGCAATGGTAATACCCATTTGACTTTTCTTCCCAAACCACAGTCACTTGTTTTTGCCATAGGATTACACATGGGGCCTGTTCTCCCTAGCAGGATTATCCACAGGGTCGTGTACACCAGCTGCCTGCATGCTCCTGTGGGGGGCTGGAGGTGAACAGATGTGCTCCAGCTTCCCCTCTCTTTTTGCCGAAGGGTTTCTAGGAGCCCCCCAAACTAGGTTTTGGCTGTGGAGCATGCTGCAGGGCATAATGGCTTTGTGAACAAGTCAGCAAATGGGAGCGATAGAGTAAACAGCATTTGTCAAGGCAAAGCCATGGCAGGGACACAATGGGAAAATGGCTTTATGGGACTCAGGATGGGGGAAAGTATAGTGAAGAAGGAGAAAGATTCAGATTGGAAATAAAACAGTAAGTGATGCACAAAGGACAAGTGAGAATGACAGCTAGCCTGTTGCTGCTGATCCAGCTACATGTACTACAAATTTACTACTACATATTGGGCTACAGCTTGATACATCCTCACTAGATAAAGGAAAGGGGGCAGCAAAGCTTACAAAGTGGGATCACAACTTGCCAGCCCCCTCAGGACAAGCACAGAAATCCCAGCTTCCCCAACAAGAAGAAGCAGGGGTGTTTTTTATTACTATATTTTTTTTTTCCTTTTATTTTTGCAGACCCAGGAGCTTAATTAGTGGCATACAGAGATTTGGAGTCAGGAGACGTGGTGGAAAGTTGAAATTTGGGCTTGCCCCTAACACCATTTTACCCAGCAAGGGCAGCTGCAGCACTGGCTGCTGTAATCAGCAGGAGATGGACATGTGTGCATACGTGTGCATGTGGAAGCATAGGCATCTGAGAAAGGTTTCATTTCCCTGCTGCGAGATGCACTGAGAGTATTTTTGGGAAGCCCAACATCCCCTTGGCATGTAAATCAGCCAAACAGCCCAGCAATAGCTGAGGCAGCCCATCTTTCATTTTTCACTTTTCAACCAGATGAGGTAACCCCAAGGTCAGGCTCTGCAGTCAGGCTAGGCTGTAGGAGGGAGTCCCCAAAGATCCTGGTCCAACTAGGATGGGCCATGTGATTCTTCCATCACCAAACTGCATGGAAATCAAGGAAACCAGCTGCTGTCTCCTGCCTCTGAACCATGGCTGTAGCTTCCTTGCCCCTCAGCTTGATGAAGTTTGAGAGTTTGGCCTCTCTGGCAACTGTTAAAATTCCTTTTGTAAGCAGAAAGATGTTATCACAGAGCAGAAAAAAAAAAAAAAAAAAAAAAAAAAAAAAAACAGGCGTGGAGCATTTGGGCTAAAGAGCTCACAGGCATCCACCCACCAAGCAGGCCTGCTCTGCCCACAAGGCAAAGAAGGCTCTCGAGATTCTGCAAGGTATATCACACTCCTAAAGCTGCAGGGCTCACCACACAGCAGGGCCTTCTGCCTTCTAATACCTTTGTCTTTCATTTGAAGCCTAGAAGTCATTACAGTCAAGGCTCCACTAGGTATAAACTGCAAGCCAACAAGAGACTTGCCTGAGAGCTGTTGTTTAGCACAGGCAGCTGTGTTTGGAGTGAAACAGCAGGGTCCAAAAGCTGCCTGCTACCATGTCTTCATTAAGTGGGGAAGTAGCAATGGTGCTCAACATTAGCAATTGTTTGTGCATCTGTAGGTAATGAACACCCTTACACTGGCTGCTGCTATTTCTGTCTTGTGGATAAAGATATTAATGAGCCGTGAATCACACCTCTGCCCCCAAGAGAGCAGTGCCCTCTGGTTCACACACTGCCCTCAAAACCCTCCCAAATGGGTGATGTATGTGACCAAGCCCCCTGGAACAGGGACATCAGGGTGAGCACTTTGTATGACTTCACTGCAGCAAGGGACACACACACTGCTCAAAAATCCTGATGGACCTCTACTCAGCTTCAACAAGAGCACAAAAACACTAGACTACCTGTCAGCTATTCCATCTTGCAGTGACTTGCAGCTTACCTTTGACTTTACAACAGCTCAGCACTTGGAAGAGGCTTGCAATGAGCAGGCACTTCCAGCATCCTGATACCTCTGCACAGTGCTTTCTCTGGGAACACCACTGTCTTCCTCCCTCCATGGCTGGTGGCACCTCAATATGCCAAAGAGCTGTTGCTGTACTCCTACCAGAAGGTGACTGACAGCATTTTGGTTCAGGTGGTGTGATAAGGGACCACCAGCAGTCAGCCAACACTCTGATGCTTGAGGCTCATCAGGGGTGCTGGGTCTGATGATCTGAACAAAGCCACCATTTTTCTCCAAACGGTGTCATTCAGACACTCCTCTGAAAAAAACCCATCTCCATTATAAAGGTTGCCTCAGAAGTCAGAGGAGATACTGTGTTCATTGACTTGGTGAGCAAACAAAGCAAAGCTAAGCCCACCTGTGGCCAGCCAATGGTCGGGTGGAGAGGAGAGCAGGAAGGCCAGTACCCACCCCACAGCTCTTCTCTACTCCAGCAGGCTCAGACAAGTGACCCCTCCAAAGGACACAGCCATACATTGCTTAAACAAATGCAAAGTTCAGATGACTGCAAAGGACTCACCTCACTTGCCAAAAAATTACAAAATGCCAGTGTTTGCTGAAAAACAAGTCTGCACAGCTCGCTTGTGAGAAAGGCATGATGCCAGAAGGCAGCAAGCGGGGCAGATGAGGAAAGACTGATCCTTGCCTAGACAAGACTGATTTTTTTTTGGCTAGCTTTGCTGTCACTGCCCCAAGAGAAGGTTGTGGGGTCATCTGCAGCCCAGGGCTGAGGACAGCAGTGGCCCTGGGGGGCTTGTCCTGGCTGGTGAGGCAACATTTGATCACACCTCGCGGAGCAGGCCCAGGGCAGCTCTCTCCACCGCCCGCTCGGTCAGACGGTGACTGACCTCAGCACAGGGGGCTTTGAAGTCCTGCATCATCTTTTCATTCAGACAGATTTGTGGATGAAAAGCTGGCCACCAGGAGCTTGCCATTCCCCTCCAGGCAGCCGGGAAGGCACATGAGCATCGCCTACTGCAGCAGCACGCTTTGCCATTGCAATGTTGGAATGTCAAACTGCTGCTCTCCTCTCTGCCCTTGAACGCAGCACAAGAGGACAGCTTTCCCCTCTGCACAGCACCACCAGCAGCTGTTACTTGTCACTCTTGTAAAAGCAACTCAACACCATCACACAAAACTGGTATCTGTAGCTGTATGTAAGTCCAGTGAATTAAAATCTCAGTGGCCAAGGGGACAGAGCCATCAGTGCCAACACAACTGCCTACATCCAGAGGCTTAGACTGGCTAGAGGCTCCTTTGTGCTGGACACGGCACGAGTTACACAGGCATTCTGCAATTCATGGCATGAAGACATGACTGCATCTTCCCCATATGATCTGTCCAGGGAAGAACAACAAGGAACACAGATAGCAGTGCTGGTGTGGATAACATTCACCCCAAAATCCCACCTTCAGGTTCAACCACTTAGTCAATGCAGCTCCAGAAGTTTGAGGGCAGAGCTGGGAATTAAACCTTCACCTCCTGACCATGGGAAGAAAGTCTCAGATAAGGCATGGTGGAAATGACAGGGCTTGGATTAGCAACATCTACCTTCTTCTGAGCATCACTGGGATGCTGAAGCAGCAGGAGGCACCCATACTGCTCCCATGGGGTTTGTGCACAGCTTTGGCTCATTTTGTTTTTACAATGACAAGAGGTATGGCCAAGCCTGCAGAGTCAGAAGGAGGGGACAGCCCATGAGGAGCCATTTGCACTGGTCCAGCAGAAAGCAGATCAGCAAGCATGGCAATGCCCTGAGAACCACCCACCCTTTGCCATTCAAATAGCTGTGCTGGAAGCTCTTCTTTAACTGGGAGGAGGAAAAACTACAGAAGGCTCCAGAAGGCAGAAAGCCACCAGTGTCATGGGCCAGGAGTTACGCAGCCACATTGTACTGGGTCTGGCTGGGAAGTTAACTTTCTCTGCAGCAGCCCATACAGTGCTGTGCTCTGCACTTGTAGCTAAAACAGCAGTGGTATCACACCAGTGTTGTGTCTGCTACTGGGAAGTGCTGGCACAGCATCAGGACTCTCTCTAACCCTCCTAGGGTGTGGACAAAAAAGTGAGAAAGAAACATCACCAACCAAACCAACCAAAGGGATATTCCATACCATATGATGTCACACTCAGCAATAAAACGTGGAAAAATGAAGAAGAGGGGAGGGGTGGGCTCTCGTTGTGAAAACGTCTGTCCTCCTTCTGAACACCGGCTACGTGCATTGAGGCCCTGCTTCAAGGACGTGGCCAAGCATCGCTCATTTGTGGGAAGTAGAGAGTAATTTCTTTCCTCTGCACTTCCACATAGCCTTTACTTGTTTGGTTTTGTTATTCCCTTTCCCCCTTTCCCTTTATTTGAATTGTTTAATTAATAATAATATTTTCTTATTTTTTTTCTCTTTAATTAAATTATCCTTATTTATCGTTAAATTATCCGTATTTATCACGGGATATATATCCCGTGAGTTGTTCTTTCCTTTACTTCTTCCCCTCCTCATCTGAGGAGGGGGAGTGAGAGAGCAGTTGTGGTGTTCAGCTGCCTAGCACGGTAAAGCCACCACACACATACAACCACCTGGGTTGGAAGAGACCTTCACAATCATCATGTCCAACCACACCTGCCAAGACCCACCACTAGACTGTGTCCCTTAGTGCTGTGCCTACATGGAATTATGGAGTAGTTTGGGTTGGAAGGGACCTTACAGATCACCCAGTTCCATCCCCAGCACATGAACCAGGCCATCAGGGCAGATTAAATTGCGGCTTTCCCCATTCCGCTGCACAGCAGTGCATGTATGGGTATGTAGCTCCTTGCCTACCCCAGGGTCAGGAGTGCTGCCAGACCCACCTCAAGCAGCTCTCTAGCCAAGCCACATTCCTCAGCATGGTTTGGCACATTAAGAAACCACCCATCCATACTCCAAGGCTGCTTTCTGAACAATTAATTTCAGCCCCTCTCACCATCAGTAAACTGTTGCTCTTTACTGCTAGCTGCAATGTTTTGGGGTTTTTTTGGACAGCCACTGAACATCTCACAGCACCCCTCCCTCCCAAACTCACTGCTTTGCTCCACACAGAGCTGCACACCAGCTGTCCTGCAGCAGGCATTTGAAACCCTAGAACTTGTTTCTTCTTTTCACCACCAAGCCCTACAACCCACTTACGCTTTAGTTTCCATTACAGGGACAGCAGCAGTCCCCAGATACATTTAGGAGGTAAAACACACTGTGTGACAGGCTCTGATGAACCACTTTACACCTAAAATCTTTGTCAAAGAAGGATTTGAATCTCAGCACGTAAAATTTAGCTTCTTAGGCTACATGGAATGAATATGAGAGGCAACAATTTAGATCTAAAACCTTCCTTTTTCCCCTTCACTTAGAAGGACTTCCCTGCCAACCCTGCCCTCAGATACTGGAAATCTCTCTCCTGAGGTCACCACTGCAACAGCACATGGAACAGAGTGGAAACACAGCCACAGAATTACAGCCTCTGGTTCCCTATATAACCTGAGCCATACAATTGGCAGCTGCTGGGGATTACATCCCAGCTGATGGGGGTCAGCAACCACTCATAGCTACCATCCCAAGAAGGTGCTGGGATCTCTGGAGCTGGGGAAGTCCCTGAGTCTTTTCTGCTTTGCCCTGTGCAGCTGTTGGTGTGTTTACAGAGCCCGTACAGCCCCTGCTCTGTTCTGTCCAGGAGAGGTGATGTACAAGGCTTGGGAGTGCCATCTGGCTATTTCCCACCACTGAGCAGGTGTGCTAATTAAACAAGCTATTCCACTAAACACTAATAAAGATGCATGGCCTGGAACAGTGTGATAGCCTCCCAGCAGGGCCTGAGCCATCACAAAACAGTGCTTGCTTTACCATGCCTGCCCAGAGAGAGCATCCTCAGGGAGCAACCCTGCATCCATCTGCTGCCGGTGACCAACAGGCAATCAAGAGGAACACATAGGGAGAAGAAATTCCCATAAATACTACTGGCTGCTGCTAAAATTAAGTGGGAACGGTGCGGCTCCCTAATGTACGATTCTTTCCTGTGGCGTTCCTCCCGCCTGGCTTGCAGCAGTGCCGTGAGAGCAGCTTGCTGGATGGAGGGCGAGGGCTTCCCGCAGCAGCTGTCCCCAGAGGACAGTGACCAACACTACGTGGTGTGTCAATGGGTTTTTGTAAAGGTGTTTCGCCTCTCATGTCCTTGACTTCTAGTTAAGATAGCTGGGGCCAACACTGCCGACCCCACATCAAAGCACAGACTGGGGCTGTGTCCCCAGCCCAGCTCTCAAACTTGGGTCCTCCAGCAGGAATTTCTCTTCTTGTCTGTTTTGGGATGGGATCACCAATGCTTGAACAGGAATCCACCTCCGGAGCCATGCTGAGCTTTCCAAGGCACCTAGATCCCACTGTATTTCAGCAGCAGTTAGAACCAAGCTGAGGTTTGGGGGAAGCTCATAATGCTTCTACCCCAAACCATCCCAGCCCTAGACCTGGGCACATGCATGGCCCTCAGGCATCCTTGCTGGGGCTCTCCTTGCCTCCCCATCCTGTGACAGTGGGGAGAAATACCCCAGCTAGGGCTTGGGTACTGCTCTCCAAGCAGGGTGAGCAATGCACCAAGGTGGCTGGGGTGCTATCTCCCTGTTGCTGGAGTCTCATCCAGCCTTTTTTTGCCCTGTGGGATGAGGCATTGACCAGAGAAGGAGACAACAAACTAGATGTTTTTATGAGCATCTTTCTCCTGAGCTAACTGCAGAATGCAGGCCATACATCTACTGCATTGGTGCCAGCTGTGGAAAGCAGACCTGCCTCTGAACCCAAGGGCAGGTAACCCCAGATGCTGCTTGCTTCGCAGCAGGGTTAGCTGGTGACTGGATTTCAGATATACTTGTCACAGTCTGATGACTCCCTGAGGTAGTAGCTCATGACCCAGAGCTGCCAAGAACACAGAGTTCATCCTGCTGTGTCCTTGGCCCAGCCCTGCTACCTTCCCCGGCTTGGACAGGGGCCAAGCTCTTCCTCTGTGAGGTTAATGAGAAGTTCAGCACTAATAAATCAGCCTCCCAACACTGTGCAACTTGTTGCTTCATGCTCCTTGCTGGGCTCAGGGAAGCAACCCTCATCTTTACTATGCCAAAAGCAGTGGCACAGGAAGCTTTGTGTGAGGTATCATCTCCACCCAGAGGATGGAGACCTTGGTCAGTGTGCAGCACCCAACAATGAAACCATCATCTCCATAGGTAATGAGGGGTTCACAAAAACATGGAAGCTGCAATGTAGTTGTTTCACTGCTTATTTGGCAAAGGCTGGCTGGGAACTGAAGTCATTTGGGAAGCTGTTGGAGGGCCATCCCCCCCTGACAGGTGTCACCCTTTCCATGGGCACCATGTGCCGAGCACCTACCACATAATTTTGCAGTGTTGTCCATTCAGGAATCTTGCAAGCTTTTGTCTGAGGAAGTGTTTTTACCTTCCTGTCCTAGTGTTTCAGACAGAAAAGCTGGTGCCTCTGCAGCACGAGCAGATTGCTTGAGGACCTCCTGAGCAAGGAACAACAGTGGGCCCATGGCCAGGATGTCCAAGCTGAGCTCCTGCATGGCACGGACTCAGCCGTGGTGTTGCTCTGCATGGTTTGCACTCTGGGGTTGGAGTCAGCCCTGGGTGCTTGGAACTGGCCTAGTAAACAGAAGCTGATAAGATCAGGAAGGACAGCAAATGTGAGTTGAGGACAAAATGCAAAATCATGGTTCTTTTTCTGAACAATATCTGAAGACTGTCTGTGGCCCTTTCTACACAAGCCTGTGCACCTGCACCAAGTCAGGCTCTTGATGCAGCCAGATGCAGAGCTGGCAAAAAAACAGCAAGGGATTAGGAGACAGACCTCCAGTAGCTCTTGGCAGGCACTCCAAGCCCCTGAGAAGCAGAAAACCATGCCTCGGGGAGGGGGAGGGAGGGGTTGCTGTGGGACAGCCCCTCCCAGACAGCCCCTGGGATCATCCCCTCAAGCTGCAGGGACATCAGGCAAGACCCCAGTCTTGTGGGAAACTCTCTGATATCTGGGCACCAAGGAGGACAGAGGTGAAAGTGGAAAGGAGTGGTATTCAGGTAGACAAGACACCATGTGGGTGGGTCTTGATCCCCCCCATCTGATCAGCAAAATTTTCACTTGCTTGCCAGGCTATGGTGCATCACCTCCTGTCCTTCTCTGACCCTGCTCCCAGGGGACCCACAGGGATTTAACATCCCTGCTCAAAATCCTCCCTATCTGGAGGCAGCCATCCCCTAAAACCCAGCTCATGGTGCAGCAAACCAGATCAGCACCCCCAGCACTGAGCCCCACACTGTGCCCATCCCATGGGGCTCAGCAGGGCAGGATGCTGCCGGCTGCATGCCCACCGTGGCCAGCCACAAATTTGGGCCCCACTCTCCCACAGAGGCACAACCTCCACAGCAATGACCCAGGACCCAAAGGATGTTGCAGGGACACCAGAGCTGGGCTGCTGGTGTGGGATGATGAGCAGAGACAGCATGTGCTGGTTCCCAGCTCCCAGATTAAATCAGTGGAGTTGTAACAGCTGGCAGCAGAGCTGCCTTTCTGCGAGAATTAGGCACAAACACCACTCTGAGGCTTTGCTGTAAATGTGTCAGGACAGGGCTGGCGGATGCTGATGGGTCTGAACACCTGTGCTGTGACCCTTCCAGCCCCAGCAGTTCGTGCTGGAACGCCTCCGGGAGCTGGAGCCCCCCGAGTGGTGGGAGGGTTTAGCTGCCACCTTCACAGAAAGCAGCACATGGAATAAAAGTAGCACAGCCACGTTCTGCTGAGCCCCCAATGTGCCTGCTGCTCTGCCATGAGCTGCTCCCTCTCTGCAGCCGTTAGGGTTTGGGAGCTCCTGGTGCTACCGAGCATCCACCAGCATCACGGCATGGAACCAGGGAAGCTTTTATATCCCCCCACAAACACACAGCATCTTCACTTAAGCAGACAATTGACAGACAGCAGCTTTGCAAAGACACAGGACAGCCCTTTCCTCCCCAGAGGTGCCTATGCAGCCCAGCCAGTCACAGGGACATGCATGGCTCAGGTTGTCTCCGATAAGCCCAGAGCCAGTCCAGTTCCTCCAAAACGCAACAGTCACGTCAGTCCAGAGGGAGCCGCAGCTACCACCAGGGCCACAGGTTTTGAATGCTGGTGCAGGAAGAGCATGTGGAAGAGGAACTGAAATCACCAAGTAGGAAGCAGCAGGTGTTGAGCTTGTGCTTTTTATTGTCATGGAATATTTAATTTCTAAGTAAATGGGAATGTTTATTTGCATTCATATCCATGCAGCTGCATTACTACAGCTCCACATGGCTGGGGATTGTCCTCATAAATGAAAAGATCAGCAGACATCAACCTGGTATTTACAAAAACAACTTTGAAAGCGTGTTTTAAAAGGAAGAGATTGAGGCAAATGGAAAACTAACAGAAGAGTAGCGCGAATCCAGTCCCAGAATGATAGCCACTGCAAGAGCACAAGATGAAAAAGAAAGGGGAAGCAATTTTGTTGCCAGAACTTTGCTACTTAAATTATGTTGCGATTTAAGAAACTGGTCTCCTCACCATTTTCAAATGTCATCTGCTGGGCTTTGAGGCTTCTACTGCTGACCACCCATCCTTATGCTCAGAAATATTTTAGTAGTCTTTAAATCCTCTTCATCTCTCTGGGAATTTTCAGGACTTTCTAGGCTAGACTTCACTGTCCGCATAGCTACAGAGATGACCTTTTGCTGTACCAAAACCTTGTAATCCACCTTCATTTTCTGGCTGTTTCTTTGTCCATAATAGCCTCACATATTTTGTCAGTTCTTGTGTGTTTAAAAAAATATGTGACCTCACCTCTGGACCTCAGGGTTGTCTGTATGTGCCCCAAATGAGATGGCATTTACAGACTGTACTTCTATGGAATATTATTCTCTGCTTTCTTGGAGTTTAAGCTCACTATGTAGATTTTGCACCATTCTGTGCAGCAACTTGTCTTCACCATTAGCAGCTACTGCCAGATCTGGATGTGCCATGCAGAATTGCACTGCATTAGAAGGGGAGTTGGGTGGTTGGTTTTTTATTATTATTGTTTTTAAACATCCAATTTTTGTACACCACCTTGTTCCTCATCCTTTATAACCAGGACATTTTGGTTTTGCTAGGCAGAGGCAGAGAAGAAGTGCACCATAGAGATGCTTCAGAATAACAACAGACACAATGGGAAGGTAGCACACGGAAGAATTTAATCAATGTTCTTTGAGAAATCAGAAATCACACTATTAAAACGACTCTTGTATTGACCTTGGCCCTTTTGCCTGGATCCCTTTTTTGGCACAAATGCCCTAATTTTAGGCTTCTTCAAGCAGCTTCCATTTTAAAAAGTTTTGGCCTTCTCCCTTTTGGGATTAGTCCTAGATGCTGCCCAGATGCTGGGGCTAAGTCATGCCCAAGCTATCAGCTCTGGGATGATTACAGGTTTGTGGTCCCAAGGATGGCAATGAACATGGAAGCCTGAGAGCCAAGGCTGACGAAACCCATGTATCTGAAGTCTAAGCACTGTGGTATCAACATGGTGCCAGGGGATTCCAGGCCAAATCCATGTTTAAAGGGCTTTGCTTGCAAGCCAAGGCCCACACAACTGTACTTCGTGAGGATGCTGAGATTTCATGGTGGAGCTAGAGAGAACAATAGTAGCAACTCCATCAACACACTGTTAAAGAAAATACAAGAAATACACTGAGGAAGAGCAGCAGGACAACGAGGAGGAAGGTTCTGGAGGAGAGAGGTGCCACCAAGCACTTCCCTGCAGGGAAGTGTGGGTATGGGAAATTGCAGATGTTTTTCCAAATCATGCATTTAAGAAGCCATTAAAACACACACGTGAACATGCTTGTGTTCAGTGAAAGCTTTTTTTCTGCATCTTTCCCCAACCTTGTCAAAGCTGCCATGTATGAAAAACATTTGTCAGTGTGCATGGAGGCATTCCCCCATGCCCTCACACACCATTGACTGTTTCCAGGGAAAAACCATTTGACCAACAGGAAAAACAAAAACAAAACAGCAACAACAACAAAAAAGAAAACAAACAAACAAACAAACAAAAAACCCACCTTCTCTAGAGAGGGACTGTAGCCCCCTGCAATTCCAAGGCTTTCCTTTAGAGTCATTGGCAAGCTGCTCCTGAGAAATGTAGGGGCTGCAGAGACCACTGTTTCTTCAGCTCCAAGAGAAAGAAAATAAACCCTTTGAGAACTTCAGTAGAATTTCATACAGTAGAGGATGTTGCCACCTGCTGTTTAAATACAGGCAGACACTAGTTCCCCTGGGCTTTGGTGGCTTTTGGTCATTTCTGAGTTTTTGCAGCCTCATAAGCCTGGTCAGTGTTGGGGAAGTATTGCAGGTTCCAGTCAGGGCACTAACATTTAACTTTATGTGCTTCTGAAACAGCTTTCAGCAGCTTCTCTTCCACTGTACTTTGGCAAACACCATAACCTGTGAAACACTCCCTCCCTGCAGAGTTTCTTCACTGCACTCAGGATTGCAGATAGGTGGGCTATCACAGCAAGCAGATATCAGCAAAGTCTCCAGAAGAGCCCAAGTAGGTACTCAAGACCACGTCTGCTTTGGTGCCTCTTCATAAAACCATATAATAGTTCAGGCTGGAAAAGACCTCTAGATCATCTGGTCTAACCTTTAACCTAGTACTGACAAGTCCACCACTAAACCATGCTACTAAGTTCTACATCTACATGTTTTTTGAAGACCTCCAGGGATAGCGACTCAACCACTTCTCTGGGCAGCCTATTCCAACTCCACACAACCCTTTCTGTAAAGAAAGCCCTCCAAATATCCAACTTAAACCTCCCTGGTGCAACTTGAGGCCATTTCTCTTCATCTTGGTACAAGGTGAAAGTCTTCAGGGATGATGAAGATAAAAGCTGGCCAAGTCTTGGGGGTCTGAAACCAAACCTGAGACAGAAGTGTTTATTATTGTCATTTTTAAAGAGCTATAGAAAGTGCTTAAGCTAAATACACTAGGAGCAGATGTTGAACTGCTGCCCTTATTTGCAGAAGAATTAGGTCATAGCATTGAGGATTAGAGCATACACAGCTTGGTATTAAAAAAAAAAAAAAAAAAAAAAAAAAAAAAAAAAAGTGAGAGGGTGGCTTGGTGGTCAGAAAGAACCAAGACAAACCTAGCCCGGGCTGTTCTGCAGGCACGGCTGATGCAGCAGCAAGGCTGGATTGCTGTTCCCCCTGGCACAAATTTCCCTGGAGAGAGAGCCATCAATTACACCTGTCCCGTAGAGAGCTTTGGCTGCAGACAGAGTCTTGGTGCTGGGGAGGGGACAGCAGGGCAGAGCTGGGTGTGCTGAGCCAGGGCACAACACAAAACATCCACCTGGAGGACCGGGAGAGAAAATCCTGCAGAGCTCCCTGCTCAGTATGGATGTTGATGCAAAATGTAGGAAATCTGGCTGATTAAATTTGAACATATTTCTGGCTGCTTTCTGTAATGTCTCAGGGAAGGATGGAGTTACACAGCTACTCGCTTCTTTTCTTGTTTAGTTATCTGGGAGTTGAATCAGGAGACTTTTTCTGTCTGCCCTCACCCAGTGACCCAATCACATGATAATTTCCCATCCCCCAAATGACCCATCTCGGTTGCTTTTTAGGATTTATTTATTTATTTATTTTAAATGTGGGGCCTGGCATGGCGGCCTGCGTGATTGCCAGCCCCTGGCTCCTCCTGCTGGGCCCTGTGCCTCCATGACAGATTCCCAGGGTTGATGTTCTGCCAGGACCGGGGCTGTCTGCACCCGTCCTGCTCCCAGTGCCAGGAGAAGCTGTGGAGGAGCTGTCGTGGCATGGAGGGGCTGCGGTCCCTGCGCCTGGGCGAGGCGCTGCGAGACCAGTAGCTGGAGGGGCCCTGCCACTGCCCCGGCTCCGTGTTGCACTGGAACCTTCCCTGGGACTGGAGGGCTTAGGGGTCCTGCACGGGGCAAGGCACCAGCCTCGTGATGGCAATGATGGGCTGGCGGCAGAGCAGGCAAGTGGCTCTGTGGGCGGCCCAGAGCTGGATGGACTCCCTGCAGAAGGGGTGCCTGCAGGGGACCAGCTGTGCTGCGTCAGCCAGCAGGCCCAGGCAGATGGTGCACGTCTGTTCTCCGTGGGCCTCCGCTGGCAGCTCCTGGTGTGGATTGCTCATGGTGTCCGCGGCTGCTCCGGCGTGGAGATGCTTGTTGTTCCTGGGACGCTGCTCTGATGACAAGTGGCTATCAAGCACCTCCGGTCTTCAGCACCTCCCTTGCAGGTCGATGGCTGAACTTCAAAGACTTGCAGCCCACCAGCAGCACCTCAATGCCTTGCGTTTCACCAGAAGGACCTCAATGACTTGCCTGCAACCAGAGGGATCTCAGCATCTCACGTGCCCCCAGAAGGACCTTGACATCTCAAGTTCCACCAGAAGGATCTGGGTACCTCACCTGCCACACAGAAGGACCTCGCATCTGTCGTGCTACAGAGACTTTGAAGTCTTGCGTGCCACCGGAATGACCTCGATGTCACAACCTTTCACCAGTAACACCTCCACCTCTCACGTTCAGCTGTGGGACCTCAGTGTCTCGAGAGCCACCAGCTGGACTGAACACAGGCTGGATTCTCAGGTCACTTATGGCCAGCTGCCTTTTGTGAGGCCACAGGGTGACAGTGAGTCTGTGGTGACATCACACGGCTCTTGGGGTGCCCTCGGTGGCAGCACTAAGGGAGGTATCCTGACTGTTGTGACAAAATACTGACATGAAATGGCTGCTCCATTGAACAGGAGCAACATCTGCTGGGATGGGGTCCAGGCCAGGAGCTCAGCCTTTGGCCTTGGAACTGTACCTGTGAGTCAGGGCTGTCTTTGACATGCAGCTGGACACCTGAGCACCAGAGATGTCCTGAAGAGATCATCGAGGAGGACGCAACAAGAATCTGGGGAACAATTTATCACCTGGTGATAAAGAGCCTGGGCACAAGGAAATTGGCCCAAGAAAGTGGAAACGTGCTTGAGAACTCAAGTGGGTTTTTTTAAGAATATTAGGAACGTGGTCAGCTCTTGGCTATCCCAGGAGGATGGTAGAAATGAACAGCATCTCTTGGTTACCTGAAGTGGTGGTGTCATCATAGAATCACCACAGAACCACAAAATCACGGAAGGGCAGGGTTGTTAGGGACCTCTGAAGATCATCTAGTCCAACATCCTTGCTGAGCAAGATCACCTAGATTACGTTGCGCAGGATGGCATCCAGGCAGGTTTTGAATATCTCCAGAGAAGGAGACTGATTCCACAACCTCTCTGGGCAACCCGAGGCTGCCAGTGCTCTGTCACCCTCACAGTAAAGAAGTGCCCTCTCATATTCAGACAGAACCGCCTGTTGCCTCTTGTTCTGTCGCTGGGCACTACTGAAAAGAGACCGGCTCCATCCTCTTGACACCCTCCCCTCAGTTATTTATATACATTTGGGGGTCGAGATGCTGGAGAGCAGCCCTGCAGAGAGGGATCTGGAGGTTATGGTTGACAGCAGGCTGAATATGAGCCAGCAGTGTGCCCTGGCAGCCAGGAGGGCCAACTGTATATGGGTGCATCAAGCACGGCATTGCTAGTCAGTCAAGGGAAGTGATTGTCCTTCTCTACTCCACACTGGTGTGGCCTCACCTTGAGTACTGTGTGCAACTCTGGGCACCACAGTACAGAAAGGACGTAAAACTGTCGGAGAGTGTCCAGAGAAGGACTACTAAGATGGTGAAGGGCCTAGAGGGGAAGACATACGATTAGTGGCTGAGGTCCCTTGGCTTGTTCAGCCTGGAAAAGAGGAGGCTAAGGGGAGACCTCATCATGGTCTACAGCTTCCTCTCGAGGGGAGTGGAGGGCCAGGTGCTGATCTATTCTCCTTAGTGACCAGTGATAGGACCCAAGGGAATGGTGTCAAGCTGCGTCAAGGAACATTCAAGTTACATACCAGGAAAAGGTTATTCACTGAGATGGTGATCACACACTGGAACAGGCTCCCCAGGGACGTAGTCATAGCCCCAAGCCTGTTGGATTTTAGAAGTGTTTGGACTGTGCTCTCAGCTCCACACAGGATATAGAAACACCAAGTAGCATCAGGGAGTGAAGGCAAGGAGCAAGCCGCTGCACTGGCTCATGCCCAAGCAGGTGACAGGACACTCAGCCACTGATTATGGCCAAACCTGCTTCAATTTCACTAATACTCATGCCCCTGCCCTCATCTCCCGCGAAAAAGTTGACATTTTTGCTTTTGCATGGAGACCAGAGTATCTGTTCTCTTGTCCATATGGAAAACTAAAGAAAATAATGATTTAGGTGACTCATCCAAGTTCTCAATGGTCTTTGCTAGCCAGGTGGAAGCCTGAAGGCTGTCGGCAATTTTCAGTTTTGTGACATAAAGCACAGGCCTTCTCTTAGTGAGAAATCAGATCCTGCACCCTGCCATGGCTCTGGTTTACCTTTGCTGATACCCAAAGAGCAGGGCTGCTTTGGCCAGAACAAGGATGGTGGTACCAAACTGTCTCCAGATTTTAACACCCTCCAGCACGAGCAAAATTCTGATCAGTGGAGACTTCAGAACCTCATTTACCGCTGTGCTGCTGGAAATCAGGACAGCTTCTGACAGGCACATAGCGGTTGAAACCAGGGCAAAGCTGGGGGCAAGCTGCAGCCCCATACAATGATGGGAAAGGGGTGGGGGAGGGAGGGGGGTGCTGGAGCAGAGCAGCCCTCATTCCAAAAGGCAGCGGCCACCCTGCAAATGGCACTGCCCTTGCAAGACAAGCACACAGTCCACAAAACACAGCATCACTGTGACTAGTGTGGGACAGGCTGTGTAAGAGCTGAAACCATGGCACTAGGTGAGATATTATTGGGTGCCACTTCTCTACTGAGAAGTACTTGCCATGGCTTATGTGTACTCACCTCACAAGAACATGGGGACGTTTCACTTTCAGAAGAAGTGATCCAGTGGTTTCCAAAGGGAACAAACTATTTTAATATCTTCATGAGAAGTTCTTGACAGTAGAAAACAGGTTCCTCCTGGCTATCAATAATTTTTCAAAACTATAAAATCTGCCTCTGACATTACTACACAGCTGATTTTTTCATTCCTTGGGCTTCCATGAGATTATTGCTAGCAGACCAGGAGGAAATTAGAGAAAGCAGAGGAATAATATTCTCTTGATAAATCAAAACTGCAGGTTTTGTCTTGATTTACGCAGTCTATCTATCTCAGGGCAAGCTGATCACCTTCATTAGAAAACTGCTCTAGCTGCACAAAACAAGCATTGTGGCCGCCTCAGAGACCTCTCTGGATGCCAGCACCGAGATGATACGTTACAGAAAAATGAGAGAACTTGAGCTGCACTCTCAAACACAAGGCAAATGGATGAAGATTTCTACTTATTTTCATATGTCTATCAGAAGTTTCTTATATTGCTTGGAAACCTGGTTCCCTCAGTCATTTGCTTGTAAAAGCTCATTAGAAGAGTGCAGCACACAGAGCAGATTATTAGCATTTGCATTAGACAAAGCTGCTCACGGGGGCAGAGCTGTGGGTGCCTCGGAAGCATCTCTGGCTGGCCGCCCTGCCTACTCTGCAGACCCTGGTCCCCTCCTGCGGGTCCCCAAGGTGGATCCTGATGAATTGTTTGGGCTCCCAGATCTCACAGCTGGAGTTACACAACCTGGAGACCACAGGAAGAGAAAGACCTTATGTGTGCTGTGCTTCCTCACTGCTGACACGGCCAAAATTAGGAGAACCCGTAGCAGCACAATGTAATGGTGGAATAACATGCTGCTCCACAATCACCAGGTGGGTGAGGAATCCCATCCGCACCCTCTGAAGATTACCTCTTTTGTTTTTTACCTGGAGACAGTGCGCTTTTCTGAAAAGGAACATTTGGGAGTGGATAAAAGCCATGGAAACATCCAAGAGTACCAGCTGAGCATTCCCTTGGAGAAAAAACCATGTGACAGAGGTAGGAAAAATGACAAGGCAATGCAGTATTTCAGAAGTGCTCAGTTCCTGATGGTATGTGACTAACTCATTTCAGGAGGAGCAACAGCAAGTCCCAGTTCCACCAAACTGACCAGCCTCCCAGCAGAAGGAGCTACTTGACATGATATGGGATGAAGCATGCTCGGAGTGTGGAGAAGGGAGTAATTGCCTTTCATGAACCTTAAACAGCACAAGCTCAGGAAACTGAGATGTTGGCAATTGGAGGAATGTAAACTGTATTAAGAGAGGCTTGAACACATTAAGATTATGCTGGCAAGAAACTTAAGAATTGCATGCAAAAGCTAGCCCTCAAGGAACAGCACGCCCTTAGCTTGGGCACATAACATGGCCTGCCCTCACTACCAAGGACAAACTGGGTGAGCTAAGAGGGACCCTTAATATAGTGGTTGGCTCCATAATTACAGCTACACCTGGTTTGGCCACACTTTTGCTTACTTCCAAAGCATAAACTGGTAATCTCCCACCCAAGCCCTGATTCCCATATTGATTTATTTGTAGTGAAACCTTTAAAAACATTGTTTTAAGCTGTTTGTATTTAACCCAGACAGGTGTTTCTTGAATCAACAAAACCAAACCAACCCTCTTCTCAAACAAGTAAGGACCTCTTTGTTATGCTTTTTCTGGATATTATGAAGATTGCCTCTCTCCCTAGGATGTCAAATTGAGGAGTGTTTTTGGTATTGCTTGAGCAGCATGCCCACAAGGAGTACTCAGATGATAAAAGGTCACCTGAACTCAAGAGGTACAGCATGTGGCCATTTGAGGGATCAGAAAGGGCACCAGCTGGTCAGCGACTACCAGATGGGAAAGCTGCTGTGAAAAGTAAAACTCTCAACACCCTACCATGCTGTGGTTTAACCTGGCAGGCAGCTGGGCACCACACAGCCATTCACCCACTCCCCTCCTCCCCATCCCACAGTGGGATGGGGGAGTGAATCAGGAGAAAAAAAGTAAAACTCATGGACTAAGATAAAGACAATTTAGTAGGACAGAAATAGGAGGGAAAATAATAAAGCAAGTGACGCGCAGTGCAATTGCTCACCATAGAGTGATGCCCTGTCATTCCCTGAGCAGAGGCAGTCCCCCCAGTTTTATTGCTGAGCACACCACTGCTGTATGGTGTGGGACATCCCTGTGGGCAGTGTGTGCCAGCTGTCCTAGCTGCATCCCCTCCCAGTTCCTGGTGCATCCCCAGCCTCCTCCTGAAGCTCAAACTCCTTGCTCTGTGCAAGCACTGCTCTGCAGCAACTGCAAGGCCAGTGTGTTATTAGCATTGTTCTCACCCTAAATCCAGGATGCAGCATCATACCACCTACAGGAAGACAACTCTATCCCAGTCAAAACCAGGACACTCCATCTACATCAGTATTTCATGCTGGAAGCAGGAACATTAGCTCCCAGATACTTAGGATGCGTAACTGGAATCGTGGGCAGCCAGATAAGCAACCCAATATAGGAATCTATTTCACATCAGAAGCAAGCCCCAGGATTGCAGTCTTTGTTTGCTGTTTCATAAAACACATCTTCATATCTACCCCCTGTACAAAAGTAAATATATAGCACCCACATTATAAACGTATGGGCTGGTGTAGCAGCACTTTCAGCACGTCTGTTTGCAGCGCCATGCATGACAGTCCCTGTTATTATTTTCCCTTCCTCACTACCTTAACAGAACACACTCAACACTGCACTGAGATGTTCTAGAAGAGTAGCAAACTATCCAGACTCATGCATGCCAAAAGACTACATTATTCTGTAACAATTACTGTTGTATAAACATCTAGCTGATGTACAGAGCTGCTCTTTAATACCCCTTATTGTGCTCAGTTCAGTGTGTAAAGTTTAACAGCACACTAAGGGAGGGAAGAGAAAATGTCACCTGACCAGCTACTATACGTCAGCCCACAAAGCCTCTGCTGCAGGTACTTTGAGTTGTAACACAAACATACTTAAATATACTTAAGTTGCTATTAAGTAAAATGAGTTTTTAGTTTACAGAAATGTTTATATTATATATCCAGTGGGAGAAAAAGTGGGCTGTGTCATAGTATTTCTTCATTTTTTATTGGCTACACAGTTACTCTTTCAAGCTGATTTTATTTATTTCCATTTATTATGACAGTATGGAAACTGAAAAAAATAATTTTTGACAAACTCATACTCTTTTGGTGAAGCCCAAACTTACCATAAAAATCCAAGCATTTAAGAAACATGTTCAGAAGGGACACACATCTGCCACGAAAGGGACAATGTTCCATTTCCAAACCAACTCAGAACACTTGATTCCCATATGCTCTAAATTTTCATTCAAATACAATAGTTATGTTATAGAATATTTTATGCCCTCATACAAAAGGCCTAGCCAGAGCATAACCTCATTTCTGATTACCCCAAATGTGGGGGGTGGGGTGTGGGTGGGTTTAAGGTACGGGCAGAAAGAGAACAAGTACAATTAAAATGATTTGCTGATAAATTAAATCCTTATTTCAGAACAAACGGGAATGCTAGAGCACAACCATTTCCATAGGAAACAAATCCATAGCTTTGACCAATCCTAACAGCAATTCAGAACTGGAGCTTCTTTTCCACGCAGTAACTTTTGCCTGTTCTTTACATCACTCGGTTTCATGAATTCCACTGAAATCTGAGAGGGCAAGCAGGGCAGACGCAGGAGCTGTGATATATTAAAAGATGTCAGTTTTTGCAATTATTTTGCAATTCTGTTTATTTGAGAGGGAAAACTGTGTCCACTTATTGATGATCGGTGTCTTCTGTGAGGAGACAGGCAGTGTATTTAAAAGGAGTCCTTTATACAGACTACTAAAAAGCTCTTCATTGGGAAGCTTATAACATTTCCAATAAGTATAACTGGTGTGAGAAGAAGCATGGTAGCAGGATTAATACAAGTAGCATCTGCAAAAAAATAAAAAAAATAGCTGTTCTTCATTGTTTCACATTGTTTCTTCATTGTTTCACAAACAAAAGATATAGGGAGTCTGCAACAGTTTAAGAAGATACAATTGTTCTTTCTGTTCTTTAAATACCAAGTTCCTGACTACTACTACTACTAAAACTGTCTCAATTCACTTTGAAAACAAAATAAAAGGATAGAAAATAAATGCTTGCCAATTAGCTTAACAAGTTCCTGAAGAAGCTGCACATGTGTTATAATGCAGCTAGATGCACATAAAAGCTTCTGGAGGGCATAAAAGACAATGCAAAAGGCAGTATTCCTGGGCCTGGAGCACATCTGACACACAGTAGGAGCCTGTGGACAGCTGGTGCCCTCTTCTGGGCAAGCTAGATTCTTGTTTTGCCAATGCAGAACACAGTTAGCCCCCAGCTACTCACTCAAACAAGATTTACTAACAATTCAACAATGCACGGGCATTTTCTTTATCTTAGGCTAATTCCTCAGGCAATTCAAAGACAGGTCAAATAATTCTAGTGGGAAAGAGAAAGCTGAAACACTTCCCAAGTAAGTGCTTGGCTACACAACTCCTGTAAAATTTCTGACACAGCACCATGTTACATCACAACATTGTTTATTATGTGACTTTTTACAATACAAACAAAAAAATACAGAAATGCAGTATATGAATACAGCTAAATGCGAAACAGTGACTTTTTCTTGAGGCCATATTCCCATTTCTAGTAAAATAAAGACTGCACACAGGTAGAAACAGGTTGGTAGTTAACTCCACAATTTTGCCTAGAAATGACCTATAAATGCGTTTTCCTGCTACTTACCATAAAATGTAAAAAGGGAGTCAAAGGAAAGTTTTACTCACTGGTTCCTACCATATGAAAGAAGCTATATTCTATTTAGGAGAGCCAATATATGGAAAAATATCTAAATTAAATGTTATTACAAAAATGAAGCAGTAATGAGATCCTTCAGGCTAAAGAAGTTACTAAATGAGAATAGCATATATTTAAAGAATCCAAAACATAAAAGGGTTGTTATAAAAAGCTTAGGTGCACTTTAAGCCTACGACTTTTGTTTTTCCATGTGTACTTTTAAACAATGGAAGTGTCAAAAATAGGGTCAACTGTGTTAGACTAAATTACATTATTGTATATGCTGCACTGAATGGAATTCTTCTATTATAATAATAAAGAAGCATTGTTTGCATCATATTATGGCAATTTGTCCTCACTAAAAACCATCTTGAGTCCTTGCATTTTTGAATATCCTGTAAACTGTCAAACCACCAGAACATGATTGTACAACAGTAAAATGTTTTCTTTTGCATTAAAATAACATCTGTTTAAAAAAAAAAAGGAAAAAAGGTACTTAGAGCTGTTATTTTTCCAAGTACACAACACCCTAGACAATTCAAGGCATTTCATTCTCCATCAAAATTAACAAAAATGTGTCATGCTCTTAAATCCATTACTATGGATACAACTGGTGCAAAATTGGTCAAACGGATCCAACAAACACTGATGTCCAGGCTGGCATATTGGCAACTAATACATAACTGGTGGTCAAAATGATGCATTTAAAATATCTTCCCTTTCTTCTTGTTCTTTTCCAAGGTTCTACAATGACATTAAAAAAAAAGTCAAACATTGAATACGTGTTATTAAAATCACTTTTTATATTTTTTTAATTAAGCATTTTCTCAAGTCTTACAGATTGCAATACACTGTATGAAAACGTATTATATTCACAGTACTTGTACATGAAGTCAAGCAGTGCATTCATCACATTACCCCATCTGTGGACTAGGGTTAAACTTAATCAGTTTAATTCTTGAAGCTTTAACTCTCCACCCTTCAGAAGTTTGATACAATCTACCTTTCAAATACAACATACCTTTTTTTAAGATAGATCTGGCTATGTATGAATATAGCATTTTTCCATATTAAAACTTGCTTTCAAAGCTAATAATAATCCCAGTATTGTTGAGAGGTGTTCATCTCTAACTGCAGTTTCATTTTTTTCTTGGATTTTAAATGAATTTCCATAGTGGTAAAACACCACTGAACATTATTACTATGGAAATTTCCTTTTAACAGAAAGCTACAGAACATTTACTATGAACTGCAGATTAAGAATCAATTTACCTGGAGGAATTCTGTTGTTCCAAAATACGTTGCTGAGCTTCCCAGTTTGCTTTCTCATCCTCAAACTGACGACGCTTTTCCTCTAATTCTTTGTGTTGCGCCTCCAAATTCTTTTTCATTTGCTCATGGCGTCGCTGCAGCTATATAAAAAGTCATGAATAGACTCAGCAAGGACACAGAACACTTCAGCAACAAACATCAGCAACTATACTAAAGTGAGACAGTATTAATTTATCTTCAGAGAAAGTAACTCAACCCCCAAGTTCTAAGGTTATGGGTATAATAAAACACACATAAAAGTGTATTAAATCCCATAAACACGTTGTAGAGCTTACAGAAGACTCCCTACATGCTTCCTGAGTCACAAATTGGAGTTGTAAGCAGTTATATGCAGCAAGCAACAGGAAACTCAATGAAATGTTGGTATTTGATGCAAACCTTAAGCAAAGCACAAAATATTTTAATATCAGTAATACATAACATAGCAGCTTTGACTTTGTGTGGAAAAAAAACACACATTGATTTCATCCTATAGTGTTAACTACATTAATGATCTGTTTGGAAAAGTTTGGAAAACATTATTAAATGGATTAATTTAATGAATTATTAGTAGTATTACTGAAGTGAATTGTCTACACTGCCAGTATTGCATCAGAAGTCTCTCCTGCAAGCTTCTGGTGATGGGACTGGCAATCAAATGCCCTAGATGTGAGAATGGAGACACTGAGGAAAAGTAATTCCAGTCATGTGCTGCAACAAGTTTTTTTTTTTTTAAATGAGTTCATTAAACTCCCTCTCCTCTCTTGTGACTCTTTATCTTAGGCAAACCCTTCAAAAAAGATTTTACTTTTTTTTTTTTATAAACTTTAAACTCAGCACAATCTACTGCCTCCTTATAAAGATACACAATGGAGTTTACGAAGTGATGAATGAAGGAAGTGGGAAAAAGAACTGATCAGTTTTTAATTGTTCATTAAATTCAGCAAGATGCTATCTGCTATCAGCGAAAACAGTTGATAGTTCATGAAAAAAGACTTTTTGTCCTGTTTTTCATATAACAATTTATCTACAGAGTTATTGTCACAGCACATTATGTAAGCCAGAATTATAAATGGGTTCAAAATATTTGAGACAGAAATTAAGGAAGCAAAGGTTTATCAGTGCCTAAACAAACACCATGATCCAAATAGAACACATAGCTTTAAAATTCTCAAATTTCTGACTGGTCAACCTTAGTATTTATATCCGTTTACCTACTGACTTCTTTTGATAAACAAAAAGTCCTCTTTAACATCTTTATTGATGATCTGGATGAGGGGATTAAGTAAGTTTGTAGACGACACTAAGTTTGGTGTGTGTCAATCTGCTCGAGGGTAGGAAGGCTCTGTAGGAGGATCTGGATAGGCTGCACCGATGGGCTGAGGCCAACTGTATGAAGTTCAACAAGGGCCAGTGCCAGGTCCTCCACCTGGGGCAAAACAACCCCAGACAGCGCTACAGACTGGGAGATGAGTGGTTAGGAAGCTGCCTGGCAGAGAAGGACCTGGGAGTATTGGTTGATAGTCGGCTCAATATGAGCCAGCAGTGTGCTCAGGTGGCCAAGAAGGCCAACAGCATCCTGGCTTGTATAAGAAGCAGTGTGGCCAGCAGGTCCAGGGAAGTGACTGTCCCCCTGTACTCAGCTCTGGTGAGGCCGCACCTCAAGTACTGTGTTCAGTTTTGGGCCCCTCGCTACAAGAAGGACATCGAGGTGCTTGAGCGAGTCCAGAGAAGGGCTATGAAGCTGGTGAGGGGTCTGGAGAACAAGTCTTATGAGGAGCGGGTGAGGGAGCTGGGACTATTTAGCCTGGAGAAGAGGAGGTTCAGGGGTGACCTTATCACACTCTACAGGTACCTTAAAGGAGGCCGTAGTGAGGTGGGGGTTGGTCTATTCTAACATGTGCCTGGTGACAGGACGAGGGGGAATGGGCTTAAGTTGCGCCAGGGGAGTTTTAGGTTGGATGTTAGGAAGAACTTCTTTACTGAAAGGGTTGTTAGTCACTGGAATGGGCTGCCCAGGGAAGTGGTTGAGTCACCATCCCTGGAGGTCTTTAAAAGACATCTAGATGTAGAGCTTAGGGATAGGGTTTAGTGGAGAACTTGTTAGCATTAGGTCAGAGGTTGGATTCGGTGATCTTAGAGGTCTCTTCCAACCTAGACTACTCTGTGATTCTGTGAAAAAATAGAGGAAAAAATATGCAAGCCATCAACCTGATTCAGTATACAATGGCTCCTTACAATGCCTAGACTGGTAAGCATTTCAACTACCCTGCCACATTTCCTCACTTTCCCTCAAATTTGGAGCCATATTGTATCTTTATGAACATGACTATTTTAAACTCTTCTATTAAGCTTCTTGAGAGAAGCTGATTCCTCAAAACTTAAAATTAATTTTCTAGTTTAATGTAATGTTATACTAGTCTCTTAAAAAGAGCATGCTTCAATGGTTACTTGAAACCCATAAAAACAATTTCACTGTGAATAAAATCTATTCACCTGGATGAGACAAATTAGTTAAGTATGTATAAAATTTATGTATGTTCTAATGACACAAAAACAGTGCCAACAAGATATGCCTGCCTTTCTTCATCTAGTAACTCTTATTTAGATGATCCCTTAGACACTGTATCAGAAGTTCCTCAAATGCCTTTTCAGTGTGCAAAGCAAATTATTATTACTAAATTAGCTTATGTAAAACATGAAAGTCTGAAGAACTTTTTAAAGCAAATGTAAGAAAATAGGTATAAAATATTCCAAAGAAGAGGGGAAAGAGAGAGTAAGAAAATTGAGGAGTATTTTAAAATGTTGTGATTGTGAAAATAAAACAAGAATGTATATGAATGTTATAAACGAACGTTAAAGCTGCATTTTAAGTTTGTTCTTATACCTTTTCAGCAAAGAGAAGAAGCTGGGAAAAATAACTGAGTTTTCTTTAAACATAAAATGTTTGAAAGTCTTGTAGAGAAGAGCCATCTTTGTATTTGTTCACTTTCAAGCATATTTAAGACATTTTCATTACCTCAGCTTCAGAGTCCTTCAGTTTCTGAACTTTTTCTTTGACTTTCATCTCAAACACCTGTTCCATCTCCATTTCCATTTTTTTCATTTTGGCTACATGCTCTCTCCTTTCCTCTTCCATCTGTGCCAACGGGCTCCTGCCACAAATCCAGAAGAAGTAGTTAGCTAATAAAAACTTTTTTTCTTTCTATTTGGGTATCTGTATAAAAAAGATAAAAATGCTGAAGCATTATGATAAATAACAGCATAAATTCATTTTGCATTATTTTATTAACTGTTAAGGTAAGCTTCCTACAAAAAGGAAGTTTCATACAGTATCTTTCTCCCCCCTTTTGATTTATCTTACATTAAGGTTAAAGCAGCTCTTGACTTTTTATTTTTGGTAGAACCTGGTCATGGGTAGGGAATAAATCAAAGTTACGAGTAATAAAAAAATGAGTATCTTCCAAGTGATCTTCAGGCATCTTGTTCTTTGCAGTTCAAATATATATATAAATCGATAGAACCTTTATGTAGAACAGATTAATAAGAATCTTTAACAGGGTTTCAGACAGAAGTCCCATCTTTCCTTTAAATTGTCACTGTTCAGAGCGATCCTATGCATAAAGTTAGCATTGCAACTGTGTTGAATGAGGTGGTCATACTTCCAAAGAGATAACGTAGAAAAAAGTTTTGGGCAACTGAACATCCATCGAAATGTTAGCTAGAAGACTTTCCTTTAGAAAATTATTCATTAATTTGATGTATAAAATAATATAGTTGTATGCATGTAAATACATATATACATTTAATGGTTGTTACTGTTCGAAATTCTACAGAATTTTTAAAGCTTGCGACCCACACTAACATGGTGCAAGCTCTGAACAGCAACTTTCACATTAAATACCCAATAAACAGGATGATTTTGATCCAAGGATGATTGCTATATACAGCCTTATCATAAGAATTTAATGCTGTTCAACAAAAGCAACCCAAACAAATCACTGACCTCTTTTTTCAGTTTTGAGTATGCATGGCTTTGGAAAACATCAGTTTTAGTTGTCTTATTGATAAAAATGGAGAAGAATGGAATATATAGGGAACAGTTACAATCAACAACAGAGGCTATCTGCTGTAATATATGCATAATTTGCTCAGGCAAGCAAATTATAAATTAGAGATGGCAAGTTTAAGCCCTACCAGAAATATTATTTTCATTTTCAGTGCTTAAAACAAACATAAAAACCCCAAACTGTTCTGCTTCAATTCATGCAGAAAAAACACTCTGGGAGGCAAACTAATTAAGGAACTTCCAGCAATGACTGAAATAAAATTAGCAACATCCATTTTGATTCAGAATTTACCACTCATTCTTAAAGGAATGAGCTTACATATCAGACATAGTTAAGATCTGTTTAAAATCTGTTTTGATTGTTAATGACTCAGTTCATCCTTATTGCTTGCTCATTTTCAAAAACTAGACATACAGTGAAAGTAAGCAGGGCCCCACAAAGTCAAGGCCATGTGAACAGTTTTTCAAATACCAGCATTTTAAAACGTGCTTTAAAAGTGATGATCAGGAGTAGTAAGGAGAAACAAAGTGGCATTTCCACAAAAAATCTGATTGAATCTGAACTAACAGTTGCCAAGTTTGGACTGGTGAATAGAATTCTATATTACATATGGAACTGAAACTGATCCTCAGTCTAATGCTTACTCTAGTCATTCAAAAGGCCAAGTGCTAGGAACTTTTGTGAAGGAAAAAAAATTGGTTAAACATGGGTCACATATTAATACACACAAAAAAACATCTTGAGTAAGAAGAGAATGAAAGAGGAGGTGAGTAGCAGTACTTGTCTAAGCTAACCATCTGTCCTAATAAAATTATTAGATGTGTAAAGTTCTCAAATATGCCTGTTCTTCAAGAATTAACTGAGATATAGATCTGAATACTAACAGATCATTGCTGCAGTTTCTACAGACTTGAAAGGTAAGTAGTACTGTCCTTCTGTTGACAGCCTAATTGTCTAATAAAGATGTCAGGCAAACTTATTTGAGAATTTAAGAAAGTAGCAAAAAACAGGCTGTATAAAAGATTTGATAAACTAACAAGCAAACATCTACAGCTGAGATCTTTACAACAGAGGTCACAACTAGTTTTGTTGGGTCATAAGTATTTGACACGGGTAAGTGCACATTATCCTTTATTTCAGGATAAAGTAACACAAGGGGCTTAAACAAAAAAGAGCTAAAGACAAAACACTAAGTAAATGTGCAAAACATTTAACTGATTTAACAGGATGTATGTTAAGGCAGCCTTCTAAGATCTGCAAAAGTTAAAAAGTTATTCTGCGTATGTGCAAAGTGGAACCTCTGCAAGCCAGTAATAAGATAAACCCATGGTCAGAGAAGGCTGAAGTAATTAATTTCCCAATCCAATGAAAACTTGTAAATTTACAGATAAATATAAATTAGTGGAATTTTCATAAGCATCTATATAAACAAGATGGAGTTTGAGATATAAACTGGGTAAATTTCACAATTTATGCACTGAAACAGCCTTTTCTACTCATTGTTGAAATTTGACCATATTTGTCTTGAGGCTTAGTCAAAAAGTTCCTAAAGAGAAAGGGTTTTTACAGAGATATTTGTCCCTGAAATTATTTATAAGTTCTTAAAATTTACATTAGCACTGCTTTATAAGAAAAACAACAACAACAAAAAACAGCTAGGGAAAAAACAATGCCAAGAGCTGGATAACAGAAAACTGTTTTAAATTTGAAACATTAAACAGTAAAACCCTTTTTGTGTTTAAATAATTTTTTTCTAAGTTTTTTGGAAAAATTTAAATGACCACTTACATGCCTTCAACTGTGTCAAATCTAAAAAACAAAAAATACAGAGGCTTAGCTTAGCATGCTTAAATAAAACCACAAAACCAAAAAGCAGTAATTAAAAAAGTAAATTCATTATTAATAGATTCCTAAAGCTAATTATCTGCTCCCCCAAAAAGCAAGTTTTTCACAGTAATAGGAAAGACTGTTAGTTAAAGCTTATTATAAAGTTCAGTTAGTAAATCACTACACCGTGTAGATATTAGTGCAGATTTGATGTGCAGATATTTTCAGCAATAGCTTACCCAGAGTATGCAAGCTCTTAAAGCGATTTTAATATTTAGTGACACGAACAACTACTTGCTATAAACAAGTTTTATGAAACTGAAGCCATATCGAGGCTTATCTACTCATTAAAAATTATCTCCTAGTAAAGGAGATTATCGATGATGTCCTTTTATTCATGAAATTAATAATGTTGCTATGCTGCAAAAAGAGCACTTCACATCAATGGCCAGCAGAGGTCTCACCGGAGGCTGTGATCAGCTCTGGAGGAAGCTTCACTGCAGTTATTTTATATTAAAGCTTGATGCTTTACCCTGAGCTTGTTGTGTTGGATTAGCATTTCACATACACCATAAGAGGAGAAAAAATATTCTGAAAACAAGATTCTCATATTAAATCTCACAACAAGTAATATGGGTTTAATACCCTAGAATTATTTCACTGAATTTCCTTCTCTCTGGTGAAAAGGAAGCAGAGAATCTTGGCTTTTTGGTAAGAAAACAGTAAGAATGTGGTCAAAAGGAGTTAGAAGTAGTTTAAACTAGGCAGTTAGAAGGATTTATGTATTGTGTATTTTGTGACCCAGTGTGCCAGTTTCTTGAACAAATCCCTAGATAGATAAGGCTGATCTTTACAGTATACAACATAACTTTCAGTGAAATAAGGTTTATGTTGAAACTCACTGAAAATATCAACCTTGTATAGCAAATTAAGAATTTTGTATTTCAGAGCAAATGCAAATTTTAGCGTATGCATAATAGTGCACATGTAAAATTATAGTTACTGCACAGTGTGAAGAGGCAAGTTATTGATATACCTGAAGATTACCCTTGATGATTATTTATATATTATTTAAGAGACGGAATGATCTTGACAATTTGAAGAAATCAGACACTAAACCTAAAACACAAAAAGGCTACATAATCATGGTGCATGCTTTGGATGGCTCTTAGGTCACTGTGTTACTTATAGAAAAGTCGATTACAGTTTTACTAAAGCAAAGGAAGGAAAAATCAAAGAAAATTATCATCTGGACAGAACAAATTGTTTCAAGTTCATCTCTACAGCATTATTAAATCTTATAACATGGACTTATACTGATTTTCACATTTGCACTTTTGTTCAAAGAAATAAGTCAACAGTTGCCTGAAAAATAAAGATCTGCTAAGATCAGAAAAACATAGCTGCATTAAAGGTAAAAAGGTCTGTCTGGTCTCCAATAGCTTTTGGAGAAGTGCAATAACCAGAGCTTGTATAATCTCTGCTTACATATATTCTTCCAGTTTACAAAAGGAAGAGCATCTTAGGAGTTTCCAGAGCCAGAAGTTGTATCTGTGTTTAACAAGATGCTTGTAATACCACCAGACAGCAACAGAGTATGTCTCAATGCTCAGACAGAGACACTGGACACATCTCCCATTAAAGAATCAGATTTCCAGAGGACAAGTCACATATTGCTCCATTTTGAGACACAAACACTTATTTCAAAAAAGGAAGCAGCCAAACATAAGATTCCTCAGGGGATGCACAGATAAAACGTTAACGTCCATTCTTCCCCCTTTCAATTAATTTCTAGGAAGACATGCATGGTTATTAGGAAAATTTTCTCCATGCTGCTTCACCTATACTAAATTCAAAACCATGAAAGCACATTAAGCTTTAACGTGTTTTTTGGCCTTAAAAAAATGCTGATAATTCAACATAAGGATAAAGTAGCAAGACAATAATAGCATCAACTGCTTCATAGCCAGCATGTGCATTCATGATTTTTAATTTTAAGTCACCCTGAGTTTGAAGAAACACTGCAAAAGATTCAAATTTCTTACAAGTTCGCAATAGACTTTGCCATCTTTCAGATGGCTGAATCAAACTGGTAACTTATTTCTTGAGGAAAAAAAAAATACAACTGATAGCTCAGAGTGCCACCTCTATTTATTTACCTCAGAGATTCAGTACTGTAATGTTCTTTGCAGCAGATTTCTTAGCAAGAAAATCAGTTCCAAAAGGAACTTAACTATAAATATTCAGGTGGAACAGCACTGTGATCTCAGATGACAAAAACCTAATCATGAGTCTGAAAGCAAAGTAATTCCAGACATTTGGAGCATAAATTCTAGTGAAAAAAGTTTCAGCAATTACCTTAGCAACTGATTGACAAGATTTAAAAGATTGAAAGAAGAACAACACAAACATAGTTTTGAAGTCCTTCTGGTACAGGTATACATACAGAAATGCATCTTATTTTGTTTGTAGTATGGGAAACAAAAAAACTTTTTTTTTTTTAAAGAAAAACAACAAACAGTACCTTGGATATAAGTAACAGACTAAGTTTGTAGGTACAGATTAACATAAATACAAACAGGCACAAAACACAAGAAATAGTAATGTTATCACAAAAAAAGGATTTCTAAATTTAAAGAAAATCCATTAAAATTTGGAGATTGAGAAAAACTGCTACTAAACACTATATTGAAAAACCAAACAAATTCCTATGATATGCAAAAGAGCAATTAAAAGTTTCACTTTTCAGTACAGTGATAGCAAATAGCACAGTGAAATTACAGTGAACAGTACACTTAAAGTATAACAACAGCAAGTTAAATAGATGCTGGAGGCAATGAAGAATTTTCTATTCTGCATTATCATTAATCCACTGTCACCTAACAAAGAATTAGGCTCAAGATCTTCCACCCAAGTACTCAAGAGAGCTTTCTTTCCTGCTGTTCCTAGCTGTGCTATTTTGTTCTCCATGGTGACTATCTCATTTATTAATTTCTGTTTTTAAAACTCCTCCCCTCTCAGCCATAACACTGTACTGTCATGAGCATGAAGTGCAGCTTGAGAAAAAGTTCCAACATACTCGCTATGTGTACTCAGGAGCTTTGACATGTAAATCAGGGATAATGTGATGGCAATAAATATTGCCATATGTGAGAAGTAACCACTGTGAGTGAGAAGTAACCGCTGTGATATAAACATATTTGAGGACTACTTCTGTCTGAGACTTGACCTCACTACATCACTAATTCATAATAATTTAATAACTAATTGTTGTTGATAAATGTAGAACTTTGGAAATGCATGTATTAAATGAAAAAACATGGTATTCTCAAATAGCATTGTATATGAAGAATACAGTAAAGCTTGCTTTTAAATCTTCAAATAATTTTACCATGTTGGCAAACAGCTTGCTGCCAGTGGCAGTCAAGTTGACTTACTAGCATTAAAGAGGAAAAACCACAACAAAAATAAAAGCAAAACCCCTGCGTTGCAACTTTCCTCTCACAATAGATGAAGATGTTGTAATAATTCCACTATCATGATAAGCGACTCTAGAAGAAGCCATGGCAGCCATTCAATAACGACAGTGTGTCTGGATTTTCAAAGTTTCTAAATAAATATTTTTATTTTTTCTATTTTTATCTCAAAACATTCCTGATGCTGACAATTGAGTATTCACACAAAAAGAAACAAGGATGCCAAAATAGTATATATATCAAAATAGAAACACTACTGCACAAAAGTTTTTCAGTACATACTAATGACATAGAACTTGGAAACAGTAAAAGTATGGTTTCTCTTCAAAACTGAATCCAACTAAATCCCATTTTTTAACCTATTCACTTAAGACTAGGGTAAACCTTAATCAAACAGAACAAAATCAAATAATGAGTAAGCCAGAAGTATAGTGTTCAGAGACCAGAATGCAGCAAAGAGGCAAATGACTGAAGTGAAATAAAGTTTAAATACACTAAAAAAAATGGCAGAAGGATTAAAGAGCAATACAATCTCAACAAGAACTTACTTTGTTAGCTGCCCTTTGTTTTTGTTGTTGTCAACACCGTTGTAGGTAACAGCTGCCAGTTTTCTGCTCCTATAGTTCTCATAATGTACATTGTTAGTGACATCCTTCAGGTCCTGCATATGAGTTCTGCCAATAAGTGTAATTTATCAGCTTAGTGCACAAATACAAAATACTATCTGTAAAATTAGTCCATGCTCCTTTTGCAGATTGACTTAAACTATATTCTGTCATTAAAGCCCCATTCCCCACAATGTTGTCATTCTTCCATTTAAATAAGAGTTGTCAAGAGAACTAAGTCACAGAAATAGATTATTTTGCACTGAAATAGCAATTGCTAGAGCAGATGAACTTACTGAACCTCTGTGAATATAGGAAGAAAAACCTCTCAGCACTTAACACAATGAAGATTGCTTTAGAAAATGCTGACACCTGAAAATTTAAAAAGATGCCTGCAACTAAGTACACATCAGCACTAACAGACAACTTCGGTTCCTACAAATCAGAAAGAAGATTGGTATCAAAAAAAAAATTCACTGGCACCACTAGCTAGATATATGGTTAAACAAATTGGTATCAAAGAGCATAAAAGTTTGTTTACAACTAAAAACATGGAATTAGTATGAACTCACAAGTTTAGATTTTTTTTTCCCTCCAACATATAACTTTCCAGCCTGTTAGACATACGAGAAAACTCCATGTTACCCATTAGTTGCTTACCTTATCAACATGTTCCTCAGAATTGTGAAGTCACAGTGTTCCCCATTTTCAACTGCAGAAAATGATAATTTTTTCTTGAGACTCCAAGCACAACATATGATTTACTCAAAGAAAAGACATCATCTACTTCCTGTGCTCATTCAACAGGTTACGTGCAGACTTTTTTCACTCATGCAGGATGTATGTTTACAGTAGAAGATAATTAGTGATACGACTTAATCAGTACATCTTACCAGCCAAGGTAAGTTCCCTTGAGTCATACTAGAAAACTGTACTCTGAATCAATATAGCAGAATAAACTACCTCAGCAGGAACAGTTTTACCAGTTTAACTAACTTCACTTGGAGGCCCTGTCAGCACATTATTAAAGATCAGATATTATTAAAGATCAGACTAACTGAAGACCTCAGTCTAGATCCAGTTACACCCAAAACCTTTAGAAGACAGACTTCATGGTCTATTTCTCCCTCCAGCCCCACCAAAGGAGATGCAAGTCTTTAGTTGAACAACAAAAGATGCATTAAAATTAAACAAAGCAAGTCTGTATATTCAATTTGATGCACTTGTCTACAACCTGTCTACAAATCAAGAGGGTTGGCAGCTGTCATTACATTCCATCTATTTCAGAAGTGCCTGCCTTCCCATTATTGTATATGAAGTGGATACTATAAATGGTATTTCAGTGAACAATGAAATACTATTATACTATTGGAGAAAAAAAGCACACCACAGAATCCTCTGGAGTTCAAAGAGATGAGGGAGAACACAAAGCTCCTAGCATACAAAAGGAAGGCATGAGGCAGGTGCCCCTGAAATAGAGATGGACATTTTCAAGGGGAGGAGGAAGTAAATTGGAATGAAGGAATTGAAGTAACCTGTATAAAAATTCAGTGAATCCTGAAGAAAAATGAAGCACATAGCCTCTTCATGTGTCCATAACACACCTGATCTCCTGCATTTATTTTATTCCATGGTTTTTACAAAAACTGGTAAGTTCCACTTGCACAATGCATGTTATCTCTGATCATCCTATCCAGAGCTGACCAACCCAAAGTCATTCAAATAGGGTCCTTTTAGCCAGGCTGTAGTTCTTCCCTTCCAAAAATTATACAACCACTTGAGTGTGAAACATTTTTCAAGTTTGTTTTAAAATAAAGAAGAGCAGTACCATTTTGTACATTTCAAAATACTAACACAAGAGCCTTAAAATAAAGCTTGAACATCTCTGGTCCAGCTGATTTTTACTTTGTGCCAAACCTCATTTCCTGCCACATGTACTTTAAAGAGAAATGCTGCAGCTTTTCAAGTATTGGTCCATACTGTGCTTGGTTACTTTGTTATTTTGACCCATATTGAATTTATAGTCATTGCCCTTGAAAGGCAGAAAGAGTGAGAAAAATCTTCTCTTTCTTCAATACATGCACACTACAAGGAAAAATGTGTAATCATCATGGAAAAAAATGCAACTTTATAACAATTCTTTCATTTATATGGCATGGTGCAAGCTTTATTTTTCATGTGCCATTTCAAATAGGTAAACAGATTTGAAGCACAAGCAGTGGTTGTCAGAAGAACGTCATTATCTTTAAAGCTTATTTTCTACTGTTAGAAAGGTCTAAAGGAAGGAAAAAAAGGAACTATGAGAACTATTCAATTCAGTACAAGGTACCTTCCTATTGTTAAGCCCCAACAATTAGGGCTAATATATTTTGGGTATTTGATGGGCATAAGAATTTGGGTATATATATATTTTTAAATTCTTACAGAAACTTTAAATTGAATTTATGCTAGTCAAGCTGATCAAATTAACATTTATAATGTGAATACCCTGATAAAAAGAATTCAAGAAATGAACACCGTTTATATGAAATAAATTAAAATAATAATGCTAGTAAGCACTTGTAATTTAAGACTCATCTGATGTAGGACTGTAATAAGTTACTACAGGTTTTTACAATTCCTCAGTGAAGCTTCAACAGGAACCTGCTTGCAAAATTACACATTGCTGAACCTTTACCTTGTTCCTGTCAGAATAACAAAAAATGGTACATTCAATAAATTTCCAGCCAGTGCACATTAAACCAAGCATTTTAAAATTGTCTCAAATAAAGACAAACATCCTAATACATTCCAAATGGCTACAAATAATGGAAAAGCCTTACCTTCTGCAACTCCCCACGGGTACTGCCTTCCTCTAACTCTCTTGCCATTGACTTCAATGATCGTATTACTACCTACCACAGCAAGAGGTAAACGATCCTACAACATAAAGTATTGCTTTTAAAAAAATCAAACTTCTCTAATGCAAAAATATACCCATGTATAAACTTGACCGAGGGCAGTTCAGTGCTGTAACACTGCAGTGCAGCTTGCCCAAGCTGCCAGAATAGTTGCATTTACTGACCTCTGACTTGTTTTTATTACACACATTCTACACACACCTTTTTGAAATTCCCTACACATTGTCACATACTGTAAATCTGGGTAAGAAGCAGACACTACTGTTACTCGGTAAGCTACACGGGCAAAACCATTTCCTATTTAATTAACTTGCACAGCAATTATTTATCAATTTGTACCCCTACTGGCTGCAAGGGTTTGTTACTTTGTTGGGATCTTGCACTCAATTTTCAAACATTTGCCAAAAAAAAACAAATTCAGGTTCTTGTTTTCAGCTGAAGCAAAAATCTTTTCAGTATAACAAGCAAAGTAGTCAAGAGCAGTTTCAAATAGCTGAAAGGAACAGCATACAAAGCCAAATATTTTGGACTTTCATCCTTGCTTTTATTCTTCCTCTTCTCCTTTAGGCTATCACATCGTAATCCCAGAATAGCATTCATTTGTGCTATTTGTGTTGTATCTATCCTAGGCGATTCCCACAGTAACAAAAGAAGTAAAAGCTTTTATAGGCTGTTAAAGCTACTGAGCAAAAAAGTGAAGTCCATCCATAAGATGGACTTCAATATGAAAGAACAAACCAAAAAACACAAGTATACAAAGAGTCGCGCAACAGCCTGACAGCCCAACAGTCATTTGGGTTTCCTTTTAGTCATTTGTCTGAATTAAGGTTTTGGTATATCAATTGGTCAGACGTAACTTCTATTGAGTGCAACGCATGCAGTTCATGCCACTGCACACCTCTCTGAAAGGATCCTTGCCTCCTACCAAGCTCACAATCAAATGAAGTGTGGCAGGCAGGTGGAAGTCAAACAGGGTTGAAATAAAACGAAAGCAAGTCATTTTTCAAAAGTTTATTAATGAGAATGTGATCTTTTGTTATCATTCTAAATTTCACCCATTAAATGACTGAAGCAAATCTCTGAGAAGAAATTCATTCTCTCAAATGAGAAACAGTGCATCTTAGAACAGCCTTACATCTTTTTATCCTCTACGTTTTGGTGGGCTCTTCATTATCAAAGCTTTTTGCTCTCCTTTCTCCCCCCCCAGTCAATGGGAAATAGAAGCAGTTAAAAATATATTTACCTTTATCTTTTTAACAATCTTACTTTCTTCTTCATCATCTGTTTCTGGAAATTCATATATTTTAATTTTGTGTTCTTGGATTTCTTTCATTATCTAAAAGCAAGAACATGTTATTTGCTTGAGGAATTCATAGTCTTATAATAATTTATTTCTTGCTGCAATCTGATTCTCGCTCTTTGCATACTAAGATGATTAACTTATATCATAGAACTTGTGCACATTTAACACCATCAGGCTACTCCAAGGGACTATTAGCAGGACCATCACTCCTGTGGCAGGATAACACGGATCAGAGCCAAAGACCTCATAGCTAATGGAATGCTATCCATCAATACAAGGCACAAGAATCAACCAGCAGTTTTCTATATCTGGGCCAACAGGGAGATTTACACGAATGGCTGCTCCACCTGCACATGCTAAAACTAGTATGATCAAACTTAAATTCTCAGACTAGTCTAGCAACTGAATACCTTATATAAAAATTGAATAGATAACTGATGGCATACTTCAGGCCTTTGAATTCCCACAACAGCTACTGCTGTCACACCTATTCTTTTCTGTTTCCAGCTTGCCTGAGCACCAGTTGCTTGAAGCAAGATCATCTATTTCAGGTAGAGTTTGTGACTGATGGACTGATTCCAGTGGCAAGTTGCATTGAGAAATATTTGCAAGCACTAATGAAAATGTAAGAATAACTGACAGCCTGATCAAAAATGAGGCTTTACTGTTTTGGTGCCTTATTTGTCCAAAGCATATTTTTAGAAACAAGCTGATTAGTTTTCCAGAATTTTAGAATGGAAAAGTATTATGCCATTTAGCTGACAGCTACATTGCAGGGCCTTTGGCAATATTTCTGGTTCATGAGTTTGCAGTCTTGTAAGGAATATATACTTCCAATTCAGGCAAGGACTTCTTTTCGAAGTTTAATTTTGGAAAGTCTGCCGTATTTAACATCAACTCATTGATAAAGCTACATATGTATTAAGAAATATTCTGCATTCTATCTTTTTCCCCTTCCACACAGGGTTACATCCAAAGAAAAAACACCTGAAAAGCAAACAAAATTGACTTCAGGTCTACAGCATCTTGCCTACGTTTCTCCAAGGCAGAAAATGTCATTGCATTAAATCAAGCCTTAAATCAAGAGCTTTTTACACAGCATTTTTTAATGCCAATTTTTTTCCAGAACCTGTGTTTTTTTAAACTAGGATGGGACTCAGTTCAACAAAATCAACTTCATGTCTCTTTTTATCTTGTTCTGTGTTCTCCTTATCCTCCTCGCATAGTTGAAATAAAACAATCCACTTGTCAAGCATTACTACTAAATTTATTGTGAAAACACAAAGAAAATTTCATTTGTATCAATGATGCAATTATTTAACAATCTTTAAAATACATTGCAACAGCCCAATGCTTAACACAGGCATACTGTTTTTAAGCTAATATTTAACATATATTTAATAAATACATGGCATTCACTTTCATGTTGAAGTGCTAATAAGGTCAATAATAGTGTAAATACTGTTAAATATTGTTTTTGTGGGTGTTTGGGGGATTCTTGATTTGGTTTTGGTTAGTTGGTTTGGATGTTTTATTGTTCTCTTTTCTTTATTTTAAACAATTTCTGTTAGGCAAATAAATCTTGAAAGTTCCCTTCCTACCTTACTGACTTTTATCTCAGCAGTGAAATACTTCACCTGCCAAGGATCATGCTACACCTAAAACATCTTTCCCTGAGGACAGAAACAAGATTTCACCAAGAAATATAATTAAATCTAGAGATATAAATTAGTTAGCTTTGCTGTCTCAAGTCACTGCTTCAGGGTTTAAATTTTGCATACAGGAAGTTAAATCTCACCATTTCCATAGGGACCGGCTTACAAAATTAGCCCATGTTGTAAATATTCATCTTTCAACTCACCTGTTTTTTAAACTGTTGGCATTCCTCAGGTGTAAGTGTGTCTGCTTTGGCAATGAGTGGAATTATGTTCACTTTTTCATGCAGGCGCTTCATAAACTCTATATCCAAAGGCTTAAGTCTGAAATACAGCATTAATTAACATAAATTGCAAGGCTTTGAACAAGAACATACAAATGATTCAGGATTTGTCCTGACAACTGTTCTTAAGGCACTGATTTCTAAGTGATAGATGCTTGAATGAAATTCAAAAAAGTCTACCAGTAACTGCTATAGGAATTCCCTAGCATAGTATAATGCTAGGAAAGTAAAACTTTACTAAGCAGTCAAGAGAGTTCTGCTAGCTGAAATTACATTCATTTAAGCAAGTGACAAAAATTCTTCTACCAAGGTTGTAAAGCTTGTGTCATTGGCTGAAAAATGACATGAAAAATACTCCTATTTAAAGCCTGACTTGGTAGGAGTTTATAGTTGTGAATCATACTGTGTTCACATATCCAGCTCTATTTTCTGTAAGTTATGTTTATTTGCATGTTCTTTCCTGATAGTGAGCTCTAAGATTCTTATATATATATATATATATAGCAATATATATATATATATATATATAGCAATATATATAGCAATATATATATATATATATATATATATAAAATATATATATATATTGCTAGAGACAGTTAAAACCGTGGTCTGTATACAAACAAAGCAGAAGTATCTCATCTCTAAAGTACTATGTTTAACAAAAGAGCATGGCAATGACTTAAAAAATAAACACCCACCACACAGGTGCATCAAAACACCAGGTATGGGTCAAAATGGTCAATAGTTCTGCTTGCTAAAGTAAAGCCACATGCTTTGATGCATCAATGCTTTAGAATTATAACAAGTTAAATCAGGCTTAAAGGATTCACTTAAAGGATTTCACAAGATTATTTCTCCTATTAAATAAATTAGGATTAGGAACAGATTCATTTGGTACTAAAATTAGCTTCTCCTCCAAACCATAAACATACACACATAAAAGAATAAACAAAACATCACAGAAAACTTATTTATCTTCAGTTTAACAGTTTCTACTTGCCACTGAAATTCACAGCATGTTTCTTTTAAAATAGAAAACATTAATGAATGTCTAGTTTAAGAGCACTGGTGTGGCTATCCATTCACCCTTGTATGCTTTCCCTCTCATTTCAAAAAGCTACCTAAATCAACTTCTGGGTGAAGGGCAGCTGCCAAAGCAGAATAGTTCCCAACTACTGCACTTGCTCTTAAGGTGGAGACTGAAGCAGGAAGCCTTCACCTGAAGAATACAGAATTACATGAAAAGGCTGCAATTCATTATCACCCTATTCACTCATCTAAAAGGCCCCCTACCAGCCCCTCCACCCTCTCCCCCTGCCCAACACAAACTCGTTACTTCAGATGTTTGTGGGGGTACCAGCTACAAATAATGGAAGTTGGACTTGATCTTTGTGGGTCCCTTCCAACTTGGTATACGCTATGATTCTATGAAGGACCAAACCTGCAACTTCTATTCTTCATAAATCATAACAAGCTGGCTTATACAAAAGCCTACGGACAAACAAAAGCAAGTTCACCTACAAATGCTTTAACTCACTGTAAACAGACCCTTGCACTAGGAGTGATTCATATTGTACTTGATGAGCTACATGGGCACTGTTTGCACACAAGACACGATGAGGACTGCACCACCACCACCAGAAAAATACAGCTAAGAAACAAGTGAAGTTCTTTCAAAGAGAATATCTTAAAAGAAGAAATGAATGTTAGCAGAAGCACCAATTTTCTCTGTGCTCCATTCATTTCCTTAATTAGATGACAACTGCAATCATTTACTTCAGAAATTTAAAAACACTAGGCAAACCTAACTCAACTTTATATATTTTTCAAGAATAAGATGAAATACTACTGTAGGGGAACATACATTTTCAGCTTTTCATCTCACAGACGGGAGTCAAAACTTATTTTATCTTAAACATTATTTCTTTACAAAACAATCTGTACCTTAAATGGATTTTAAAAGTTTTAACTTACAGAAGGAGGAAGGAAAAAAAGATGAGATTTTTTTAAACAATGCCAAGTCTATGCTCAAAAAAAAAGAATGACTAATACAAGGAAAGATTGACTTCCCTTTATTTACATGAAATTTTACTTTGGCACAACTAATAAGCCAGTAATTGCTAAATATTCAAATGTTTGAATTTAAAACTGACATGCACATAAAAATAAAACTGACATAACAAACACACATGCTGATCAAAAAAAGTTTAGTGAAGACAAGTCTACATTAGAAAAATAGCATTTTCTTTCCAAATTTTAGTAGTCTGTCTAGTTCAAAATCATTCAGATACTAACTACAGAAGCTAAATGTAATAACAGTTTTTTTTCACCACCAGAGGAATGTTCCTCAGAATTTCTTCATTACTTCCTTCACAGCATTTTACTACTATTGATCTATTTGACAGAATAGGCTACTTATCTTCTCCTCCTCCTGGTTTTAAAGGTACAACTTAAAGAGTCTCTTAAAGTCTCTTAAATTTCTCTTAAAGAGAAATTTAATCACTTGTAATACAATAAAATGCTAAGCAACAATAAAATGCTAAGCAACAAATTTCAGATCTAACTGGCCTGCATCTAATACACCCTGGAAATGCAGTTCTCTCTCTCCACCACTAGATAGATGTCTGATCAAGTTAAAAATAAGAATGGTTGGAGGATTGCAAAATAATTGGAAAAAAAATCCAGAACAGATATTGGAATTGTCACTAGTCAAAGGATTACACTACAGGTGAATAAAACATTCTTAAAAGGATGCAAATAGCTTCCCATCTTCGATTTATCATTAACTTCAGAGGGAAAGAAAAATCCTGTTGCCGGAGTTGTGAACCAGCTTCTACAGTTGAAATTTAAATGTGTTTGAGCAAAAACATACATATAAGAAGCAATCCTGGCACTTCTGAATACTTATGTGTTTTCAGTTGTTCTATTTTTTCTTGTTATGTAATTAATGCTCTGTCGTATTTTCTGGTGTTCTAACTTACTACCTGTCACGCTTGCTGATGTTTGACAAGTCAAAGTAAATTCATCTTTGAAATTATACATGGTCTGCAGGTCATTAATAAACTCCTATCTGGAACTTTTCATACATAAGAATGCCAAATTTGGGTGTTTGTCTGAGATGTAGAGAGAGAAAGGAAACAAAATACACTAATACTAACCCATGCCCTGAAGGAGCAATGAAGTATAAACAGCATTGCACTCTATTATCTGGCATCTGACGTCTGTTCACTCGAGATTCTGCATTCAGGTAGTCCTCGAATTTACTGTCAATGTAGTCAATAACAGGCTGCCAGCTGCAGAGGTTACATGAATAAAAACCTGTAAGTTACATCATTTATGTAAAAAAATCTGACTTCGCTAAGAATTAAATGTATACTATTTCCCTATGACTTTTTTTTTTTTAATTAAAAGAACTCAACACAGTATATTTTAAGCAACCAGCTCCTCAACATACAACCAAGTTACATAGCTGTACACATACAATCTACTAGCTCACTGAAAAACCCTTTCAAACACAATTACCATTACTGTAATAGCATTAAAGAAAATACTTAAGGAGAGTATACGAATACACCAACAGAATACACTTTCTGGTCAAATCTTGTGAGAGCGTACAAGTAGGTTTAGCACACTGGGAGTGTTGATAGAGAGCTAAATGTTCCATTCACTTTAAAGGTAATTAGAAGCTGATTGTGTTTCAATCAAGTCATAATGGTAATAGAAACTACAGTAGTCTAAGTTTTCAGTTAACAGCAAACTACAGCCAAGTTTAAAGCCATGAACATTTAAACTGAAGATCAAAATGTACATTTTGAAAAAAGTCAGAAGATATTGTATCACACATACAAAAAAGATAAAGCTTTTTTTGTGGGAGAACACAAAGATTATCTTACCAATTACTATTATCCACAGCATCTCCAAATCCTGGTGTGTCAACTATTGTAAGTAGTAACTGAACACCACCTTCTTTGATTAAAACTTTTGACTGTTCAACCTGTAAAACGAATGAGATTAAATGCTTAGCAATTTAGCCATTGATTTTAAACACTAGGAAAAAATTCAACGAATAAGTCTGACAAAGAATTGCTGACCTTTCTGCTTCATAGGGATATTCTGCTTCAGAGCAACTTGCTTTGCTTATAAAGTCCTAATTATTTTAATATTTGTTGATTCATATATTTTAAATTTAAATCACAACTTTTTTTTAAACTAGAACCCATCTAAGCATATAAAATGTCCCAATAGTTTAACTCCTGTTCAAAAGAGGAAAAACTCTAAATAACAGTATCAATGCCAGTACAAAATATATATATATATATAGAGAGAGAGAGATCGATCCATACATTCTCATAAACTAGGCATCATCCTGAAATAGCTAACTGATGAAATAGCTAAATTTGATCTTTTAAAATACAGTTACACTTTTTACAGCTAATATCCCCCTGAACGACCCAACTAGGCTAGAAACATACTCTAGTCCAGTTTATATATTATTAAGAACATATTTGTTTGTCTTCAGTTAGTGCAATTCTTGGGAAAGGAATCCTAGAAAGTGAAGGTTTCCTGCTACAGAGGCAGAGAGATGAGAAGGAAATGCAATCTCGCTGCAATCTGCTGTGCCAGAACTCATGTGACCGTAATGGTTTTCTGTTAGCTCAGGGCACGGATAGAAGCCTGACTCAACACGGCAACTTCTGCAGCACAAGACATGAGGCAAGTTTTGGGTGTGGGAGCGCCTGCCTGAGTTCTGACCACCCATCTGCAGCACAGCTCCATCCTCTTGCAGGAAGCAGGTCACGAAACAGAGAGCTCAAGCTACACAGCAAATGGACGGCTAACACTTAATATTTCAACAATTATTGACAATGCCAGCATCAGGTGCATCTCCCTGGTAAAATAGCATTTAGTGAAAAGAGAGCTTTAAGCACTGTCATATTAGCCAATCTGATCCACAGCAGTAAAAAAAAAAAAATATATCATATTAGCATTTTGGGTCTTTTGAACTGTTCACACATTTAATCACGCTTTTTCTGATATTAAGACAATTTCTATTAATTACTAGTGAAGCTGTTTTCTTGATACAAAAATCAAGAAGTTAATTATGCCAGCCATTTATTCCTAACAACAAGTGGCTGCAAATAAGTTTGCATATGTTTACACCACAGTGTTGCTTAACATACTTCTTAAGCCTCCTGATCATTAACAGGGGAGAGAAAATTAAGTTAAAAGTAACTAGATGAACCCTTAGAGAACATGCAGTAATGAACTTTCAGAGAGAACAAAAACTTGGGTAACAAATCCCATCTGGATGGTCTCTTAACCAGCTCAAGATTTGAGAGATCTCCTCAATGCTACTTAAGTGCTTGCACATACTTATTTGTACAGCTGAAATGGATAGGCTCACAACCACACCTGAAAATTGTTGCAAACTTTTTGCTGTCATTGGTTATATGATGCAACTCCAAACTACAAGATAAATTAGTATTCTGCAGAAAGTCAAACTAAATACCTCTTGCAGAAGTAAAACGCTGACTGTAATTAAGAGGATGTTCAGAAGCACAGAAAACAGCAATAAATAACTCCAAAGAAGCTGGGGCTCTGTATTTAACGTCTGAATTTCTAGAACACTATTTTCCCCTACTTTTTTTTTTCAGCAAGGATCCTATCCAAGCCAGACCTATCCATTTTGCTGCTAGGTCTTGACAACAAATACAGCAATACCATTGCTGTCTGCAGCATGCAGAAATCATGACCTGGTTCCTCACTGAACAAAAAGGCAAAAAAACAAACAAACAAACAAAAAAACACTAATACATCTCCACAAAACAAGATTTCCCAGCACTGGGCTATCTGGGTAGTTAGTCACAGGAGAAGGTAAACTAGAGTGGACTTGGAGGTCACTTAATTCCATCTCCTGCTAGAGCGTGCCTAATCACAAAGTTGGTAAGGTTTAAGACAAAATTAAAGAACAAACAACAAAACCAAAACACACAACACACACCAGCCTGAGACACCACCAAGTTACCCTTTCAGTAACTGCACAATTTCTATCCTTCCAGAAGCGTCCAGTCTAAAGCAGTGAGAGCCTGGGAATGCATATACAGCATTTGAAAAACTTAAGTTTTAATTGTGGTGAATAGATCTTTTTTTCCCTTGAGAGCACTACAGAGAAGTTTTATTGTACACAACTGATGCCAGAACTCAAGACAGTAATCCCCAGGCACACAGTCAACTCAGCCAAGAGTTTACTACTCACAAGCTTTAGCATGCAGGAGATTAACTTCTGATTCCTGAAATTCTTTTTGCTATCTTGCATGCAGTAACCACAGAGCCCTCACATAACTGAGCTCTCTGTAAGCATAAGAAACCTGTAACACTTTCAAAATACTGCAGATGATAAGGTTAAGAACTGTAGTATTGCCAAGTGCTACAAGGTATCGACTTTATTCTCTGGCACGCAAATTCCCAGCAAAAATCATTGAATTATTACACTTTCGTAGTGGAATGCTTATTCAGAAAAAGCAATTAATCAAGTACAGTTTTGAATGTGTGTTTACAACAATGACAAAGGAAGGTCAGGAGATCTTTAGAAATGCCACACCACACATTTTTCCTGACCCTGCATGCTTGTTAGTGTGGCTAAGTTCCTGGAGTCACCTTCTGACAAGTGGCCTACAGTAACTGAGTATCTGCAGACAGCACTAATATCTTCCTAGGTGGTGGGGATTTAAATTCTTACATTTCATCAATTCATGCACATATCCTGCGGAGCTTTCAAATACCTACAGAACAAGAAACTTAGTGCATCTAGGTAAATGTGCCATGAAAGCATGGGGAACAGACAGACCATATCCACCATACACTGTAAGCAGTAGAGGTGGCTGGTGAGAGACAGGAGGTGAAGAACCTGCCATAGAGCCTCTGTGTCTTTCTTTTGTAACCTGGATGGATGTGCCCATACATGGTCAAAGGCACAGAAAGCAGCAACATCTGGAAAAGATCCAGAAAATCTCTGTAAACGAGTGTCATTCATAGTTAAGCATCTAACTGTATCCTATCATCTGGTTTTACAAGTATTCCCAAGGGATTCATGGAAAACATTAGTTCAAGCCTTGGAATTTAAAACTTTTTAATAAAAGTCGACTCCGAGCATCCATTTTCCCATGCACTCTGGCTAGCTGGGTCACGCTGGTTTGTCCTCTAGCGCTGCACCGAGTTCTGTGATGCTGAATGCATTACAGCTTGAGGAACTTGAATGGATTAAACAAGACTGCATCCATCTGACATCAAATCACGTACTATTAGCTGTTTTCTATGTTTTCCATGAAAGGAATACAAAGAATCTGCCTCACAAAACAACACTAAACCACTACTGCTTTCAAACATTGCCCAAAATACACTTTGCAATTATCTGAGTGAGACTGTTACACGATGCCTCATCAATAAATGGTTCCCACCATATAGGAACAGGAAATTACCACCACCAAGATTTTAGGATGTTTTGGCACCCTAATTTTTTTTGTCTGTTTCACCTCTACCTTAACAAAACCCTTAGCATTGTGTTTTTCAATTCATAAAGGTTTGCAGTGGCAAGGAGCACAGATCCCATGGATCCAAAGAGCAGCTCCTGCTGCTAATTCTTTGGTTTCATATTTGATTGGAAGCTGTGTGCTGGCAATTGTGGCTGTTTTGTATGTGATTCCAAGGTTGTAGTGGCAGACTATTTTATCCTCACTTAGAAATTGAAATAAGACAGTTTCATCTCTGAAGAATGAAACATGTCAGGATGATTAGATTATCTAATTTTGCAACCAAGCAGATGAAAGTACTTAACTTGGATTCCAGAAACTCCACACACAGACTGTTCAGTTAGTTTTCCTTATAATGATCCACCATTAGTCAGGGATGGGCTGAGTTAATGTGAAAGCTGTAGCTGTCTTGCAATTTATTATAGTTTGTAAGTAAATTCTTACTATTTTTCCCCATTAAAAAAAAAAATAAAGTAATATATTCTAATGACAGGAATCCAACTCACCCTTAAGTTATTTAAAACAATGCCTGTAAGTGAACTTGAATTGATTTAACTTCAGCTAACAATGTGTAATCAACAATAGCAAATCACATGAAGCCCTTCTACCAATACAAGTGATTCTTCTACTAAGTTTTCCAGAATTCACCAAGCTTGATCGCCTTTCCTTAGAAAGTGTATCATAATAAACTATTTGCACCTTTTCCACACCACTTAACATTTCTTTTAACCATGTACCTAAACTCAGCCTAATGCAAATAATACTCTGCTACCCCTATTAACAGGCTAACAAGCCCATTTTGTCAGTCACTGTTATCTTATATTAAAACTGACAAAATAGCTTAATAGACATGGCCAAAGCTTAGAGAAATGTAAATATATCAAACTCTGGATGTTCAAAAACTTTCCTCCAAATAAAAAATAAAATAATAATTTAAAAAAATCAATATTCTGCATCAAATACTTTTTGTATTAGTATTCAAGCCTGATGTTGACCTAACTGACAAGCAGTTTTATTTAACCTTTTCAAGTATGAGCATAACTAACTTTATACTGGCCCTCTGGTATTGAAATTATCCAATGTTCTGAGATTGAAGAAAAAAAATCTCACACTCCAAACAAAAACAAAAAGCCCACAAAACACTAAGGTCAGTGGGTCATACTACTGGAGCAATGTTATCCAATTCCACTAAATAAAAAAAAAGCATTGAGTTTTCCAGCTTCTCTTTAGAGTTTTGAGTACCTACTAGCTCAACATAGGCTTCCTAATCCCCTCATGACAGCTCTGTAAATACACAACAATTTCAGATGCAGCTGAGGTGCTCTCAGACTGTCACATTTTGCAGTTGGTGGAGCCATGCTGGACTACAGCAACTGTGAGCCATAAGCTGGTCTTCACCAGAGGGTGAGTGTGAAATTGGATTATCACAAGCTGTCTTCACCAAAATCTTAAACAAGTGACTGATGTGCATCAAGGGAGATGAGCAGAGCTCATTTGTTCCTACTCAGTTGCTCAACTGCAAAGGCAGAAAGTAGCATGCTGAAGAGCAGGAATTTCCTACACCACCCACAACACTAAAAGGACATTTCACTACTTCTTAGTATTAGTCTGGTTTCACTTTCTTTTTAAATAACATTTTTATAATATAAACAGCATACCTTTTTTTTTTTAAAGAGAAAAATATATTGATTCATAGCAAAATATTACGGAAAACAAACCAATGAAGTTCAGTTTTTTGATCTAAGTGTTTCAACTGTATCATGCACTTGGAGGAACATTGTATTGGCACATGTAGTGCTTAAGTCAGCCAGATTCACCCTAGGCCAACAAATGTCAGAATAACAACTTACAACAGGTAAAAAATGTACCACAAAGGACACAGGTTGCACATTATTGCCAAATACTTTTACACAAAAGATTTGCAGTCAGTAGAAAGACCGCATAATACAGTTTCTAAAAGCCTGCCTTAAACAGTCAGATTTTAGCACACGTTTAAGTATTTCTAATATACATACTTAGTATTTAAATTGATAATATTACATTCCACTTCCTGACAGGACTGCACCTGTATCACATTTCTAAAGCACAAGCAGCATGCAAAGTATCTCAGAGATCCTGCCCTTCAACAGCTTACAAGTCTCATAACCTGAAAGCTCTGTGTAGTTACTGTATGCAGAGTGACACCCTGAGTATTTCTCAGTGGTTTACACTATGGCTGCACTTACTTAAAACACATGTACTTATGTGACAACTGTATCATTTTATGTCACTAAATTGCAAGTTAATTTACTCAAGCTGCAGCCTTCTACCCCAAGACGTACCTGTACGGTCTTTTTAATTCTGTGTGAAGGACCTGGATACTCCGGGGAATATAATTCTGTTAAGAATAATGAGTTGATTAACGTTGATTTTCCCAGTCCAGATTCACCTAGAAGAAAACAGATCAGTTTCAGTAAAACCAGTAGTATCACACACAGTATAAACACTTAGTTCTAGATCCGAGTACTCTTAAAACATAGTACCTGAAAACATTTACTATATTCTGAGATTTTGAGAAGCTCTAATCTTTTCCAATTGCAAGGAAAACTCTGCATGTATTTTTTTTTTATGTTTGGATTCAACAATTGGATTCTATAAATATTCATTTTTCAGATTACATTTTAAAGTAGCGCTAAATGCATTTAGCACTTCTCCATTACAACGCATGAAGATGATATTACCCAAATTAAAGTTTATAAACAAGCCATTTTCCTGGTATCAGTTTCTGTCACTATGCCAAGGCATACTAAGCTTTTTCCTTTATGACAACTATTATTTGAGGGGCTTAATGGGGGAGGCAAGGGGGTAGATTAGCTTAATTACTGAAGTCACAAAAGCTAAAGAAAAGTTAAGAAAAAAACAACAACAACAAACAAACCTATGTGATTTGCATGGGAAATTTGTAAAGGAGCTATTTCAACACGACCATTCACACCAGAATGAGAACTAAATAAAAAGGTATATGAAACTGATGCTTTCTGGTTTAATTTTTCCATGTGCAGGGCTGTTAATATGTTAACCTAAACAGAGAGAGTGACACAGAACTTTGCTCTTAAACTAAGAAATCTGGATGCAAACTACTGTAGACATATTTACACTAAGGGAAAACAACCAACTATGCTGCCCCCATACTTGAAAAAGACAAAAAAAGTTTTCTAAGCCCCATCAGCCACCCAAAACAATGATTGATTTTGAGACTGAACTCCCAGCTTCAAAACTCGTCTTGAGATAAGTGCCCTAGGCCAATACAAGTAATGCAGAGCTACAAAACAGAAAGTAGTAGCTATGGACCTCAGCAGACAAGAGTGTCTCCCCACTATAATCGCTGGCTGGATTTCATCCACAAGCTAGTTTATACACATCAGCCAGCTCAATTACAATTGTGGAGCTTGAAGTCTCTGCGGAATTGAGCTGAGCAATCTGATTAGCTATCCTGTAAATGGATTAGCAGCTGCTGAAATGCTGCAAGCAGAGCTCCTGCAGGCTGTCTCCATTATTAGCGGTGCTTGTTCTCCAAGCCTGGCCCTGTGTGACAGATGAGCTAACGCAAGTTTCAAGCGGGTCCGGCTGTGCACGAAGACAGGCTGCAACAGCCTAGAAGCAAGGAGACACGGCAGTACAACCTCAGCAGAGCACTGCCGGGAACACCAACCCCAAAACGACAGCTATACCAGGGCCAGAAGGGGTGGGTTTGCTGACAGGCATCTCACCAGTACCATTACTGATTCTGCCTTTCTCCATGGTCAGATATGTCACAGATGTGCCTCGAAGTGTTTGCTTGCAAGGGATGCACATATACTGCTCTTTACTTGCAAGATCTTCAGGGCATGGTCAACGGCAGTTTAAAAGCCTTTCCCTGCTGAGTATGCACCAACAGAAGCTCCTGAAACCCACAGCTTTCCAAACTCATCTCTGCAGCCAGACTGAAGCTGTGTCTTCATCTCAGCACCCACCTCAAGATGCACACATCATTCTGGATAAGCTGGAGTGTTATTTATCCACCCTGCTGAGCCTCCCTCTAATTTTGCCATTTATAAAATTCATATTCTTTCATCGATTATCCCTTTTTCAGTTGCCCATAATCTCACAGAAGGCTCTCTACTGAACTGTTGAAGAAACACACAAGGCCAATACTCGCGTGGCCAATTCCACGTCAATACGCAAAGAGTTGTCCCTTCTCCTCTGACAGGCTCACTGCACGTCTTAACATGCTGCAATAGTTAAAGCAGAACACACACAGAACAAGCACTTTTCCCAAAGATTACACTGCTTATCATGTTGCCATTGAAACTGAACATATGGAAAGGAGATTTTGAACTCTGAAAAGATCCAATGAAAAACCAGCAGCTCACCCGAGATGGTTATTGCAGCTGGAGCACTCCGTACAGGCTGGCCCCTGAGCTACTGCAGCACCAAGCACAGACAGATCTGTGTGTCCCCAAACCCAGTACCAAGGATGAGGTGGCAGTTTTGAGCTCAAAACATCTATGAAGGTAGTAAAAAGGCTGCAATAGCAAATACAAAATTACACTGAAACCGTAGGAAAAACCACTCATAACAGGAACATCTGCTACTTGATTATGGGGAAAATGCTGCTTTGACTGCTGTCAAACAGGAGTTTCTCCGCTGCCTACAGGAGTTGCAGAACTAAAGAAATGAGGTGTATTTAAACAAGTCTAGCCAGCCTCTTCAGACACATTCAAGTATTGTGAATTTTGCTAGAAATATAAAACAAAAACAAACAAGCAATGGAAATTGAACAAAACAATGAAAACATGGAAAGAGGGGTAGAATACTGCTCCAAATTAAAAAAAAATAAAAAATAAAACAAAAACTAAAAAACACTCCCCCTTCCCCAACACCAACTCAGGAACAATTGCTTTCGGCTGAGCTATACACATCTTTCACCTTCATTTCCAAATCACTCAAATTATCACAGATCAGGATTTTTGGATAATCAGTTACTGCATTTTTCTACAGTTAACTTGCATGTGTTCAATGCACGTTTTCCTCCTGTTCAAATTCCATCAGCTCTTGTTGCAACTTTGTTACCTTCAAAGGAACTTAGGCTGCAAGCATCTCCTCCCTATCACAGAATCACAGAATTTCTAGGTTGGAAGAGACCTCAAGATCATCGAGTCCAACCTCTGACCTAACACTAACAAGTCCTCCACTAAACCACATCACTAAGCTCTACATCTAAACATCTTTTAAAGACCTCCAGGGATGGTGACTCCACCACTTCCCTGGGCAGCCTGTTCCAATGTCACCAGGCACGTGGGAGAACAGACCAACCCCCACCTCGCTACAGCCTCCCTTGAGGTACCTGTAGAGAGCAATAAGGTCACCCCTGAGCCTCCTTTTCTCCAGGCTGAACAAGCCCAGCTCCCTCAGCCGCTCCTCATAGGACTTGTTCTCCAGGCCCCTCACCAGCTTTGTCGCCCTTCTCTGGACTCGCTCAAGCACCTCGATGTCCTTCTTGTAGCAAGGGGCCCAAAACTGAACACAGTATTTGAGGTGCGGCCTCACCAGAGCCGAGTACAGAATGATAACAGAATAACAGAAACAAATCGTTACCCTTAAATCCTAATGATGCTGCTTTTTTTTTCCCCACTATTCATTGTTGTGGCACATTGAGAATGTGGCCTCTTTCCAACCTCCTCCAACTTTTCTACCTCCTCCATTCTTATTTAAGCACGTACAGAGATGGACAAGCAGTCCAATTCAATTTCCAACTTTATATCTAATTGTTATTTTATGAATAACCCCCTACTGGAGAGTGCTATCTTCTCATTCACATATTACATTTCCTGATAATGCACCACAATACATCTTCTGGCTATCATATAACTCTGAAAATCCCAGATCAGTTTTCTATTGTGATCTCCTAGTATTTTTAGAACCTTGTTTGTCTAAAATCCAACCCTTCAGCACACAAGCATGACTTACACACTTCGATTTATGAGAGTTCATTAAACATATCAAGTGATCTAGCTAACTAATCAATACTGAAGATTCTCAGCGTGCTCTCTGCATGTTTTATCAGCATTTCCTACCCCTTCATCACTTACGAATTACTCTGGCAGAACTCACCAGAAGTTTGTCCTCTCTTCCCTAATGAGTGCTTGGCTACTGGCAGTTGAACAGTATTTCATGTTGTGTCCTGTGACATACAACCACACAGCTGGGAATGTGACCACGTATACTACCTGTACTTTGGAGTTTCAAGCTCCTAGTAGGACAATTTGCAAGCACTGAAGTTAAACTGCCCTAAGAAGCATGCTTCAGATATTCCCACCAAGAAGACCCAGTCTCAGTGTATCTACTAACTAGTGTGTCTACTAGCACCTATAGACTAAGAAGATGCATCAACTGCTAGCAGCTGCAGTGGGTGAGAGAAAGTAACTCCATCCTACCAGTAGTTTATTAAAGACAAGCCAACAACACCTCATGTCCCGGAGTAAACAAGTTCTTTACAAACTGCACATTTTTTTCAAAGCTTCCACTGCATTCTGAGAAGTCTCTATTTAGAGCTACTTAGCACAAGTAAGTCGACCACAAGTGGCAGATGCTTCACTGCTTTCTGCGAAGGAAGATACACAACACCACATCTCTTCTGAGCTGCAAGGGGGCAGAGATTTTTAGTGCACTTGATAGCCCCAGATAGTTATTACAAAGAGATCAAATGCAACAGAAAAATGCTGCACTTTCCAACAACACAGATATACAGAATATTTACATTAAGGCACATTTTATTTTTAGCAGGTGAGCTAGGTTTTTGATTTTTTTAGTTTTGATACAGAATTGAAGCTACATGATTAAACAAAGTTCATTATGAGGCTGAAGACTAATACGTAGCACTGAGAGCAAATAAAGCATTGAGAGCCCAAAATGCAGAGAACGGTATGATGGAACAGGCCTCTCACAAAGGGGGAAATGATGCTCTGCTCTGCCACACATCATTACAGATGACCACAAAAAACAGAGGCTACAAGACACTTTTAATTTTAAGGTTGATTTTAGAAACTTCAGCAAAGGCTAGTTCCTGCCTTCAGCACTCTACAAAATGTAAAATAATGTTTCAATAAACATATGGGAGTAACCGAACAAAACCTGTTGGGAGCTGGGGTGGGCTCAACACTATGCTCTGTGGCTTCTCCCATATAGCTACAGTACCACGCAGGATGGTGTCTCATGAAGTCGTGCAGATAGTTCAACTTTGTATTCGCAGACACTTATAAAGGGAAGAAAGCCAAAGCTCCGCCATTTCATAATTTATGCTCCAAATTCAAGTCATGGAAGTAACATCTGTTAGAACCACAGAGTTGATCCTAGCAAAACATAACAGGGAAGTCTGCTGGCGATAAATTTGCTTTTACCTATCAGCAACTGCATCAACAACAACAAGAACTTGACATTCAGTATACAAGGAGACAATTTCATAAACTTTAAATTATGCTTGAAGAAAGTTGAAGTGCAGAAACTGAGGACAGACTCTTGGCATATTGTTCTGGCCACAGATCCCATTTAAATAATTCAGAAAGCCATTAAAAGCAGGGAAGTTCTTCAGAAGAATACTGAAACAGATTTAAGATAGCATTTTTCAAATAATGTTATTCCCTCTCAGAGCAGAAGCAGTTCTCATTTTCTACAATTTGACAGATTAAAGTGGCCATGAAGCAATGGTTTAACTGACCACGTTAGACTTTGGCTGCTGCCAAAACAAATGGCCTCTGCTCCCAACCCACTACTTGTGCTGGAACTCCTAACACACTGTGGAGAGGCAAGAAGTGATCCTGCTTAACTAAGGCATTAGGGGATGGGGGTGGGAAGAAGAGGGAAAGTAAGGGCCAGACAGATGAGCTAAGTCAGATCTACAGGTTTCCAAATATATACATATTTATATAAACGTAAAAATCTACATTTAAAATCAGATCTCTTCTCTGCAAAGCCATCACTGACAACTGAAGTCAAAGAATTTACAGCTCTTCATGAAGAAAGTCACATTTACTCTAATTACCTATGTAGGCTGTACTTCTGATAAACAATGTCTGCAAAGCAGCTATTAAAATAGGATGTGTTACTTAATTGATAATTAGGGGAAAGGAAACTTTTTTTTTTTTTTAACTCTAGCTTACTAAAACCAAAAGAACTGAAATTACAAATTTCTCTTCAGTTTTAGTTCCTCATCATGACTGCAGATGAAAGAACACCCTGCATGTTTGGGCCATCCAAATCCAGTACCACCAACAGCTGAAGCGTGGCAAGCTGGAATTACAGCTTGTCCTGGTTTCAGTAAGGACAGAGTTATTTTTCCTCCTAGTAGCTGGTAGGGTGCTATGTTTTGGATTAGGATGAGAAGAGTGCTGATAACATGCTGATGTTTTAATTGCTGCAGACCAGTGCTTACACTAAGCCAAGGACTTTTCAGCTTCTCGCTCTGTCCTGCCAGCGTGCAGGCTGGGGGCGCAGCAAGAGCTGGGAGGGGACAGACCCAGGACAGCTGACCCAAACTGGCCAGAGGGGTGTTCCATACCATCTGACAGCATGCTGAACAATACACAGGGGTGGCTAGCTGGTGTGAGGGGGCCAGCTGCTCGGGGTTGTGCTGGGCATCAGTCAGCAGGTGGTGAGCAATTGCATCGTGCATTACTTGTTTGTACATATTATTACTAGTAGTACAATTATTATTATTATTGTTATTAGTAGTAGTATTTTCCTGTCTTATTAAACTTTCTTTATCTCAACTCACTTTCCCATTTCTCTCCCCCATCCCAGCGAGGGAGGGGAGAGGGTGAGCAAACGGCTGTGTGGTGTTCAGCGGCCAGCCAGGTTAAACCACAGCACAGCTCTATGGAATCACAGGTACACAGCTAGCGGCTGCAGTCCAGGCATGCCAAAGCTTACCTTGATTTGTTTTCGGTGCTACTTAAAAGAAACCCCTATGCCCAATCAAGCTTCAGTCATACTGCAATAGAATTTAAAAGACATTATAAGCAACAAGAAGTTGTCAAAACTGGCCTACATGGAAAAGCCAAATGCACAAGCTCTGTGAAATAACTGGGTTGAGCGATTCAACTGAAAATGACTGCAACTGCAAAGCTCCAGGACGACAACCATCTGCGGTTAAAGTCCGTAAACAGCACGTACTTTGAATTTTCAGACTTAAATGAAGCCAAAACAAAGCCATCACAAGAGAAGAAAAAATATCTCGGTCCAAAATGAAAAAGTGAGGAAAAGAGTTGCTTGGATGCTAAAGGATGCCTTTTTTCTTTTTTTTTTTTTTTAAGGCTAAGAAACATACATCTGAGAATACCACTGCTTAGTCTCAAAGATCTATGCATCTAGAGGAAGTTGCAGAGCTGGACTTGCTCTCTGGAGAGATACAAAGTGATGTATTCCCCAGTTATATGAATTGAAAAAGGAGAGAGGGAAAGACAATGGTAACACAAGATTTTCATCTATACATTACTATAGACAATGTACTATATAGCATTTCAAGCACAGAGTAATTTCTAAGATACCTTTAGTTCTTGAGTCAGCAGATGTTAATCAACAGACCCCAGATTAATTAGTCACAGCAGGATCCTTCATTACTCAGGCAAAAAAAAACCCACACAGCTATCTACATGATGATGAGAAAATACTAACAGAAAAAGTGACTTGGATTTCTAAGTCTTTCTGAATAAAAAGAGACTCTGGTACAGATATAGGACCCACACTTCAAGGACAGTATGGCTTGCACTACTTGCTTTCTACTTAAAAATAAGTGTTACAGAGCAACTCAAGGAGAGACAGGTGAAGCACATTAGGCAGGATGTCAAAAAAATGAAGCATTGATACACTAAAGCATAAGCAACAGTATCACAGATAATTTGCAAAGGACAAAAAACCTGATTTTTATGCACATCCAAATTGTTAAGTCTTCCATATAATTCTACAAAAAGCACCTTGACTTACTCAGCATTCCATTAGCTCTTTGCTTGCAAATCATGCATGAGAACAGTAAAAAAAAAAATATTGAAAATAAGTGCTGAGTGCTCTCAAAATATCCCAGGTGAAACATTCCGCTACTAAAGTAATCCACAAAATATGTCAGAGGACTGAACTGAGAGATTCCTAGAGCCAGTCACAATTATTTTCAACATCTTATACCTTGTCTCTAGATGCCTACTCTCCTGAATTGCTCTGCAAGTGCTTGTTGTTGCAGGCAGCACAAAGGAAGCTGTGTTTGGACGAGGCACTTTGTATCCAGCACGAGCGGCAAGAGAATGATGCAGATGGCTCACTTACGGGACTCCCCAAGTTTACCCAAGTGATATAACTTGGGAGCAAAAAAAATGAATAATTAGGGAAAAAAATACACAAATTTGATACCTCAGGTGGTTATATCCTTTTGTTTCCATAAGATAACTTCCACTGTATTCCATAAAAATGGGTATTTTGTCTCTAAAGGAGAAATATGTAAGCTGAGGTAGGTTTGAATTGGCTTGTGTTGTCAGAACTACATCCTTCTTACTATGTCAAGAATTTGTTTAATTGCTAAGCCACTGCTTCCAAAGTGTTGCCACCACTATTTAGCTTTCTAGTAATTACTTAAGAGTAAAACTGAGCTGCTTTTGCAGCCAACATCAGGAGCATACATTCGGAAAGCTGAAAGGAAAAGAGATAGACCCGCTGACAAGGTTACACCCTAAAGTCTGTCTAGCATGCTTGCTATGTTCTGCTGTGGCTGAGCATGAAGAACAGACACAGAAGGTAGTCCAGGACTACCTGGAGCTCCTGAGAACTGGTGAGGACAGCCTGGAGCCAAGGATGCAGAATTGGGCAGTCACTGCCTTGTCCTTCAGAGCAGGTGAGGATGATACACAATGAGTTTAGGCAAGTGACAAACAAAACAATTCTTAAAATATTTTCCCATGTAATTCTTAAATCATTGAGTCAAATACCACGTTAAAAAAAATACTGATGTGATAAATTAGTGAATATCTGGCATCTTCTCTTCCTTCTCAATGTCTGCTGAGTGGTCAGCTATTGGTTTCTGCCACGTCTGGCACTGATGCAGCAGAAAAGTGGTGAACAAACACTTTCCAGTAGTTAGCTTCCTCTAAATTAGCAATTTTGGATGTGTTCCACATTTTTGTCAGCAACGTATACTTCCAAGACCTAAAATATAAAGGATCTTGCTATTTCTCCTCTGCTACAGTGTAAACAGTATCCCTTTAAATTAGCCTTTCTAATACAAAATACCAACAAAATGTCACCTCATCTCCAAGTGCAGTATCTAATCTATGCTATTCTACTCTCCAGGTTTCATCAGGGATTTTACAGTTATTTGCTTTTTTAGGGCTACGAGTACATAGCATATTCTAGCAATTCCCATATACCAGAACCCAAAATGTTTGCATAACAGTTTGCAGTACTATGGATTTCTATTTTATGTGAACTTCAAAATCTGAGCTGAGGAAAAAAAAAAATCTTATGTTGCTCTCCCACAGTAAAAGCTTGTGCCATCTTGAGGAACTTGACTTAGTAACAGTCAAATGGATTCCTATTCAAATTAGTTCTTGCAGGTAAATGCTTTACCATCTACTTTTTTCTACTGAAATTGAAGTTTACTGATGAACCGACAAAAAAATTAAGAAAAGCTTCAGGGATGTACAGAAGTCTAAAGAAGATACATTTGATTAACATGAAGCTATTTATTTGCAATTTAACATATTTGAAAGCTCCCCATTTAATAAAAAACTCAGAGTCAGCTGCAAATAAAAACAAGTGAGATTTCCATACTCAACACCTGTTTTCTTTCCAAGATCCTAAACAACTGCTATAAAGCTAAGACTACAGACATGCTAAACAAGCTATCATTCATTAAACTGATGAGTTTTTCTTTTTAAGATAGGACCAAAGAGTTACCTTCATCCTACACAGGACTGGGCAGCAGCATTAATCAAGGCTTCAAAGAGAAGTGTCAACTCAAAAGCACTTTGCCAAACGATGGCATTATGCATTTGTTAACTGCAACTACTTTGATCCATGACTTCAGCTGAGCAGTGCTACAGGTTGTGCTCCTCCTAAGCTCTCACAAATTTAAGACAGCTGCAGAGTGCACAAAATACAATTTCTAAATACTTAGGATTAGTATTGGATTATTTCTCAGTGGCAAAACTGACTCACGCATAGCTTCAGTTAGTATCTTTAATGTGAAGGGTATCCCTAGGATGACCAGCTCCTCCGACTACAGAGGGCTGAAAATTCTTCAAGGAAAAACATCTCTCATAAGATCATAAATACAGATCCTTCAATGCAACCAACACAATATGAGCAGTAATTCTGATGTTTAAGATTTTTAGCCAACACCAAGCAAAATTCCAATACAATCAAGGTTCATTTTGACAAGTTTCTGCAACAAATGATTAATCACAAAGTTGTATCAACCAGGATCACCACCAAAAAAAAGAAAGAAATTCCAGACTCCACATCACTTGTTCTCTGTATTGACATGTTTTGGTGTTTTGTTTTTTTTTCTTGGTCACTCTGAAAGACTGTCTGAAGACTTAACCTTCCATGCTGCTCCCAGAAAACTCTCCAGCTGGATCCATATGCTAATCCAATCTGGACAAAGCACTGTTAGTTGTCTCAGCAGCAGCAAAGACTGCAGGCTGGTCAAAATCTGAATTACAGCCTGAAGAAACGGTTGTTGTTGGATCACAGTTTTTCCTAATTAAACCAGAACGGTGCTTCAAAAATGCCACCAAGGCCAGTACGCCTCTTCAAGTACTTAAAAATAACAGATAATCATTTCTGTAGTCTCATTTATGCAACTGAACTTTCCATTTCTAGCATCTTTAAAAGGTCGCCTGCTACATTAAAAAGTGGGGTGAAAAGGTATTTCTAGTATCTGTTAAAAAAAAAGATTCATTTAAGAAAAGCTCTAGACAGTAAATAGTCAAAAAAGAGGCTGACCACATATGGAATGCACAGTTTAATTTTTTCCCCTTCACTTTGTTCTGTTTTTCATTAAGAAAACTCCTCAAAGTTTTGCAATGAAAAGTACTCAAGTCTCATTTCCCTAAAAGTCACAGTAACCTGCTTTGGGGAAAAAAACAAACAAACAAACAAACAAAAAAACCACCCAACAAGCTGACAAGTACATGATACTGAAACGGAAATATCCTCTTACATTTTAGTTTTTTGAAGGGGTGTGATTACTGAAAGGCTAGACAAATGAGAAAACACAGATCTTGAAATAAACAAGTCTAATGCTGACTCTAGTACCACATAAAAAGTGTTTTTTTTTCTGTATAGTGTTTTATCCATTACCTTCTGTGACACTAATCATCCTTGCCATGTTCCAATGGGAAATCTCTCAGTGGAACCAGTGATCTTGGAGACAGCATCTCTAGTTATTTTCCACTGATAACTTTATGCTAGTCACATTACAGACCCACCAACAATAAAACGATGGAAGAAGGACTACAAAGATACAGTTTGCCACATCAGATTGGTTGGTGGAAAAAGAGCCATGTGAAAGAAATCCACTGGTACCAATGGTTTTTTGTTTTGTTTTTAAAAAGGCAACCAGATGAGAGGTAACAAACTGCAAAACAGAGCCATGGTCAAGGCAATGGCTGCCAAGGAACTTGCATTGATTCTAATATATTTGAAAAGAAAGATACAATTCTGGATTCTTCCTAGCTATTTCTAAATGCTGTGACTGGAAGAGTTCATTGTGTAGTGCAGCATTCTTGGAAAATGGAAAACAAAACAAAACTTTTACAATTCCAATAGTGTCATTTATTGTTGGATCTTACTACAGGGAAGAAAACAAGGAAAGTTTTTGTACTCGCATATCCATATTGGGATATATATTGGGAACTCCATTCTCAAAAGCAAAGGCAAGACAATAGCCCCAAACCAAGATCACGTAAATGAAGGTTGAAACCTCCTAAGGAAAAGGGAAAAAAGAATCCAACAGATTCAGCAGTCTTATTGTACCGTAAGGCATCTCAAACAGTCTGTATCAGAAGATACATAAGCATGCATACACACACACACACCAGAATCAACAAAAATTAGAGAAACTTGGAGAAGAGAAAGTTGGAAAGTCTTTGAAAAGTAAAAGGAAGTTTGAATAGAATTGAGAAGTAAGCTGCTAGCTGGATCTAAAAATAATAGATATGCAAAGGCAGCCCCAGTCTATACTGCTTTGACCAGAGCTTGCTGGTACTAAAGCCATGCAGAGGAGCTATTCTGAAAGCAAGGGCAGAGCCCTAAATTGGCTGTCACATGGGGAAAGTGGTAGCAGTCACCCCAGCACCCAATTACATTGAAGTCAAACAGTCCCAGAGAAAAATCAATCAGAAAGTTGTGGAAAATGGCTTTAGGCAAGATTCAGACTTCAGCAGAAACACCCGCACTATAAAATACATCAATAAGGCCTTTGCTCTCCCAAGAATCTTTGTTCCAAAAACAAACTCACTGTAAGCAACCATAACAAGCTTCCTCTTTGCATTATGCATTGCAGGTTAGCTATTTTTTATAGTCTGTTCTAAATTTGTCTACACTGCAAAATAAAAACATCAAGGTTGTCACTACCACCCTCCAAAACACCATCTTTCCTTCTAAGTAAAAACAGACTTTTAGAAACTCATCTTCAATAATAGTTCATTTAAATTACAGGATTATAGGCCTAAATTGCTCCAGAGATAACTCAGGTACTAAAATTACCAACCAAAGTTACTCCTAATTGGGCATGACTTGCAGCTTCTGCTACCAGAGCTACATTTCCCAATACCCTCCCCTACCCCTCGAGCAGCAGCACCTGTCAGGGTGCTATACTTCTTTTGCCTGGACAGGCAATTTCAGAAAATAAAAAGAAAAAAAATCCTTCTCTACCAGCTAACATCTTAATTACTGCAAAAGGAGTCTCTTCCTGCCTTTACCCCCTCAAAAAGGGTAAATAACAGATGCAGGCTCTTCTTGTACTTGAGGGCTTCCCCTCCCGACATCGTGAGCATGAGCTGTATCATTTCTAGTACTTAAAACTATCCTGAAGGCCTGAACATAAAGGTAATACATCCCTTGGTAAAAAAAAGTTCTTAAAACATACTTACCTATGACTCTGAAAGGAACTATTTAAGAGTATTCAATTAGAGACTTAAGTTGAAACATTTCTTTAAAAGTAAATGAAGTATTTTAACTTTCCAATCCTGAAGTCCTTGTACCAGTCCTGCTGAAGATACCTTGGGAAAAGTTTTTTTTGTGGGGGTTTTTCTTCCATTTTACAGACTTCACTGCAATGACTAAAAGGGCTAGTCACCAGGATTGAAGGAAACAGAGAGGATGGCTACTTCCAGTCCCGATGTTCAGATTTGTTTTTCAAATAATAAATAGCTCATAAAGCTCTACATTAACATCTTTAAAGACATCAGACAACAGTAATGCCTACACAGCAAAGGAAGAAATAAAGGACATTTCAGCTCTAGTGCTTCTGAAAGCAGACATAAGAAGTTCTCTGTCATTAAGTTTATGATCTCAAATCAGGTCAGATTTACTCAAAGGCAAGTTGATTCCACAGCACTTGTACAGGAGCACAACAAATTTGGTTACCAAGCAGACTTTAAAGAGACTTTCACTGGTTTCTTTTTGCTATTAGGCTCAGTTCTGTATTGAACTGCAAGGAAATTATCAGCCTTTATTCAACACACGTTTGGAAGCACCTCATCTGTATGTTCCTTCATGCATAACTGACCACGTCACGAGTGGGAACAAGCAGAGAAAAATAGCATTATAAATCCTCAGTCCATCAAAGAGGAAATGGATCTTCCTGCCAATTTCCTCATTAGAAAAAAGCAAACTCAGCAGGCCCACTGCAGATCCTCAAGTGCTCTCTCTACATTAAACATCTTGACATTTACGGAATTAAGACTGACAAGCTTGAAGCTTTTTACTACTGGCAAGTTTGCAACAGTTAACAAAGTAATCTAAGAATGTTCAGAACTACTCTGGCTAATTCAATTTAATGATGCTGATGCAGTATTACATGAAATTATGGCAGACAGCCTACTCAGGCTGTAGGACGTCTTCCTTCAGTTAAGTACAGTGGTGGGGAAAAAGGAAAAAAAGTACAACCACCTTTTACTGTCATGTCATGAACACCCAACACCAAGTTGTGCCAGGCCAGGTGTGCACTCATGATTGCTTTAGACCTAAATGCTACAGAAAAGAATCAAATGGTAACACTCTCTGAAAGAACCCATAGCTCTTACCTCAACATGTTGTACAAGCCCCTCTGCGTAATATACACAAAACAGAATGAAGATGCACAGTAACTTCTCAGAAATGCTAATTTATGCCCAATTCTCCTCTCTTCCATTCTGCAAATTTCTGCTTTTCAAGAAGTAGACTTAAATTTTAACATTACAAAATAACATTAAAATGGTGTTTTACTTGGAATGTTTAAGTTACATCTTACAGCCTGCATTTAAATTTATAATGTGTTTTTATGGATTCTTTCAGCATTTCTACATGTAAAAACTCCAGGCTTCTGAGATGTGCTACTAGACAGGTAGTACCTTGCGTCTTTCTCCTTTTAAAGAAATCAGCATAACGTAACAGCAAATATAAACTACTTTCTCCATACAAGAAAAGCCAAACACTGCAAAATTTCCATAATAATTCATACTAATGGCGTTAAACAAGATTTGACTGCACCTAAGGCCAAGTTTACACTTTCACAAGAACAACAGCTACAATAAGAAAAAAAATCTGTCATTTCTAAGGAGTCAAGATGGGCTTTATTGCAAGTCTATAGTAACAAAAGCATCTAGATCTGTGCATTATTACTGTAGGAGTCGTTCTTTAACTGGCAGAACCAAGCCTGATCTCCCAAACACCAGTCACCATCACTCCCTAAAGGCAATTACCACAGCAGCTTCCTCCTTCAGCTCTCTTGCCTGACTCTCTCTGCCTCAGAAGTGCCCTTGGCACATGCCTCAAAACGATGGGCCAGCAGCTGGAACTTGCTGCAGGCGTCCTGGACACAATCTCCTGATTTCATTCATCTGAAAGAAATGCAGTTCTTGTTCTGCAAGGCTACCCCATGATGTGGGAAAGCCCAGTTAATGGGAACAACTGGGAGCTACCATTCCAAAACACGTTGGGATCAGAGCTAAAACTCCATTGCAGATGCAGGCAGCTAGCATGCTATCTGCCCAAACCAGAAACACAAGCATGAGTTGCTAGCCAGTAACAATTGTGATAACTAACCAGTTAACCAACACAAACCATAGAATTAAAAAAGCTCATTTATACTGTCCTCCAGGGACAGAAAGGCACACAATCCTATACAAATTTCATTTAAAGTATATACCTTCATGACATTCCTGATCTTTGGTACCTCTTGAAATTCCTCAAGAGGTCCCAGTTTTATCCAGAAAGAGACGGAGGAAAAGGAACTAGCAACCAGCAACATGGCCTTCCACCCATAAGGAAGAAGAACAAATTCACTGGTGTCAGACAATAGGGATGGGGAAAACAGGACTGATATTTTATGCAGACATCTGCAGTCCCGAGTTGAACTACAAAAGCACTGATTTAAAAGTCTGCATACAGAATACTCCCCCAGTCTCACGGGGCTCTTCCGCATGATCACTGCCAGCCTCAGTTATCTAAATGATTTTTTCCTGGATACATGATCCAATGATACAGGCACGCATTTGTGGGTCAATCCAGAAAGGAAACATATTTCCCTTCTCTTCTTTCCTCAAAACAGAAGGGTCTCTCTTCCCACACCCACAGAAAGGAGTGAGGAAGTAAGCTTTTATTCAACCAAGAGAGGAACACACCCCTAACAGTTTTTTCCTTATATTTCATATAGGTCTGTATTAATTCTTTTGAACTCCAGCTTCCTTACACAGAGCCTGTTGGTCTTTTAACTCTCTCACCCTTCAAGCGCAGAAAGTGTTTCAAAATACAACAGAGCAGCGACTTCTAGTCCTCACTCCCTTCAGACTGAAGCAGCCTTCGTCAAGCCAAGAGTCACTTTCTACCCGGCATGGTGGTGGTTTACCAACCAAGGCAGCAGGATTCATGCAGGACAGTGGAGACACTCCTGCTTACAGGGTCCAAGCTGAAAGAAATCCTCTAATGCTGGTGCCTTGGAAGTGGGAGGTAATTAATGGGAGCAAGGAGTCGACTCCACTATCAAACAGGGACTAGAAATTAGTTCTCTTAACCTTCTATGCAAGAATCCTACCCAAGAAAGCAAACCTGAAATATCCTATGCAAAGCTATGCAACTTTTCAACCATATGCCTACTCTCAAATCTGTGGTTTCATACCATTTCATAACCCAATGAATACATTTAGAGTTCTAACATTAGTCCATTCACCCAGAGAACAAGCTGCAGAATATGGTTAGACTACCTTGAATAATATTTTGAAGATATGCACACACACTTGCAAAGAAAATGAATTTAGGTCATAGGGGAATTATGGGAACTTAATGCCATCTCTGTCCCCACAATTATGAGAAGAAAGGATGGCCTAGTATAGATGTAACAAACACACTCCTATCTGACACGTGTTGTTACACACCAGACCTCCTAAGATTTCATAAAAAAACAAGCAGCATACAGCTTTTACGGAAAACTAAAAACAAAGCAAACAAAAACTCCAAACCACACAGCAGTGAAGTTTTAAAGTTGCTCTCCTCTTTTCCTTTTACTTGCTCCTTTCCAAGAGAACTATTCAACCCAACGCACAGATGAAATACTATCTCAAGGTTTAGTTCACTTAACCAAGAAGGATCAACACTCAACAACTACTATGTTTCATATATCCTCAAAGTGCCAAGAAAAACATGTATTTAACAGGACAAAAAGCTCTATTAATCCATACTATTCATAGCTTACACAAACAGTGTTTAGTTTTGATTTATGACCAATGCTAACGACTGATTAGCAGGCTTAGGACAGAGAGATTAAGCAGGCTGTTCTGAAAGGCAAGCTAGAGTAGTTTCAACAAGTTTTGATTAGTTAAGTTATCAACACAGAACAAGTCACAGTAACTATGAATGAACTCAAGTACAGCCAACAGGATATACAAAGATAGTAAAAAGAAAAAAGCACCTTTCAAAAACAGCAGAACACAGCAGCTTCAATACAAACTAAAAAGGTAAAATTTGATAGCATTTTAGCAGAACTTGTGCTTTGCTGGAAACTTTTTTCTTCTTCAAATATTCGAAGTTTTCCTTGTAATTTTATAGACAAACTCCATATCCACGCTTTGTTTTTTAAAAAAATCAGAATTCCAAATCCCTACACTCTGTAACTTAAAGAGTGAAATTATATGTCCCAAACAGTTGGAGAAGACAAAGAGCTTGGGAACAGCTTCAACGTATCTTTTGTATTCTTTTCAGCAATACTAGACTTCAAAAAGAAAAGCAGCATATTCTGCTGTTCTGGATGTAGCTAATTTGTTATCATCTAGAGGTTTAAATGGAAACTTCAGATGAAAATGTTATGCTAAACCCTCTTCTTTCAAGCTAGACAACCGACCCAGCTTTTCAACAAAGCACAAGGAGAAATTAAAAAAATAAAACCCTTCAGATTTGAGAATATTCGATATACCCAGGGCATGATTCAGACAGTGAGTGAGGAAATGGACCACTACATCTGTGGAAGAACTAATTTTGCACTTACCCTTTATGGTGCATGTCTGTTAGACACGACTCACAGAAGACCGAAATAAGTCACCCAGATGGCTACAGAATGCATTTAGCAATACTCTGAATACACCAAGGGCAGGACCAAACTTACATGTTTAAGCCTCAGAGACGAAACACACGATGAGCTCACATGAAGCACAACACAAGAAATCTTTCAAAGAGCTATGGAGAGGAACACACACTTGTAAAAGGGCATCCATGATGAATTATACGAACTCATTCCAAAAGCTTAAGCAGAACATCAGCAATTGAATTTATTCTGAATAGAATATCTATGCAGAATGACCTTGGCACAGTACCCACTGGACACAGTCCATCAGACAAGAAGTCTCCCACAACAGATCTGCTTGGAAATCAACGGTGTTGAGTGGCAGATCTTTTTCTGATCTTTGGAGGAAATGCTGAATGCCATTTCCTCCATTTCCTCTATGGCTGAATGCCATTACCTCTACTTCACTCAGCTACGTGATTCCAGTGCATCGTTGTATCCTCATCTGCAAGGACTTCAGTCACCTTCCAGAAAGATCTCAACATGGTGAGTGAGATTCAGCAAGCTGGAAAGGACAGAAAGCTGGTGGGCAGGAGGGTACTGCGGAGACCCTTTTGAGGTACACTGGAGAAAGCTGAACAGAAATTTACTTTTGTTCACAGAGATAAAGAAGATGCCTTCCCCCAGCACCAAACCTGAATTGTGGCATTGCTGCTGATAGAAGCACATGCCAGCACCACCTAGCCCCATCATTTGCTATTTTTAAAACATTTTATTGACAAGAAATTAATTGTTAATTATTTTTGCACTGATTATCTTTGCAAATCAAAACTTACTGTATGTCAAAGCTAAGTAGCAATATATAAAGTTGCCTTAGTCTTCAGTTTTCACCTTCTCTTTCAGGATTTGCTATGCCCAGGTAGGAAAATACTCGCTTTCTCCCAGAATAGCTTCAAGAACAGTAGCTTTTGCTTACTTCTAGAAGCAGATAAATCTGAAGCTATATGTACGTTCTGGCATATGCAGTCATTGTGTAACAAGATGTGGAAATAGATGAAGATGTTTTTGAATACTGAGCAATAAAAAGCCTTCCAGAAGGAGTGAGTCCAAAGTACATCAACAATAAGCTACACTCAGAAACAAGATCTCTGGACATGAAAGGATGCTAAATATACTCAACACTAGTGCTATGGCACAGCAGCTTGAGCAGAACAGGTAGCAAGGCATGTGAAGATATGGCTCTTGAATTTCCACTCTCAGAAGCATAAACATAATCAAGACAAAGTTTAGCAGACCAGTCAAATGTGATCCTCTACAGATACAATGACAGTTCTTTTAGTTATAGTACTATTTCCTTAGCAGGACAATAAAAATTGCCAAAATAATTGTGTTTTTCTTATTTTTTTTTCTTTTTAAAAAGATACCTAATTTAAAATCTGTATCACTGTATCCTGAAAAGCCAGCCGAGTTTTTTTGAATCCTTTTGCTTTTGACGTAACAAAACCAATCATAAAACTCAGCTATGAGGATGCTTCATATAAAAAAACATAGTAATAATAATTTTAAAAAATCTTAGCTAATTGCGACTACAGTTCATTATAAGCAAGAGCTTATAAGCAAGTTCATTATAAGCAAGATTTATTTATCCCTCCTCATAAAAAAATAGAAATCAGTACCACTTATTGAGGCGTTCATGTCACTCAGATAATAATGTAAGTAATGGTATGTGCACCAGAAAACACTTGCAGGAAGGAACAGCAATTTTTAAAAAAATGACACTTCGTGGGAAAATTCACAGGAAATATATAGCAGGCACTGACAACCTAAATTTGGCATACACACCCACCTGTCTAAAAGACAACACAATCTGCAGTATTTCTAACTGTGTCAATGTTCATTTTCTATCTTCTCTGTAGAGTTTAAAGCGCTAGAGGCTCTCAAATTCTTATCTAATAAAAGCCAATCTCAAACTTGATCTGAAGAATGTTGATAGCTAGCATTGTTAGATCAATGTCTACCTGAAAAAAGCAAGCAGCTTTTAAGAATGTGTGATTTTTTCTTCCTAGAAAATACAGGCTCTCTTCTGCAGAGGTCTAGCCTTCAATAGCTGGAGCAAAGTACCAAGCAGCTTTCTTCTTAAGACACACCCTACAAAAAGCAACAACAACATGCAAAAAAAAAAAAAAAAACACCTGCCACTTCTATTATTAATGGGATAACAAAGGTGGTTCTAAAGAATTAAAAGTTTATACAGCTGGGTATCTGGATGAAAAAGCAAATTAAGACTTTAACCACTTACCTGGGGAGAAAGGGGAACTTCAAGAGAGCACACTCCATAAAGCACCAGTATGAAGAATATGAAATTCTTCATGTTATTAAATATGAAAAAGTTATGAAATGTCTCCCCAAAAGACAAAATGTAGTTTTAATTCATCATTTAAAGGCTAGAGTCCTAACCCTAACACTTATTTTTCAATTCAGCAAGTTGAAGATAACCTAACCCTAGAAAGTTATATCCAAACTACATCACTTACAAACATTCAAACAAGGAAAGAACACAACAAAACAACATTGTGGTTGTTTATTAATATTATTGTTTTAATAAACCATTTGAATAAAGATCATATTGAACATTCATGACTTTATTTTAAGCAGGCAGCAGCACTCAGTCAGGGAAACTGGTAAATACACAATAAAAATAAGGTTATTTGAATAAGCAGAAAATTCCTCTATTTCTGCCATCAGCTCAGCTTTCTTACCAGTAATAAGGAAGCTTTTCTTACTCTGCTTTCCAACAGCATAAAAATGAACGCAGCAACATATTGGTTTAAAAATAGAATAACTAACTAGTTTTATTCATTAATTACAAAATCTCTTATTAAAAAGAGCAATATTGACAAAGGTATTAGAACTCTACATATTGAAATCAGTGTTATTCGCATAAGAACTACCATTAAATGAAATTTAATTTAACATAGTTTCTATCTGAAATAATACTATTTAAACTTTGATTAAGCAAATATTTAGTACCATGCCATGATTTCAACAGTACCATGCTGTCATCATGCTAATTCTTCTTTTGATTTTTTAATTTTATTTTTTAACATATCTCCTGCTGTCTGTATGCTTACCTGGTTTCAGTCTACCACCCAACACAATTTAATAGTAGGCATTAGAGAAGATAAATGCAGCACTTTGCACTGGGTCAAAATCAAGTTACTTCTACCACAAATTAAGTTTGTTTTTACTCCTCCCACATCAGCCCCCAAAAAGTAGACTGATAGAATTTAAAAAGATCAACAAAACCAGGGACAAATGCATACAAACACAGAGCCTTGTACTTCCCCATTCATTACACAGTACAATTTATTTTTTGATCTTGTAGGTCTCAGCTCCTTTCTAAGTAGACAGATGTACAAAAATGTTTTGCAGTTGAAGAATAAATGCTTTCGTTGTTTCAAGCAGAGGCTTTTTTTTTTGGGGGGGGGGGGGGGAGAACCTCAAATAGTCTGAGTATCTGCAAAATTCATGAAGTACTTCCTGAGTTAGTTTTATTTTATTGTTATCTGAATGCTTGCCATTTGACATAAGTCAACCAAAGCAGATAAATTCACAGTCAACTACAAATTTGAACAAACACTGTCCTCATTCAAACCACAGTCTAAGAGCATATACAGTATATAAAACCCACATCCTTTTAAGTGCTGTATAGACTGAAATAGCTATGATAATTCAAGGCAATTTGTTCCCATTCAGAGGATAGTTAAGACCAAAATCTGGCCAGATGACCCAGTCTCAACTCATTTGTTTCCAATCAGTCACTAAAAATATTTAATCATTGAACAACCTCACTATTAAACAGTGCAAAAACTTTAGGTAAAAGGATCAAAATGTACAGAGTGAGAACTAGAAGGAGAGCGTCTTTTCCCCCACAAGAAATGGGCACAGATTTAGTTTCCCAACTGCTAGACTGCCTTAGGCTGCTAATAGAATTAATAAGTAATGTGCATTGTTTGATCAAATTCTACCTGGTTTTTCACAAGGAGTAAATCTGAAGCATAGATCAGTGGATTTACAAATATGACCAATAGAATACTCTGCAGGTTGTTTTTTTTTTTTTTTTTTTAAGCTTCAATTGCTCGGGAAGAACTAAGAGACAACACACAACCTTGAAATAATCGTTCAAATGAAAGTTTTATGTACTCTGAACTTCCTAGACTACAAATGGAAAAAAATCACCACGGCTTTACAGAACAAATGAACGTAAAAAGCTATCCTTACTGATCCAGAAATCTACACATAGGAGTGGATGTGGTATAGCAGGCAATGAGACTGCAGTCAAGATTATGCTCTTTGAGGTCTGACATCTTTAGGGTTTCCCTAAAGCTCATAAACTGGCTACAAACAGTTGTGACTACATTTAAACTTGAACACTGTGCTTTATGCTGCACTAACCTCTCTGCAGGTCATTAAGTAAAATTAACCTAAGCAATTTGATTATCAGAGTCAGGGTCACCCACAAATGCTTTGAAAAGTCCCTTCTGTCTTTGACTTGTGCCATCCTACATGAAGACAATGGTATTTTTACTTCAGGTATTACTTGAATTGCTCGAAGGCCTCTTTGATGGGCTGTTATTTGTCATGTAAAGTATTTTCTGGGGGTATCAAAACAAAAACTTATTCATCAATGGGAAACGTAAATAGTAAGGAGATTGGTGAAGAAAAAAATAACAGGAAACAGACAGTAAACTTTCTCATACCTTCATCAAGCATGAACAGATGGTAAAAGAATTTTTGACTTTCAAGACAAACAAAAAAGTTTACTCAGAAAATCTGTATCTCCCTTTTAACTCTGCAGGACAAACTTGAACAAAGTCTCCTCATGAGAAGATGATGTAGATGTGAAGGCAAGTTAACAGAATAATACAGACCCAAACTGAATGGATTATAGATTTCTATCACAGAGTCTGAGAAGATACTTATAAATGAGGAGATATTTATAAAGGAAGACTCAACCAGCTCTTTACCAGAATAGTGTATCACAGGTCAACCATCCATAACAATTTCAGAACACTCCTGAAATTACCTAATTTTTAACAAAAATTGGGCTATTCCAAGAGAATACAAGTCCCATTACATTTGGGACAACACTTCAAAATCCTTTAACCTGATGAACTGTTGGTCTGATGTGCAAAAACCAGGTCCTAGATAACCTTTCAACCACTGCAAAAACAACACAACTTTTTATTATACTACAAGCTAGTAATGTTCAGGAACAACAACAAAATACAGATCTTAGATAAGAAGAGATCCATGGCAGTATGATCCAAACATCAGAACAAACGGGATTTCAGTTGCTTCAAAAACATATGGTTCCCTAACTTGCTTTTTGATATAAAACATTATTTCTCTCCTGAAAATAGGGGCACTGTGGATAAAGGCAGCAATAATAATCAATGCATGTGTGCAATCTATTCCTATTCTTGTATTTGTTGCTCAATTCTGTGCCATTTCAGCTTATCAAGTATCACTAACTGCTTATGTGATAATTACAATATTTTTCAGCAGCAGTTTGTTTTACAGTTCTTCATTTTAACACAATGCTTGTTAGTCTCTCCTGCAAAGTGCCCCACAAACATTCCAGAAACTGCTATTTAAGTAAGTCTAGCTAGAGAAAACAGACCCAAGATCCAGGATCAGCCTATAAATTCAAAACTTAACAGATGAAGACTTCGGACTGCAAAATTGTTATTTTAAAGAGAACCGAACTGCAGCTTACAGCTACCAAGGTCATCCGGGAATGCCTCAGATTCTTGTCAAATAACCACGCTGTCACCTTACATAGAAAACAGCTCAGCTTCATGTGGCCCAAGAAGTAAAACACCAGTCAGATGCTGTTAGAACTGACTTGCTGCCCTTACCCCCCTGGATTCTGCAGTTCAGTTGGGCTGCTTCTCATTCCAAGGCAGGCCAACAGTTTAATTCTCTTAAGTCAAAGACTCTTTCTGCCCTTCTGGAGGAGCATCTCACCCTGCAAAAACACTTGTTTTTCATTAATAGAAGAAGTACTTGAATGATGCACACTGCATTAGCTTTGACACATTCAAAGTTCTGTTCTACGCTGTCAACATAATTTTTGGCTCAAAGCCTCATCGCTGATAAAGACTGAAACTTCAGTAATAGAATGCCAAAGCTGCTTGTGAAATCAGGAAGTTGGGCCCCTCCAAAAACAAACAGATAAAAAAAAAAAACTCTTAGTTCCTTATTTCTTTTAAGCCTGGCATGTTGAACAGTGTCATTACACATTTGATATGCTTATATTAACACTGACAGACACGTAGCAGCATCATTTCAAGATAGAGTTCAAGAGTTCTTCTATTTGCATTTTTGGTGCACATAACAAAACCAGCTAAGCTGAAAAGCTGGGATTGAAGTCAAAGCTGAGAAGAAACTAAACAGAAAAATTAATTTGATGAAACATGTAACTTGTGCATCCTTGCTCCCCTTCAAGCACTGACAAATCTAACTGCTCTGGCCTAGGTACTATATAAAAGCAATGGAGAAAAATATCAGACACCACCACCATCAAAAGTGAAGAGAAATTCTGCCTAGAACATATTCGTTCTCTTTAATAAAAATAATCCTAGGCAGAAGCAAAGTATAAACTCAAACTTGTCAGTAAACATACTCAGAAGCTAAATAGAAAAGGACCACCAAAAAAACAAATGAAACATTCACATGTAATAGCCATACTACACACAAACACACACTGGAGAATTGAACTAAATTTAACAGCTTCAAATGGTGTCGCGGTGAAGATGTGAGCTGGCTACTGCAAAATCAGCCAGAGGGAAAAGATGTACATTGAATCAGAAGTGTCACATTTAATGGGTCACTGGGGCTTTACTACAATTCAAAGCTTGGACCACAAATATTCCATCCAAGAATGTCACTTCGGTCACAAGATTAACCTACTCATTCATGAAATTTTCAGCATTTTTTGATATAGCAGGCCAAGCCTATCTGTTTTAGCCAACAGGAAGAGACAAGCTATTTTCAACCCACACAGTACATTTATTAAAGCAAACAAAGAAAAGAAAATGTACTTTGAATCTAACGCCAGGATTGTGGCAAACAGTGCCCCAGAAACAGCCCAGCAATAAACTGGCACCTAATTATCCAAGGCAAAGAAAAGGGATACTAACCAGACAACTTTGTAACCCATCATTACTTACAAGATGTGCAACATTTTGCTCATACCAATGCACTACAAAAGCTCAGGACATTCTGATGGCTTCTGAGGTTTGAATCAAACATCAGCCATCTGATAACCAAGTTAAGCAGGAAAACACATCTGCTAGTTAGGTACCTCCTTAAGACCTGGTTAAATTTGCATGTTACTTTAAACACCATCACATCCAAGTATGCAACAGCAAGACTAGGAGACCATGCAATGGCCAATCACTCTAGTATTAAAAAAAAAAAAAAACAGTTCATTTCAAGTTAAGTTTCAAACCTCAAACCTCCAACCAAAAAGAACAAGAACCAGATCCAAATGCTAATCTCACCATAAAAAGAGATCAACAAAAGGACTGTAATATATGAAAAACCAGCTGAGTAACAGTGCGTTATATGAAATAGCAGCTTAGTAATGGTGTGTTTGTATACATGAACACACACGTGCACAGATGTGTAAATTTAGCAAAGACAACTTGATTTACACATACATTAAAAAACTGTTAAGCTAACAGAAGGAAAACAAAGAAAAAATATTTACATAGATATATTGAAAGAAGTTTACAACAAGCTTGAAAACAACTAAGATGAAAAGGGTTAATTACATAGGTTTGTACTGGAAAACTCCAGAAAGCTTGAAAAAGACAGTGAGAATAACACCTACACAGTGTACCACACAGTACCTCATTAGATTTTCATGAAATTCCCTGAATTCAAGCCTTGGAAACACTATTTTCAATACAGATAGAAGTAAAAGATTTCATATAATTTATTATGAGACTGACAAGAAAATGATATATGAAATAGAAAACATTTTTAAAAGAATTATCTCTTGTTCAAAGAAAAAACAAATGGCAGCTTTTTGCCAAGTTATGAGTTCATATTCACAAAGTTTGCTGGAAGTCTCTTCACTCAAAACCTCTGTGAGGAAACAAACATACACACTACAATAAAAATTAGGTTTTGACCAAAACACTGCCACAACAAGAAACAATTTGGATGAGGTAAATATACCCAGGAAGTTTCATAAAACCGTTCCTCAGCTGATTCCCTAACTCTCAAAACAATATTTGAGTATAATGCACTTAGCATGTAGTCATTAGGACTCTGTAGTCATATGATTGCATATTTTACATGCAAAGGCAAAGCACAGAACATACCTTCTCTTAGGTATGGCATCCAGGAGGAGATATCATGGTCAGGTTGGCCTTCATATCATCTAGTCAGCAAGCATGGCATCCAAAAAGTTTTTTTTTAAAAAAAAAAAAAACACCACCAAAAGCTAGTGAGACTTGTGCAGTGAGCACTACAATCCCAAATAATGTTGTACACTGCTAATTTAAAGAAAATGAGTATTGAAAAACTGCTGTTTTAAATATCAGTTTCACTTCTAGCCATTGTAGTCTCTACAATTCTTCTTAGTTGCAAGTCTAAACTATTGCACATTGAGCAAAGGAAATGCTTAAAAGCAGGTTAACAAAAATTAAGGTGATTTTTTTTTTTATTTCACATGGACTGAAAAAAACACTACATTGAGCAATGTGTGAGACTATGTGAAGAGCTATGGTTTCTAGATAAACATTAACTGACCTTCAGCAACACTAAACTTCAACAATAATACAAGGTAAAAAGTTTTACTTTCTCCATCAGGTTTTGGTCATTATGGAGTTTTCTTACCCCAACACTAGAAAAAGGCAGAGGAACTATACCACAGACAAGGTGAGAACAGCAAGCATGCTGCAAACCTCTGGGTTTCATTGCATTACAAAAGAAAAAAAAAAAAAGAAAGAGGATGAGAAGATTCCATTGAAGTGACATAATCACATGAACTTATACTGCACTTCTCACTTAAAAGTAACTCAGGAAGAGTGCAATGCAGACCAGTAAGCTCACAGTTAGATAGCGACCTCTCACTTCTGGAGGACAAACACACTTCTTTTCCACAGAAAGATCTTCAGAGTTCATCTCCTCTCAAAAACCTTTGAGTTCTGTCCATGAAAAGGAATGACATGCTACTAATACTCCCGGTAGCTACTGGTACCCCCAGTACTTTTGTACAGGGCTCACCAGTACAAGAAGGACACTGAACTACTGGAGCAAGTCCAGAGGAGGGCTATGAAGATGATAAAGGAATAAAGCACCTGTCATATGAGGACAGGCTGAGAGAGCTGGACCTGTTTAGCCTGGAAAAGAGAAGACCGAGGGGAGACCTCATTAATGCAGAATAGAATAGAAGTCACAGAATCATAGAATAGAATGTCCTGAGTTGGCAGGGACCCATAAGGATGATGGAATTCAACACCTGGCTCCACACAGGTCTATCACAAAATTCAGACCACATGACTGTGAGCACACAGTCCAACAGCTTCTTAAACTCCAACAGGCTTGGTTCCATGACCACGTCCCTGGAAAGCCTGTTCAAGCGTGCGACCACCCTCTCTGTGAACAACCTCTTCCTGATATCCAGCCTGAATATCCCGTCACAGCTTGACACCATTCCCTCAGAACCTGGTTGCTGGTTACTAAGGAAAATAGATCCATGCCTGGCCCTCCACTCCCCTCGAGAGGAAGCTGTAGGCCATGATGAGGTCTCCCCTTAGCCTCCTCTTTTCCAGGCTGAACAAGCCAAGGGACCTCAGCCACTAATCGTATGTCTTCCCCTCTAGGCCCTTCACCATCTTAGTAGTCCTTCTCTGGACACTCTCCGACAGTTTTACGTCCTTTCTGTACTGTGGTGCCCAGAGTTGCACACAGTACTCAAGGTGAGGCCACACCAGTGTGGAGTAGAGAAGGACAATCACTTCCCTTGACTGACTAGCAATGCTGTGCTTGATGCACCCCAGGCTCTTTATCACCAGGTGATAAATTGTTCCCCAGATTCTTGTTGCGTCCTCCTCGATGATCTCTTCAGGACATCTCTGGTGCTCAGGTGTCCAGCTGCATGTCAAAGACAGCCCTGACTCACAGGTACAGTTCCAAGGCCAAAGGCTGAGCTCCTGGCCTGGACCCCATCCCAGCAGATGTTGCTCCTGTTCAATGGAGCAGCCATTTCATGTCAGTATTTTGTCACAACAGTCAGGATACCTCCCTTAGTGCTGCCACCGAGGGCACCCCAAGAGCCGTGTGATGTCACCACAGACTCACTGTCACCCTGTGGCCTCACAAAAGGCAGCTGGCCATAAGTGACCTGAGAATCCAGCCTGTGTTCAGTCCAGCTGGTGGCTCTCGAGACACTGAGGTCCCACAGCTGAACGTGAGAGGTGGAGGTGTTACTGGTGAAAGGTTGTGACATCGAGGTCATTCCGGTGGCACGCAAGACTTCAAAGTCTCGGTAGCACGACAGATGCGAGGTCCTTCTGTGTGGCAGGTGAGGTACCCAGATCCTTCTGGTGGAACTTGAGATGTCAAGGTCCTTCTGGGGGCACGTGAGATGCTGAGATCCCTCTGGTTGCAGGCAAGTCATTGAGGTCCTTCTGGTGAAACGCAAGGCATTGAGGTGCTGCTGGTGGGCTGCAAGTCTTTGAAGTTCAGCCATCGACCTGCAAGGGAGGTGCTGAAGACCGGAGGTGCTTGATAGCCACTTGTCATCAGAGCAGCGTCCCAGGAACAACAAGCATCTCCACGCCGGAGCAGCCGCGGACACCATGAGCAATCCACACCAGGAGCTGCCAGCGGAGGCCCACGGAGAACAGACGTGCACCATCTGCCTGGGCCTGCTGGCTGACGCAGCACAGCTGGTCCCCTGCAGGCACCCCTTCTGCAGGGAGTCCATCCAGCTCTGGGCCGCCCACAGAGCCACTTGCCTGCTCTGCCGCCAGCCCATCATTGCCATCGCGAGGCTGGTGCCTTGCCCCGTGCAGGACCCCTAAGCCCTCCAGTCCCAGGGAAGGTTCCAGTGCAACACGGAGCCGGGGCAGCGGCAGAGCCCCTCCAGCTACTGGTCTCGCAGCGCCTCGCCCAGGCGCAGGGACCGCAGCCCCTCCATGCCACGACAGCTCCTCCACAGCTTCTCCTGGCACTGGGAGCAGGACGGGTGCAGACAGCCCCGGTCCTGGCAGAACATCAACCCTGGGAATCTGTCATGGAGGCACAGGGCCCAGCAGGAGGAGCCAGGGGCTGGCAATCACGCAGGCCGCCATGCCAGGCCCCACATTTAAAATAAATAAATAAATAAATCCTAAAAAGCAACCGAGATGGGTCATTTGGGGGATGGGAAATTTTCATGGGATTGGGTCACCGGGTGAGGACAGCAGCCATAAAGGTGACCATGCCCTAGCAGGAAGAAGGCCGACAGAAGAAGTCTACTGCATCGCTAGTAGGTCAAGGGAGGTGATTGTCCCGCTCTACTCTGCACTGGTGCGGCCTCACCTCGAGTACTGTGTGCAGTTCTGGGCACCACAGTATAAAAAGGACATGAAACTGTTGGAGAGTGTCCAGAGGAGGGCTACGAAGATGGTGAAAGGCCTAGAGGGGAAGACGTACGAAGAACAGCTGAGGTCACTGGGCCTGTTCAGCCTGGAGAAGAGGAGGCTGAGAGGAGACCTCATCACAGTCTACAACTTCCTCGTAAGGGGGTGTCGAGAGGCACGAGACCTTTTCTCCATTAACACCAGTGACAGGACCCGTGGGAACTTGGTTAAGCTTAGGCAGGGGAAATTTAGGCTTGACATCAGGAGGGGATTCTTCACAGAGAGGGTGGTGGCACACTGGAACAGGCTCCCCAGGGAAGTGGTCACTGCACTGAGCCTGACTGAATTTAAGAAGAGATTGGACTGTGCACTTAGTCACATGGTTTGAACTTTTGGATAGACCTGTGCGGTGTCAAGAGTTGGACTTGATGATCCTTAAGGGTCCCTTCCAACTCAGGATATTCTATGATTCTACTGAACCTGGGGCAGAAGCTAACGCCTGCCGGCCTGAGACGTTCCACCCCGGGAGCCGTACCACAGGGCACAGTCCTTCCTTCAGGAGCGTACTGCTCCAGCATGGGCTGCTCTCCACGTAGCAGCACAGGAAGCTTCTCAGGTGAAAGGAGCTCCATTTAGGGTAAAAGTAAGTCCTGTTTTACAGCATTTATACCTCCTATCAGTAAGAAGGCGTAGGACAAGGAGGAATGATCTTAAACTAGAAGAGAATAGACTAGGCATTAGGAGGAAATTCTTCACTGCAGAAGGGTGGTGAGGCACTGGAAGAGGTTGCCAAGAGAAGCTGTGGATGCCCCATCCCTGGAGGTGTTCAAGGCCAGGCTGGATGGGGCCTCAGCCAACCTGATCTAGGGGGTGGCATCCCTGCCTATGCTGGGGCATTGAACTAGATGGTCCCTTTCCAGCCTGATGAGGTGTTACTCCAACAACAGTGATTATCCCCAAGGTATGTGTCACCTTTAGGAATACCCTGGCTCCATCCTAGGCTTCACCAGTTTTCTGCATCTTGCACTTTCACATTTACATCCACAAGTTCTCCTGAATTCAATATATCTTGCTTTGGGGGTGTGTCTCATTGGTTAGGGGCAAGGTTAGGGGCTATCCATTTTAACGCTCTGTAGAGATCATCACTGGAACATGTTGAATCCACACAGCCAGTATGTGGAAGACAGTAATTTTTTAGGTCAAAAAATTCTTCAAAGACCCTTTCTTGTTTCTGTACTTCACTGAAACCTCACAATCCTGTCAACAGGATACCTCTTAAGTTGAAATCTTTTTATCTGGTTTCCTAAGGGAGCCTTGTCTACTCCACAAGGGGGTGAACACAAACTAATACTTTTCTTTACAGAATGGGCAACGATGGGAACTGAGAGAGTGCTGACCTGGCACTGGCCAACTGGCACAGCAGGATCACTGTGCAAGGAGCTCCAAATGGGCCACAGCCAAGGCAGCAGCACAGAACACATGACTATAACAAAGGTTAGAGGAGAGGACTGGAGGAACTGAGGTATTTTGAGGAATGGAAGTTACAGGGGAAATGGAAGCACGGAGGCAGGACACATTCAAGACAAAGCAGGCTTTGGTAGCTCCTTTCTTTAAGAAGCTTTTTGCTTCTGAGATAGATGCATATGCCAGGGTACGTCCCTGACTGTACATAGACAAGGAAAAGCTCTATAACTGTTAATGCAACCACACAGCCTAAGGAAGCTGAGAATTGACTGGGAAGATCACAACTCTCTTTTCTTCCCATCTAGGTCTAAAAGTGAAATGTGTTTTAACATAAACTGTATTTGTATGGTAATTGAGCCTTTATGCCTCAAATATAATGGTTAAGTTAGGCACTGAATACTCTTCATTAATCCAAGCAAGCCAAATATGAAGGACACATTCAAAGCCCAAACACACACTCAGATACTGTGGTAGTAGAGGCAATAAAGAAACCTTAATTAAGAGCATTTCAAACCACAGCAGATCAACAAAAACCGGAAATATCTTCAAGTGGTTGGACTGTCTGTCTAATGTTATTTTCACTTAATTATTTTTCCTATCCTGTCATATACTTGATGGTTTTGTTCCTGGCTCTAAAGTGCAGCTGAGGAAGAAGGGAAGCCATGCGCTGGCAAAGGCCAAGTCCACCATGAGCATCTGAGACTGTCAGCATGCCTGTTGGCCTGATAAACAAACTGCAGCAGAAAGTGAACAGAAGGGTAATTCTCACCAGAACGTGATCCATCATCACAACATACCACTATTAAACTCAAAGTTTTCTTCGGGGACCAGTAAAGCCATTTTAAAACTCAAGTGTGCTTTTTCTTTAAGGTAACATCAAGTCTTGCAAAATACAGCCTTCTACTTTGTGTCCAAGCCAAAAAGCCATGTTTAAACCAAAACATTTTAATGTCTGCATATAATTACAAACAAAATGCTATCACAGTACTGTATGATATTTTTCTTTAAGCTGTAATCCACAGGTGACCTACAAGGATAAAGCAACAATTAGAAAGCAAAACAGACAATTTGCTACAGCAAAGGGTTCAAAACAGCTCTCAGAGTCAAAGCTACCACACAGACAGTCATTCAAGAAACAGAAACTGTGTAGAAATGCCTTCTGGAAAGCCACCTGCCTGGAAGGCTTATGCACAGAAGCAAATTTCATTATTTTTTTCCAACAAAATTTAAAAGTCCAACCTCTAGTAATAGTTATGAAACCCAAACACCTGAAAGCAAATTGCTCTAAGAAAAGCTACCCCAAATCATTATGCTGAAGTACCTTGAGACTATAGGCAAAAATAATTTTAAAACATTATGACTTTTTATTTACTTAGGTGTTATTTCAAAACATATAATACCAGTATAATTTCAGTACAAGAGGGATTTTCTGATTCAGCACTTAGACAAAAGACCACAGTGAAAAGCAACACTTTATTCCACACCTCATTACCCTGAAACAAAACAACAAAAAAAAAAAACCAAACACATCCACTACTCATACAAGTGTAATTATATTAATAAGTAGACAACTGCAATTTCACAATACAGATTTCCTTAACTGTGAGCACCTACCCGTGGAATTCCTACCAGGATTTCTCTTATAAGTTTGACTTTGGCAGGCACTTTCCTCAAAAAAAAAAAAAAAGACTGAGAAAGGGAGACTACAGTTTTGATATTATTTATATTATATATTTATATTGTTGAAACACTTCAGAGTCCAACCATCTTATATTTGAAGAGATTACACACAATTATGAATGAAACAGCCTGCAAAGTTGACAATTTTGGCAGTGGTGAGCTTTAAATATTCAAAATATAGAAGTAGTTTGTATTAAAGCATTATTTAAATGTCTTCTTTTGAATGCATCAAGACTTAAGCTTTCAGTGTGCATTTCTGCCTCCTTAATGTCTTATCCTCAGAGAAGGCACCTGTTAACCTTCATTCTACAATCAGAATTTCAGAAATAGCGTGATTTAATTTAAAATACTAATTGGCCTTTTAGAATAGGTCCAATACAGAATTCACAGTCCCATGAAGATTTTAAACACAAAATAATACCCTAATTACAAATGATAAAGCAGGAAAAAAGGGCTACGTCTTCAGTTTCCTAAGAAAAGTTTACAAATGCTCCCAAAGGAAACAATGTAATTTGGAGAAAAAAAATGAATATAGTCAATGAGTTTGAAATGTTGCAATGCTTATTAAGGCTAAATGTCACTGAGGAATGCCAGTTCCTGTTAAGGTTAGCTTTACAATGATTCCAAAAATATTAAATACAAATAAGGATATATTTTAACAGCAACAATATATATTTATATGCATTTCAAATGCTTTACAATTAACATAAGCAGCTATGTTTACAGAAGAGACTTCCCTAGCAATACACAGATCTTACCAGGTTCAACTTAAACCACATTACAGGACAGCCCACTGCCCACATGGCTGAAACAAAGCCACTTCCAAAGCTGTGCCCACAACCACCTTCCATCAGCTCCAGTAAGGAGCACTTACATCCTGGATCTGCTCCAGAATCCATAAACCAGCTTCTTCAACAGCCACTGGGTCTTATGCTCACCTAATTTCAAAAGCCCTCTATCTTGCTACACAAATCCAGTAAGTTGAACTGGTAATTGCAGACTAAGTGAAAAACTAGAAAGCAGTACCTATACAAATGTGTTAGCTGCAATGGTAAGCCTCATCAACACCTGAAAATTGCTGGGCACAGACTGCAATACTCTCCCTTGTATCTGTTTAGCAACCAGAAGCACTGGTCCCTGTTTTTCATTTCAGGCCAAACAGATGATATACTGACATTGAAGCATCTATAAATAAAGCACAGCCAGCAGACTAGTGACTGTACAAACTACAGTAAATGGCAGCTACACACACATAACTCTTGGCAGCACAAAAAGCAAAAGATACTTTGGATTTTCACAAAGAGGCGATCGTGTTCTTACTCAGCCAGCACTGACCATATACAGATCAGCACTACATTCTGAGACTTTTAAGTCTTAATAAGTAGATTAGAGATAGTTTCCTTTGCTACTGCTCAACCATACCCCAATGTCAGCTGAAGACCCTAGCCCAAGCCAGAGTACACTACCTCAAAGCAAAAATGCAACAATAGCTAATGAATATTACAAATCAAACTGCCCACTACAGGTCAATTCCTACAAAAAATAGCATCCAGTAAAATACAAACTATTTCATCTTCATATTTTAAAAATGTGTCTTTTCAGCACATACATTACTAGATGCATCACTGAACTCCCAGGAAAACAAATAACCACCACCCCCATGTTCTTAGTGCCAAATGATCTCATAGAATTGACTTCTGTACTTGGGGTGGGGGGAAAACCGCCACCAAATTCAGGATATTACTGACAATTCCCCTCAGTAAACATCCAGACAACAGGACATATTTGCTTACAAATTAAGTCTTAGTATTATGTATAAAAACAGTACTAAGTATAAAAGTAGTAACAAAATTTTCTAACTGAGATCTCATTTCCCTTCAAAGTTTAGACTAATTTCTCAAAGAACACAATTTACCATTTCCCTAAATGCAATTGCGTTAAATCGTACAAGATCCACAGTGGCCTGTTTTCTTAAACTCTATGAACTGTACAGTTTTTTATTCTCATCCTTGCCTACTTGCACAAGAAGTCTTCTTTTTGAACTCTATGGACTTAACAGCATGGAAATAAAGATATTTTTCTCCTGAGATCACAGAAAACATACTTACATCATCATGTTAAGTTTATAAGAACTATGCTAACATACTTCCAGCGATCAACACTGAATGAATAAAAAAGAAACATACCTACTACCATGAGTGTGAACTCAAATCCTCTCTTCACAGACTTCCGGTAAACTTGATTTGGAAGATTTGCAAACCCCACATATCCTTCAAGGTTCTTCTGTTGCTAAGATGAGATATTTCGACAAAAAAGTTAAAAGAAAAGCTTGCAACTTTTTATTGTGCTTGTATTTCAAGCTATTTAACAGTTTGCTTTATTTTCATTTTTAAAGAAAGGTGCTATCTATCCTACCTCTCAAAACCCTAAGCTGCCTACATCAAAGACCATGCAATGTACTGCAGCAATAAACAGGAAACCCTATTTTTTTGACTGGATTGCTAAAAGTCTGGCACAGAAAGTTAGCTATGCTAACCGTGTTTTTTAGCAAGTTCAATTGCCATGTAATGAATGTGCAAGCACAATAGTGTAGAAGTGCAAACAGATTAAAATATACTCAACTTTGTTCCAACACACATTTGAAATACGGGCAAGTAGTATGAGTGTAGTTCTCCTATTGTTTTGAGAGTCATGGTGGTACTGCCCCAATATTATCAGGACTAACTTGATAGTCACTTCTCCTGCATCACACAATTGGAAGCCTTTATTAATCCTTTCATGGTAAATCTCTTTCTAATGTATACTAATGCAGCATGTATTGCAACAAACCCTTCACACAGGCAAAACTTGAGTTGACTTGCACTCTGAAGAAGTCATTCAAAATACTGCCTACTATGAAAAGAGATGAGAATTTTGGATGTTACCCATTACTCCTTCTCACAACAGTAAAAATGTTTAATGTGCTTAAAATGCCTCTCCATCACTCTACTAGACCTGACAAACCTCCAGAAATCAGCCATGTCACGTCACTTTTAAACTATTCTTTTAGAAGAATTATATCAATGGGCTTGTTGATCAGGCAGGTTTGAGCATCTTCTGAGATAAGACAATTTAGTTCTTTTACAGAAAAAAACAAAAAAAATACTTCTGACACAATTGCCTACTGAACGCAACACAACATACTGTTTCACATGAAGCAACGGCATTAAAACCTTAGGCTTTATACCTATCCAAGGTTGACAGGGTGTGATTTGATAATACCTCCATTTCAGATTTTACAACAGTTATGCACATCCTCGGCGCTGAACCACTGTCTACAAATTTGAATTCTCCTTCCCACAATTAACTTCAAGAGGACAGAGGGATTCTACAAACAAACACAACATCATCTGTTCTACTACAGGCACCATTGCCTCAGAACTTGTCTGCATGGGATAGAGTATGGTCAATTTAACTTTGGTATGTGGTTGAATCATGTTTATTTGGATTTTTTTTCTAAACACTAAAATCAACAAGTAAACTTGTTAAGAGTAATAACTTCTAGAGTTAAAATATATGTTTATTTTAAATTAAAGCAAACATTCCTTGCAAGGACAGAGAAACTCTTTTAAAGTCAGAGAATGCAAATAAGAATTAGCTTCTTTGCCTAGTGCTGTGAGATTGCAATGAACTGACTTTTTGCTTTAGCTGACATAATTGATTTCTTCATTTGGCAAATAAACCATTATTTTCAATTAAGGCTAAGCCACCATAAAGATATTACACTGGTGCTACCACTGAATTTAAATAAATCCGGAGTCTGAACTTAGAACTGTTTTGAAAGAAAGGATTAAATCCTAGAACAAACAATTACCAGCTCTAATTTAGTGATAATATACAAATTCTCCTTCAAGTTTAAAAAATGCAGTATCTTTTAATTCATTAACTCATAGAAAATAAAAGAGGAACATTTAATGACAGCCTCAAAGCTACAACGCTTGGCTTTAGCAGTTCAAATACACACAATAGGACAAATGTTAGTACTTCTCCAAATGTGCAAATGTTTGCCTTCTGTCATCAATAAACTCTTTAAGATGCTTTTCAATTGAATTCAACCTTAAGTGCAGAACTAGTCTCATCTTAAAAGTTTCAAATGATTTTTTAAAAAAACAGCCAGAAATGTAAAAATCCAGGGACCGTTTTACTTCTCCAAGCTACCACTATAACTTTTGAGAAGTACGTCACATTTTAAAACACTAAATAGGAGCCAGTGCTTCAGAGACAGTACCTCCCTCACAGGCGGGTGGATGCTCTTTAAGGCATTAAGACTTTCCTCAACAGGGCAGGTCCTTAATAACTATTAAGAATATGTAATTGTTATTCATTCTACAAGGTGTAAAAGAACTAATCATCTTCAGACACTCCTTCTGACTGTCAACCAGTCACCTGCATCTGTAGGAATTAAACCTACATGCCTTTTAAGGGAAGCCATACTTACAAGAAACAGCTTATCCCTTGCTTTATATCTAGGTATTATTTCTTTTACTTATAAGAATGCCTTTAAAAGTAATTCTTGTTTTAAATTATTTTTATCTCCTTTCCTTCCTCTTTACATAGAGTTTCACATTTAGAATAATTTTACTTCTAGGTACTTTAAGAAAGCTAAGTATAAACTGCTAAGCAAGAACATATGGCAAATTTCAGGTTGCTTGCTCCATTAAATGGATGTACAACATTTACATCCATAATTTGCTTTATTTTAGACAACAAAATATAAATTCCACTAACCAGAAAGATGTCTGAAGTGTCATACCCGGCATTAATGCCATGTTTAACTTTAGCATTTATACTCTACCAATAAAGAGAGCCTTTCTAAAAAACAAAGTTGGTTGCCAGACTCAGATTTCTGGTATACCAATATCAATTAAAATCAGTGCTTTCAATGTACAGATTTTGAGATGGTCCTAGTTGTTCAGGAACCTTCTGCTTCTAAACAGAACAAAAAACAGAAATCAAGGTTCCTAAATTCTTCAAACAGGTTTTACAAGAAGTTACTTATTACTTTTCTGTTGAATCATTAGCTTCCACTGTATAGATCGCTGTGTGGGGTGAGATCTCATGTTTCTAATACTTACAAGAGCTTCTCCTTATCTTTTATTCCTTCCTGGTTTTCAACCAGCTGCTACCTAAGCTCAGTTTCAGTTCACCTACTAAAGCCTTAATGTTTCTTGCATTTGTACAATAGCAGTAATATGTCTTTATCAAAGGAATACTTACAGCTACTTTGTAAACAACACATTTCCACCATTTCCAGTGTTGAAGACATGGGTAGAATACATCCAAGAGTAGTGCAGTAAAATGATGAGTGTGAACCATCACAGCAAGGAGTCCACACAGGCACAGCAGCAATCCAGGGAGAGTAGCAGGGGTGGTGTGAGGAAAGAAAGAAAAAAGAAAAGTTACTTACATTTGATCAACAAAGTCACCCACAATATTTTTAATCTACAATACTTAGAATGCAGTGTTTTACGCTACCACGATGTTTGCTTTATACAGACAGCTTCATTTCATGATAATAAGCTACACAACTTGCAAACCATTTGCCGATATAGGTGGTCACTCAGTAGTCCTTACTATTCTGGACATTCAGCGTGCTTTCATCTACCATATGCTACCTGAAGCTGCAATAGACTCACAGGTATTTTTCTTCATAGGTGCTCACCACAATATGCAATCTAATTTCACCACGCTACTGTACATTCTTTTTATTTTAGAGTGGAAAAGGTAAAAAGATCAAAGCCATCATCAACACCTCTCAGATTTTTGTATTTCTTTATCACTTTATACATTCAGTGAGCAGTGCCAATTCACTTCATTTCCCACACTGAGCATTAAAGCATTACTGCAAGTTTGGGCATAACTGTCTTGGTTAAACAGACAGAAAATAAAGAACAAATCAGCGTGCACAAGTTAAGTGCCTTTTTATTGTCATCTGCAGTCAGGTGATGTAAGACGCAAGCCAGTTCTCCAACACAACACTTAGAATACTTTAACTATAAAATGGTATCACAAAGACCCTTTACATTTCTGGGGGTTTGTTTGTTTGCTTTTCCACTAAGTATCTGCCAGTGCTTGAGCATTTAAAGATACTGTTACAATAAATAAATAAATAAATCTCACTGCCAAGTTCTAAGACAGCAGTCAGTGATGCTACTGAGCCCTAACACCCAGTTTTTCAATCAATTCCATGCTCCCAGAGGCTCAGAGCCTATTTCAAGACAATTTACGCAGTCATGAATACTAGCTCAAACAGCACTGAGGTTCCCTTCTCCTTTACTACCTAGTGGGATGCGTGCCTTCTGCTTTTCCAGTCCCCCTCACAGCATATCAGCATGCAGAGCCACAAGAACTCTGCACATTTAGTTATTTGCTGCTGCACTCTTCCAAGGAGGCAAAAATACAAAACCCTGCCCATCAGTCCTAGTCCCCCTCTATACCTGCTGAAACCAAGAGGCAGCACAGGACACTCCTTGCAGCTCTAGAAGGACAGATGCACACACAGCAGAAATTGAGCAAGTTGTACATGCTGGGAAACCAACTAACATTGCAGACACCACAACAATATAATCACCCAGAGGTTTTGATATCAAGCACCAAGTTACTATCATTTATCATGTTGCACATGACCACTTTCAACTTTGAAACAAGGTAGTGCTGTGAAAAAACAGTGACATTCACATCAGTTTGCTAAGCACACAGTAGGGCCTGGTTCCTGGTCAAAGCCAGTAGCATTACGTTGAGCCATGTAATTTTCAAACCATCACCCTGTAAAGATGGCCATCAGAGTCAGGCCAGTGTTCCTGCCCTCAACAGTGGCCCAAACCATGCATCTAAGGTACTGCATACCATGGAGTAAACAGACAGTATTTCTCTGAACACGTTGGTAGGCACCACAACATACCCCTCAGACACTTAAGATGGAGGCATTTTTCCACTTAAATAGCATTTGACTGATTCTGCTTCCATGCACTTGTGCCCCCTTCTTAGCATCATGTCAACTGAGTATCCACAAAAGCCCTATAGCAAAGACTCCCTCCGAATCCCTCTACATGGTTAAACACATGATCTTCTCAATTCAAAGTCCCCACCTGTTACTTAACCAGCACACAATGCTACCTGTGTTGGAAAACAGCCTTAATAACTGAACACACTTCTTTGAGAAGCAGCTGTTTCATACCTCTGATCACCTCCAGTGCTCTTCTGCAACACTTCCAGATCTGCAAGCTATGGGTGGGAACTATGTGTGGTATCCAAGAGGTAAAAAAGTCACATATCTACACAGCCACATCACGTGGGATCTCCTGTTCTCTGTTCCTTTATTGCTTTCTCCCAACACAGTTTGGTTTTCTGACTACTGCAGACTACTGAGCTGGCGCTTCCAGGGAACTGCAGTACAAGCCTAAGACCTTTTTTCCCAGGCTGTAGCAGATGGTCATAGCTCCCTTCTGAGCACACAGCACAAAAGCAGTCTGTGTATGGATCACTTTACATTCACCTACACTGCGTTTTAACTATCGACTTTAATCAAGTCTCGTAATATTTTTTTCTGTAAGCCCTCATTGTCATTCGTCATCTCTGCTCTCACTTAGCACAAAGGAAAGCAAGTCATACAAGCAATTTAACATTGGCCTTAGCTGACTTATGATGCATCCATTTTGTATGCTCAATGTTACTTTAATAGAGGCTTGCCCCAAGCAAAATGCCAAAGCCCACATAAACAAGCAGCAGAGCTGGTGTTTTTAGATCCATCATTTGACCTGGTGGATTAATAGCCAACAGCAAGCTGCTGTAACTATGCAAATGATGAGAAGAAAGAAAGGCAGCACTTTCCTAGGAGGCAATCAGAAAATCCTCATTACCTTGCCTTCCATCAAGTCTATCATCTGTGTTGTCACCCAGTCACTGTAATTTACATCTCTCCTTTATTCTGCGCTGACCATGTCCAGAACAGAAAAAATCCAAGTTGTTCTTCAGGTAATACTATCTGGGCCAAAAGATGACTGACATAATGTCCACTGCCTGACTAAACAGCACACCCCATCCCTTTATCAAGGAGCGGTACAAGTCCAAGGTGAGCTAAAGCCATTTTTTGCCTCTACGTGCAGCCTGAGAGCTCAGAGCCTACATGGGTAAGTGCAGCTGCTGTGCACTGCCAGTCTGTTACAGGATGTTATGATAAATTTAAAGGATTTACGACCTAGCCAAACCAGTGCCAAATATGAATGGAGAGACAGCTGGAGAGAAAAAAAGGATAAAATAGGAAAACAGTTTGACACAGACGGAATCTCTGACCTGGCCAAAGCTTTTTTTGGTTATACTGGGGCTTTGGAGCTTCTCAAAGTTATTCTAAAAGCAAGAAATGCAATACATTTTCCCCCATTCTCCTTCTAGGATTCATCATCGTTTCAAAAAGTCTCCAGAAGCATCCCAGAAAACCCAAGAATGAATTGTTGAGCTCTGACCACACTATAAGCAACATAAAGTAGTCTTAGAAAGGGCACAGTAACTTGCTATATTAGGCATGCGATAGCAATTGCACTTAACAATGTAAACAGGAAGTAATCATTTTTAACTTATTCTATGCATTTAGAACAGTGAATACATTCCCAACATAATATTTTTTTTCTAAAATTTACATTTTTCTACACTGCCAATCTTTTCCTGTACAGTATCTAGGCACAGGGCAAGTTTCTCTTATACACATTTCACTTTGAAAATTCTTCTCTTTTGGCAGGTCCAGTATCGTCATCCGCTCTAACACTGCTTTCAGTAAAGCTAATACCATCTTTTTAGAACTTTTAACTAATTTCTGCATACTCTTTAGTCACAATATGTCTATTCAGTTTCTTACCATCACATTATAAATAGAATCAGTTTAGGTCAATTTCTAGTTTTATATAGAAAGACTATTCTATAAAGCACTGTTTCCTTAAATGCACATGATGTTGTAACTTTTTTATTATTATTATGATTTTGTCCATTGCAACAGTGCTAGTTCTTTAAAGTCCCACTGGTTTTGGAGATTTCTAGGAACTGGAGTGGACAGACTAGGAGATACCCTATTAACATTTTCAGGGCCTTAAAAGCTTCCCACATCTTGACAAGGTCTACATATTTTCCAATTTTCAATGTGGAGGCAATGCATAAAGCATACAGCTAATACACATACCCATCTTGCCCTGCCTCATCCCAAAGGCAGAGAACAACTGCATGTTTTGCAATTAACAGTTTTTGTTCCTAAAATAGGTGCTTTAGGTAGCTGTATTTAGCGTAGTAATGCTGCTACAACACCCCTAGCACTTGTTATTATGATAATACCTTAACCTTGCTTTTACAAACAATAAGATATACTCAATCCACATTTACAATACTGAGTTTAAGAAGTATGGAAAAAACTAGAAAAAGGAAACTCATCAGCTACAGCTGTAGAGTTAGGCTTGTGCTGAACATCTACAAAAATGTTTTTCCTTTCACTGTTTAAAGTATTAACATCTGCCGAGTCAATAACATTTGCCATAATCTGCACAGCAGAAGTCTCGCGCTGATGAAAGGGAAACTGGCACTTTTATTCCCTCTAGCCCACATCAACTGCAGACAGCAGAAACCTACTTAAAACCTTTTGTAGAAGGAAAGCTTGGCTTGCAAGTGCAAGCCTGGGGTCCTGCCTACGTTAGAAGTTAAAACTCCTCAGAAAGGATCCAAAAGAGAAAATTCTTTCAATAAGCAACCACTATCAAGAAACCAGGATCTCTTTCAGCCTTCAGGAACAAACTGATCAAGTCAGTAATCAGTAACTTCAACCACTGATGCAGTGACTGCAGTTTCAAGGCAAATTGTTCCTCTCAGTCTCTCGCTGGGTGTAGCCACTAAGTCAGTATCAGCAAAGAGTCAGCCAGCTTCAGACTCTCTCCCCATGCTAGACACTAAAATCTGGTTTATTAACAGATAGTGCTGAAGCACATGAGATTTCTAAGAGCAAAAGGATTCTGCACTGCAAGAGATCAGAAAAAGCTGGCAGCACAGTATCTGCTGGACCATAGGCAGCACACCCACATGGAAAGTGGAGAACTCCAAAGAAAAACAAAAGGAATACAACAAACACACTAGTAAACCCTAGTTCATCTATTACAAAAAACAAAATAGCTGCACTTCATAGCCAGCGTGCAGCACACAAGGGCACGCCTGAGCAAACGGAGCAGGCTCCAGTAGCTGCAGGGACCACAGACAGTGCTGTCATTCTTCCAGCGGCCAAACAAGTGCAAGAAAGCAGAGAACTGCAGGAAAACGAAGCCAGCTAACTATTCCAAAAAACGAAACTAATGATGGATAGGATGGAAAACAAACAAAACAAGAAGTTGTCAACCTACAAAAAGCAGGCCTGTAGAAAGTGCAGTGTGCTGAAATAAGTCCTACCCAAGATGAACCCACAAGACATCCAGGCCAGCCACATGCAGCAGCAGTTCCTGTGTCATCCTCTACTGGAATTAGCTAGACATCTAGTTCACTGAAGGAAAAGGAAGCTTTCTTGTGCATTTTAAATATAATTTTAAGAGTACAAACACACAAGTTGCAATTTGAAAGCTTCTTGCTCTCTTTGTTCATTTTCCCACTTTTTTAAAAGAAGAAAAAGGTCTTAAGTCTGGTTGTAGACACACAGAACACCATCAGGTAGCAACTTGCATCTAACTGCAATGACCCCTTTGAAATCAAATTTGATGACAAGTGACTGATTATCTTCTGCTCCATAAAGCAGGAGTGAAGAAGAGGCACAGAAGACAGGGATGCCTACAAAAAGGGGTCACCACGAGGCAGCCAGGGGAGCCAGTGTCAGAACAGCAGCAGCCCAAGCACCAACCAAATGTGACGTGGTGTTACCTATCACTTCTAACTTTCCTTCCTAACTCCTCCTCCTCAGATTTGCTAACACTGAATGTTTATTCTGATACAAATTCTAAGGCAAAGCTTGAAGTTGAAAGATGCAAAGGAAACATATTTTGGAAAGAACTAAAATATGAAGGAGCTTTGTTTCAAAATATTTCAAAATAGAAGAATCTTTATATGATTCTGCTATACAAAACCTCTGAGAAAAAAAAAAATGAACACAAGAATCTGTATTCAGCTTCATATTTCACATGTCCTTTGTCTAGTTAGTTTATTTAAGTTTCCCAAAAAGAGATGTAAATAAACTTGAAAAGAATTAAGAAAATGTGGGAACTTTCTGGCAGTTTTACTACACACACACTACTTTCACCTCCTGTGAAATCCATTCAATTAAAGGTTTGAGAAGAATCACCTTTCAGGAACCAGAAATTATCCACAATGTAGGGAAGTGCCTCAACTTGGAGACCATTTCAAGTCTTAACACACTATTGGAAGCCTAGTAGAAAGGGCGACAGTGTCCTAACAGCACTGTTAAGAAACACGTTTAAGTGTTGTGCTGTCATGTACCAGTTTTGATCCTTTGCCATTTCCTTTTAATCCAAGTTACTGTTGAAAATACTTTCAGGTTCTTCAGGGTCACATAATCCAAATTTTATTTTCCTTCAGAATTTGCATATAGATCAGTCAGTTAAACAGAGTCAGCAAGTGGTGATAGATTATGGTTTATAGGTCTCACTCTATGAAGTGAAATGCTGATTTCCTCCCTCTCTACCCTAAACCTTTGGGTGAAGTAGCAGCAGCAGCCAGGGCTTGCTACACCTGCCCAAACGTGAGAGTGAAATTTTCAGGAAGAGGAGATTCCTGCAACCTGACTGCCCCTATTTCAACTGGGGTGCTTAGAAAAATGCACTCTGCCTACTTCTGCTCTGTGCCACAAACACAGAAGTAAACCCATTTGGCTCATCAAGGAGATGTAAGGCTGGCAACCCAAAAAGTAGCCCATTGCGCTAGAAATGCAGCAACACCAGCAGACCTATTTTGAGTACCGTGAGCATGCAGATAAACCACAAAGAGTTCATGCAGAAAGACTCTGGTACCTTCACCATGCTCCAGGTGCACTGTATGCCCCAAGAATCTTGAGAGAAGTTGCAGCACATCACCCCTGGTGTTTCTGGTAACACCAGGAATTCTCACATAACCTACCCAGGCTGAAGGGCTTTTGCCCTGTATTTCTGCATGGATGCCACCCATTCCCATATGGAAGCCATCTGCTTTCCTGTATATTCTTTCATTTTACTACACTAGTTTTTATACCAAATACCTCAAGTCCTGACTTGCAGGAGGCTTCACCAAGACAGACACACTGAGCTAAAACTTTCTAAGAGATACGTCCTTGTCACTTGCCTTTTACCATTTACTGCCTTTTGGGCTGGCACAAAACAGCCCTCCAGAACAGTGTGAACTGAGCACTTTTGAAAGCACTCATCCCTATGTCTCCCTATTTTTTCCGTTGGAAAAACTAACATATGAGGATAACTCATCACTAAAAAAATGTTACCAGCTGAACACATTTAAAATCATTTTTATGAAAAAAACATAGCGATACCTAACACTTGCAGTGGGTTAGGTATTTTTCCACAGCATTCATTTCCCCTCATAACAGCACATTTTAATGACACAAAGAAGTCAGGCTTTCAATTACAAACTGAATTTTCAGGATACTCTAAAATAATGCTCATTTTTATGCTTCAATATTTCTGCAAGATGCATCAAGAATCAAGAAAAGAGCCTTAGGATATTCTTAAATTAATAATATTTAGAGGATTTTATTTTTTAACTATTTCCACACTTCCTGTGGAATGCTATGTTTATAAAAGGAAGAACTCTAATGAGACCAAAGATATAAAAATAACAATCAGGTGCTGTTTCAAATAATTATGCCAATTAATAGAAACAGTCAGTGTGTTAACCTCAGATGCTACCAAGTTTTGAAATACAGCTGGCTGCCTGAATTGTTTAGAGCTATTTCTTAAGCTGGAGAGATACCATAGAAAGATAGTTCCCAATGTAATTACTGCGTAAGGAAGACAGTAAGTAAAGCCTGGCTGCCATCAAGATCTCACACTATCGCAACCCGCAGGGAAACATCCTGATATGAAAGAATGGTCCATACTGATAGTAACATTAAAGCTGGATGATACATTTTAAGATGATTACAATATATAATTGGTATCTTACAGATGAGAGGTAATTATAAGTTGGCAGTTAGAAACCCTAAGTTTGGATTTCATTTATTTTGTGTAAAGGAATTCATTTTTACTTCAGTGATTACTGCAAACATTTTTCAAAGAGGAAGGCAAACCTTGGGACCGTGTTCAGGACACTGGCAGTCCAACTCCCTCAGTTGCACAACTGATGACTGCAAGAACCACAGCCATAGCTCCATCCTGGTGATCAACAGCATCAAATCTGCTCGTTTCCCAACTTCCCAACTACTTTAATTCCTGGCACTAGACACCAAGCTGGCTGCGAAGAGCATGTGTTACATGGTCCAGCTATGCTGCACGATTAGCAATGCTAAATTTTAGAGTGGGAGTTTGCACATCTCCTTACCTGGCTGCCACACCGGAGTGCCTGACAGCCAAGATTCACAACTGGGAACACAGCTTGAGAGAACAAGAAACACGGGGTCATTTTCACTACCTACAGTGAAAAAGAATTGAGCTTATGGAAAACGAGTCACCTTTACCAAAGGGGATACTGATATTGGATGCCTTGCATGCATATTGCTAGGCAGGAAGCCAGAGACACAAAGCAAGGGCCGAGCAAAATTCATTCCACAGCCAGGTTAGAGGCCATCCCTAAACATTTCTTTGGAGAAGCTGTATCTTAATCTCTTCCAAAGTCTTCTCCAAAATCAACTCTTGCATCTGTTCAGACAAACAAGATGTCAGCTTCCCTTCATTACCAATGCATTAGCACTCACGTACCATAACCTGGTATGCATGAAATACTGAATCCTGATATAATTTTGAAATCACTGAATATTTCAGCTGCTTAAGGATCCAGAACATAGCAAATCTTGAATATCTTCTGCAGATGCTCTGTTAAACTATAAAGGAATAAACAGCAACCAACTGAAAAAAATAACTTGCTAAGTACATTTAAAATGGCTGGTAAGGAACAAGTCCCTGTCAAAATTCCCAGCTTTCCTTGATAATTGTTTATAGAATGCATGCTCAACATCCCCATCTTCTCTTCCCTTCAAGCATCCAGCCTTAAGTACTGTTTTGAACTTCTAACACTTTAAGGCAATTTTCTTTTAACTGACTAAAAAGAAAGCTCCTATAAGTTCCTGTAAGAGTCCTCAACTTCACAAGGTCTGAAAAAGGACTGCTCAACCATATCCTCTAGCTTTTGCCCTAGTCTCTTTAAGGTCTTGTCTTCCATTGCTTCTATCTCTTCCTTGCAAAGTCAGGTTCCTTTCACTGCTTCAAAGTTTGCAGATGCCCAACTGCAACTAAGAGCACCAAAGGTCAATACTTGGCACAGCTGGACAACAGGAGATGTCTGTGACCTCCAGTAAACAGCACTGCAGCAGTTTGCAGACTATTCTTCCCTGGAAGTTCTCCATCAACTATGTACTATGGTAGGGAGAGAAGGCAGTAGTATGACCGCCCTTTGCCCCTGATCAAGGTATTTCTCAGACCTTAATTTCATACCATCTGTCAATGCCTCCCAACAGGAAACTAATTTAATCTTGAATCTCTTGGTTTATTACTATACCTTGCCTCACTAAAATTGCGAAGTCTGGTTTGTTTTCAGAGGCAGGGAAAAAAATATAGAAATTTAAAAAACAGGTTTCTTGGACTCACACCACTTTGGGAATTTTCACTGCCCCAAACTTGAAACCATTCAATTACATTTGAGCCAGCATCCGGAACTCAAATTTTGAGTCATAAACTACGAATTTTCATTCTTGTTTTAAAAAACTACAGGGAGCATTGGCAAGATTACACAGTGAGAGAAATGTTTGCTGTCAGTAAGCTTTCAGAAAAGTCACATTACTCCAGCAGCAGCTGCTAATACCTCGCAACCACTTTGTTTTTGACAAGAAGTCAACTAAAAGTGGTATCTTAACTCAGTTAAAACATCGTCACAGTAGCACCTGGCCAGGACAACAAGGCACTGTAAGATTTCTGCAGTCATCATCAGTCAGGGCTTTTGTTTTGGACATCACTCATGAAAGCCCTAATGCTGATATTACCACAAAGTTCTCAGGTAATGCTGCAACAAAAGATAATGACAAGCGAGTTACTTTACTCATTCAGTGCTGAAGAGTAAATGACAGCAGCCAATACAGCAGCTGGTAAACTTTGCCCACTTATGGATCCTCAACTCAGTCAGCAGCTTGGCATAGCGGGGAGAGTGTTGCCTTCAGAGCCACCGCCACTCCTTGCTCCAAGGGGATGGGGTTTTCCCCTTTCCCTATCTTAACCATGGGTAGAGTAGAAGTAAACAAGTTGTACAACTAGATCAGCTGCCACGTATCTCCACTGCCTTGGGCACACTACCACAACCTTCGGCCTACGTCAGGACTGAGTAGAAAAAACATGGTGTCAGGGTGAGAACAGAAAATCAAGCTCGCATCTCTCTGTAGCAGTACCAGGCTAAAACAGGCACTAAACTAAGGACGCACTGAGCTGTCTACAGACAAGATGGTCTAAGTCGCATCTCCTGCCTATAGCACACTTGCCTTTTCTTCAGTGCCAACACTTCTGTGATCCCACGATCGGAAAAGCTTCAGGGAGCTCAGCTCCGAGGAAACAACCAAAAAAAATGGGGAAAAAAGGCAATTCCTACAAGTCGAGCTCCATGAAGTGCAGGGCCAGAGAGGCACCATGGCAAGGGCAGGGAAAGCAGCTGAACTGCCCCCCTTCAAGCCTCTGGCCAACAGATTTGCCCTGAAACTGTACCACTGATGTGAGCTTAGGCTTCCCTCCCATCTGCCCTGGTAATTGTGCAGCCAGGGAACAAGCCAGATCAGTTCAAATACCCAGCTGAAAACTACCGTATCCTAAGGTTAGCTTTCATTTCCATCAGCAAGCTCATCTAGTCGTACCAGTCACATGAACACCAGAGGTAACACAAAGTAGAGGAGATGAATACACAAGCAAAAAAGTCTTTCAGCTGCAGTCCAGTTGCACAAGCGTAAGCTATGAAATTCTAGGCTAAAGGTGTTTAAGAAAGGGAACTAAATGGAAATGATACTGTTCAAAAGTATTGCTGGGCAGCTAAAACTTCCTGTACACTGTAAAATAATTATTTCGCATACAAGAGCCTAAAACACTCCACTCAGCCAACATCAGAAAAGACATTAGTTAAGCTTTATGCTAACCATTACCTCAAGTACTCTTGGCAATCCTGACCATCTTCCCAGGTTAAGTTTCACCTTATTTAAATTTCAACTTGAATCACTACATGAATACTCTTTTAATGCATGAGATATAAAAAAAAAAAAAACACACATTATTTCATGCACTCTTCTTCTAACATTCTGCCTGCCCATAATACAGTGACAACCACTGGCACCAGTACAATCATTCACATTACCTTGATTTTTTTCTCAGTGTCAACTCCAGTAACTTACAATGCTTCTCCAGGCAAGCAAATGTCACACCAGAAATTTTGCCTTCAACAGCAGACTGACTTTCTGGAAGGCCTGATATAACATTATTAGTCTATGATAGACTGCTTTCTACATAGAAAACAACTATTTTGATTGAGACTTGATAAACTGCTACTTTAAAGCACAACACCCCAGTCTCACCAAGTACATGGAAGAGAATGCCTTGTATCTCCCTTCCATTCCTCTCTTTCTGGCCATTGCTATTAGCATGCTTCACCGCAAAACAATGGAAAAAGTTTACAATGTGATATTCTTTCCCTCAAGAACATGCTTCTAGGCCACTGTCACCCCTTGGTCTTTTTGCGGTCAAATGAAAGAATCTCAAGTCAGATTAATTCTTTCTTTCTTCAGATCTCTTTTGTGATTATGATGCAAGCTTCCCAGTTAAAAGGCTCTCTTATAAAAACGCTGACACTAAAACAACACACCATATCCTAATATCAATTCTCCTGAAGCTACAGGGGCCAACGGAAAGAGAAATCTCTCTGGTGTTTTAATCATTCCTCCCCCCTGCTTTTAATTCCTAACTTCTTTGCTACTCAGATAAACAAACATACACACAAAACATATAAGTGTAAAATGGACAAAAATCAATTAAAAACCTTCATCGTGAGAAACAATTGTCAATGTCGAGTAAAAATTGCTTTTAAAGTCTTCTACGCTAAGAAATCACTTAGTTATAGTTCACTTACATTCAGAAGCTAGTAAACTTACGCAACACCCATAGCATTATTGTTCTGAAATATTGTTTCCAAAATTATTTGCAAATGCATTCTGAACCATCTTCCTTTTAAATGATGGAAATCTGGCAAGAAAAAGCAGCCCCATAAAGAGCAGTTTGTAAATAAGATACAGAGTTAGAGCCACTGAAGAACAACTTTGCCTGAAGTGGCTCTGGGAAGGCCAAGGAGGCAACACGCTGACCCTGTGTGGCAGCACAGGGAGCTTGGCATGCGACTCACAGACAGCTTCTGCAGGGCATGCTTATGAGGGTGGAAGAGCACTAAGGCACAAAAAGCAGAAGTCAAATGAAGCGGCTTTTGCAGAAAGTAAGTCCGGGATGTACATCAGAACAAGGTTTGGTCAGGGGCGTGCTTTGTGTACCACTCACTCAAACTCTGACAACAGGACAGTGGATACATGCTGTTTTCTACCTGTTTGTGAGCCGGCAGGTTACTTTCCCATTTTTAACTTAGCATGAAGCATCAGAACATGATGAGGTTCAGTAGCCTCACAGTCATGCTCATGCAATGCAGCGAATGCCTGGTTTTGCAAGGCAGCTGCAGTAAACTAAAGCAGAACTACACATTACATAAGTGAAGAGTGATTTGATTCCTTACTGAAAAGGAAAAACCAGAACAAACAGAAAACAGCTACTTTATGACATTATAGAACTATCACGATGCTGTGATTAAACAAGGGGCAGCGAAAGGAAAAAAAGTTCAATTTGACTCACCACTGACGTAAATGAACTGAAACTCCCTCTGACAAGGTGAGCAGGAAGTCACTGGTTTCTGCAAGCAGAGTTTCTAGCCCTTGCAGTTGAGAAAACTCCTTAACTCACCTGTGTCACCATCCCCACCTCTGTAATACATCTCATAAACATCAGTTCAAGACTGGCAAACCCTTGTTAAGGGCAGTTTGCGTCCGCCTAGAGATTAACACTACCCCAAATTTGAATTACCAATTTAAACAAGACTTAACCAAACTACTTAAATGGTGACTAAATGCCATTCTAATTACAGAGAACACATTTGCAATTAACTGGCTTATTTCAGGAGTGAGGGAACAAACTTAGTGAAAACAGAATGTCGCTCATACATACGCATCTCCGGTCTAGACAGGTTAAGTGAAATCTAGCAATAAATTAATGCTAAAAATGAACGTCACAATACAGTTCTGAGAAGAAACCTCTCTTCCACACCCTCTCCAAGGTAGTTTCCTCCATTGATTGTATTTAGAATGAGGTTGGGATCTGTAGTCCTTGTAATTCATTTGTAATTTGTTGTATTAATGTGTATTTCTAAGCGCTATTAAAAACAAGAAAAATAAAGCACTGAGAAAGTTACTGAAAATTAAGAAATTTAAGAGTAATGAAGGCACCACTAAGTCAGCAGTCAATCAAAGGGGAAAACACCCAAAAACCACACTACCATGCATGTTTACACGCACTTCTAATGGGAAAAAAAAAAAACCTTACTGTAGTTTTGCTTACAAAAAGCACAAATCTGATCCTTTATCTCTCCTTAAGATAAACAAAGAAGTTTCTATGCATACATACAGACACATGTTTCTTCATCACATTGAGTACACATTCAAAGTACCACTTTAACTGTGGCAAGTCACTTGTCCTTGTGGGTAAACCGAAGGAAATGCTGTGAGTTATTATCAGAGCACAGACCGATACGCAGTTCTGGGTATGTTTGCTTCAATTTCAGAATGACTAAGGAGCAACCCTTTCCCCCACAGCAGTGGGCAGAGAACAGGTGATGATTCTGATTCCCATTTCTGTGTGGACAAAGCAGTAGCTGACCTTTAAAGCAAAGTCCTTTTGAAACAGGTTCTCCTAAGTAAAATTTCTATTTATTGGTCATTGGTCTCTGCTATTTACATGTTAGCTAAAAGAAAAAAAAAAGGCAGCTATCTGAAACCAGCAGGAAATAATGCTCTTATGTGTACAAGTCATCAGCCAGAGATGCCAGTGATCTCACAGAAGTGAACATGACATAAACATTATAAACTACATTGGCATCAGATGAAAGATACCTAATGCTACACTAAACTACATTTTATCCAATTTCCCAATATTTCAGCAGGCAAGGACTTTAAACTACATGCAGACAATTACAAAGCAGAAATACAATACTATTAGTTTGGTCTCTAGTCAGAAATTAAGCTAGCATCAAATACCAGAAAGCTACTGCTACGAAAAAGTCTTGCATAAGAAGGTACAATCTGCCTTCTAATTAAGATATAAAGTAGTGGCCCATCTAACTTCCAAGGGAGCTGCACATATACTCACATGGATTTTTTTTGTCTCAATATTAATATAGATCATAAATATCCCTATGCATGGAAGAATTTCTTTCACAGCATGTAATCTAAAGCCAGTGTCAAGCAGAGGGAGATTCTAATGGACATGAAAAAATATAGATACTTCTGACAGCCTTGCAGTCGCTTATGTTTCGTCAGCAGGAGGTGGCATACAACTGCATTCAGAAGATTCTTGAAGGCTGTTATGCTACAGAATTACATCTGCACATAACCAGTTCAGTCCGAAGTTGATAACGTCAGGGTAAAATAAGTTTCACTGCTTTTTCTAAAGTTGCCAACTACAATTATTCCTGCAGTAGCCCTGCCTTTTCCTTGGTCCCAAAACATTAAGTAGCACTCCCTTCTACTCTGCAGGACCAATCTGGTAAGCAAGCAGATAGCATCCAAGCCATCTGCAGAGCATTGCTCACAGGTTTTGGGGGTACAGGGGTGCACTTGCGATCCCCCCTCTGCTTTTAGTCGCAGCCCAGGCCAGGCGCTGCAGGCGAGGAGCAGCCGGGAGCCGAGAGGAATAAAAAAAGTAATTAATTGAATATATAGATCTGTAAGAATAAGCAGCAGTTTTGGGGCGGGAAAGCCGGCTGCAGCCTGCTGGGTGACCTCGGGCTGCCAGCACACATCCATCCCCAGGCGGCCCCTTCCTCCTCCTCGCAGCGCCGTGCTCGCAGTCCCACCCGCTCCTCTCCCCGCATATTTCCAGTCCGCTTTAATTCCTGCAGCGAATTCCTCCCTCCCAAATTTGGGCGCAAAACGAGAAAGGGGGAGGAGGGAGACTGGGGTGGGGGGAAGAGAAGAGAGGAAGGGAGGAGGGAAAAAAAAAAAAAAAAAGGAAAAAAAAAAAGCGGAGGGAGCAGCAATGTCTCTGGCATTTTCGCTTCCCCGCCGCCCTCGCGCACGATACGATTCGGGCGGGCAGGAAGTGAGCGGGCCGGGGGGCACACACGGCCGGTGCCGGGGGGCCAGGGACAGCTTGCAGTGGGCCAGGGACACCGGGGGACACCGCAGGCACCCCTCGACCCCGCTGCCCGCCGCCAGGAGGGGGTTTGGGGCTGCGCGTGGAGGAAGGATGCCGCCCCACCCGCAGCCCCCCGCCCGCCCGCCTCCATCATGGAGCCCCCGGCGCTCCCTCACGCCGTCACGGCCCCGGGCTGGAGACTCACCCATGGCGCCGGCGGTGTCGCTGCTGACGCTGGGCTCCGGCTGTTCACTGCTCTCCCTCCCTCCTCCGCCGCGGCGGCGCGGACCGAGCTGCCCCCCCGGCCCTCCTCCTCCTCCTCCTCCTCCCCACGCACCGCCCGCCGATTCTCCAACGCCCTCTACGCCGCTTCCGCAGAGGGGCCGCGGCGCTTCCGCACGGCGCCTACGCGAGCCGGACGCAATTAGCGGCGCGGCTCCGCTCTTCTCCCCCTCGTTTCACACGCCCGCCTTCCCGGGCACGCAGCGGCTCGGTCGCGGCTCGCTGCCTTCCTCACTTCTCTCCGCCCGCCTCCCGCGCGGCCAGGCCCGGCTGCCGTTAGTCCCCCCGCCCCCCGTGTCAGGGAAAAGGGGGCCTCCCGGCGGCCATTTTGGAAGCGGGCGCACGCTGCAACGTCAGCCATCGCGGGGCTTGCCCAGACCAAAGATGGCCGCCAGCTCTGAGGGGCAGAGCGAGGAGGTTACGGTCCCTTCACCTCCCCCCCCCCTTTGCTGGAGCTATTCTTGGAACGTCGTTACACCGCGCGCGAGTCGCGCAGCTCAGCGAGCGTTGCGACGCCTTGCGCTCCCTCCGCATGCCCACTCACGCAGTTAGCGTGGGAGGAGCCGGGGCCGCTCCCTCACGCCGAGGCCCGGGGGAGGGGACCCCGGTTCGTGATGGTGCCGGGTTCTTTCCACTCACAAAGGGGCATTCGGGACCTATTGACGACCTCCGCCTCGTTCACGGAGCCGTCACCCCTCTCCCCTCACAGCTCGGCGGGAAGGGATGGTGGTTCCGGGCCCGCCCTGCCGCCCCTCAGTGCCGGGGGCAGCGGGCAGCCCTCAGCCCGGGCCGCCGCTGGGGTGTTCCGCTTCCCCGGGGGATAAAGGCGATTTTCTGAAGCAGGTATGAGCCCTGCCGCCGGGATGGAGAAGTAGAAAAGCTGCCAAGTCATCTTCTCCGCCAAAGTCGTCTTTTTGGCCATCGGCGGGGAATGACTTCGCGCGCGTCCCAGCAGCGAATGAAAACTTGTTAAAAAAAAAAAAAAAATGTTTGAACGCAGCTGTTGGCCAGATAAAATCCTTACAGGAGATGAATGCGCTGAAAATCACACTGTCACGACATAGCGCTTGAGCTGGGCTAGTATAGTCCTGTGACCCTAAATTGGTTCCTCAGAAGTACCCTTACCAGTCAGGGTAGACTCAGTTATGGTAAAGAAGTGATACTGGAAAAGGATGCACACTAAAAGAGAAAAAAAAATACTTTTGCTTTTCCTGTTCAACTACATACCTCAATGTTGTATTTCTTTTTTATACTCGGGACATCTCTTTGGAGCCATTTAATCTCTTTGTATATTTTATGCTCACACTGAAATAGTGGATACCTATATTTATGATGTGTGATTTGAAACATAACACCCTTTCTTTTTCTTGCGCTAGGGATTTCTGAGCATGGTCTGTTCCTTGCCTTTTCTTTCTCACAAGACACAGTACATTTCTCTAATATATAAAAAAAAAAGGTACTCATCAAACAGAGAAAGATACACAAATCTGTTGTATCTATGGTTTAACTCATTTTTTCTGTTATTATGGGTACATTTAAAGAGCATGACCTGGTACTAGAAGGGTGAAAGCAGCAAGTTCCCTTTCAGCTGGCAAAAGCGAAGATGGCAATAATGCAGTATTTCTGTAGGTAGACTTAGGTAGACAAGGCAGAAAGGAGCAGCAATGAAGACACTAAGATGGTCCTTGGTTCTTTTTAGCTTCCAGAAATTCTTTCTGATGTCTTACTTTACTTTTGTGATTCTGCTGTATTTGACAAACAAGTACTTTTCACAGCAAAAGTGAAAAATGCATCATTTTTTCAGAAAAATATGCAGCCCTGCGCAATGTGGTTCAGCGCCTTTTAAGAACTGGAAGTGTTACAATATACTGTGGTTCTTAGATGCCCAAGGGAAAGAGATTTTTATTATCATTGGTCACAGGACTGCCAAATGTTATCTCATAAATCTGTGTCTTTCACAATGGATGAGGTAAGAAATAACCTTTTTTTCATTCTGGTTGGTTTAGGTGGTAATGTCCATGGCAATGAGATACAGCTGCATTGCTTTCGTGGTTATCTGAATACCAAAAAGAGACATTTTACATCACAGAAGTTGTTCACTGAATACAGAATATGGTCCCCACAACTCTCCCATAAAAATACACTGTGGGAAAACAAACAATATGAGTAATATTTGTTTTCTTCTTGTAGTAAGGGCTTCAAATTCCTCAAAAAATGTATTTTGGTCTTCAGATATGCTGAGAAAATGGCTGAGGTATGTAACTGTCAGGGATCTCTTTAAAAAATGAATGGTACTTTTTAAGTAATTTTCTTGTACTTCATGGATTGATCATTGGAAAAAAAAAAGAAAAAAAACCAGTGAGCTTGCACCTTTGAAATCTACTGCAAAACTGGCACAGACTTAATAAGGAAGCAAGATGCAAGCCAGTGGGTTTTATATGAGGTTAATGTCCTATTTTTCTGTGTTGTGAATAGCAGCGGGGGGTCTCTTTTCATACGGTAATTCACAGGGTTAGGAAGATTCTGCAAAATTGTGTGCATTTTGAGAAGAAATAAAACAAATTCAAATGGGTCCCTGAGGTTTAAAGAATATTGTGTTCAGTGTAAGATATAACATTCAACCTTTTACATTCCTGTGGTGATCTGCTGTTCTGCCTTCAAAAAGAGCAGGCTTCCCTAAATCATCACCAAACTTAAAAAAAAATGAACTCATCAAGTAAATTTCAAGACTCTTCAGATTCTACATAAGCAGATTTCTGAAAGAATATACAATTTTATGACTTTTTTTTTTGGTGAAATTAGTAAAACGCTTTGCAAAGTTAAATACAGAGCGCTACCTGCCATAATGCAGGTAGGTGCAAGAAGGACACCAATCTGTGTCCTTCTTGTCCTTGGATACAGAAATAAAACCCACTCACCTTATTTACAAAATGTACTAACTACGGTTGCTGCCGGGTTGGTTCCCAGCCAGCCTAGCCAGTTTTCATGTCTTCTTGCCAATGAGACATATGAAGACTATTTTGTTTTGTTTTGTTTTGTTTTGTTTTTTAATGCAAGCAGATGTGACTCACTAGGTGAACTAGGTCCAGCATGGGATGTGTTGGAATTATGGCTCATGTACCCTGCTGACTTGCTCCTGCATGGCAACTGCAGTGCCTCCTGGGTTTGTAGGGTACAAACAGTGCATCTCCAGACTGAATCGTGCTTGTTCAGTTGGTGTAATGTATGCAACACCCTTCTGAGCTCCTGTACTACTCTAGCAGGCCTTTCACACCAAGCTATTGTTTGCCAAAACAACCAGTATCGTTATACCAAGTGGGCGAAGTCTTAAACTCTCATTCCCAAAAACAATGTAGCTCTTTCAAGGCATGAGGCTGAGGATGCTCAACAGTAAATAATAAGCACAGTATCCTCCCTCGAACTCATCCTTAAATCTCAGCTTCATGGTGATGCCTATCAAAATCTCAGTTGCTCTTTGTCCACTGCTTGTCATGCTGACCAGTAATGTCTTCTGTCTTTACGCTCTGTTCCCTCTTAGACATCTGTTGCCCTTTATATTGAATTATTTCTGTGTAAATACTCTCATTCTGCTTTGTTCCCTAGCACAAGAAACAGACCAATACAATGGTAATACAAAGAGTAACAATAGTATGAGGCATCTGGTGTCACATCTGATTGGGCCCTGATGTCTCATCCATCAGCCCTTTCCTATTTTGAGACATGCAAACTCTGTAGGACCACTTGTGTGAGTAAAGGTTTCCAGCATCAGGCCCACAGCTGCTCTCTGTTCAGAGAAGGGCTCTCATCAAACAGAAACCCATTGCTAACTCTCAAGCTGCACAATAATCAACTATCCCAACTATTCCAGTTGCTCCCACCATAGCTTTTGTCTTTGGCTGCTACCTATAACATTATTCTAGGAACATGCAAATGAAACAATGTCAAATGTGCATCTCTTGGCCCCTCAAGTCCCACCATTTGCTGTTTAAAAAATGCTCTGCAGTACTTAGAAAGAGTCGTCAGCAAATGCTTATACAATGCTGTAGAAGATACACACACAGGCTTCTGTTAAACAATTGCTATGGGAAAAATACAGCATCTCTTGTTTTGTAGTGTGTTTACTGTATTGTCCTGGTATACATCCATTACTTCAATTATCTAAAGAAAGAGGCTTTGATAGATTATGACCCAGTGATGTGATCCTTGTGAGAGGCACACACATGCACTGATTGTTGAAGGTAGAAAATGGTTGCTTTGTGCAGTTATGGTTGTGTAGTGGAGAATATAGATCAGTAGAAGCACAAAGGCAGCCTAGTCCTTAGTCATGTATTCATGCCAATTAGGATTGCTTCATTAAGTGAGGTGAGAGCCAACCTTCATGGAAGTTTGTCCAGTGCTCTACACCATTTTGATCCTTGAGAAGGACTCGTGGCTTGGGAAATACAGAAGACTTCCAGTAATGTTAAACAATTTGAAAAATGCACCGTCCACTATGTTGTTTGCACAACGTTCACAGAAGGCAAGGCAGTGAACTGGCAGATCATGAGATAGATTTCCTACTCCAGAATCAGAGCCAGAAGCAAACGCCCCTCTCACCTTGCCACCCCTCCACTGGCAAGCAGGACCGACTGCTCGGGAGCACCAGAAGCAAAGTGTGCAGCACGTGGCTGGTAATTCCAGTTCTCTGTTTGTTTATTTGTTAATAAGTAAGCCCCACTCGGGTTGGGCAGGTCTTGGTAAATCCTTAAGAGACTTTCTGCATAACCAGAGGTGTAATCATTAATACCCAGTGCTGCAGCTGAACGCGCACACCGGCAAAACGTTGTGTCTGAGCAGAGTCCTGAGGGCATAGAGGGTCTGCACACACCGACACTGCTAGGAGAGCGAGCGGGACCTTGGGAAAGCCCCAGCTACCTGCCTGTTTACATTAGCAAATGTTCCTTATTGTGGTAGAAGTTGCTGCCATCATGCTTTGCATATTAGATCAGGGAAAAAATACTTAGGCACTTAATGCAATGTGGCACTTAATTATATTTTTTTGTTCAAGGAAAGAAGTTATGCTCTCCAAAAGATTTTTTTTTTTTTTTTTTTTTTTTTTTTTAGTTTAGAATGGATGTCCTGTGCAAATGCTAGACAGATTTATTTTCCCCCCACATTCTGGAAGTAAAGTATTATAGAAGAAAAACAAATTAATTTTCTGTATACCGTAGTCAGCTCTTTATTTTATTCTCCTTACTTACATCTGAACATTGATACTACAAAAGTAAATGACTGGTGCTGATAAGAAAGTAGTACTGTGTACTTTGTGTGGCCACTGTGCTTTGTATTTCCCAGTTTTACCCTTTTGATTAAAGGACATCACACTAGGAATATTGAATCAGGCTTTGTCCTTGCAAACAGTAGAGCAATAATATGTCCAGTACTGGAAATTGGACTTGAAGTAGTAGTATGCCAAAGCAAGGCCTTAGGTGCAAACGTTGCAAAGTTGCAGCAAAGTGTTACTGAGTGTACCATTTACTGGCATTTTAATCGCTTTGTCACTTTGTTCCTTTTCATTTACCTGGAAAAATGCAGCTCTGGCTTCTGGGGTCCTCTCTGACCCCACTCTTAAGGTGATGGGCTTCTTCCTTCTCACCCTCAGGCTGGAGCCTCGAACAGGACCAGCCTGGCCCCTGCACCCTGGAGCTCAGGGACGCCCAGCACCCTCTGTGCAGGCAGGCTCGGGCTCCATGGCTGTGCTCGCTCCTCCGACCTGCACATGACTTGGCTCCCAGATCCGCCATGTGCGGCTGCACCTGGCACTTCAGTGAATGGAATAAGCAGAAGGAACTGCTTATCAGGACCATCAGGAGTGTGCCACTCTGCAGAGAGGAGGACTTGAACCTCTACACTTCTCTGATCTATTTTACATGCACATGTAGTTTGCCTGGTGCGGTCAGACCATCCTTCCTGTTTTTCTGACCAACTGCTTTGTATGAACAAAATAAGTGGTGTCTTGATACCCAAATATCCACCCTGCACTCCCTGAAAGCCATTTTCAGATATTCAATTGTACTGTTCAATTGCAGATATTCAAGGTGTTTTTGATAGTTTGGTATCCAAAAAAAAGTACTTTGGTACTTTTAGGTTACATCCTAAAAACTCGTGTTGGATCCTTTGGTTACAGTCAATGAATACAACCTCTACAGTTCACTGCTTGGCTTTGTCTCCTGCTTTACTCAGAGGATGGCTTATTTGTACCTGTCTTTTGGGCTTTGCTGATAGTTTATCTAGAATTCAGCTATTAAGCTGAACAGGCCTATGCATGTCGCTCCAGTTAATCTAATAGAGCTAATCTGTCCCTTGCAACAAAAGGTGATGATGTCACTTATCAATAAGTAAAAACCAAAACTTTTTTTGAGGCTATCTGTAAAGATTGGTGTCTGTTTACACATTTACAGACTGAAGCCTACAGTGACTAGTGACAGTAGAAATTTTGCAATTCATTTTAGTGGTTATACCATCTCCCATAGTCAAATCTGTTATCAGAGAGCATTTCTCAAATCTGTTTCCTATGAAAACAGAAAACAGCTGGAATATGTCTGTAAAAATATAGAAATTCAAAACATTATAGTTCAATCTAGTTAATTAAATTATGAGCACACAATAGGGAAAAATTAAAAACTGAAATGTAGATCAAGGAAAATGCTGAAACTTAATTCAGGTTGCTTTTTCTTATTCATATTTTGAATTACATCATGCTGAACTGCTCTTTTACATAAGGAGACTAGTACTTAGTGATTTTGCTCTGATGATTGAGCAATACTAGAAATAGAAAATAGTTCTAAAAGAATCAGTTATATGGACATTTGGGATTCATAATGGAAGCTAATGGTCTTTTTGATGATGATTCCACTATATAAGCCAAGAATATTTCAAGAGCTTGTTTCAAAGTAGATCTATTAGCATAACCTGGGACATATCCTTCATCTTCCAGATAAGAAAAGTTCTTGTACTGTTGTTATAACAAAGTTAGAGTGTTGAACAATTTTTGAAGTAATTATGTGCTTTTCCCAGAGCCAGACTTCAGACTTGGTTCCTTCAGTGTATATATTTTCAAGCAAAATACATTATCTGTGTTAGTGTAGAAAAATTGGTGTTGGGGTTATTTGCATAACATCATAGACATGTTTTAAGAAACAAATGTTTTCTTCCACTTCTGGATCACAGGGTCATTACATGCCTTTTTGGACTAACTGGCAGCATGGACTGTAGCTATCCAGAATGTTTCTAAACTCCTTGCCAACTTTCTTCTTCATCTACTATTTTTTTTTTTTCTGAAACTGTCTAATGCAATGGCCAATGACCTGTAAAAACTGTGGCATATATGAAGCAGGCACTATTTGGTTATAAACTGATAGCCCTTTTTGATAGTTAATCTTGTGCTCTTCAGAGTGCATGGTAACAAATCTGCTACACAATATGCTAAACAAAACCACTTTATTTTTATATACCTGAAAAGCAAGATTTTCTCTTAGCAAACTTTTATGGTTTATGGTTTACTAATCCTTATGATGCCCATGCCCATTTTCAATATTGCTTATCTCCACCAAAGACACTGCAATAGAAATAGTCTGTTGGATGTGACATTTCCTTACAGACTCATGGCAGTGTGCTTTTTATTTTGAAATATCAATCTGCAGAGTTGAATGTTACTGAAAGAGTGTTCAGCTGTTTAGGAAGCAAATATTTCCCTAGGATACGTTTCTTTACGTGTCCCTTTCTTTAAAAAATGTTTTGACTATTTTTCTCGCAAAAAGAATTGCAGTATTGTTCTACCTGCAGTATATTATTATGGAACTCAGGCAGTTACTGTTGTTATGACTAACTGGCCCCCAAAATTCGGTGTATTTAATTCAAGTTTGCAAGCTAGTGATCTCCCATTTTATATCAGTTTATTTCTTGGTGGTTTTCTAGTTTATTTTATTTATCTCAACTATTTAAAATGTCTGCAAATATCCCCATGGTAATGGAATTCACTTGGCAGCAATATATAGCTATATGAATCATGACTAGAGAGTAAATAAAGGGTTTAAGGTATAACTAAATACCAAATGGAAGTTGATATGTTTGGTAACAGCAGAAGGTGTTTAGTGTGAATATACTTCCACACCATTAATATTCTTCCCTGGAAAATCAGAGTTCTTGAAAAAGTTGTTTCGGGCACATTTGAAAGTTTGGTCCTACTGTTTGGGGGATGTCACCCAAAACAAACCCTGAGGCTGAATTCTGAGAGCAAAGGTGGCTATTGTAATTCTGTAAGAAAGAATTTGGGATCATTGAATTTTTTTGTGATTATAAATCTGTGTGTGCTGTGGGCTATCCACAGTGGATATATGGAGAAGTAATCTTTTAGAAGAGCTCTTAGCTGGAGGCCATGCTTTTGTTACACTGCTGGCTAAAACAGCATTTACGGACTTTCAAAAGATCTACTGTACATACATACAACTTCCAATGAATAAACAAGTCACTGTTTTTCATAATAGTGTGTAATGGAATAAGATGGCTGAATATTTGGAGAGCATTTTTTTTGCAAGGGAACAGTGTTTGATTTTCTTTGGCTACAGTTGGCAAAGGAGCCTTTTTCAGAGTATTTGTAATTACCACAGCTATGAAAAAAGTGTCCATTCAACTTAATGTCTGGGATGGACCCATTAGCTACTGATGTCTTTTTGCATAAATGCACAGAGTTGTAAAAGTGACAAGGGTTTTTAATGTAGGACATCTTAATCCATTGTGATAGCTATGGGGCTTCTCCTTCAAAACACAGAGGGAAGACTGTGCAGTCAAGGGTATCTTAATTCCATACCTAAAGTTCAGCAAATGGAAGAGAGAGTATTAAAAGACTTAAATAAACCACAATGTGATAAATCATAACAAAGTACAAAATGAAAACATTCAGTTTATTTAGGGAATGCTCACAAAGAATGGAATACATCAGTCTTGGACCAAGGCATACATTTATCCAGACTGCTGTTAATTCACAGTTTATTTATAAAATGATTCAATTTTTGATAACATCTATGTATGGCAAGATGCCTAACCTGTGGGGCACAATGGGGAGAAGTTATTAAGCTAGCGTCCTCCTTTCTCTTTATCTACAGAGAAAGAAGTTGGAAGGAACCACAGTGTTACTTTGCTAACTCAATTCCAGCAGCAACACCAAGTGGGTCCAACTGCTTTACACCCATCAGAGGAAAGAGAGAGCTCCTCTAAAATGGAGAGAACAAGAAATCGTGATGGGAGGTTCTCAGAACAGCCAACCAAAGCAAGCTGGTAGACCTATTCTGATACAAGTCAACACTTTAATTTCTGTCATGGAGGAAATCAAACAAAAGTGATTGCATAAAGAGACTAAATCCAGTCAGAAACTACCTTGTATGTTTTGTGTCAGTTTGCAATGAAAACTCCAGCTGTCTCCAGGCAGTACAAAAAATTATGGTTATTACAATTCTGCTTTTCTGATTGCTGACTGGGAAAACACTGACACATAATTTCTATTTGTGCAGATTTTTGAAAGAGCAGTGTGTGCTAGTGACTAATGCACCTATAAGGCAAAGTACTGATCTGGATTGAAACAACGTTCTTATAATGCATTTCTATGTACAGAAATTCCTTTTGCTGTCTATCACAGCCAAATTTATTATGGCTGAAAAAAATAAATCGGATTGGCCACAAAATGTTTTTGTCTAATAGTAATGACCTAAAATATATTTTTGATAATGGAAAAAATAACGTATTGGTCATTTCGTCTGACAGTTTTTACCACTTCCTGCCTGATTATTGAGGAATTCAGAATGCTTTTTGGCCAACAATAAGTATGTCTACACTAGGGAATTTCTTGTTCTTTTTTTTTCAGGAAACACAGCTACATTAGTGCTATTAATGCAGGTTTTCTCACCACCATTTATCTAATGCTGTCTGGGCTTCATCACTTTTCTAGATCCCTTTTATCTACTCCACAGTGGGCCCCTATCCTGCAATTAATTCCTTTTGGTACAGAGGTTGGCAGCACTTGCCACAGGGTCCCGGCCATTACAGATATCTTTACGTAAATGTGAAGGAGATAGCAGCACCTGAGCTGGCAAACACAAGGCCGGCAGCTTGCATGCAGAGCAGACTGGGCTCGTTGAGATATGTGGCCACAAAGCAACCATCTACCCTTCTGTGCATGTGTTGCTGGGGCAGGAGCTGCATGCTGTGGGGTCCCTGCCCTCCCTGGGGCACACGATGTCCAGTGCAATCAGTTAGAAAATGAGAATGAGACTTGGTTGATCTGCTTTCCGTTTTATCTCCTCCCAGTGTGAGCCGAGGAGCTATTTGGCTTTGGTATTTCACTTTTCTGGAGTTTTCCTGCTCATCTCTTTCCTCCCCTCCTCTTTATTATTATTTTATTTTTAATGAAACTTTAATTTTCTACCATACATCACTTTTATTGAATAAGAACTAACACATCAGCAAACAGAAGGGTGTTTTTCAGACTTCAGCGCACTAGCTTTCACTGAAGACCACGCATGTCCCTGGTAAATAAATTAGGAAATAAAGAGCACTAAACTGATAAAACAATGGCTGTATTTTGCTGACGGCTGGCATCCCTGCAGTACAGCTGCTTCTCCCAGCCCCCCGGGAGCTGAGAAGGGGACAACAACAGCGAGCTATGCGATGTGACTGACATCTCTTCTACTCCACCAACCTAAAGGCGCACACCTACATATACCTGCACTCACCATCAGTTCAGAGGCATTTTTATATGTTTCATAGTATCTTAAAAGATTTTGCTTCACCCAGCCAGGAGTTAATGGCTTCTCTAGAGCATCCATTTGTGGAAGTCCTGTATGGATGGTCACACAGGAAGTCACACAGGATGACATTAATGAACTTTTTGACCATGCAACCTATCACTGAGGAGACAACCTGACCATGTCCCTCAGAACATGCCTTTTTATTTCATTAAGTATTTAGCCTAACAGGTGCAGCTATGCCTGCAAGCAACCCAAAGCAGCCAGCTGTATTTGTAATGAAATATTAAAATCTGCAGTCATCAGGGGAGGGGAGTCCTCACCAAAGACTGTAAATAAGAGAAGAATGCATCAGCTTTGGGCTTTCTGCCTGAGCAGATAAACCTTGACTTCTGTTGTGCCTTTGCTTTCTTGAGAAGCCCTGAGTGCTGTTTCTGGTTGGAGGGGAAAGAAGTCTTCTGGTGTGACCGTTGGTACTGGAGATGGTCATTCCAAGCTGGAGTCGATGCTGAAGGCCAGCAGTGCCAGGACTGAACCTGCAGTGTGGCTTCCCGCTGCGGGCAATGCCCAGTGCTGTTGTCTACACGCGGCCCCTGATTGCTTCAGCCTAGTCCTACACATTTCCTCCTCCACTGATGATTTATGGTGGCTTTTCCTCAGTCACGTCCTGTTTCCCAGTGTCTGAGTCACGTGAGGAGCCCTCTGCTTTAAAGTGGGTGTTGAAAAGGCGAGAGCGAACAGGAAGGTAGTAAGTAACCGGGTGATGGTTAATTAAGTTAGCCTTCCAGGAGCTAAAAGACAAGAAATCTCACACACTGTAAGGAGAAGTCACTCCTCAGGAAATCCTTGTTCCAATGGAGCAGGAAAACAAGCTTCTCACAATAGAAAATATCTTCCCATCAGCAGCATTAGAAAATGATAAAGCAACCAAACCGTGGTAGAGTGAGTCATCACTCAACAATTTGTCTTCAGTGATTTCCCAGTGACTGCTTGCAAAGTTTGTGGGTTGCTAAGCCAGACTTTGGAGGCTCTAAGATGGGGAAGGCCATCGGAAAGTCCTGATGTAGTAAAGACACTTACTTCTGAATTTCAGATGAGCTCAGAAGCAGAGTATCAGCAGGAAGATCCATCTTCCTTGTTCTAAATTAAAGATGTGTGTTTTAGCAAATCTGAGGGAAGTGTTGTGGTTGCTATGGATAAAATATATGCAGGGTCCAAAACTCAGAATTCACTCTCTTAGTAGACATAGAGCAAAGAAGGCAGAAGAAGTTAAAGGAGTCTGGTGCTGTCATACCCTCTGCAGAGATGCAGAGTTAGCTCCTGACTATGAAAGTAGCTTTGACTACAGTGTTCCACTGCCTGCCATGGTACCTGGCCCTCGCATCCTTTCAGTCTACTGGAGTGACTGAAGTACGGAAGGTATTCAAGCTATCATTCAGCTCCCTCTTCATTACCCATTTGGATTGTCTAAGTAATTCATTTACCACTTGTAATTCTGTCATGGTAGGAGGACTTGAGCCTAAAAATGGAAAACCACTGGATCTTGCTGCATTTGTTTTAAAACTGACGTCCTGCAGAGGCGTCATATTCTCTTCCTTCCTGCAGATGTAGGCTTGTCTAAAATATCCACCCTCCTTTGCCATTCAGTTATCTCCCATGTAGCACCATTGCCTGTAGCAGCACTGAGAACAATTAAGATAAGAAAGACATCAGTGTTTTATCACTGTGTGGTCTACCCTTACTTAGAGCAAGTCTGGCTGATGTAATTAAAAAAAAAATCTGACACCTAACAGTACCTTTCCTGCCCTAAAGCTCATGTTAATGCTATCGACAATCCAGCCACAAGGGATGTCTCAATGATGGAAAATGTAATGGAGGAAAGGCTGGTGGAGAGCAAGGTAGGAGAGCAAGGAGAGCAAGGGAGTTACACTGGGGCAGCAGGCATAAGGACAGGAAAAGGAAATGTCCATTGTGCTCTTATAAAGACAAGAGCAGTATTCTTGGGGAAAATGATAGAAAAATGCTTAGGCAGTGTTAATCAACCTAATTGTTAGTGACCTCCTGATCTCAAGGGAATTCACAGCTTTCATGGAGCTCCCTTCAGTTGTTTTTTTTTTCAAGATTGCAGAGATATTGTTTCATTTCTGTTTTGTGATGGTTTGATTTGCTGTGACTCCCCCCCAGGAGTGATACGCTTTGCTGTGCCTCTGTCCTGAGAATGTCCAGACATGCTCCATACCCTTAATGGGATTATTTTTACTCTGTTTTAAGGGTATTTTAGATCTTCAGGGAAACTGGGTTTTAGCTGCTTACCTTTTAGGCATGTTAGATATATAAAGGCTGATGTCAGCTGCATACACTACTGAATAAAGTATGTCAGAAATATGTAATGTATGATAAACAGAAAGATGTGCTTGGGGTTTCCATCATCTTTCTTCTTAGTGAGGTATTTCAGGACTTCAACTAAATGCACATGTCTTACATTAGAGAAGCTTAACAGATTCAGAATATGTATATTCCCATTTCCCTTCAGCCTGTGAAGCTGTCTTACTACCAAAGCTGAGTAAAGTATCTTTATTGAGTCACTGTAAACAGCTCCTATTCAGCTCTCAACCCTGCAATCACACTACTGAGTTTTTTTTTTTTTTTTTTTTTTTTTTTTTTTTTTTTTTTCCCCTGCAGCTTTTTTCTTTTTCGGAAATAGGAACCTTCTCATGCCCATTGATTTCATCATTCAGGAATTTAATTCAGCAGTCACCTTAAAAGGCCATTCATTTCGAGTTTAGGGAGGAGTGCATTTGCTTCCTTTGCAAAATGTGATGTCAAGGTTTATAGATTTTTTCCCCCTCAATTCATCTTGAAATGGAGAAAGAGCAGGGCCTGTAGTAGAACACAGCACATATTTATATGGGGTTGGCTAAATGAACAAAGCTGAAGGGCTTGAAGGGGACACCTTGAGCACACTGGGTGCTCTTTCTGAGGGTTACAGATACAGAGAAGGGCATGGCCTCTTTCAGCAGGGTGCTGATTCAGGCTTCGTAATTAGCCAGCTAAAGAGATCAAAGAGAGAAAAAAAGTCAGATGAAAGCTAGGTGCTGGCGTGGCTGTAATTCCTCTCTGAAATATCTGGTTCCCAGATTACAGTGATGTCAGGCTGTGTCTGTCACAGTTCCCGTGGGGAGGAGGAGGATAAACAAAGGCCTGCAGGCTTCACCAAAGCACTTTTTGTATAGATTTCTCCACATTGGATCAGTGACTGTAGATGAGGCTGGTGGCTCCATTTGTTATTAAAGTTGTCTACACATCTCATTATAAAGCCCTGTGTCCAGCTGGTTGTAAATTTTTTGGAGTTCAGCTCCTGGAGCTGGGCCGTTTTTGGCTGCTCTCATTGCCTGAACGTGTGCATGGGTATGTGACGGTACTGTTCAGATACAGGATAAAAGTGCAACAGATCTCACTCAGGTCAAAGGCTTCTGGAATGAGTATTTGGCATTTGGTATCAGGAGATGTGGAGGGGGGAAAGTGGGTTTTCTGAAAGGGCTCTGTCTTTTATGGTCCTTGAGCAAATTCAGCCTGAGTTAGCTAAGACAGAAGCCTTTCAAAGTCTGCAGCTCACACGTGTTCAACAGAAACCTTTAACATTTTAGCAGCTAACCTCCCCGATGATTTTGCCTGCCTTGTGCACAGTCTGGTCCAAATTTAAGATTTTTTTTTTTTTGGGGGGGGGGGTATAATTGTTATGAGGTTCTGTGGCAGGCCATGCTTATGTTTAGATCTGAACTCTGTGCCAGGCACTGCCTGATTTCCAGCAAGCATCCCTTGGGCTGCTAATCCTGGGTAGTTCCCCTGGGCAAGCTGCTGGGGATAAGGAGCCTCAGAGTGGTACAAGCTGGAACCAGACGGGGCAGGAGGGAGGGCAGGAGGTTTAAAATGGGAGCAGAAATGGGGCACAACGCTGATGCAAACTGCAAACCAGAATCCAGAGGGAACTGGGAAGGCAGCTGTGTGCGCACCAGAGCTGGGGGACCTGTGAAGTTCCCATGAGCAGAACCTGGGGCAGAACCCCATGAGGTGGCACAGGAGGAAGGCAGGATTATCTTGGATTTGCCAGGGCCAAGGATTTGCTAGGGCTGAGGATTTGCTGAGCAAGAAGATTAGGAATGTGTGGGAAGTTTAAGGAGCAGAGGCGAGGACTGGCTAAATCTGAAGTCCAGGACTGAAAGCTGAAGGCAAGAAAATGGGGCAGTGGTGCAGATAAATCACCCCTGGTGTTTAAATGCTGCCTTGGTCATGATGCTCCAGACCCTGCACACTGGGCAAACTTTGGATAATGTTACCCAGATGCTCTTCACTTCCTTTGTGATCAATATGATGCCTAACATGAAAAAGTGCTGAGTGCTTGGAGCTATAACTAAAGTCTATGAGGGCTAGGTTTTCTGTATATACAAAAACATACAATGTGAAGTGTTTCGAAAGATGGGGTTTTAATATTCGAAATTGGATGCCCAAACTGAATATATCTTTCTCCTCATTTTTCATCTGCTCACCTTAGTTTTACAAAGAAATCATCAATAATTGTGAAGTAGTCAAATTTTATAATATTGAGTGTCAGTAAAAAACATACTTTGGGGAAAAAATGATTCTTTCTTCAGAATAAAATAAAAGAATACAGCCCCAGCAAAGTCTCAAGCCACAGTGAACAACCAGAACACCAATCGTGCAATCATGCTCATTATATGGCCACCTCTTGTTCTGTATGCTGGCTGAAGCAGAGCTACTCTGAAAAAAGTTATATAGCATGTCAATAGGAGCTGAGTCACAGTACATCCATGGAAGTGCTAATTGAAAAACACTATCCTTTTCCTTTCATGTAATAGTAATTGTGTAAAAGCAGTGTTTTTCCAAACAGTCCCCACTTATATATCCCTATAAACTTTGCAGAAGGGGTGCGGACCATTGGATAAGGACAAGATAATGGCTTCTTCCTTAGTTACCTCTTCTGCAGCCATTGGAAGTCCTCCGTGGATCCCTAGAAGTCTGTAGGCCACATGTTGTAAACCACTGTTGCTGACTGTATAGCTCACAAAGGAAAAAAAAGTTAAATCAAAAGTAATTTTCTTGGTCTTTCTAGTAACATGTGCTGCGTAATAAGTAAGTGTATGAAACATCCAACGCCCTTGCTGCTAGCAGTAATCTTGAAAGGAGGAAATTAGTTTGTTTTGACTCTTCATATCAGATGGTCTGCCTAAAACTTTGTCTCCTTATTTACTTTATTTGTTTTCTCTCCCTCAATTGCCACTGCCATGTTTGCTCTGGTTGACCACCATGATTGCAGCCCCTGCCTGAGTTAGGGTTCTAGCACACTGGCTTACCTCTGCTCATTTAGTCCAGCTCCTACTGCGCCCCAGCTTGTGCTGCAACCTGGTTGAAGTGCTCATGTACTTGAATGTATCCATTCCATTGCAAATTGGGAGCGTTATTTGATTCTGCAAAAACAAACATTATGAAGGTGTTTAGAGTTTGGGAACTTCTGACACCGATGCATAAGGATCTGTAATTACAGCAATGTTACCCTCCATCCACCACAGCTGTCTCCAGCAATGTTCCCCCTCATTAAAAATCTATCCTATAATTTCAGATTAAAACTGGAACATAAAGCAGTAACTACCCCTTTATGTTCGAGTTGTTGAGTAATTTACATTGTCAAGCTGAGACGTTTACTGTGCTTATACCTTTCCACCCCTCGGCAATAGGTCATTACTTGAACTTCACTTCACTTTGCTTCATTTGCATCGGCAGTTCCCCTGGTTCAAATGCTGTGAAAGCTGGTTGCAGACAGCATTTGCTTCAGGAAGAGAAAGCCTCTGATTCCCCTTATAATATTACAATGACTGATTTACTTATTTTTTTCTTACAGCTTGACATTCAGCTTTTTTTTTTTTTTTTTTTTTTTTTTTGTGTGTGTGTGTGTGTATGTTGATGACCTGTGTCACTTTCCCATTAAGTTATTTTGGCTGTGAAAATTATAGAATTGAAAGTGATGTGAAGCGATAGGCTTATTCATCCCCTGTTCTGAATGTCTTTTCCTTTCTGGAATATAGAACAAGGAATATTGTTATTTGTTATCCTTTAAATGACAAATCTTTAAAATATTTGGTTGTTCCATGTGTAGAAGAGAAATATGAGAGACTTTCTCAAGCTCAGAATATGTCAATGCTTCCTCAACATTGGTGAGGCCACACCTGGAGTACTGGGTCCAATTCTGGGACCCCCAGTACAAGAGAGACCTGGACATACTGGGGAGAGTTCAATGGAGGGCCACTGAGATGCTCAATGGACTGGAGCATCTCTGCTAGGAGGAAAGGCTGAGAAAGCTGGGACTGTTCAGCCTGGAGAAGAGAAAACTCAGGGAGATCTTATCAGTGTATGTAAACATCTGATGGGAAGGTGCAAAGAGATGGAGCCAGGCTCTTTTCAGTGGTGTCCAGTGCCAGGACAAAAGACAATGGGCACAAACTGGAGCACAGGAGGTTCCTTCTGAATACCAGGAAGCTTTTCTGTGCTGTGCAGGTGATGGGGCACTGGCACAGGCTGCCTAGAGAGGTTGTAGAGTCTCCTCCTTGGAGATTCAAAAGCCATGTGGATGTGGTGCTGGGCAACCTGCTCCAGGTGTCCCTGCTTGAGTAGGGAGCTTGGACCAGATGGCTTCCAGAGATCCCTTCCCACCTCAGCCATTCTGTGATTCTGTATGAAAGTGTTAGTAATTAGATGCTGAGCTGGAGGCATAGGCTGTAGCTCCATGCTCTCTTATTTCTGCTGCTTTGTTCTTCTATTCTGAATTTAAGAAGAGATTGGACTATGCACTTAGTCACATGGTCTAAACTTTTGGGTAGACCTGTGCTGTGCGAGGAGTTGGATTTGATGATCCTTATGGGTCCCTTCCAACTCGGGATATTCTATAATACTATGATTCTAAGCCCTGAGTCTTGGCTGCTCCCCTCTGAAAAACTCTGTGCTTGCTAGCAGAACTATAATAGCACATAGATAATGTAAATTTGCCAGTGAGTTCCTTTTAGCTATTTATTTATTTTGATTTCAATTTGTGAAATATAAAAAAATGTTTCCTTTCCCAGCCTCAGCACATTTAACAATGGATTAAAAAAGCAGACCAACCCCTGAAGAGCTTTAGCAAACCACTAGCTTTTTCCCATGTGCCAGGATGCATCGTCAGATTTTTCAAAAGTAGCAAAATAGACAAAAAGGGCTTTGTGTGGGTGGGCTAAAAGAAGTCTCATGTGTGAACATGGGGCTGGAACACTTAGGATGCTCTCTTCTCTTGTCTTCCTGCTTCTTGCCTATGATTCTACATAGCAGAGGTACGCACATATATATGCATGTATGTACATATGTACGCATTGCTCCAGATACATCTATAACATCTATGTATTGGGAATTAGGCTTTGACTGGCTACACACCACATTAACTGTTCTTGACATTTCCTGTTCTAGCTTTCCCCTCTCAAACCACCAGTACTGAGTTTCTTCTGCTTTATTGCTGCCAGCACACAATACAACGCCAAAGATAAGTTTCTAAGCAAGTTCCACGGGCAATTTGTAATGCTTTCTTTCTTTCCAATTACCCCCAGTTAGTGGGAATAAACTTTTCCTCAGAAGACACGGCACTAAACCAACATTCCAGTATTCGCCTTGAGTTTCTGGAGAGGCTGACTTTTAAAAAGCGATCTTCTTCCTAGTGGGAAGCAGAAAATTCTGTCCTCAAAAGTGCTTCTGAAAATCAAGCCTTTCTTTCTGGAGAAAAGCATGCAGTTTGCATTTACTGACTCTCTTCATGTGTTGCCAATGAGTGGGGATGGCCCTAGCCTGACTTTTCCTTCCTCATTATACTTGGTACGTGTTTGCTTCCCTCGTGGGCTGTATCTTGAATGTGTTTGTTTACTTTCTCACTGTTTGCCATACTAACTTCTTTATTCTTTTCCTTAGGAGCTTGCTGCATATTTTATTTCTGTCCTGAATCTCCACACTGCTTTGCTTCGTTTGGCTGGGTTTAGTGTGCTGATTGTATGAGGATATGCCTTTTTTGTCATTTTAACCTCTTGAGGGTTACTGCTCTGTTGAAGAGAGAGGAATTCCAAAACCTAAAACTCTGAAATAAAGCCCTACTGACAGCAAAAGGAAAATAAAGAGCCAAAAAAGTATATGCATAAGAAAAATTAATAAAGCAGGCATAGGATAAAAAAAACTGCATAATTTCTTCCCACAGACGTAATCCAGATGTTACTCAATAAATGAATCACATTTAAATATAAAAGAATCATATTTATTGCATTGTATAATCATTTCATTTTTTCAGTAAGAAAAAAATATGAAAAATCCAGTTTTAGTAATGCCTCTCCTTTCACAAGAATCCATTTCTTTCTTAGTATGGTTTAAGGCCATTATGGAATATGATCCTGTTATCTCTGGTAAAAGTCTGTGAGGTTTATCAGCAGCTGTTGACACAAATGAACTTAGGATATTGCTGCTTTTCCACGGAAGTTCTCTGGGATCAGTGGGGTCGTTCTGAAGATGAAAACTATCTGCACTCCCTGCAGAAGCATCTGAGAGGGCCATAATGGTTATCCGCCTTGCTTCACATCCCCTCATGGAAAGCCAGTTGTCAATACTGGTGTTAGTGGGATGTCACTTGATGAGACACCTCAGACCTCAGAAGTGAACAGCTACGTGCATCTCATAATTTGTACTGATCAGCACACTTACCAGGCTATAGCCAAGCCTGGGAACAGCGAATGTCAGAAGGAGAGAAAAAGCTAACTCAAAATAAGTTTGAAGAAAAGATGAGCAGTGCTGACAGATGGTACAGCCCTTTTAGGAAATCACGACTTTCCTTCCATCAGTTGCTAAGGAGAGATTATGTATGAGAGACTATCAAGGATATCAGCATTCAGGTCATACTTCATGCTGACCGGTGCTCTGACACCCTTAAAGCTGTCTGACACAACTTCCATCTTACCAACCTCCTTCCTGGGACCGTGGCATCCATCCCCGCAGTTCTTTATTTCCAAGTGGAAAATAGGAATGCTCTACCTTTTAAACTGGACAGAAAGCTGCTCAGAAGTGTGACCCAGTCCCCAGTGCAGTCATGCATCTCTGGAGCTTCAAAGGCAAATGGGAACGTGGCAGAATATTTCCCCACAACTTAGTGACGCCACATGCAGTAGCTGCTCTCAGCCAGAACAATGATCTTTCTCTTTGCAGCCTTCCACGGGACAGGGTTCAGCCCCATTAGTGACTGCATTTCCCTCCCTGTCACTCCAAGGATACTTGCTGAGAGGGGATGATGTAATGGTCACGACTGAAATGAAACTCAGATGAGTGGAGGAGAATGTGTGTGAAGAACATGCATTTGCGACAGAAATTCATCTGGCAAAGAAATGAAAAAAAAGTAGCAGAAGATCACTGCTTGATTTTTTTAAAAAAACATTGCAAAATGCATATTGTTTACTCCAGCCTTCCTTCAACAGAAGCAGTGACATATTGCCTGCTAAACTACCACCCTCATCTCCCACTTTAACTATATTATATCCACTAATTCCTCTAAAGAGAAGAGCTATATTAGGTGCATGCCAGTGATACAGTCCTCAGAGCTGTTGGAAGCCATGTTTACAGCAGGCTCCTCTCAAATAACGTATAGCATACTGTAACAGGGTGGCCCCAACCTCTCTCCTCTCCTGTCTGGGATATAACGGGCCCTTGTTATAGTAAAGTGATGCAGAAAACTCTGTCTTTTATTTTGTGGCCATACACAACAATGACAGTTGTGATAGGAAGGCATATGAATTAGTGATGATCTTACTAAAGAAATCTCTACTTAAGAACGGAGTCCTGCCAACAGAGGTGGTTATAGGTGCATAGGATGGAGCCCCTCACCATTGCAGAGAAGTTGGATGCAGTTACTTGCTGGAAACTAATATTTCATGAAACGCCTTCAAGGAAGTTAAAGAAAAACAGGCTTCAAAATTTTTGCAGCAAAAAGCACAAAAGAGAACCCAATGCACCTTTAATGTTACTGGGAGAATCCCTTCGGCTGTGGTATAGGTATGGTTTAGGTGACTGGCAGCAAAATGTGCTGCAGATTAAATGCACATGACTATAACACCTGAGATGGAAGGCACTGAAAAAAACAGAAGGCTGGGAGAACTGACAAGGAAGACAGGACCAGTGGTGGTAGCTAGGGAATATATGTAGATGTTATGTCTGGAGAGGAAGATAATGCAAAGCAAAGGCTGTAAAAGTGACTAATACAGTTTTAAGTCCACTGGAGAGAGGGAGCAGAGTTGAATGAATGCAGCTGGCATGGTAGGTACGCTTTTGGGTCAGAGCACAGCAATGAGGGTGTGGACCAACAACTCAGACTTGTTTCTCAGACCTTCCTCAAGACACACTGCCTCCCCTATTCCCCATAACAAAGACTTTCCTTCCTAACAATCCTCTTTTTTTTGGCTTGACTCTGACTTGACTGTAGTGATCCGACTTTCAGGCTGGCACTACATGGCCTTGGTCTTTCCCTTGGATTTTGCTGTGTGGTCTGCAACTTTCTCAGCAAGGCTGCAAGCTCCATAGTGTGCTCACTGCTCCACCTGAATTTTTATACCTAGCTCTCTGTACTGTGCTGTGCGGAACAACCATTATAGCATGAAGTATAAAGTGCAGAGTCTTACAGCACCTACACAGCATTGAAAGCACACCAAGGGTGTTGCATCTATTTTTACCTGTAAAAAAGAGTTGCATACATCTAGTACAAAAGGGTGTGATGTATAACTTCTGTGTGAAGAACAACTCTTGGAACAGGGTTGAAATTCCAGCGTAGCAGCCTTCTGGGAAAAAGTAGTGATAAAAGAAAGTTTATGTTAATTTTCAGAGGATCTCCTGTGCAAAAAGAACACTATGTTGTGAGCATGGAGAGGCGAGTGATGCCACCAAAAGAATACAATGACCCAGATGCACTCAAGGTCTGGTCAAATTCAGATGCAGTTGAGAATTTTAAACATCAAACTACACTTTTTTTTTTTTTTTCTCTAAAACATTTGTTAGCATACAGAAAACGTCTTCACTTGGTGAGAAGCTGTGACGTATTTCTAAAGCAAGAAATATCCCAGGCAGAGCTGTCACCAGTGAAAAACAATTTGGACTCAAGTGAAAGAAATGGTAAAAAAAAACTGTAATAGGAAGCCATTATAGGGCACTGAGGGAGGATGAGAAAGCAGAGCAGGAAATGTTTATGCAGATAAAGGAAGCCTGCAAAACAACTACAACAGGGATCATAGGAATTTCAATCTGCCTGTCAATGAGTGGAATCGTAATTAGGAAATATCAAATAAGTGTGAAAAGTGTAGAATTAACATAGCCCTGAATTGCCTTTACACTGAATGTATAGCTATAGCTAGAAAAGTAACTGCCCCATAAAGCTCACAGCCTGGTCCCTTCTTTTCCCTCTGACTCCAAAACAGTGCAGGTCCGACAGCATCAGTTCATTGACCTTCTGGGTTATACTACAGCCTCTATTTTCTCAGGCCTTCTGCAGATGGCTGGGGGCTGGTATATTCACAGAGGATGTGGTTCATTTAACTTGTGGGGATTGACTTTTACCATGTTTGTGGAGTGAATGAACTGTGGAGTGAAATTGTTGGGAAGATGACTTGGTGAGGTATGAGACAGTTGAATCTTTATCCTTCTGGATGGAGAAGTGGGTATGGCTTTTTTACCTCCCGAGTTATTCTTAAACAAAGTTGGAATATATGATAGGTGGTAACAATCACTTTGGAAACTACAGCATACACTAAAAAAAGTTTAGTTCTATTTGCAGTTAAGAAAAATTAGTGCAATTAAGAAAAAACAAACAAAAATATTCTGCACCATGTTGGCTTTTGTGAGGTGGAAATTCTCCACTGCAAAAGTGCACTAAAGGATGCGAGGCTTTGGCAAAATTTTTATGTGATTCAGTCGTAAGCAAGTATAGAAAAGTGAAAATTGCTAGATGTTACTCACATAATGTTAAAGCACCAGGTCTGGCACTATTAGTTTTCTATTCATCCCCAGCTTTTGCTTCCCTTCTGCTCAGGCTGTGTGTATCCTCTGCAGGGCTGCAGGCCTGCCTGTTTCCACCTGATTCATCCTTTTGCCACTCAAAAGTCCATGATGCTTGCCTCATCCAAAAAATATGTGTTCTACCATGGGGCTGGCATAAATCTGGCAGAAGTCTCCTCTGATGCCGGACTTCAACAGACTCAAGGAACACCATCCCATACTTAAAGATCTCCTGCCAGGAAATATGAAGAGTTGCAAGAGTAACCACCAAATATTTATGGGCAGTAGTTCAAAGTATGCTCTTCTGAGAAGCTGAAGCTGTAAAATTCACTGTGCTAGACTTCATTTTTGCAAAGATTCATCTGAACAAGCATCTGGTATGTTCCGATTCACAGCACATGTCTGCTAGCGCATCATTTTGCACATCAATAATGGCTTTAAGATTCGTCCTGACTTTGTTCAATATTCCTACTATCATGCAGATTTTTCCTTGGCATCTGCTGAAATGGATAACACATTTTTATAGTCTTTTATCTTTTCTGGTCTCCATTTGTCCTGGTGAAAGATGATCTAGTCTGATATTTCTCAAGACATAATTGTTGTGTCTGAAGTCATGCTTGTTTGTGTAACAGGGATTGCACTCGAGATCCTTGCAGGGAATTAGAATGAGCACTGATTTTACAAACAGGCTGGAATTCACTAAGGTTTTGATGAAACAGTGGGAGAAGAGTGCAGATAGTAACTTCCACTTCCCTCTGGTTGCATGTATACACTGGTTTCCAAAAGCTCTGCAGAAAGGTTTTCAGGAACAAACTTTCTCCTAGGAAACTCATTAGCAGTCAGCAGAAATGCCCGTTTTATTTTAATGAGCCCTTTCAGCAGTATCACACAACCGTTTTCATAATCTCAAAGCTCATCTTTAAATAGCTGTGACAATGAAGTCAATTATGCTCCCATGGACCAATATTTAGTTATCTTTGGTTGGCTTCCACTAAAAACATATTTGTGTCCCTTTGCTGTCAGCTGAAACAATTTTTTTTGAATTCAGTATTATTTATCTCACTAATTACCCTTTAACTTGTTTTTGCTTATTCTTACAAATTTTCTTTTTTCCTCCTACTAGATTATGTATTTTTTTTAGGCTTACTACTTATTGTTCTACTGACATTTGGAACCCTGAGCCTATGAGACTCTGGCATATTTTTCATATTTTTCCTATTTAAAATCCAAAAGGAGACATTTCAGTTTTGTTTTTTTTTTTTTTTTTTTTTTTTTTTTTTTAAAAATTTTTTGCCAACAAATTTTTTTTTTTTTTTTTTTTAATTTTTTTTTTTTTTTTTCCAAAAATTTAATTCAAAAATTTCTTTTTTGTATGATCTCTTAATTTGGTTTCCCCAACTCATAAAAATTTATGTTAAAATGGGAGTAGAAGAGATTCTTTCGGCAGCCTGCCTGCTGAACTCTAGAAATGCCACTTCACATAGTCCATGCTTTGGATGGTTGAATGACTTCCAGGGGATATTGCTGGGAAGACAAACCTGGTGACTGACGCCTTTTAATCTGAGGAGAGGGGAAGCCATCGCAAGTTGCTTCATCCTAACCATCATGTCTGCTTTATTCTGAGTGCTTTGTCTTGGCAAAGCAATTCATTCCCTTTGCCACTTAATTTGTTGGTCACTGTGATGACTCAGCTAGCAGGTGCTAATGGTGCCAGTGGATTTTGGGACACCGACACCCACACTAATAAACATAGGAAGATATGCCATACAGACAACTAGAGAGTTATAAGATAGTAATAACTTTAGACCTGCGCTTACCTGGAACTCCTTTAAGACAGGAATCTGGCAGAGAAAGGACAACCTTGTCATTTTCCGATCGTATCTCAGACAAGATGATCCTAATTACGCAGCTGAGAAGTCCTGAAAGCATTTTAGTCTTTCCTAGGGGAAAATAAGCTGCAGGTTTACACTCAGTCTTTGTATGGAAAATGTTAAAATTCACAGCAGATTTCCAGGCGTCTGCTTCCCAACTGTTTTTAAAATCTAGGTTATTATATATAGGTGGTATCAGATAAGTCTCCATGGAAGTTTCAGAATGTTTTAAATGGCAAAATGGATCAGCTTTCATTAAGGCTTGTAACTGTCTAACACACGTTTTTCATGTGTCCAGTCCAAGAAAGGTTCAATAACTCTCTTGACCTCTCATTTATTTTTTAACTTCACATGCTCTCATAGCTGTGTAAGGTGGCATTTTGTAGGTAAATTCCCTTGCTATTTCAATTTGTTTGCAGTTTTCTTACCATCCAGTGTGAAACCTATTGTAAACTAAATCCACCCATCTTGTTCCAGTCCTTGGCCATTCACATCCACATGCAGTGCAGTTACTCCTTGATTGTCTGAGCTGAAATGTTGGATGTTCCTCACATACTACTGCCTCTTTGATTCTGTTACTATTATTCTCCTCCACAATGACCCAGCTTGGGGCTGAAAGAGCACTTCAAAAACGTGTTGTGCTCCCTGTGAGCTCTTTTATGCAAATAGCTTAGTGCACTCACATGCCTGCCTGCAAACAATTTTCAGATTAGCAAGCAGGACACATTAATCTAAGCCATGGCAGAGCACTGGTGCAGGACAGTGCAGTGCTGGAGGGGGTCCTGGCTGGGTGCTGCCGGGCAGTAAGAAGGGGACTGATGGGGAGGTGTGCTTGTTGAGCCTGCCAGAACCAATGATAGGGAAGCAGAAAGCCCCCAGACCCAAGTATGTGGGTGATTTTAGCGGCAAGCGGTTGCTTTGTGGGTAAGGCATTGCTGTGTGGGGACAGCAGTGGATGCTCTCAGTCTTGGACTTTCTACAAGTAAAAGTTATTTTACCAGTGGAGCAACATGTTGGAGGGGGTGCTGCTGTAACTGGCTGCAGACATGAGCTTGGGAACCTTTATCCTGGTCCCTTTGGCCCGGATCAGGTCCACTGCTTCTGGGCATAGTGCAGTTACAGGCAGGACTTGATTACCTGCCTCAGGAGCAGAGCCACAGGGGCCCCTAGCAGCCCCAAGGCAGCACTACAAGCCACAAGCTTGCCACATTTTCCCACAGGCGAGTGTCTGAGGATACAGCTGAAAGCCAGGCCAGCGTGAGAAGGTCCCTGCTAGCTTCAGTAATGCATGACATTTGGCAGCTCCGTCACTCCACAGACTATTGAAACCCATAACGAAGTTCCCAGTGCCTTCAGAGGACTTCAGATCTGTCCTGCGGGCTGCTTTCCTTGTGCTGTGACAGCACTCCAACTCAGATCATGTCACCACCTTCTGAATGTAAATCCACCTGCAGCTGAAAGTCTGAAACTTTTTTTTTTTTTTTTTGTCTTTATGTGAGTTTTTTACATCTGAGGCTTATTTGCAAGTACTTGCCCACAATTGCCAAAGAATAAACATGTCTCCTTTTTCGGTTCTTTCTACTGTGGCCAATACAATCTCCTTGTGCCCGCCGCAAATTCTTCTACCACTGAGCTCTTCTGGCATCATGCTGCCTTGTGTTTTTAGGGCAGAGGGGAGAGTTTTTTGTGTGGTCATTTAATGCATGAGAAAACTCATGAATAGACTTTCTTGTTTACTGAAATGCTGTTTTTTTATCTGCAGAATAGAGAGAGCCTAACACTGCAAGCTTCCTCCTGCTGCCCAGGCAGTCGCCTACAGTTCCAATTTGGCGTGGCTGCTTCTTTGGGAAGGAAAGAATAGCTACAGCTCTGTGCCTATTCACTCGGTGCTGGGGCTAATCAATGAAACAATTGTATTTTGGTGGTGTGAGCACCAGTGTGTGTTAAACTGTCAGGAAACCACACACACGTTTTATCACTAAGCCAGAAGGTGAGAAGCGGAAGGAACCAGGACAGTGACTGTGAATATGGACCAGATCTAAGCTCACAACATTGCTGAAAAACCTCACAGCTTATTTTTAAGCAGTGGAAATACCCAGTTTCTCCATAATGGCTTATTTGTGATTTTGCAACCTGTTGCTGTGAAATTAAGTTAGATGTCAAGAGCAGATGGTAATTCCTTCAGCTAAGGCATATAAAATAGCAACAGATAGACTGTTCAACCAATAGCATTAAAATATTTTGTGCAACTAACAAATAACTAGATAAAAATAACATAGAGGAACAACATTGTGTGCAAGTTGAACCATTTTAAAATGTCTAAGTGCAGAGGTCTGCAGGCACTGTCAGTGGCTCCTTAAATCTCTGGGCAACAGCTTTCTCTTTCCTGGCCATGGAAGTGGAATTTTCTTCCCCAAAGATGGCTAGAAGCAATACAGCCATCTACTGACTGACAAGGTTAACCGCAGCATGTTTATGTGCTTGTCATTTAACTCAGTCTCTTATTTCCATCCTAAAATTGTGGCCTGTGGAAAACAGGTTTTCGACAGAAGCTAATTATTGCAGCACACAGTTATTAGCTGATTAGTAACTTGCTGGCTCTCCTTATTACTCATTGCTTTGACATCTGGTTAGGTAGCTGTGTGCATAAACACCTCTATATAAGCTGAGATGGCTTCACATCATGCAGTTGACATTACGCTCCCACTGTCTCTGCAGCTGTGTAGGGACAAGAGAGAATCCTAATCACAACAAACATTTCCGTGGAAGAATGAGACAAGACTCCCTGATGTCTGTGGCTTTCCGGTTCCACTTTTGACACTGCAGCGTGGTGTTTGATGAACCATGATTCCATTGTAGGTGTCAGAGTGTCACTCCGGACACTGGTGACTGAGAAAGGCCAGCACAATGCTGATGGAGCAACCTGGAAAAATAAGTGTTTGACTCAGGTATTATGCAGGAAATTTAAACTGCATTTATCTAAGAGCTGGTCATAGGTTGGGTGATTGACTCAGTTGCTTGAAAATGCAGGCTGACGTGTGATACCCTGTATGTTACTTGACTTGGAGCCTTGCAGATCCTAAGATCCTGCAATCTTGCAGGAAGTCCATGTCTTGCCACAGACTATTAAAACAAACAACTAATGTAGAGTATTTTGAGTTCATACGACTAGAACATAAAGACATGAAAATGGAAATTGAATGTAAGTGGATGAAAGAACACTCTCAAAGACAGTTTATATTGCACATAGATCCTGGATGGATGTCAGGACATTCCCCTTCGCTCTAGTCCTTAAGGAAAAACTAAGGTTTTGGTTTATAATCTTGTAAGGCTCAGCAGGAACAGTGTCTGTGTCAGCAATCTTAAAAAAAAAACAAACAAACAAACTGGTATACTTGGGGCACGAGTAGCTGGTTGCGCAGTCCAAAAGGCATTCAAAAAAAAAAAAAAAAAAAAAAACAGGGTGAGACAGCATACTGTGTAAATATAAAAAACAGTCTTACATTGCTATGAAATGACTGCAGGGATCAAGACTGACCAGAGTAATCAACTCTGCACAGTGAGCCTCACAATGGTTTACAGAACGTGGTTTTTACAAAAGGTGAATGAAGTCCTGTAATCCTCCCTACATTTAGGAGGAGCAGAGCAATCTGCAGCGTGTCTTGTAACTGTTGGGAGTTCACTGACCTACATAGGCACATATGGCTCCTACCCTTGCTGGAACTGGAGCATCCAGATTTATACAACTAACGCTTCTCTTTGATGTGTCACTATGAAGAAATTTTAACTATGTTTAATCCCTATCGCTTACACAACATATAAGCTGAAATCCCCTTTCACAATTTGTAGAACAACCAAAAGCCAAGGCATCAGGAATTACTGCTAAAAGATCACTTCTAGGTTATTTTATTGTGTCTTGCTATTGCAGATCATGTGTTACTACAGAATTTCAGAACACAGTATAAGTTCTATACATATAAGCAACAAGTATTTGAGACTTTAAACTGAGACTTGAGACTCTCCTTATGATACTCATGAACTTGTAGAACTTTCTTTAAATAAGGGCATGATACTTAATGGACAGAGATAAACATCATGCTATTCTAAAATCTTATATAACTACAGGAATAGTATTTCAGGCTGAGAAGGCTGTATTTTCCAGAGGACAGATGTCAGGGTGACACCTAAAAAGACAAACAAGCATAGAGAAGCTTTGGAAACAAAATATTTTGAAGCATTTGGAAGCAAAACCTAAAACAGCTTATTTCCACTCAAAAATAACTGAGAGTGTCATCACAACAGACGAGACAATGGCTCAGACAGAACAAATATTCAAAATATATGAATTTCCAGAACAATTGGATCTTGATTCTGTAGATACTTAGACACAGCGGATGCACTGAGTTTCCTGCGATTGTTCATGCATGAAGTCATTTGTTTGAGTCTGTAAGTCCCCAGTCACGTGCAGTGACGTTTGCAAACTTGTAGGACTGGAACTTCAAAAATCATGAATTCTTCTGAAGAGCCATGGTTCCTTTTCTATGGTCTAGATGGCACTTAGCATGCATTTGGTCATTTCTGCTATAAATAATGAGCCATATATGTAAAGCTATAAAACATAAGCTAAGACATTTCATAGTCATGAGAACTGGCAGTTCGCAAAAGTTTTTCCTCTTCACCCTCAATTTGCATGCTCTCTCAACAATTAGTGAATTATTTATGGGGCTATTTTCAACCTGTGGAACATTGACACATGTTGTACAGTAGCACGGGAGACAGAAATGTGAAAGGCAGAGCTAGGAGGGATACTGCCATGAAGCAATGGCTACACCAGAGCTGTGAGCAGTTGCCCTGCTAATTCCAGCATTTTCACTGCTCTGCTTCCCCTACCCCATCCCCACCTGGACACTTCTGTAATCCCACACCTAACTCCATCTCCTGTCCTTCATATGCTGCTGGAAGAAGGCTCTCATGCTGGGCCACACTGAGCATGGATCATGGCAAAGAAAGCTTGATAGTAGCAATGCTGCTGTGCTCTGCCTGGGCCCTTTCCTTCACGCCATGTCCCAGGAGATGGGAAAGCTCCTGGGGACAAATCGTGCTCTGGCAATTAGTGGAAGAGCTGTTCTGTAATAAAAAGCTGGGTATTTACTTACATATCTTAATTCTTTCAATGCATGTCATTTCCTGCTCTCACCACCTAAATTTTGTACAAAATGAAAAATGGGAATTTGGCCTCATGTCTGGGATTTCTGGATAGCTAGCAACCTGACTGGATCTGCAATGGTGCAGATCAAATGATGCCTGTCCTAATAAATGGCAAGCACACACCAACTGATCAACTACACTTTAAATTAATATAAATCTAAGGTGTCTGGAGCATGTCATGCTTACTGCACAGGTGCTAGTTATCTGACTTTGTGCCACCACATGCCTGTATCTGTGTTTTGGCCTGTGTTGTCCTGAGCTGAAATTAGAGATGCTGGCACAAACTTTATGCAAGATAAGATAAAACAGTTTTAAAATATGTGATAAAGGCCTTGTAATGTACATCAGCAACCTATCGGGTTGCAGAACTTTTCCTTGGAGCATGGAAAACTGACCACCATCAAGTTGGTCACTTTCCTTCCCAAGTTTTTAAGCCTGAACACAGTCAAAGTTTAGACTATGGAGGGCAGTTGTCTCTCCAATGACAGTAAATGGTATGTTGCCACTGGTCCACGTGAGTCCATCACTGCTTCCTGGAGGCAGAAGGGATGATAATGCCTCAGCTTGGTTTGTTGTATGTCATGGAGTATAAAACTGGCATCTTTTCTGCTGGGCACTTCTTTAGACAAGGGAGAAATTGTTTCATTCCCCTGTAAGCCATGCCCTTCCCTAACCAACTTCTTCCTTCCACTGCCCCCATGATGGGACTTGACAGTATCTTCAGGTAACAAGTTTCATGGACTAACTACAAGCTATTGTAAAAAGAGCTAAGAAAAAGGGCCCCATTGGTTTTAGCTTTATTTCTTTGTTCTCAGTTTATGAGATATCCCTCAGGATTTATTATTTCTGTGGTTATGGGACCCAGAACTCTGGGGCAGGGCATGCCGTGCCAGGACGTAATGCACAAATGAACACTGAGTCTGCAAGCTGTTCTGCACCTACCTACCTCATTTCAAACTTGTCTGTGGAGCACAACAGGCTAGTTACCTGGTCTACAGCTAGGTGCCGTGGAGCACAGTCTCTGCCCCAAAGGGCTTGTAACCTCGAAAGAAAGCCAAACAAATAACAGAAAACAAGGAAACATTTAGAGAGTAGTATTTGGGAGTAGCATTTCATGTCCCAGTGTCACTTTATTATAGATTACCCTATCAGTGTCTGTGACTGCAATTTCTTTCATGTGGGCAGCCTGCTGGGTCCCTTAATGTTACAGGGGCATCACATGAATAAAGAATGCTGTGGATGAAAGGAGCAGTTGGATCAGAGCACTTATCTCCTTAGCAGCCTCTGGTGGGCAATAAGGTCAAAGGCTTTTTTAAAGTTAAAAAACAATTATGTTACCAGATTTTCTTTTATTCACTGCCCTGCAGAAGAGATCACCTTTTGTACCAATGCTGACTTGTTTCCAATTTTCTTGGTAGTGACTTAGAATTATTAGAAAATTAAAAAGACATACAATTTATAAATGGAAGTGGTATTTTTTACAAAGGCAAATGTTCTTTAAAAAATGTGACAGTACCTCATTCTGCTACATTTCCCATGGCCATTTAAGCAAGTTGTTTTAAATTAAATGTTTGAAATTGTGTTTCTTTAGCATTCCACAATGAAACAATTTATAGACAACTTAATAATGGTTTGGATAATTCTCATAATGTTTAGAATGGATGAGAAATTATTGAAAAGCAGGTTTAATTTGAGCCTGTGCAGTAGGAAGAAATAATAGTAAAAAAACAGAAACAAAAAACTCCATACTAGATTTGTAAGCAAAAAGTTGTTCTACATAACACTCCATGTCTGAGATCAAATCAGAGATCTGATCTGAGATGCTGTTACACAATGGTCTCACTCTTTCATTCTGCAATATTGAGCATACAGAAGGGTCCATTCAAGCTCTGTCTCAGAAAGCTACTGCTCACTTCAATCTTCCCTATCCCTGCAGCTATTTAAGTAGCATATTTTCTCTTTGATTTTCCTTGAAACAATAAAATATCAAGACATTTTCTTACCTTGTGTCTTTTGAAGCAGCTCACATATAAGAGCGAGTGTAAAATTTATAGATAGCTGCTGTTCCTCTTCAAATCTTGAAGCTATCACCAGGACAAAAATATCCACAGATGAATCACATTTTCATTTAACTGTTTCAAGAAGTTATTCCTTTTATGTTTGTCACCAACTGGACCGCCTGTGCTAGTAACATTGCACCCAGTAAGACGTGTTTTCAGGAGTAGTCAATGAAAATATCTTCATGTCCCTGCTGGAAACCAGGTACCTGGTCTTGCAGCATTTTCTTCCCTAAGTTAACTGTTGAATTTGTACAGCCCAGTTGAACTCATTGGAAGTGCACGTCCATGTTGCAGTCCATTGCTGGCCACCTATTGCAGAGTGGTGTCATTGTCTTTGCAGGTGATTTGCAAGTGAAAGTGAGAGTAGCTCCCTATTTCCCCTTCAGCACGCTCCATTTGAATTCTCTGATGGCTAGAATGAAGAAAGCTGATGAGCTTTCTCATCAGCACAGAGCCTGTAAGATCTCTCTCTCTCTCTCTCACTACCCATTGAGTCCTTGAAGCCCTACTCCTTGAAGCCCTAGTCCTTGAAGTCCTAGTATTTTAATATCTACCATTGCTACCCCTTCTGAAATTTGACAGAAATTGGCTACTTTGATTAGTGGGAAGATTGACTGGTCCAAATAGAAAGCATAGCTGTGTAAGTCCTGACAAACAACTGAGAAGCCCATTATTATATTTAAATACATATGCTTTTTGGCTTGTTTACTTACAGAAATATCAGGACTGACAAATTGTATACCACTTGGTGAAAGACTCGAGCATGTAGTCAAACCTGTCTGTAAGTGTTGCTAATATGGCAATGAAAAGTCTTCCAGAGACACTTTTGCTCATGGAAACCCATTATGGAAATTCCTACTGTACTATTGGGAATTAGCAAAATTTCTAGTTCAGAGGGACTGAACACTTACACTTCCAGTGTAAGAAGACCCATGTGAATATGACCTTTCCCTTAGTTTTGTTAAGGAATAAACCTCTCTGGCTTCATGTATACAACTGAAAGGAGTAAACCAGCACAACCCACTCTTTCCTCCTTGTACATCAGGTTTTCCAGATCATTAAACAAAATGTAAATCCTGAGATTCAGAACAGAAGAACCTGGCAGGGTCTGAAATGCTGATTTCCTCAAAGCTGTTTGCTCTGAAGAAAGAATGTGGGAATCCTTGTCATCTTTTCATGGTAAAGCAGACTTTTAAAAAGTTTTCTTGGAGGAAACTAATGTTTCTGATCATACAGATTCTCAAGTTCCTTCTGGTTGTGATCCCACTTACAGGTCAGTAATTTCACATGACCCCAACTATTAGTATAAATAGTGTAAGAGGCTGAATTTGTTAGTTACAATGCAGCTTGTAACTGCTATGGTTTTGCTTCATGTTACAGCTCCTAGGCTGAACCCTACTGGTTTGTTTAGGGTAGTGAAGGAAAAACGTGGTCCAAAGTTTTTACACTGCGCACTCATTGCTCTATAAGAAAAAAAAAATACTGGCAATAACCCGAGGTTTTGGTCTATTCCAACTTCATAAATGGATATCAACATAGATTAATGATTAATGGTATATCTTCTGTGCCTAACTTAGTTTAAGAGCCTACAGATGTAGGATTGTAGATACTCTGAACTGCTCTTTGGATAGTTTAAAGGCTCCATGAGGAACCTAAACTCTCAGATCAGGTACCCATTTAAGGCACTTAAAGTCAGAAGATGATCTCATAACACTTTAATGTATGAATTTATTTATTTATTTATTTATTTATTTATTTATTAAAATAATGAAGTTTTGGCATTCACTTTCTGGAAGATGATTTGCTGTATTTTTTTTTTTCCTCTGAACTACAGAGATTGTAAAGATAACAAATGCAAAATGCTTATTGTGGTTTTGTCATGGTGTGTCAAGTCAGACAAGTAGTAAGAATAATGACATATCTTGTATGGTAAAATACGAAATGCTTTCTTGGTGGGATTCTTTATAATGCCATACAACGTGTATTCAAAAAATGTTTTCTGGAATGTAAATTAAAGTCAGACTCTTTTTACTAGCTTTAAAGTTTTAGTCCTACAATGAGATCACCACAACTGTATTTCTGACCCCAAGAGCCTATGCATGGTACAAGGACATGCTCCTAGAACTAGTGTATCATGCAGTTTCTAAAATGACACCATGTAAGAGAGCTTATTGTTCTTAGGTTGTGGCTCAGGAGATTTCTTGGTCATCCCAAGACTGGAGTGTTTCATAGTAGGCGACGTGCTATGGAAACACTATCTATATGTAGGTAAGTGAATTGTCAAGCAATACAATTGCGACTATCCTAAATGCAAAACTTATAATTTGCCTTGATTTTTGTGTATTAATCCTTGCAAGTGCTCGCCTAGACGATCCATTTTGGTGCATCACCATATGTACAAATATTTGACTAGTGCTTGGAAATTCTATTCTCGGAAATTCTTGGGAATTCAAGTTGCATGCCCTGGTAATGACAGTATGTTCAGAATTTCAAATGCAAATAATTGTTCTTCTATAACAAGGGTAATGGGAAACTCATAAGAGTATGTTAAATGTTATATTTGAAGGTGTTGTCAAGTACCAGTTGTCCACATTTATTATATGATAAGCCCTCTCAGGAATAACAGCTTGCTATAGAAACACAGAGGTCCCATGCTCCATCTCGAACATGAGGTTTGTGAAGGAAGGCTTGTAGAGGCAATTAATTACAAGTCAATAAACACAAAGATTAAGACTATTTTCTCTTCTTTCACAAATTCTCTCATTAGCTGTTGTCTGCATCCTGTTTTTATTTAAAAGAAATAATTAGCTCCTGTGTGCTAATGATATTCCTTCAGGCTCTTCTTTTCATCTTTCCCTCCAGACATTGGAGTTCCTTGGGGCTCTCTCTTCATCAGCAACCTTTTCTGTGCCTGTTGTTCATATTGCTGAGATTAAAAAACGCTTTGATTCCTTGGCATTAGAGACACAATCTACTTGGATTGTTCGAGACTGAGGGGAGACCTCATCACTGTCTACAGCTTCCTCAAGAGGGGAGCAGAGAGACAGACTCTGAGCTCTGCTCTCTGGGAACCAGTGATAGGACCCAAGGGAACAGCTTGAAGCTGTGACAGGGGAGGGTCAAGCTGGCTATCTGGAAAAGGTTTTTCACCAAGAGGGTGGTCAGGAACTCGAACAGGCTGCCCAGGGCAATGGTAACAGACAGCACTGAGCCTGCCAGAGTTCAAGAAGCATTTGGACAACGCTCTCAGACATACATTTTTTTTTTTTTTTTGGTGGTCCTTTGGAGACCAAGGAATGGGACTCGATGATCCTTGTGGGTCCCTTCCGACCTGGATATTCTGTGATTCTCTGTTTTTCCTGAAAAATTAAACCTGACAAAGTCTTGTGCCTTCTGTAATTACATCTGAAGATTGAAAGAAATAGAAGGAAAGCTTTGTTTCTTGGTTTAATAGATACTTGAAAGTATGTTTATAAGCAAGTTATTGTTTAGATCTAGTTAATGAGAACAGCTTTTACTGCAGGGATCACCTGCAGAAATACCAACTTTCCTTTCCTCATTGTTATTTTGTCTGTCAGATTTGAAGGTTACTCTTTAAACTATTTTCTTCTCAGAAACTGAAAAGCATGTGGGTGATTACAAGTTTGCAAAGCTAAACCGGTACTCCAGAAACTCACTTTATGATTTTACACAGGCCTCTTGTGTGACATAAGGCACGACCCGCCCTTCCCGCACCATTCAGGTTTGTAACACGGTTATTTGGCGACCCCGCGAGGATAAACAGGCCGGGGCGTTCCCTGACGGTGGTGACAGAGGCAGGACACACAGATAACAAACTTTTAATTCTCACTGACATTACCCGAAATCCCCGCCATTACTCAATCCCCGCCAGGCCCCCCGGCCGCCATTTTGTGTCCCCCCCCGGCTGCCCGGCGGCCCCGCGCCTGCGCATTGCGCCCCCCAGCGGCGTGCGGGGCAGCGGCGGCAGCAGGAGGAGAAAGAGGAGGAGGAGGAGGAGGAGGAGAAGAAGGAGAAGAAAGAGGAAGGCTGCGCTTCCGGTCTCCATTTTACGAGAGGGAGGGAGCGCGGCCATGGGCGTCCCCGGCCGCCTCGGGGAGCTGGGCCCCGGCCGCTGAGCCCGCCCCGAGCTCCTGCAGCTTCCAGCGGCTTCGTGTGGCCCCGGGGGGGGAGTGACAGAGAGGGGCAGGGGCGGCATGGAGCAAGGCGTCGTGGGTCCCCCGGTGACCCTCATCATCAAGGCCCCCAACCAGAAGTACACCGACCAGACCATCAGCTGCTTCCTGGACTGGACCGTGGGCAAGCTGAAGTCGCACCTCTCTAAAGTGTATCCCAGCAAGCCGGTGAGATGCCGGGACGGCCTGTACGGGGGGTGCCGTGGGGCCTGGGCTGTAGGCAAGGGTTTAGGCTGGGTGCTCTACAGCGTAAACAAGCAAGGGAGCTGCTTCCCTAGAGCTGTGTCTGTAAGTGTAGTGGCTGGCTCTCTGCTTTCAGCAAATGCAAGCTAGCTGCGCTTCCACACCGTTAAAAAAAACAATATTCTGAAAGGTGGTAGTGCTGAAGATGTTCATTAACTCTCTGATTTTATAGGAACTGGGATATAGCTATCTTTCATACTCATTTGTGTAAATATAAGAGCTCTCTCTAAAATGATTCCAGTGGTATAGCTAAAATGTTCCCCAAGTTCACTAGATGGTGGTGGAACAGGTAGATGATTATTCATAATATTATTTGAAACATGCAATTGGACAACCTCTCCAGAATTCTTTCCTTTTTCCTCTGGGATGATTTTTTTTTGAGTCAGGGCTGAGAACTGTTTTCTGAGTCGTTTACAGGCTTGTATGATGGTTGTGATTATTTTGAAACTTAGTGTGAAAAACTATAGCTCATTAGTCCCCAAGGAAAATACAGTTTTTTTGAAGTTCTGTAAGTTCTAAATCTAGAAATTAGTACTATAGTACTACTAGAAAGTTAATACGTGGTTGTAACGGCAGTCATACAAAACAGTGTATTTGACTTTTATGAAGATTTATTCTAGAAAACCATAAAGGCAGTGCTGACTCTCCCTCTACCTTGCAGTAGCATGTAGGGCCTAGACTTTGCTGTACAAAACATCAGACAAAGCTTTCATTTATATTGTAAATGATTCTTTTATTGAACTAGGTGAATACTAACTATTGGCATTGTTAGATTCTTTTTTGGGGGTGAGGAGGAGGGTGGAAGGGGAAGTAAACAATATCTGTGTGTCTGAAAAGGATTTCTTCCTTCTGGAGAAAGCATGAGAACAGTTTAGGCAGTATCACTGATAGATTAAGTTCTGTTAAGTGATATTTAAGAACTTGTGTATTTAGTTGTTATTGCTCTTGGTAATTCTCTGAGAGAGCATATCCAGTGTAAAAGAAACAAATAAATGACTTCAGTTGACTGCTGCTTCCTTGTCAGAATGTCCTTCTGTGACGTATATGTGTTTAAACACTACTTTTCTGACTCATCCAGTGATCTTGCTGAATTGGGCTTCTAGGAAGAATCCTTAATGAACAAGAGGTTTTTATGTTGCATTGTTTTAACCAGAGTTACAATATTAAGTTTTGGTTGCGTAAAATGTCTTTTTTCTGTTAACAATGGATTCTTCAACATGCCTCTCTTTATTAAAATTCACAAGAGTTGTCCGTAATACTCCCCAGACTATTCTGGATTAAAGTACGGAAGAGTTTCTTTAATGAAAGCTATCTCTAATTCAATTTAATTTGGATTTATTGTACTTACTAGTTTTACTTGTAACTAAACACATATTATATCATTATTTCATAGATCCATTCAAATTAATCTAACATGGGAGGTGAAGAAAGTTGTCTTCTCTGTATGGTAAAATTGAAAAAATTATCTTTGATATGTTTTTTGACGTAATCTTACTACTTTTTCAGATATATTTAAAACTTTTTATATTTTAAAACTTTTTTTTTTTTTTTTAAAGCAAAGCAGTGTCAAAAGCTTGTCAGTCAAATTTCTGTGTTCCATGATTGTGGTAGATCCTGGAAATAACTTACATTACCATGCTATTTTAGAGTGCTAGAGTACATCAGAACACAGATGCTTCATACAAGTATTGCAGTGTTCTTGAAATTAAGGGTGCAAAATAGAAATCAGCTGTTACTGCTGGTATACAGTCTCATGTGTGACTTGTACCTTATTGTCTTATACACATCGGTAAATCAGTGTCTTTTCATCAGTTTTCTTGGTAAACTGATGGTAACTGTAAATACTTTTACTGAGTTTAGTATCTATTAAGAGTACATTATTATAAAATGACATGGTTGAGATAGGCAAGTGAGAAGTTAGGCTTTGAGGCAGTGTTTGTGATTTTACCGGACTAATTTGCGTGGATGACGTACAAATGCCAACTATAGGCAGATTTAAATTGGGTTAGTCATTGTTAAAGCTGGCATACTTAATTTAGTAAGTCACTGAATATGCTAGACGGGTTTAAATCAGTGTTAAATAAGTCAACAGGCCTATACTAAAGTTGATATTCGTAAATTCCTCCCTCCCCCCGACCAGTTTTTCAGAGTACTCCAGTTATAACTTTCCTAAAAGAAATCTTTAAGAAAATAAAACTTGGAAAACCAACCTGTATGTCTCAGATCTGGCAGATCTTGCATTCAGCACATTATCGACTGTATTGAGTATGCTCAGAAACATTGACTTAAGCCTGCTGTTTCTCGTCCCCTGTACCTGTCAGCTAGCATGTATTTTGCCCACAGTTCTAACCAGGTGTGCTTCTTTGGATTTTTATTCCCTGTGGCAGAGGGGCTGAGTGACCAAAGTAGCAGATGTTTTGTAACTGAAAGTGGGGATAAATTAGAGACTGTATGCTAAAGGAAGTTGTTGCATCATCTTAGGCTTGGTTGTTTTGATAATGTTCTTGGCATATTTAACTTGGACCAATCGCTGCAGAAGGAATCCTGCTTGAAAAATGGAAGAAAAAAACCTGATGAATTGTTGATTTTAAATTAATAACTTTGGGATTATGATCAGGAAACCATCTTTTTCCATCCATCTCAGGTATAAGCCTTTAACCTGTATGTTCTAGAATCATTTCATCTGATGTTCTGAGTTTGCTTCTGAAAATGGGGCCACTCTATTATTATTATTTTTGAAGTCTTTTTCTGTCGTGGTTCAGTATTTGGCCTAGCAGTGAGCCTGTTATTGTTTGAAGTAGGAGCTGTGGTAGTGAATCTCCTCTGGCAGAGGATGAGTAGAATGCCCATTTCATTTGCTTTGGCATATATGTGAATTGCTGTGTTTTCTTGTTTATCACAATAATTATTTATTCTATTCATAAACAATTATTGTTTATTTTTCTTCCCTCTACATTCAAAACAAACCAACCCACACTTCAGAATTCCAAGACGGCTTTAACCCTGAGAATTGCAAGTGGTAATTCCTGTTGTGCATGGTCAAGTATTTTAGTTAAGTGGGGAGGAGCATGGGGTTTAAGACCTCATCTTCTTGTGTTAGTGTCCCAGACTTAATGTGTTTATCAGTATTCAACATAAGTAAGCTTCCCTTTTCAGTTTTTAAGGGAGATGAAATGCATTGCTCAGGATTATGTAGTAGATATGGAGGGTCATTTAAACCTGGTTAGGAAGCTGCGTTATTAGTGGGACAAGTAAAAATAATGTGGCCCCATCCTTATTGGATGATGATACAAAGTATTTGGGTTAGGTTTCTTGTTTGTTTTAACTGCTTGCTTGTTCTAATTAATCCCCAGAGAACCTCTCTCAGGATCCAGAAATGGGGTTTCTGAGACTTTTCTTCTGGTTCTGCTGATCAAAGCAGCAAGCTTTTAATTTAGGAAATCAAAGTTTTCTGTGTTCTTGATACATGCAGAAAATTCTAGTTTATCTAAGAAGGCCTTTTCCAGATACAAAATGCGAGTAAACTTGTATCCTGTTAGCAATGTGTTCTTGCTTGAAAGGAGCAACCAACAAAACGGTGTAGTTCAAAAGAACTTAGTCTGTTATGAGAGAATGGCTTCTTTTTTTTAAAAAAAAAAAAATATAAATAGTGCAGTGATGACTTTCAATTTGTTGCACTACTTATCCAAGCTGCAAATTAACAGTTCTGTGTTGTGAGACTTAGAAAAATGGTTTATTATGTCACTAATTAAAATAGAGATAAATGCGGAACGAAGGAAATGATTCTTCAGTATAAGTGATGACAGCTAACTTGCCACATACAGTATTGAACCTTTTCTCCGTATTTAAAGATTAAAGGCGTGTAGTTAGTCATGAACATCTAATGTGAATCTGGATTTTTTAAAGGCAAAAACTTCTCATCCAATGTATACTTACAGTTTTTGCTTAGAACATCTATAAATCTTGTGATATGACTAGAATATTCAGGGGAAAATTACGTTCTGTAACTCTTCTGTTTTCTGCTGGATTAGGTTACAGCAAGAAAAAATGTCAAGACTTCTGGGAAAGCTTTTTTTGGATTTTATAGGTCTGATTTTCAGCAATTTGGGTCGTAGTATTAGCATGCCTATGACTGCAGAATTAGTAACAGAAGGATGCAAGAGAAAGGGGAGAGGTGTTGTAAGGCTAGCTGTATGTATGGTAGGGAAATTCTTCAAGTATTTCATGATGATGGTAGGCCAGATTTCTTCATCTAGCATTTGTTAGAACTTTTCAAGTGATAAAAAGCTGTTGGATTAATTTTTAATGCAAGAAAGTAGTTAAAATGAACTTATGTTGGTAATAGTTGGATTTTCTTTAAAAAAAAAAAAAACTTTAACTGTTCATTCACGAAGTTACAGCGTGTTAGTTAGATGCTTTACTGTACTGAACACCTTTCTGTAGATAGGTACCCCAAATGCAGTTTCTGTGTAACAAGGATTTTGTTACGATCTCCTCAGCTGAGAACAGTTAAATGCTACAGCCTTACGAATAGCATACCATTTTTATAAAAAAGAAAAACTTTTTTACTATGCAATGTTAATGTATGGAAGTCTAAGACCAGGCAAAAAAAAGCGTACCAAAGCTTGAAGATTCCCTTTAAAAAAAAAGTCCTTTTGCTTCTTAGGGCTTTTTAATGCTTTGCTGCTTATTTCTTGTTTTTTTTTTTTTTTTTTTTTTCCTTTTTTTTGGTGGGTGGGGTAGGTGTGGGAGAGGGGGTTTGGGAATGGACAGAAATTCCTTACAGTAAGAGATTGAAACTTATGCCCTTCTCCTGCACGCTTTATCATTCTGTCATTCTACTATTTTTTTTTATTTTCCTTGCCCCAGCAACATTTCCATCTACTTTCCCAAGAAGTGTGCGGGAATGAGAGCAGGGTGAAGAGCAAATCTTAGTGAAAAGGGCATTTTCCAATATACCTAATAGTTTTCTTGAGGAGCATTTGCCAGTTAAGTGAAGTTAACTGTTACAGCACTTTTGTTGAGTGTATAATAGGAGAGCTTTTTTCAGATGTAATTTGTTAGTTGGAGTTGTAAGGCCTCTGAAATGTTTTAAAGGCTGTCCATTGGTGGTTGGAATTATAAGGGATTTTACTCATCTGCAAATGTTATCTCCAGCTGTATATCTGTACAGCTGGAAAAAGCTAAATTCCTTTCTTTGTCCCATCTCCTAGTCTACAAAGGATCAGAGACTGGTGTATTCTGGCAGACTGCTTCCTGATCACCTGCAGCTGAAAGATGTTCTCAGAAAAGTAAGCTTTATATCAACACTGTATGATTTTTTTTTTTTTTGAGCAAAAACACTTTTTGGGAAATAGGAGTTTAGACTTGTATTGTTTAACTTCATTTTTTTTATTGATAAGGTAGAATGTGACCAACCATATAATGCTGATATATTCTGGAAAATATATTTTCAAGTATCCCTTGTTTGTAGGATTGTGATACTTGTGGATTGAGGGATATTTCCAGCTGGTAAGAGTGACTAGTCTATCCAAGTACCAAACAGGTAATATGCAATGTAGAAGGACTTTTTTTGGACAGTTCCTGCTTTGAATCAAGTGGGATCATTTTAATAGAATTCTGTTATTTTGGGATATCATTTCATTTCCTGTACTTACTTAAATCCAAGAACTTGCATTTAAAACAGAAAAACCAAATGGGACTTGTGTAAGCAAAATAAGGATAAAGCATCTATATGCAAGAGAAGACTTCTAAATTGAATGCTTTTGTTGGGAAATCTACTTATTGTCCTGGCTTTATTTGTCAGATACTAGCTGTTCCTGCTAATGTTTACGAACTTGTTGGTTCTTGCTTTTTTCTTTTTGTAACTTCTTTTCCTCTAAAGAAAGAATAATCTGCATAATAACCAGAATAATCAGCTGGCTTATCATGGAAACCAATAGTTTTTAGTAGTCTGACTTTGTATTCTTTAGGTAACATGCTAATTAAATCCAAGTCCTAAGTACACATGGAATCTTAAGTAGGAAATGTTGAAATACATGCACTTCGTTCTCTGATTGGGTTAAATAGGTTGGTTGGATGTTACAGAATAATAGGGACTTCATTAACTTAAAGTTCTTAATGTTTGAAATAATGATACTTAAGTTGATATGATATTTAAGATTATCAAGAACTTTGTGTGTTTTAATTCTGATGGTAACAGAAAACATAGTGCAGTGTTGACTGTTCCTTAAATCTCCTGTAAACAGACCAGGATTAATAGCTCTATTTAGAAAATATATTAATTCATTAAACAGCTATTACAATTTTTAATATTAAATATATAAGCTTTGTAGTACAGTACATGAGTGTTGGTAATAATACTTCTTTTGGCAAACTTACTAAAGCATTATTCTCTTTTGGAGACCTTCCTCCATATTAACATAAAAATGTAACCAACTCTGCAGTTTGCACACTGATTTTAACTTTAGAAAAGTGGGTAACTGAATTTCTATGTTAAATGTAAAGAAAAAGATGCAGCGGAATATTGAGTGTTGCTTGAACAGGCTAATGTTGTTGTTCCTTCATAGTCTAGATTGTGAAAGAAACTACACAAAGTTTGATTTATCTGTTTACCCCCAAAATATTACAATTTACTGTGTAGCTTTATTATAGAACTGCACCTGAAATATTGCCATCCAGCATATATCCTCTAATGCTTAAGCGTTTATGAAAATGGTTATCTAACATAGCTCACAGCATAGCCGTGCTTATGAAGGGCTAAATGCAGTCTGAATCCCTTAAATTCACTTGGCTGCCTACAGCAGACTGATTGTAGGAGAAAAATGACTTCAAGCCTTGTTTTATGTGCTGGAGGAGAAACTTCTGACTAACTAATGTTCGCCTTTAATATTTAGGGGATATGTTTGATTTTAAAGGCACTTGAATAGGTACAGGCCTTGGGTTTAGTTACAGAAACTTACTCATTAGTCATAAGTACAAAGTTAAAAACTTTTGTTGGAAGAAGTGTTCTTTCTGCTTGAGTTTTTGTACAAAAATGTATGATTGCTCTGAATTTAAACTTAATTCTCTGCTGTATTCTTCCTAATTGTCTAGCTCTAAGTTCCTGATATTATCAGAGGATTTACTAAGTCTCTCAAATTAGTTTTATGATACTTGCTTTTTGATACTGAGTGGTGTCATTTTGCTGATACAAAACATGTGGAGGCTGGATGTTGTTGGACTCCTTAAGCATAGTGATATCAGACATGTTGTATATGGAATAAAAATATATTACAATAAATTGTCCCATTTAATAAAGCTGTATACTGTAAGCTTGTCAATATTTCTGCCTTTCATTAGTTCTCCAAGTGGCATAAGGTCTTCTGTAGAAAGAAGGTAAGTAGTTAGGTGAAAAGCTTTTGGCTTGGTCACAATGCTGATGGCTAGTGTTCAGTGCTCTCTGATCACTGCTTGCTGTCACCGGCTGGTAGGAAGTGGCTGTGTGACAGCGAGGCTGTACTTGTCACTAGGAACTGCTATATGCAGAGGGGTTGAAAAGTCTGGGTATGGGTAGGCCGTGGTAGCGGGGCTGCAATAGGGTGTACAAAAGCAGTTATCTATTTTTTTATTCCTAAATATTAAAACTTTAAAAATGTGGAAAGCACACGTACTTTTTTTAGTTGAAAATAAACAGTATTTCTAAATGCCATCACATTAAATACTTCAGCTTGATTGCACCACACTGATTTCAGAAGGGGATTTTTTTTTCTAGTATTTTTGTACATAAAATTTTGTTACTAGGAAGCTATAGCATGCAGCTTAAATACAGTCATAGCTGTTCTCGTTGCTGTGGCCTTATGAGCTTCCGGCACGCTGATATAATGGGCTGTTTTCATTTGATAGTAGAATAGCCTCAAACTGAAGTTGTTATAGCATCCATATTTGATGGGGGAGCATATTCATGAAGAATTGTTGTAGGCTGACTACTTGCATCGCTGATGTGGCTTCAAGTCATGCCGCTTGTTCCCTTCCTTGCTGTAAAGCATTTAGAAATACTGAAGCCCTGTTTAGCACTTTGAATAGTGTTCCCTGGGCGTGGAATATCTGCAGGGACTTTTTGAATGGGTGGTGCCTGCAGGATAGGCTTGAGTTGAGCTTAGACTGCAGTGAGGTACAGGCAATAGCTGGTATTTTTTTCTTATCTTGGAGTGCTCATAGAACTCCAGCTCCTACATTTTTCATTTACCATGATTTTTATTGAATAATGCTCCTCATTAAGTCTCAATGCAAATGTAAGCATTCTTAACTTTGAGCACTGCAAAGAGTGAGGTTTTCCCAAAATAAAAGTCAAAGCCTAATCTGGGCTTTCTCATGTTTCTCTGTGTGGTTTTCTGTTGCTTCCCCTATACTGCAGTTTTAGGGTAGGTGGGGGTAAGTGAATGCTTAGTATGTGATTGTGGACAGCTACTAAGAAAACTTCAGTTGAGAAGCAGGAAGCTTCTCTTGTTCTAGGCTCAACTTTTGCTATGTGGTGTCCATTTTGTTTAATGTATATATTCTGAATACAAGGGAAAATTTGAAGGTGGATATTTAAACACAGTTTTTGCTTGTAAATTTTGCAAATATTGTTACTTTAGCTCTTCAATCTCTTTGATTTTTAGCAAGATGAATATCATATGGTTCATCTGGTATGTACTTCCCGGACACCTCCAAGTTCTCCAAAACCCAGCACCAGTAGAGGTGGTCACGGAGCTTCAACCTCCAGCAGTAGCTCAGTGAGTTTTTTCATACACAGGACACAAATGTCTTCTACAGCAAGGAAGATTTCCAGCAAGTTTTCTCATTCCTAAAATCTGACTGTAAAAATGTGTGGTGAAAGTAGAGTATGCTGTATGAATTTGTAGAATTAGACTTGATTATTTAAGGATGTCATTTTAAATAAATGTGACCTTTCAAATAGTGATGCCATCATGTTTATTAGATGATAAAGCACTACTTTTTCTAAGCTATTCTTTCTTTTCCACACTTTCTTTATAAAACAGGAACACAGAGAGAAAGAAAAATATACTGTATCTTTGCCAGAAATTGGCCAATGTGTTTAGACTTTAAACTGAGTTATGATTAGTTCTGCAAATATCTCTTCTACTGAAGAGAGACCAGTCAATTTAGTGCACTTGTTTTGAGAGAGGTGGTACTTGGCCAGTGTTCATTCTGCTTGAAAAGAATTGGACAGTACTTACTCAGTTTTAAGGTAGTCATAGTGTTGATAGTCTGTAAGGTGATGAGTAGAAAGCTGTTATTTTATTTATTTTTTTTGTTAATTGTTCAAAGAACCCTTTTTTGGTGTGTTTGCAGTTCTTCTATTCACCCTTTACTTCCTTTTGTTTGGAATTGGGAAATGGTGGTGTTCTTTAGTTGTACTAACTTTAACAGAAGTGAAGGTAATATTTCTGTTGATGACTTGCTCATAATCACTGTTATTCTCCTGGCTTTTTCCAGAGCTGGTAGTATCAGCAAATGGTTTGTGAAGATTAGTCAGAAAGGAAAGCGTACAAAATTGTTAGTCTTCACCAGTGGTGGCTTGATTACCCTTTTAATAGTAAGCTTGGTTCTTCTATTGATAGGGTACTGTTTCTGATTGCTGTGCAACAGACAGATAAAGTAGCACTTTAAACAATTGAAGAGAGTGGATAGTATTTATGTTGTTCATGCTTGCAAACAGCAATAGAAATACAGAGAGGGCTTCCTTTATTTTATTGCTACATCGTTGTAAATAATGAATTTAAATAACTATTAATGACTGCTTAAAGCAGTCAGTGTGCGTGGCGTCAAATTTGTAATACTTTGAAAGACAACCTAATCCCAAAGCTTGAATGGCCTTAATTCTTGCATTTGTTGTTGCTGTCCGTCTCCCCCTCCGCCCCCCCAGTCTAGCAGTAAATTTTTCTTATTTTCCTTTTTAGGGCAAATGTGATATGGATGTCTTTACATAATTGCAGCTGCTCACCTTCCTGAGTTGTCAGAGTTGAAGAGGATTTTTTACGGAGTAAACATTAAAATAATGCTTAGCAATAGGGTTTGGGCATATAATAAAACTAAAATAATTTATCTCCAAAGCCAAATTACAGTCTTGTTATGGTGACATGTAACCTAGGAGAGCCAGCTGTTTGTTTTTCTTGTAGGATTAAGTACATATCTTGGAAGGCATTGAAGTCCTGATACTCTATTTAGGTGGGTTTCTTGGAGCCTAAGTAGTTCCCAGTTACTCTTCTGTTATTCGCTCTTCCAACCCAAGCAGCTGGCTTGGTGAAGAGGTTGATCAGAAAAATAGAAGAGGAAACTGAAAACAAGGACAGAGGGAGGGGTATTTTATTTTACAGAAGGAACTTGTCTCTGATATTCATAACCTGAGTTTGTAGTTACTTTTGTTAACAATAGCCTCTAGAATTTGTTGCTGTTAAGTACTTTTCCTGAATTAAGCTTCAATTCAGTGCAGCTTTTTGAAACTTAATTTTTTGATATGTGTACCTGAGTGCATTTTTTACTAAAAGCTTGCCAGATTCAATAAAACCCCGGTAGACTTGTTTGTTGTTTATATACATAATAAAACAGTTTTCTTAAGACACGGTTGTGAACTCTTTTTACTGTAGTGAAAATATCCCCAACGCCAATTTTATTTATTTTAAAGAATATGGACCATTCTGGATCAACTGCTGCCTCATCCACAAACCAAGAAGCTTCATTTACATCTTTGAACACTAGTGCAGATGGAGTGAGGCATCGTAATCTTCCACAAGCACAAAGCAATCCCATACCAAGCCACCAATTCCCTTACTTAATGCAAGGGTAAGTAAAATTAAAACAATACTCATCTTTTCCATACTCTTTTTAAATGTTCTGTTACAGTTGATTCTTGTACACTCTGCAAAATGATTTGGCTACTTCATCTTGAAGCATATGTTACACTTAAAGATTTTTATGAACGTTAATGTTTTAAGATAGGAGTCATTCAAAGAGTAAGTGTTCTCGGTGCTCCCCTTCAAACTCTTTCATTTTGTGCTTTCTGCCTTCAATTTTCTGTTGATGACAGCAGTTTTAATGTTTATCTAGTGGATGTAGTTAGCAATGTAAGTGATCAAATGGTTGTCTAGTTGCTTTTTCTAGTCCTCTATTGTAATAATCAAGACTAAAATGTTACCAAATATGATGGTTCTTAATTTTTGACTCTTTAATGGAATGCAACTCTTCACTTGTTTATATTGGATTCAGTTATAGAAATAATGATGCATTTTGAGTACCTGTAAGTGCTTGTGAATGTACAAAGTTTAAATATTTGAAATATTTTCATATATAATGAGTGTGTATACTTCTTGATTAGATCTGGTATTCAACTTTGTCTTAAAAAGCATCTTTAAGATTTTTTTAGCCTGTATGACCTTTACAGCTTATAAACCCCTTTAAAAAAATTCTTCCAAGGGAGGATAGTGCATTCTGATATGATAATTTTCATTTCCTCAGGGAACACTTTTCAAGACTTTTTTTCTCACCAGGTGTTCTACTATAGTGCTGTTTATTTTCCAAGGATTTTGAAGAATGTGGTGGGGGACACCCACAAAAACAATTCATGAATCTGCTAACAGTAGCAACTGTTTCTTTTACTGGGAAGAAAACATGTTAAGAACTGTTAATTTAACCAAAGTTAATTGCATTTTCAGTTATTCTCCTGTTAGAATTTGTGTAGACTTTACTAGTCTTACTGGTTTTCATGTATTCTTCTGGGAAGAGAGTGCTTTTGCAGTGGGTGGAGTACTCTGTTATTCTGACCACATTAATCTTTGCGGAAGTGGTTATGCTTGCCTTTGTGACAAACCTAGGTGATGCTAAGTTGACTGCAGTTCAGTGTACTGTAAATGAATTCTGGAAGCAGGTTTTTTTGCATGTCACGTTATTTATCTCTAAGGTGGTTTAATTTTTTTAAGTAGCTTTTCAAAAAATGTACCCTGAGCGTGAGTTTTCTATCAGTATGCATGACGAGCTGGATAGCCTTTGGACTTGAGAAAGACAACAGAACTGTTGTTCAACCTTTTAGCTGAAATAATTCAGTTAAAAAAAATCCACACAGGAGGAATCAGTTTAGAAGACGTGACTGTTTAAAAGAGCATATTTATTTAAGTTATTTTAAGGCTGTGTCTCTATTGTCAAGTGATGTGGACTGAGAGGAGTGGTTCTGTGGACTGAAGGAGGTGATGAGAACCTGACATCAGCACTGCTTGTGTTTTAGGGCTTTGTCTTATTTGGACTAGGTCTAATTTGATCATCTGGCACAGTTACATATTTGTTGCTGAAGTGCATTAGCAGTATGTCTGAATCATATCTTTCAACTTAGTGTAATTCAGAAGGAATCCAGGTGGTGATCCAAGAGCATTCTGTGGTGCAACCAAAACCAAAATCTAGTGAGAGGAAATGACTGGGAGACTAGTTTCAAGAGCACAGACCTGATCAGAACAGAAATCACAAATGCAAGAATAGATGTACGTTAAATAATCTTATTGTGTGTGTGTTTTTTTTATTTTTTGTAAATAAAAATTTTTGTAAATTTTAATTGAATAGTATTAGAGCCTTAGGTATATCCTTGCTTTGGACTACAAGGCACTGGCTCTACCCTAAATAAGTCTGGGCTAGTCCACTGTCCTCTTGAAATACCCTTTTTAGTGCCATCAGTAGTCTTCTCAGATGGATCTGTTTTTGCTTCAGCACACTGCTACCTGTATTCCAGCAACAAGAAATGCCATTTGTTTTTTTAGCCACTCTTAATCATCATCTGGGGCAATGAAATTCAGTATTAATGTAATTTATACATGGACTGAGGCTTGTTAAGAACAATGAAGATCTGTAGCTGAAACTTGCATTGCTTTATGGATTTTTCTTGGTTTCATGATCAAACACAGTTTTATTCTAGCTGCATGATGAGCTATAGACTCTACTGATGGTTGTCTCCAGACACTTGAAAATATATGTGAGAGTCCAATTCCTTGGGCGTCTTGCAGCATTTTCATTAGTAAAGTAGTTAGTACAAATAAGAAATACGAACTTTGGGCAGTTAAGTGATGGTTTTGATGTTTCTTAGTTTCTGGTGCAAGACTTCAGTGTCCAAGTTGAATACCCTTTGAGAAAACAGCTAAATCAGATTTTTAAAATGTTCTCTGTAATATTTCTATACTCTGTTTTAGAGTTTCTGTAAATGGTATCTTCTAAACATCCACATTTGATATTGGACAGAACAAGTAGTCTATACTTGTACCAAATCAGTTTTGTGCTGTGGAGAGTAAGCATGGTGTTGTTTGCTCCTATGAACTTAGTTCAAGGCCCTATCGTTCTGTGCAGGTACAAAGTGAACAGATAGACTCAGTCCTAAAATGGCTTGTATTTCAGATTAGGGAGTACTTGGAAGCAATGAACAGATAAGAAAAATGAAGACGGAAATTGTTTGTCAAGTCTGGCAGCCCACCTAATAAAATGTTTTCATATTGTTTACATAATAATGTTTGAAAGCAGACAACAAAATGACATACAGCATACAGAAAGTCCCAGCACACAAATGCCAATTTTGCTTCATCAGTAGCACTTGTTCACTCTGTATTTTCTAAAAGTAGTAAATACACAGTGGAGGATATTGAAATAGCACTTGAAGTTGAGTTCGTCCATCCCTATGGTGGCAGGGAGGGGTTCAGAGAGGACACGGAAAGCCCACCTGTTAAACACGTGGCTCCGGGGCTGGTGCCAACGCAGAAATCTTGGGTTTTTTGATCATGGGGCACTTTACTCAGCACCTGGCCTGATGGCTGCAGACGGGTCCCTATCTTTTAGGGGAAAAAGGATCCTGGGCCAGGAACTGGCAGGGCTCATTGAGAGGGCTTTAAACTAGGTAGGAAGGGGGATGGGGCTGAGGCTAGGATTGTTGGGGCTGTGCCAGGGGGAACAATGGCAAGGCCGGAGGATAAGGCAATGGCCCAGCTGAAGTGCATCTACACCAATGCACGCAGCATGGGTAACAAACAGGAGGAGCTGGAAGCCATCGTGCGGCAGGCAGGCTACGACTTGGTCGCCATCACGGAGACGTGGTGGGACCACTCTCATGACTGGAGTGCTGCAATGCCTGGCTATAAGCTCTATAGAAGGGACAGGCAGCATAGAAGGGGTGGTGGTGTGGCTCTCTATATTAGAGAGTCTTTCGAGGTTGTAGAATATCTCAGCCTCATGTGAGGCTAATAGTAAATGAGGCATCTTTGAGTGTTAAAGGATGTTAAACAGATGCTGTTATTGTCAGTGGTATAAGATGATAAAGACTGAGCTTCTAAGTTTGAAGTTATAACTTCAAGTTACAATTTTTTTTTTTCCACTGTTGGTGAGCAATAGCTTCATGATGACACAGCTAAGTAACTGCAAAATGTTAATGTGTTCTGAAACATTACCTTTAAATAAATCCCAGTTAGATCATTTTATTTTTTTTCCATATACCAAAAGTAGTAATTCTGGGCTTTATAGTCAATGAAAGAGCAATGTACCTCTTCAGAATATTCTGAAGCTACCTCTGCATTTGAATCTAAAACCTGTTTTTTTAACATAGCTAACTATTCTTCTGCAGTCTGCTCTGTTATATTTTTGAAACATCTGTGCCTATGCAATTTTGCTTCCCTGCTCTTGTGCTGTTGTTGCTGTTCATGTGAAATACTCTATTTTTCTCCTCCTTTTAGAAGAGGATGTGCTATGTGCTATTTTAGAAGAGCATGTGCTATTTCCCTTTTTCTTCTAACAGCTAGCCAGCTTGCTTGGCTGGGAAGAGCATCTTCCGTTGGAGACGTTCTTCTCACAGGAATACTCTGTGCTGTGTTTAGAGTTTTCCTGAATTTCTTAAATTAACTTAATAGCCTGCCAGTTGTAATAGTTAGGTCACTGACAAAATCTGCCTAATATTGATTTTTTTTTTTGATGCAGAAACCAGTTTTTGAATATTGATGTCTACTTCTGATATAATGAATGAGAAGAACTTGAAAAGTTGGTGTACTACTCAAAAAGCCACATCTCCTAGAAAGTTTTTTTTTTTTTTTTAAATCCACCAAAACAAAATGCTAAAATACATTAATGAGAGAGGAAGGAACGTTACTGGAGTCTTCTGTGGTTTGTCTTGCTTGGCTAGCTTCTTTTTCTGCAACCTCCTCTTAAGCTTTAAGATACTGAGAAAGCAACTTCAGAAAGAGTTTGGAAGAAAATAGAGGCTCAAATCCTATATTCCTAGAACACATTTGTTTGGAGCTATTAATTTAAGACCTCACAACTTCTTTTTAGCTCTATTGAGTACGTTTAAAGAGAAGTGAGCCTAAACTCTTGGAAGGAGGGGGGGGGAAGGTGAATTCCTGCAGAATTCATTGCTGAGTTCTGAGGTAGCACTGCTTTTTGGTGACTGAACTAAGGAAATGAGTGTGGTCAAACAGTGGTTCTTCCTGTTTTCATCGCTATACAGAATTCTTCTTGCTTGTAATTGAGATATTGCTCCGTGATTCGTCACGACACAGAACTTTACAATACCCATGTAGAAGACGATCTTTACATTTTGAAGGTTATTTTCTGAATTTTGGAGGAATTTCACTTGAAGTGCTTGCCAGTTCAAGGGTTAGAAAACATTCTTAAAGTTTGCAACCATAAAGACAGATGTATGACTGTTTTTTGTATAGGAGCTTGAAAGCTCTGCTGTGGTATTACATGAATTTTTCAGAAACTGCTCATTAACAGGGCTACCAGTTCACCCTTTCAGTTTATGCAAGAAACAGAGTACTGTATATGAATATCTCTGTGGTATCAGGAGCATAGCTTTTGCTTTATTACTACTTTTTTTTCTGAAACTATTGTCAAAACAAGCAATGACTGAATTCAAAAATAACAAACTGAATTTTAGCAGAGGTCATGCATGGAATTGCATAGCAGGCTCTTGTCCAGAATTAGTGAAATATTCTTTCATGTATAAGATGGACAAATATTTTAATGTCATCCCCCCACTGTTCTTTCTGGGCACGTGTTGTATATCTGAATGCCTGGTAGACTAATGAAATCTCTTGGTGATATCTTTTCAGGGAGTGCCTTACTTAGGGAACAGGTGTAGTCCGCAGTACAATTACAGCAGTCTCAGCTTTTGCTACCAGCAGTCTGAATAAACTTTTCTTCATGCTTTGTACTCTCATGCTGTCCTGAAAGATGTCCCAGTTTACTACATCAAAATCTTTGGGGAAAGAGTTGGAAATCTTGCCAAAACATGCTATATGCTCTAGGAGGTAAGAGAGGCTAAGAAGTTTAAAAGCAGACAAAACCAAACCTAAAATTGATGAATAGGAGCTTTATAGCTCTTGCATGTGAAACAGGATTAAAAGCCTGTAGGAGAATCCATTATAATTAAAACATTAAGGGGTAAGAGTTAGATTTATGGTGTTCTCTTAGTAGTGGTCTTCAGATGCTGTATCTGAAAAATCAGTTTTGCTGTCTTTGCTTATGTGTAGTTCTTCGTGTCTGTAATCACAGTGTTATTTCAGGTTTCATTAGTAAAAGAAAAGCTATAGTGCTAGTAAGTTTTGTATGTACAGCTTCTGTAAGGCTCACCTCTGAACCTAAAAGGAATTGATACGTTTCTGCAGTTAACAAGCTGTTAACATGTTTTTTATCCCAGAGATGCAGCTAGTGATAGACATCCAAGTACAAAATCATAAATCTTCTTTCTATAGATATAACTTCACTTATTAATTTACTCTATGCTCTTTTGGAATGGGTTGGATGATCTTGCTACATGTTTGTGTTATTTCATTGTGTCATTTTAGGGGGACAAATGAAGAATGCTACTTCTAGCATTAAGTGCGTTTTAGAATATGGTAATATTGAGCTGAATATTTTTCTTTTACTCTTTTTTACAGCAACATAGGCAACCAGTTTCCAGGCCAAGGTGTACCTGCTGGAGGATTTCCTATGTATCCTGCATTCAGTCCCTTACAGATGATATGGTGGCAACAAATGTATGCACGTCAGTACTACATGCAATAGTAAGTTTGCATTATATTAGGTAGTGCTGAGTTACACTATGGAAATGGAATTCTTAAATATTGTTTGTAGCATCAAAGTATTTTGCTTGTTTTGTCTGGCTATGCTGTTTTTATAGCGATAAATTTTGTGCAAAGAATACAAAATCCAGTTTTGGAATGAAATTAAATAATTGTATTAATAAGTAAAGAGTTAAGGAAAAAAGTGCTTTTTGTTTCAATTTGTATTGTCTGAAACTTTATTTTCAGTAGTATAGGAAAGAAGGCAAGAACAGGTTTAGACATCGTGGTGCATGTTTTTTGACAAAAGTTTTATTTGATTTTTTTTTTTTTTTAGCCAAGCTGCTGTTTCAGCCCAAGTGACTTCCAGCACTGAATCAGTGAGATTTGCAGTTGCTCAAGCTGTAAATTCACAACATGCTCCTGCAAATGAGCCTGCAGCAGTGCCAAATGTAGCTGTCCAAGAGAACAGGCCTGTAAACCAGAATGTTCAGATGAATGCACAGGGAGGCCCCGTAGTTAATGAGGAGGACTTCAACCGGGACTGGCTGGACTGGATGTACACATTCTCTAGAGCGGCTATTCTTCTGAGCATTGTATACTTCTATTCTTCCTTCAGTCGGTTTGTCATGGTAATGGGAGCCATGCTACTGGTTTATTTGTGAGTACAACAGTTAAGTACAGCTGCAGAGCATATACACGGGTTATACAGCTAGCGCATAATCTCTTTTAACTTTGAAAAATGTTTTAAATTTAGGCTGTACTCCTCTTGTATGATGTGTACAAATTTGAATTTTAAACAAGCAGAGAAGCCTTTTTTTTAAAAAAGCATTCTTGGAACTTTTTATGGTAACTTGGTTACCACTTAAAACACAGTGTGCTTAAATATTGGTGATATTTACAGGTCAATATTACAGAAATGTAGAATTTAGGGATGGAAATTAAGGATGTTAGGATAAGGAGGGAAGTTCGTGTATTAACTGAAGTGTATGCTTGTGTAAACTTAAACTTCAGTGCTTGAATATGAAGGGAAAACTGCAGAGCTCTACACATTTATACATCAAATGTATAGAATTTTGTGGTAAATTGTTAGGCACAGTTTATGGAGTTACTTTAACAGTGGATGTCATACCTGGCAGAATTGCAAGGACATATTAAAAAAAGTTAATGTATCATGAAGACCATTTTATTAAGATGTATCAGTATTGTAGTAATCAGTTCCTTTAGTGAAACAAAATACCTTAATGATGTAAAAAGTGACAACTGACAGTAATGTGATGTTTTGGACTGATGTCATTCACTGACAGTTTACTTATGTGTAGTGTGATCTGTGTGACTTTAAGAGCATACTTGCATCGATTGTTCTGTTTCTAATGCAGGTATGGTGGTTGAAACTCAAATACAGACATCTGAAAATGTAGGAGAGGCTTACTGAATTTAAAATGGTAATGTGGTTCAAGCTTTAGCTCAAGTTTAAAATGAAAATCAGCTTTGAACTATGAAAACTAAAGCTACCTTTACAAATAATAAAATGTAAATACTTAAAAATGGTGAAGAGGAGCCCCCCAGTATTCTAAACATTTCATTAGCTAATTATGGTAAACTATGCATCTTCTTGTATGGGGTGCTACGAACAGTGCTGTTGAAACCTAGCAAGACCTTTCTTAACCCAGGTATCAAAGAATACCCATTCTATATAGAAGTTAGACTTTTGGAAAAATGCAAGGAGCTTCATCAATTTGTCAGCATTTGAAGAACTTACTGCAGGAGGTAGGAGAAAATAATTCTTCCTTTCAAAAGAAAGGTTTTTCAGCTGTTCCATTTTCTTATGTAGACACCAGGCTGGATGGTTCCCCTTTAGGCAAGAGGGAGGCCAGCAACAGGCAGCCAATAATGTGGAAGGGAACCGTGATGGGCAAAATGCAAATAATCCTGATCTTGAAGAGATGGTAAGAACAGACACATCTTTTTAAGACTTCTATGTATTATATTGTAAAGTACATGTAACTACCTGTAGCACAAATCTCAAATTGGTAATGATTAAGCTGGAAAATGTTACTTCATTTTTTTCCTCTTAATAGTTGACTATTGATGTCTGGACAGAAAGACTGACCACTTTGTGAAATACAGCTGGTTCAACCAGAAAGCTTTCAGCATTACCCTCTCAATGCAGGCTGCTTAAATTTGGTATCTTTCCATTCTGAAGTAGAGATGATCGCTAACTGTCAGTCACAGACTTTCTCTGTGCTACTTGTTCTTCAGGAGGCTATTCTGAGAAAATTTAATATAAGGCAATGCTGCTCTTTTGTCAAAGCTCTGAAAGGAAGCAGTTGAATTGTTCAATTTCTGTTTTTAAAGGAACGACTTATGGATGATGGGATTGATGAAGACAGTGGAGAAGATGCAGGTGAAGATGCCAATATAGAGCAGCAGCCTGGATTCATGGCTTCTGCTTGGTCCTTTATTACAACTTTCTTCACGTCACTCATCCCTGAAGGACCTCCGCAGGTTGGCAATTAAAACAGAAGAGGAACTGTCAGACAGTCTCAGTAGCCATAAATAGAAGTGGAGCAGATTGTAGATGGTTTTAAATACAGTGCAATTTCAGAAAATTTATATTGTTATCTTTTTGATCATGGTGTACAAAAATGTGTATTTTTTGGCTTTCTCATGCATCGCATATTTTAAGCACAAGTGGACTACTAAATGCTTTCTTTAAGATTCTTCTTTTTCTGAAGAATGAAATGTAAAGATATTGGTCTTCCATGTTTTGTTTTTAATTTCAGATGTGTGTTACACTGAGGCAAAAACCTTGTACTTAGTCTGCACCATTGCCTCTTTAAAGAGCTGTTAAAAATATGAATGTTGACAGACTTTTCCAAATGCTGTCTGAAGTTATTTGAATTTGAAGTTATCTGAATAACTTCACTGTATCTTGTGTTAGTTTTATGCAGGTATGACTTATCATTTGGGATTTGGAATTTATATAATTCCCAAAAGAATGCTCTAAACACGAGGATTACTTGCTAATGGCATGTTGTCTTCATGCCACAAAATACTATGCCTCTTCTCATATCTTAAGAAAGCTAAAAACTTTTTCTTGAGGCTGTACTGAAGTTCATTAAACTTTGAGATGGTTGACAGCTCTTCAAAGAGAATCAGCAGTAATGGGATAAACCTTAAATGTTTGATACATACAGTACTTTTTTAAAAAAAGAAGCATAGATGTACTGGGGGAAAACATGTAAATTAGTTTTTTTAATAAAAACTTACGGTAACTCTTTTGGATGTTTATATGCATATTTGAATGCAAACAAATAGTACATTGTGAAGGATGAGGATATGATTGAGAGTGGAATAAAGTTAATCATGGTGGCATTACTGACATTGACTACAGTGTTATGTTTATAGCAGTGCATATGCAATTACAGGTAGGAAGAATCTCAACATCAGGATATGTTTTCTTATTTTTCTGTTTCTTCTAAAATAAGACTTTTAAAAAAAAGAAAATTGTACATGAGAATAGTATAGTGCTTTTGTCAGTTTTCAATTATTATCTTTAGATTTTAATCAGTCAAGAAGTTTTACTTATTTTTTTGTCCCTAGTTCTGAAGCGACTGTGTCCTACCGAACTTCAAAATATCTGCAAAGATCCAGTTAAACTTCAACCAATAGAAAACTTAAGCAGATTTTAAATTTTCAGGTACAAGGCAAGGCTCTTAAATAGGTCTCAACAGCTGAGAAATAAGGTTTTGTTTTTCTGCTCTCACGACAAACTGCTGAAGCTGTGCAATGAAGATTTAAACTTAAAATAACTCTTTTAGTTTTATACTCTGAAATATTTGTCAGGATTTCTAGGCTTCATTGAGAGTTGAATTTAAGCTGGAAAAACCAAACTTGAACAATGATTTTAGACAGCTTAAAGAGAATATATTGTACCTCAGAAAACAATTCTACTTAAATCTTTCAGAAGGAGAAATAGGGATGTCTCTATATCATTATTTTATTTGTTGAATAGGCAGAAACGATGAACAAATCATGTTTTATGTTTTATTCCCCTATGACTGTGGGGAGCTGCTCTCAATTTAGGTTCTTCCACCCTTTTAACTTGGATGGATCTAACTTGACCAGTTTTTTAAAACTATTATAAAAACTTAAGTTTTTAAAGGAATGGCACACGGTGACACTCCAGGATGTCATAAGACTTGGTATTTCTGGAATGCATTGACAAGTTTTTGGCTATTTGGTGTATGTATTCTTCCTACTACTTTTCCCAAAAGCTTGATTTTTGTCTTGTCTTGCAGTTAGTGTCTGTATAACCTGTGCAGTTATGACCTGTTGGTGTCCAGCTACTAACAGGTGTTAACTGCTTTTTGCTGTCATTGTAATTGTTCAGGTATCTGTTTGCTTTCCATGCTCTGGCAGTAAGCCGCTATTATTAGCGGACTAGATTAAGAAAGTGGCTCTTACACTGCCAACCTCAACTTGGTTAAAAAGGGCAAAATGGTTATTGCTTGGTTGTATTAAGGCAAGGAGAAATTTGATTACAGGTTACACAAAGTTGAGACGGTGAAATGACAAATCCTGATGGTTAAGTATTGAGGGAGGTTGGTTCTGAGTGTTTTAACCAGATCATGGTGCTGGAGTGATGACTTAAAGAAGCCTGATTTCAGTGAGAACATCTTAACGTCATTGAACTTCTGTGCTTCCAGAATCTTACTGAGATCTAAGCAAGGAAAAGTGAGAAGACGGTTACTGAAAGAAACAAGTAATAAATAAGAAAAAGAGATGAAGCATTAGCAAAAAGTAGTGAAAGTTGAAAGCAGAGGAGAGAGGATGTGATTGTGAATAATTATTCACAAGCATTAAAGAGCAGGCTGAGATAAGAGATACTTTTTTTTCCTTCTCAGAAAGCAAAAGAGCTTGATGAAAATTGGTTGGCTTAGGTCTTCGTTTATGGGTTTTTGAGTGATTTAGGCATAGAGTTGAACAGCATGGAATATGTAACAAGTCATAGTAGAGAAGAAAACCCTAGGAAAACACTTATATCTCTATATCCTTCTTGTATAAAGTCTTACAGCGTAAAACAAAACTCAATTATATAGTGTATGGCATAGGCAAAGCTGGTTGTTGAATGGTCCCAAATCTGTAGCATGGGATAAAACAAGAGGCACAAGGATTTGGGCAGCACAGGATTTGCCTTAGTATTAATGGTTCTGTAATGTGCCTGTGCATCACCCACCATCTTTGAATACAGAAAGTGATTGAAATTCATTCTTGCCCTCACCTTACAGAAAGACATGAAGTGTCAGATATTCAACATTTAGAAGAGGTCCATGCATCTACTAGCACATCTATGCCAGCATATTCAACATCTTCACAATGTGTTAAGGTAGAGAGAGAAGCACTAGATCAAAGCATATTCCATCCATAACACTTGTTATTGCTGTGAAGAGGCAGATAAGATCACCGGTACTAATTCAGGAGGTGTGTGAAAAGAGCATACATTAACAGCTGCTCTTCTGCATGATTTCTTGGTATCTTGGAATTGTGCTTACTCAAAAAATATTTTGCAACTGATGTGTCTCTCTACATTCTTGCAATGACTTCTTGATCACAATTTATATTGTATTTAGCAATGCCACTGTATAACAAACAAACTATTATAGCATAAACTAGGGTAATATTGGAAGTAAGAGATCTTTTTTCTCCTGTTAACTTAATTATGAGCTTGTAAGCTCCTCTCATGCTACTCATACATTGTTTTGGAGACCTTTATGGGCAGCCTTGGCATTCCAGTGCTCCTTATTGCTCTTACATAACACACAGAGCAGCTCTTTAGGAAGAGGTAGCTCCCGTTTCAGATGTACACCACTGCCTTCTCACCATTGCTGCAGAAGACAGAAAATTTATCACTGCATGTAAGGTTGGTAATGGTAACAGGTGATGTGAAATCACTTAGTTCTCATACATGGTATGAATAATTGTGTGTCTGCTGCTTGTTTTCTGTACAATCTAAAAGCTTTCTAGCATAAGCCTTTTCTTTATCAGTCTTTGCTACTGCAAGGAACTTCAAAATTTACGCCAGCATAGTGATTGTGAACTCACGGGACTTTTCTGGGTATGTTTGGATGGGTAATCAGAGCTACAATTGCAGCCAAACTAGATGTGCCCTTGTTAAGTTGCAAGACTGTATCTATTCTGGTGTAAGCTCAATGCTAAAGTATCCAGGCTGGTGCTCCATTACTTTTGCTGGGTAAGTTTTGATGCTTTAATTATTGAGAGTTAACTAAATTAATGTCTGTATAGCTTTAGATACAGATGATTTCTTTCATGTTGCAGTGTAAGTGCAAACTGGGATGCGATGTTACTTTTATCACAACCCTTGTTTGTTTCAAAGCTGCTGCTCATTTGAGTAACAACATAACATGAGGTAATAACGTCTCATGCCTTCCTTTCCAAAATCAGGATTCAGCTGTTCTGCATGGCAGTGGTCTTGCATGAGTATGGGCCTCTGAATGCCTATTCAGCTGGTTGAAGAGGAGGGAAGCATATGCTGGATCTGGAAGAATAATACCATAAAAAGGCTAGAACTAGTTAACTTTTTTTCCCCTTAAAATTTAAAGAGGCAAGTAGTGTCCTGTGGGAGGATATCCCAACTACATAATATTTTCACTTTGTTTACCAAGACATTAATTTGTGCTTGTTTTGAAGCTTTATGGTTTGTTTAAACAACATAGGGAGGTGGTGTTGTGTAACAGTTTTTTTGTTTGTTTGTTTGTTTGTTTTTTGGTAAAGAAACTGTATCCATGATACCTATGTAATTTCACTGCTAGGATTATTGTTAGGGTCTGGGATAGGGAAGCTGAAGACTGTGGTCATTCTGCTCATCTTTGTGTAACCTTTCACTTTATGTTTTGGTCTGCATGCCTTACTGTAATAAAACTTCACAGAGCTGTGGCAGGGATGGAGGGATTATAATCCTACAATTTTTTAAAATTGATTTTTTTCATAAAATACTGATAATTGTTTTTTGTCCTTACACAGTTTAGCTGCCCTAGGGGAAAAAAATCATGCAAAACTAGCAGTCATTTTTGGAGTAGGGAGATTACATCAGGGCAGCTGCAATTTGTAGTTTAAATCTCATAGTGGTTAGGTATAAGTATGTAAGTAGGACAAAACATCCAGAAAGACCAATGGTGATTTTTTTCCCAGCCTCACAGAAATTCTCTGAGGGAGAATATACACTGAGGGGTTTAAGACAGAAGTAAACAGAGGTGTGGGTATGTTCATTTATAAGATCTGGGGTTTGTGTGTGTGTTTTCTTCAGAAAGACTGTGCTGACCTTCACTGCTGGTTTCAAAGGAAAGCCAGAACCTGGTACTTGTGTTAAAGTTAGGATGTTTGGGTGGCTTTTTTTTTTTTTTTTGGGTGTTTTGGTTAGTAACCTGATGCAAGGTTAAATTGTAGTGATGAAATAACCACAGTGATGTGAAAATACACTGCTGTAAAAATAAACGAGCAATTTGTCTAGCCAGTGAGAACTTGATACTCTTAATTTGTTAACCAGAGATAATTAAGGAAATGAGTAATAGACAAAATAAGAAAACCTGTAATGCATGATATGATAATTCTCAGGAGCCTATCCTGAGGGAGGTGTTAAGGTCACCCCATTCTTTAAGGGTATGTTGGATGCAACCAGAACAGAAAACTGACTGAAATGATAAAGTGCACACTCACCGATTGAGGACACACAGACAGCAGCACTTCTCAAATACCCCACTAGATGGTGGCAAAATACAGCCCCTGTTGCTGCTGCCGCTGCCTGACTTCAGACTGTGGTACCAGATACGCATGGTCCTTAGAAAGCATTATTTTAATCAAGATTTCTTGATGCTCAGGCAAAAACAAACAAACAAAAAAAAAACACAACTTAGCCTGTGTAAGCACTGTTCTTGGCAACAGGAAGGTATGGCATGGCAGCTGAATCTGGCCTTGGATGGCAGACAGCAAGAGTGGCTCTAATGTGTGTAGCGTGTGATGTTTTGGAGCAAACTGATACAGAGTCCTACTGGCCTGATGTATTGCAGAAGACAGAACTTTCCCAGGAAGACGTTTGTCTCTTGATATCAAAGACTTCAGTAGTTTATGCCAGGAGCACACGTCCTTCTTACAAATCCATGTCCCAGGTTCAGTGTAACTACATTCTTTTATAGAAGGAAAGCCTGGTAAGGGCTTGTCCTCCTGCATCAGTGATGTGCTGATGTTAGTAAATGCTGAGTGGGTGTTGTGCATTTCAAAATACTTTTTTTGTCACTTCTACCAAGTATTTTAGCTAGCAGTGGGAATGGCACTCATCTTCATAAGATAGCTGGTACTTAATGGAAGGCTGTGTGGCTTTTCTTTCCTCCAAAACAACAACAACAACAACAACAACAAAACCAACAGCAACAAAAAAGAACTGCCAAACAAACCCTTCTAGGGCTCTGTTAGCAGAAGTGAATTATCTTAAGTGACATGAAGGCTGACCGTTCCTTCACAGTCAAAAGATGCAAGTCCTGCTTGAAATAAGTGGATAAAGTATTGTGAGGGAACTGTGAAATTGCTCCCATTGTTGTATCTCTTTTCTGGCTTAAGGGCTTTGTATTCAAGGTTGTTTCTGAACAGTTGTGTTTCTAGTTTGTCTGTTCTTGAGTAGTTGGATTCTCACATTCAGATGAATGTTGTAATGCTCCTGCTTGGTAAAGTATTGCTGTAGCAAGTTCGACCCTGTGCTGTCTTCATGTGGTTGAAAAAAACATCCTTCTGATTATGTGACATAGAGCTGTCTCTAGGAAATGTGGAATTACCAGTTTATTGGGCTATATGCTAGGTTTTTAACAATTATTTTTATTTTTAAGTCACATAGAGGTAGGATGTAAAACAAGTTATAGTAACAAGTTATAGAATGAACATTAATTAGCATGATTGTCTGACTTGATCTTGATGTGCCCTAAGTTAGTCTTCCTACATCTTAATTATAATGCCAAAGATAGCACGAGTTTTCCTAGCAAACTGCTATGATGATGCACTGCTGTTAAGAACAACTATTTTTAATTGCTGAAGCAAACATTCATCTTAAGTCATCCAAATAAGTTTCCCACTAAAAATGGTGGCTGATGGATGACAACTGATACCTTTTTAATGTTATTTTGCTAACTGCATTCTTTGAGAGCTGGTATTCAAATCGAGCGTTTGAGGTCCATTGCAGAGTGAGGTGACAGTATCTCCAGAGATCTGGTGCTGTGCTATATAATACTGGTATTCAGTGCTACAACGTGGCACCAGGCAGGGACTGAGATCTGTAGAGGCTGTCATTTTTATGGTGTTTACAAAGGCTGTGACAATTACTTGGTCTGTTTCACAGAATCACAGAATAGTCTAGGTTGCAAGAGACCTCCAAGATCACAGAGTCCGACATCTGACCTAATGCTAACAAGTCCTCCACTAAACCATATCATTAAGCTCTACATCTAAACGTGTTTTAAAGACCTCCAGGGATGGTGACTCAACCACTTCCCTGGGCAGCTTATTCCAGTGACTAACAACCCTTTCAGTGAAGAAGTTCTTCCTAATATCCAACCTAAACCTCCCCTGACACGACTTTAGCCCATTCCCCCTCGTCCTGTCACCAGGCACGTGGGAGAGTAGACCAACCCCCACCTCGCTACAGCCTCCTTTAAGGTACCTGTAGAGAGCGATAAGGTCGCCCTGAGCTGCCTCTTCTCCAGGCTGAACAACCCCAGCTCCCTCAGCTGCTCCTCATAAGACCTGTTCTCCAGATCCTTCACCAGCTTCATTGCCCTTCTCTGGACTCGCTTGAGCACCTCCATGTCCTTCTTGTAGCAAGGGGCCCAAAACCGAACCCAGACCTTGAGGTGCAGCCTCACCAGAGCCGAGTATAGGGGGAATTCCCAGCTTGGGCATGTGAGCAGATCTGATCTAATGGAGGTGGGCAGTATGTCATGGCATGAGCACTGTTCAACAGCAGAAACATCTTCAGATGATGCTGTTTTACGAGACTATAGCCATTGTTCCAAAGTCCAGTTCATAAACAAGGAATGTGTATTTTTTGAGACACTAAACTGGTGTAGACAACATCTTAGTTTTGCATTTCAAATGAAATATATGTAAGTGAACTGTAGGTAGAACCCTGATACTGTTTGCCTTCTTCATCTGGTGGGTGTGCATTATATGATGCAAATTAATAAGATACATGGATATGGGCCTGTTTGCACTGTACAAATATCTGGCCCCCAAATGTCAAGCTTATATGAATTTATACTGTCTAAGCATGAGACATGTACATAACTTCGTATATACAGGAAACACATTCTTTGGTTTCTCTGTGCCTTGGACTGCTTCTGTCTAGAATTGGTCTTTGTTCTCTTACAGGTGACCACAAGCACCCAAAAGATGGGAAAGGGGAAATTTTCTGCCACCCTCTACTGGCCTGATTTCCCTTTTTGTGACTGCAGTTTAAGGACCTTCTGTGTGTAAAATGGGAGGCATAGATTATAGTGACAACTATACAGTTGAGGTTTGTTTTTCTTGTTCTTTGATTTTTTTTTTTTTTTTTTTTTTTTGTTAGGCTGGTGCAGCTTGAAGATGGGCAGCTGTGAAAAATCTGTTTCAGATGACAATGCTTAGGGAATATGTTGTGAGGAGGAACTGTTTCTTGGGAGGGTCTCTTTTTGCTGTGTGTTTGTAAGCGTTTTGAGATGTCTGTCTTGAAGTAGAACTGCAATATTTATTGAAGGAAAACAAGCTGAAGAACTTATGCAAAAAAAAAAAAAAAAAAAAAAAAAAAGTAGGCTTTACAGTACTTATTTTTTTTTTAGTGATAAAAAAAAAATAATAGCTATCTTTTCATTTTCATTCTATTGCATGTATCCAGGGTGATTTCTCTTTGGCTAGCAGTGTTTCATACTGCTGTTGGGGCCTCTGTTACTGTGGACAAAGATCCTGGCCTCTTTTGTGCATTCAGAGCTGTTGTTGAAAAGTTGGGAGTTGGCTCTTGTGATGTATGAAAGCACTGAATGATCTCTTGGAAATATCTGTGCTTTTCCCTCTGCTCTTCACTCCTCTCCCAGCAATTCTGTGTCAGTTCAAGAACTGGGCTTGCCAATGATTTTAAATTGTATTAGGGCTATTGTGAAGAGTTTGGCAATATGAAATACCACTGACTGAGATGGAGATTGTGAAAGCACCTCCCATAAGATACCAGGTTAAATTCCATTTCTATTCCATTTCTATGTTTCTTGGTGAGTGTATTCCAAGTCATATGGTATAGTTGCCCATCAGTGGGTGTCTGCAGTGTCTCTGCAATACCACGAATAACAAGGTCATAGATACAAATAATTTTAGTTTAAAATCAGGTATCTGAGAGCAAGTAGTATCACACAATCATCTAGGTTGGAAGAGACCTCCAAGATGATTGAAACAAGTTTGAGTACCTTTGTGGACTCCATAGGAGTACCGTGGAATTTTTGTCCTTAGTCTGAGAGCTTGCTTCTTTAGTATCCATATCACAGATCATAGAATGGTTTGGGTTGGAAAGGACCTTAAAGATCCCTCAGCTCCAACCTCCTGCCATGGGCAGGGACACCTCCCACCAGACCAGCTTGCCCAAAGCCCCATCCAGTCTGGCCTTGAACACCTCCAGGGATGGGGCATCCACAGCTTCTCCGGGCAATCTGTGCCCTATGAATGAAGAATTTCATCCTAACCTCAAATCTAAATCTCCTCTCTCTTAGTTTAAAACCAACCCCCCCCTTGCCCTGCCACTATCTGGCTGAGGAAAAAGCTGCTCTTCATTTCTTTCATAACCCCCCTTTAAGTACTAAAAAGCTGCAATGAGGTCAGCCTGGTGCTTTCTCTTCTTTAGGCTGAACAGCCCCACCTCTCAACCTTTCTTCATAGGAGATACTGCAGGTTAATATTCTCTGGCTCTTGTGACGCTAAAAGACAAAGAAATTAGGTCAAGGGGCATTAATGGTGTTTTCTTCTTGTTTTTAAGTTTAACAGAAAAATTCCAGTTTACTGCACTATGTTTCTGTCTGTATAGGGTTTTCCATTTTTAAGAGGAAAAATTGTAATTGCAAATATGGATAATGATCATCTCTAAAAATCAATTTGTTTCTGATTTTTAATGGCTACATTAATGTTTTTCCCCATTGTAATTTAATAGCTATGGTGACCTTCCTTGTAGGGATAAGAGGCTGACTCACTCTGTACAGTCGCATACACTCACATTGAGTTACACATACATTGAAGCATCTACTGTTCAGTTTGGTATAGTCTACCTGCATACATCAGCAGAATCTGCTGTGGCTTTTTGTAGGGGCCTACACTGAGATTTTTTTTTTTTTTTTTTTACCTTTAATTGCAGTAAGTGAACAGTCAGTTGCTTGGTTTCAATGGAGCTGACCTTGGCACAAAAATTGGAGCTGACCTTGGCATAAAAATCATAAAGACAAGTTATTCCAGATTAAGGGGGCCCAGCAACCAGAGCCACTAAGTTTGTATGAGGGTGACTAGACATTAAATCTGTGGTATCTTTATTATCCTTAAGTTGTTTGTATGCTAAATGTTTGACAATCTAGGTAATTCATGGCATAGAGGTGTAGCTAGACATAACAGTGTAGTTTAGGCATGGATTGGATGAAGTGGTGGGCACTAAGAATTTGCAGGTTCCATTTCATGCCCATTCCCTCGCAGAATGGACCAAGGTGACCTCCGTAGTATGGGGAAAATGGTAATGAATTAAAGCACTAGGGTTCTGCAGGGGGTCTGTGTGACACTATAGGGGAATGGATAAGCAAAGCAAGTTAGTGATGCTACTGGTCATCAGCACACAGAGTGTGGGCAGGGGTATTTGACTATGGGGAAGCTTTCACAGGCTCATTGTGAGTGATGACCACTGCACATCTCCACGTGGGATGCTGCTCTGAGGGGCAGAGTGAAGCTTGCTGGAGGAGATGCTAGTGAGCAGTAAAACTAACTAGTTGAATGCAGACCGTGGGATTCTTGGAGGTGTCTGCACACAAAGAGAAGAGAGACTCAGGATACGTTACTAGGTACAGGAATACCAGGGCTGAAGGATGCACGTCTGCAAATGCTAATTTTGGTGAGAGCAGAGTCAGGGATGTGACACAGATTACTGGAGAAGTAATAAAGCTTATCTCAGTTAAGGAACAAGGCATATATATGATTACAGAATAACTTCAGTTTTTTAAAAATACAATTGCTTGTGTTGAGACAAGGTGTTACTAACACAAAAGTGTAATAAACATTATTGTTTATTGATGGAGTCTTGAATTACTGGTGAATGATCTTGGTGGGATTGCAAATTTTGGGAGCAGATAATAAAAGAAAATTAGGTATTTAAAGAGGTATACTCTTCAGGAAGATCAATAAAACTGAAGGAATTGGTAATTCTATGTTAATGGTATGACAGGTGAAGCAAACAAGTGTAACACTGGCCAAGTAGACTTACTTTGTATTAAATATTTATTAAAAGGATGGTTTAAATAAAAATAAAAATCTACTGGTGCTGTGTTAGACTAAGCTAAGATTTAGAAATTGGTAGATTTCTGTAATTAAATTTGAGCAGGAAGGGGAAAAACAGCAGCTAGAATTAGTTAGATCTAGGTGTTCTTGTGTCCTGTAAGTGGCAGATTTCTTCCCTCATTAGGCATTGGCCTATTAAGAGTCAACAGTATTGCAGACTTATTCATGCTCAGCAGCAAGTATGTTGCCAAAGAACAAAACCAAACCAAACTGCTAGGATTGATTGAATGCCAGTAGAGTTCCTTTAGATAAAAGGGCAATTAAGGAAAGCTGATTGGTTTCATTTCAGGAAAGCAAACTTTGTGAGATGATGGGAAGTAACAGGTTGGGTAAGGGGAGAGTACTGAGTTCAAGGACTTAGCTGTAGAGGTGTACTGAAACTTGACATCAGAAGTGCAGGACCTCTTGACTTCGAAGAAAAAAGCTTTATAGCAAAGTGTTGCAGAGACAGCTGGAACATGAAATGTCATGTCTGGCAGAGTGGATTTTATGGTGCTTTGAGAGAATTTATTGGCTTAGATGGATAAGATAGGGATGAATACAAAAGCTAGATAAAGAAGAGATAACAGGAAGTTTTGTTGACAGGGGGATTACAGGGCTGGAGACATATTTTGAAACATAGCCTTGAGGAAAAAAATCATATTGAATAGTTCAATTCATGGTCTTGCATAAAAACTAGCAGCGTCTTTAAGGACAGATTAACATGGGCAGTCAGAGGATAATGGGGTAACGTCTCCTTCCCTTTGGCTTTTCCAGTGCTAGGTTGTATGCTGTGGTTACAGTTGTCCTGGCCAGAACACATCTATGGCCAGGCTCGAGTGCCAATGAAACTTGCTCCTGACGTGATGTTATGAGGCATCAGCAATGTGAAAAAGACAGTGATATTCTAAGGTGAGGACTGGACTAGAGAATATGGGATTAAATGCAGCAATGGCAAGAGTTAAGTGAAGAATTGAGTAGTTAATTTCAAGGATTGCTGTTATAAACTGAAAGCATATCAGCTTGGAACTGGCAAAGAATGCTGGGCATGTTAGGTGATCGGAGGCTGACAAGGAATTATAGGTGTAAAGTAATGGTGAAAAAAAGTATCTTTGGTCCTGGTATCTGAGATACCTGAGATGAAATACTGGCAGAAGGGCAGGAATGATTAACATTACTATTAATTTGATGTTAATATGCAATGCATACGGTTCCCATAACCCACTTTCACCATAGGTGATCTCAAAACTGGAATGAGCACTTAGGATGGGGCACTCAAATGACCAGGAGAATTTTGAGAACTAACCATGGGAGACTTAAGGAGTTTAAATCATCTAATATGGATATTGAGAAATGACATGGTTGTTGCCTGTGAATTCACCAAAGGAATAAATTCCAGCAGGGAAAACAGCCCATAGTGTAAAGGGCAAACTTGTCATGAAGAGAAATGGATAGATATAAGCTCAAAGAGGAAAAAATGAGCCAGAAGATGATTCTTAACTATGAAAGTGGAGTCATCCCAAAAAGAGTGATGGGGATGAAGGTTACAGGTACATTTAGTATGATTCTTGAGAAATCCTATGACAGAGCAGACGTCCCTTTCAGTTCTCTGGTCCAGTGCCCTGTTACCAGTGTGTGCTTACAGAGTTTGCAGTTTGTGAGGAATCATACCAGTGATACCATATCCCGCTGATATGTCATGTATTTCATGTGAGAGGTGAAGTGTCAGACATGGAATCTATCCTCAGTACGAAAAGTAAGTAAGACTTCTCTGAAAAATCCAATTAGAGTCCTGAAGAAGCTCAGTTATCTGTATTTTATTCTTATGTATCTTCCAAAAGACTAATAATAGTTGCTTTGGGGACTTCAGGGAGCTTTTATTCCTTAAACGATTGTCCCTGTCAAAAAAATATTTTGGACTGGGACTGGATTTTTCCGGACTGTTGAAGACTCGAGAAAAAAATAATTAGGTGCCAGCAGTTTAAGTTGAATTGTGTTTAGATGGATTTTTTTGCATGTAACAAATTTTATTATTAAGGATACTGTGAATGACTGCTCTTATACTTTAAAAAAGTTTTTCATTTCTGGATAAATGCATCTCTATGTGTCTTTGAAATCTTGCCTTCTGAAATGATGTTAGACAAATCAGTTCCTGTGTGCAGCAGATTTGACCCTCTATCCTTAACTCAGCTCTTATCCTTATTACTCTGGGTACAACGCTGGCTTAAAAAAAAATACATGGTTATTAGTATCAGTATGGCAATATTCTTTAATCTCCTATCACTTAAAACACGGAAAATTCTCTTAACAAAGATTTTGCACAAAACTTGAAATGTGCTCCTTAAACTATTCAAGGCAAGAGCTATTAGCAGAGGGTAAAGCTTGAGTTCTTGAACTCTGAGAAGTGGAATGTCCAGTGAACTGCCTACCTCACTAGACTGCCTGTAAGCTACAGTCACAATTGCTGTCCTGGTCCTGCCACTGTGTGCCTGTGGTTGTACAGGAAACCTCTCCCTGGTCATTGGCATGTCAGTTTGGAGGCTACTGAGGTGATGGAGTCCTGGGTCTCAGATAAAAATAAGAAAAGACACAGATAAAGAAAAACAAAGAAATGTAAGAGACAAGAAGGATGTAAAAATGCTATAATGAACTCGTGTGTCTTGAGAAAACCTCAAAACCTCTAATCTAATGAGAATGGATTTTGTTTGAGAGATTGTACTACTACAATTAATTATTCATGGCAGCGACATCATTAGGATTTCATTTTATTTAAAGGTCTCTAAGTGACTTGGAAAATTGGGTTAAGCTGAAAAGGAGTTTCAGGAGAGAGAGCAAAGCTTTTCATTTTATTGGCTTTGTCTAACATTTTCTAGAGAGCTATTAGAAGTACAAACAAATTGTACTGGGGCTCTAAAATTCCTGTGTTAAATGTGGGCATAAACTTGAACCACATAAATACAAGATCTGGGCCAAATTGGAAACTAGATTGCTTTTTTGGAACCAGCTAGACACCCTTTAACTGGTCACTAGGTGGGGAATTGCTGTGTTTGAGCACTGCACATTAGCACCAACCAGTGAGCAGTGTCTCTTTCTGTTTCTAAGCTTCAATTCTTAATGTCTCCTGTAGTGGAATATGGGACTATAGCTACTGCAGGACAAGAAGGCAGGCTCTTAAGTTTGGACACAAACAGAACCATGGGACCGTTCCCTTAAACCAGAAAGGCTTTAGGTTAGGTACATCCAGAACCAAGTTAATTGCATCTTTGCCTTAGTAGGCAAAGTAGGAAGGGCAGAACTGTTTCTAGAAACCGGTAGTGGATAGACCTCTCCTTCATGTACAGTAACCTAAGCTCTTTGCATTTGACTAAACCACCATGTGTACTGCCTCTACTGACAGACAAAAGCTCTTTCCTAGACATATTCTCCCTTCCCTGGAGAAAACGAGCACTATGCCAGCCCCAGCAGGAGGGGTTGCGTGCCCACAGAGAGCAGTGTCCTGTCACTTGATAACACAAAGCACAGGGGATGGGGATGTGGCAGGGATTACCTTTCTCTGCTACCCTGGTAAATTTATACCTGTTTCACAGACTAGACAACTAAATAGCACTTCAGTGCTGCTGAGTTTTTTTAAACACATGGACATTAGCCTGGGAACTACCCAGGCCTCTGAGTGTTTAAAAAATCTGGTTTTCTTTTTCTTTTCATAATGTTTATTTGTTCCTTTCCTTGTAATTCTCCTTGTTAACTCATGGACATCATTCAGGGACAGATTTAAATTGAAGCAGACAGACTCCAGTTCTGCTCTGTCCTCTGAACAGTGGAGATTTGTTTAAAAGTGCTGTCGGGAGAGCACTTGGTATGACTGGAATGCACATGGCTTTATTTTTCATTTCATATCATGTGCAAAGTAACCCAGCTATAACTTGAGATGGCTCTGCACATGGCTGTGGTGGTACCCTCCCTGTCGTGTTTGGCTGAGGGTTGCGTAAATTATTTACAACAGCTTACTAGAGACGTTCACAAACAATGGACTGGCCGCTGAGAGGAATATGGGGGACGAAGCTCATATGAACCTAGGCTTGAGGCCTTGAGAAATTACATTGGGCAATGGCTCTTAAAAATGAAAGAATATGTGTCTGTCTACTGGTTTGGATCTAGTTTCAGGCCTTGCCTTGCCTGAAACTGAGAAACAATCACCCTCACTTTGATGTCTGGAAGGGTTTGTTTCACAATGTTTATATCTAGCCGACACTAGGAGGGAAAAATCCTATTGAAATTTTCTAATTAAGAAGTGTCAATAAGACAATTGCTATTTGCCTTGTCTTACATGAAAATCTACAGCAGCCCTCAAGCTGCAAAGCCCATTCTCACCTGGACGATAAGCAGGGTCACTGCAAGGTTTTGCTGGTGTGATTGGTATCACCTGGGTCAGTCCTCAGTCAGAAGAAAAAGCAACAGTTGCTGTTGATTTGCTGAAGCTGGGACTTGCAAGTGGCATCTCCCAGGTGGTGACTTGGGCATTTTGCTGTAGCTGCAGCCAAGCCATGCTTTTCATGGTGTACATTAAAGTGTTGTACACTTTAACGGTGTACACAAGGGCAGGAAAGGGATGTTCCTCTTCTTTCTGGTGGTATACTTGAGACTGTTTATTTTTCTCCAGCTGCAGCTAGGGAGGTTTGGAAATGTCTTCTCACAGTGTCCCATCTTAATCAGCCTGAATAGGTGATTCTTGGGGTTCTGAAATCTCTCCTGGGGCCCTGTTCCTGGTGCACACCAGAATAAAAACTTTGGTACTTTAAATATGTGGGCTTACAACCTCCCCTAGCTTCTAATAGATGGAATGTGGCTGCAGTCTTAGTGTTTATTTAGGTTTCAAGAAGACCACAGAAATAATAATAAAAAAAACAATCTATCCAAATAATAAAACATTTTCTCCTGATGACTTTTTGATGACATTATTTTGGTGGCTAGACACTTGACTTTACAATATATAAGCACTAATTTGTTTTCCCATATGAGGAGAAAATTCAAGTAAAATAAATTTGAGTCCTAGTACTTTCATTTCTCACCTTTTCAAAATTCCCTATTATTTTTGCAACTAACTAATGTATTTGACTAACCATTCTTATTTCCCATGAATGACTGGGTAAACACAATTTAAGAAATATAGGTGAAAAGTAACTTATCTGTACAGTGATCCTAGCACAGAACAATTCTTTTATCATTCGTGGTCTATCATGGCAAATGTAAAGCTTAATCCTGTACATGAAAGTTGACTGGATGATCCTTAACTCATGAAAATGGTTTTCCTTTGGTACTGCCTCACACAGAACTGAATTACTCTTCCTGGGAATGTAGTGGCACTATTTTAGCTGTTGAAGTGCTGTGTTGTTTTTCTAATCATCCATTATAAAATCTCAGTAATCCAGACCCTTTCTAAGCAATGCTTCTGAGGATTTCCTTCAGCTCCGACCCAATTTTTATCCAAGTGAATTTCAAAACCCTTCTTCATTTTGTTAGAGCAGTGTTTTAGTAGCCAGACAGCAGCCTGGCTGAAACAGGGCCATACAAGTATGTAAACACAGGTCCAAATTCTGCCACTGGGTATGCAAAGGTTTGTGTTTGTGGGCTCCGTCTGCTCTATGCTCTGCTTCAGAGATACTCATGCACTTTGATCCTGTTGACTTCAGTGAGAATGAATATCTCCTTTGTTTAAGATTAACAGTTTTCCTCAGTTGGGGTGGATGTTGATATGTCCTGACCTCGGAGTATTTGTTTAACAAGTCAACCCATCCTTTTGGGAAGGGGAGAGATTTTAGAGTCTTTTTTTCTCTGTCCTCTGTAAGGACAGTAGTTCCCCCTCAGGGTGATGTGGAGGAATGTGGTGTACTCCTAGGACAGGAATTAGTGCTTGCTTTGGTTCCTTTAAGGGTTCCAGACCAAAAATCTTGCAGTACAGGATAGTAAACCAGGGAAAATCCTAAAGAAGGATGACACCATATGTTTTCCCTCATAAGAAGAAACATTAGAAGTGATAATGGCATCTCCTAAGCTCTGTTATCTCAGGATAAAATGACTTGAAAAAAGCATCAGCAGGGAGAAAGCTGGTTCCCAGCTACAGCTGATATGAATTAGCACAGCCCTGGCAGGAGCCTATGGGAAGGCTAGGAGCCAGGGAGCTGTGGGTTTTGTGCAGCTGGCAGGAGAGGATTTAATGCTGCTGGGTCTGCAATGGGTGGTGGGGTTGATTGGGTCAGCTTGGCTTGAGTTAGTGTTGTGAGGGACTAGGAAGCTTCTAGGCCTCGAGGGCTGTGCTGATAAGCACAACTTTCAGGAGTGTGGCGCTCCCTGGACTAGGAGCAATATGTTGTAGGTGGGTGTAAGCAGAAAGGGCAGCTCTAGAAAATTTGTGAAAGAAAAAAGATATATGTATATAGGTGTGGAGAGTTAGGTGCTATCTTCTGATGGATGCCGTTTCTTTGATTAGGGCAGACTGGTGTGACTATGTGCAAAGCCATCTGGGGCTATGAGGTAAGTGGAAAACTGACTGGCTTTGGTGGGGACTGGTAAGAGAGGGGAGCGAATAGTTTCCTGAAAAGGAGGGGGGATAAAAATACTGGGCAACTAACAATTTTGAGACAGAGCAGGGAAATACAAAGCACAAAGAAGTAAATCAGTAATATGAACCCTGAAGTCACTTGCTAAGACTTCTCAAAGGCACCTGGATGTCTAGCTCCCATCCCACCATGATGCCTTCAGTAGCTAGGAAACGCTTCAGTAATTCAGACTTGAACAGAGCTGAATTGGGAAGGGACAGCTGACAAAGATGTCCTGGAGGTGATTCAGTTTGGTTCAGTAGAGCTGGCTGCTAAAAAATGCCTCTAGCAAGCTCGGTCTTGGCTGTCTCCTCCCCTGGGAGTTGTGTTGCTTGTGCTGGACTTGTTGCATGGTTCCTCCCTTGCTCCTTCCCCTCGGTGTTTGCAGGCTTGGACTTTCCCCCAGAACTGGCTGGTGTTACTTTGACATCACGCTCCTGCAATAAGCATGTACCTGCTTTCTTTTTGAGCTGGAGGTTTTTTAAATGCATTGGTGAGACACTGTGTACTGGCAAGCAGGAATAATAAACTTTTGAGGGCTCTAGGCTCCTGGCTGGTGCCAGGAGAATGAGTGATGAAGGCTTTTGCCTGCAAGTCCTAGTGCAAGCAGGCCTCTCCTTTTGGTCCAGTGAGCCTCTGTATGTGGGTGCTGGTTAAGGTGGCAGACTTGTACATATATAAAAGGACTTGTCCTGTTTCTCCCATCACATATCCTAGAACCCTGGGAACAGATCTTCCCAATTTGAAGGTGAGGGGGGAAAAATTGTGTAGATTTAATGAAAGTATGAGTTCTGTTTTTTTTTTTTTTTTTTTTTTTTTTTTTTTTTTTTTTTTTTG
>CM021732.1:62655560-62745381 GCA_011075105.1 Heteronetta atricapilla | reverse complement strand
CTTATTGAGAATAAGTGTTCCTTATTGGTCTTTTAATGCTTTGCTAACAGATAGGTGCCTAAGTTGTATGGTACTTCCTAACATTGAATGTTATTCTCCTAGTTTAGTGCCTACAGCTGTCTGGATTACTGTACAGTTTATATTCATAGCATCTAAATGTTTAGCGCTGAGGAGTAATCCTTCCTCTTGGAGTCAGCTCCTCTCCCAGTTGGATCTCTAAGCTGGGCCTCAAAGCTTTATAGGAACTGGAAGTTGAGACCCATTTATAATGTTCTTATAACTACTGCTACATTTCAAGTACACTATGGCTATGCTTGAACTGTAAACTGCATACCCAGGTACCTGCAGGAATTAGGTCCAAGCTCAGCAAAGACTGAATGCTGAAATCCTGTTACTGAGTTGAATTCTGAATTAGACTACCATTGCAATTATGGTAGTGACTGTAGTATAGGCATAACGCAATTAGGCATTCCCGAATATCCCATTAGGCACCTAATAATTTCCAAGTTCAGGATTTAAGTTGTCTGGGTGCTCTTTGTGTTACAGCTGTGGTGCTTTAAATTCCCCCAAAAGTTTTAAAAAGGTTGTCTTTAAATTCACTGTGTGTTCTCCTAAAGTGAAAAGCCTATGAAAAACACAAAGGTTAAGGTGGGAAGGAACCTTTGAAGGTTGCGTGGTCCAACTCTCTTTTACTGGGGGTCCCATAACAGGACCCAGCACTCCAGGTGTGGCCTCCCCAGCCCTGAACAGAGGTGAAGGATCACTTATCTTGACCTGCTGCTGATGCATTGTCTAATGCAGCCAACATTGCTGTTAGCTTCTTAGTCTTAGCTATGAGGGCTCATTGCTGAGTCGTGTTCAACTTGGTGTTTTCCAGGGTCCTCTTCTGCAGAGTGGCTTTTGTGCTAGGTGGCCCCAGAAGGTAGAAAGGTTGGGTACTTAGGGGGGTGTCTTCTGCATTCTAGTGTTTTTTTTTCCCCTGGTAACTGGGGCATGGGCAAAAATATCCTGTATATGAAGGAAGAACACTAAATGCTCATCTAGCTGCTATGACTTTTGTCACAGTGATCAGATGGGGTCATGCAGCCACAAGGCTACATGAATGTGCTTCTGTGTTGCAATGACATGGAGGTGCCATAGGTTGCATGTGGGCGATCTTATCTGAGCACTGAATGCTATCTTAGTTTTGTAGTAAGGGCATTAAACAAGACCTCTTTGAATATGTCCCATATCTTTACAACACCTGGTGCCTATTTTGTAATTCAGCACAGACTTCTGCATGTCTGTTCCACAGCAGAACTGCTATCCAGAAGCATAGCTGCATAGATAGATATACACTTAGATATACACTTCATTAAATCTGAATTGCTCTGTTAAAATATGGGTCTTTTTTTTTTTTTTTTTTTTTTTTAAATGCCACTAAATTGCTACTACTCTTTGTTAACAAAAGCAATTATAATTTACTGAAGAAATTGTGTTATTCCTCTAGTTAAATATGTCATTCTGGTTAAATTCCTCTACACAGTTTATATCCTAAACAGCTAGATGTTTAGTCCTTAAAAATAATCTTCCCTCTTGGAGCCAAATGCTTTCCTTTCAACACTGTTTCCTTCATACCAGGGTGAGGGTGGGATTCCCAGCCTTGGGCTGCTCTGCAGCTCTAGACTGAAACTAAATACAATGCACTGGGACCAAGTCCCATCATCTGCAGAAGTTGGGCAAGAGGAAATGTTTCTTGTGTTAGCTCAGCTTGTGGCCACACTGGGAGAATTTGTTTTCACACCAAACAGTTGGCTGACTCTGCTGTTTAGGGAGAGGAGAATGAAGGACTGGTCTCGGAGAAAAGCCCTTACCTTAGCAGCGGCCCTTTCCAGAGACGTGCTGTTATTTTTAGTTAGTTGTGTGCATGCAGCACAACTCACTTCACGCATAAAAACTTTACCAGTAGTGCGCTTCTGTGTAACAACACTGGGGTTCAGGAGGCTTACTTGTGTTTGCTTCTTGTAGTCTTTAAGCCATCAGATGAGTGGGGCAGGGTTTGTGCTACATGACTCTCGCCTGGCTTTTATTCCCAGGGCTTTAATTTTGATGGATCAGTGACGGGGTGGCTCATGTTATGAAGCCTGAGGCTATTTGCATAGTGTTGCTCAGCATGCACTTCTGTTTCAGGTTGACCTCCAAGTTCAAAGAACAGTATATTTAAAATGCTGATTTGACAACACCAAGAACCCTCTTGATACATCAAATTTTTAACGTATTTCTCCCGTGTGCCTCAGTGGTATCTTGCCAAGGACATCTTTGGTTTGTTTTCTGACCTTCCATTGTGCAGGGAAATGAGAGCCCTCTTGGGGTCCTGGAGCTGAGCCTGGCACAAGTCTAAACGCTGAGCCTGTCTCTGTGTGTGGTAAATAGGACAGTCGCTTTGGGCTTGTAAATCACCACTGGTCAGGAACAGAAGGTGAATGCTCTTGTCATCATTGTGGCAAAGATTGCGAGTGGAGTTTTCCCATCCCTCTCTTGAGTGATGAGAGAGGACATCACAGATATGTTTGGTTTACTTTTTTTTTTGTTTGTGCGTGTTGGTAGACTGTGTGCTTATGAATTTGCTGAGCATGTTCTTCAGCCTTTATGTCCTAAACAATATTGCATCTATGCCAGCCAGAAAGCAGTAGTTTGTGGGACTTTATACCCTTTGTTCAGAGCAACAACAATTCCTGATTACTTATATTCCAGGCAAAGCATTGGGGTGGGAAAAGTAGCATCTGCAGATGAATGGGTTACTTGCTAATACAAGGCTCTTTGTGTGAGGATGGAGAAAAAGAAATAGGATGATTGGGAAAAAATGACAATACTTTCATTACAATGCTTAACACCTCCCTCAAACTCGTGCAGAGTGTTTTTTTTTTTTTTTAACCTTTCACATAGTAAAAAGATTAGTATTGCATTAGAAGAGAAGACGTATAGTGAGTAGATACTTTTTTTTTCAGATTATCTCAGAATTATCCTACCTTGTTAGAGATGATGGAGGAGCTGTTGGGTCTAATTCTAGCAAATAACATCCAGTAGCTCCTTTCACTTCTAGTAGCTATTTTAGACTATCTTGTTGATGACTGATGGACAGCATAACCGTTCCCAAACTCTAGACAACATCCTTAAAGAAGAAAATAATCCTGCCTTGTAAAACCCCCTCTGAGTTGATCGTGGCTCTTGAGGTCTGGCATACTGAACCACAGCTCAATGCCAAGGTACTGGCCTTCAGCATAATGACTGAAAAGAAAAACCTACATAGTCAAGAGCTGCTAGGAGCCACACATATGAAAGCTGGCAAATAGTTACTGCTGTGCTTCTTCTTCCAGGCAGGTAAAATGCCTCTGAATGGCGAAACATCTCTCTTGGGATGCTCTGAGTTGAATGCAGGTTCTGTAGACTTGTCTGTTTTTTCCCTTCTAGGGTTGTATTATTTTTTTCTGTTTGGTATGTGTTCAGTTGCTTTTATTTCTCTTCTGAAGTCCCCTCAAGAAGACCACAAAATACTGTGTTGAAAGAAAAGGGAGGTTAAGTTGGTTGATAACATTAAATGCCTGCTGTTTGATATAATTGAGCTTATTGCCCAATCTGCATATATGCAGATTTTAGAGAAGAGGGTTTGTGAAGGCTGAGGGGGAAAAAAAAAAAAGAAAGGCTCCCTGGAAAAAAATCTTTGCTTTTTTTTGGGCTGGGGAAAAAAAAACTTGGTTTTTTTTTTTTTTTTTTTTTTTTTTGCTCCTCAATCATTATCTTAGCTTATCTTGTCCACCTTTTTTTTTTCTTTTTTTTCCTCATTGCTATGGTGTCACCTGAAGCAAGCATTTTCTGAGTAAATCCATGTTTTGCCAGTGGCCTACAGAATATGGCAGAGCCTGGTATGACAGTGACATGTAGCCTGTTCTTTGGTAGCATTGGTGGCAACACCTGTCAGGCTTGGGTCTTGCAGCACAGCAGAATAGCTCCCTGAGAGAGCAACATGCTTTTGGAAAAACCATAGTCCTTTTAGGGATGTGTGGAAAGAGTCTCTATTTAAGCCAGCATCTAACACTGGAATAACTTAGACTTTGTGTGCACCTATTTACCTACTGTGTCCTGCAGGCTCAATAGCTTGGAAATCTAGCTGAGAGTATCCTGAACTCAGCCCTGGCTAAGAGAAGCCACAGACAGCACTAGTGTTCATTTTCTGTATATTTCTAAACTTAACCAAATAAAATTCAAGCTTGATAGATCATCGGTTCACTGGCTTACAGCAAAATGTAATAAACTGAATAACTGTAGGCTTTAATATAATCTCACACAATTGTATTACCGCCCAATTACTTTTTTGACCTCTTTAGAGCTATGCTTTTTTTTTTTTTTAAAAAAAAAAAAAGGCACATGGTCTGCAGTTCTGACTGTCCTCTCGGCATCTTCTGTGTTGAGCAAATCGATAGATAAACTAGAGTATCACTCCTCTTCTGTCTCCTGTTTGTGGGAGCACGGCGATGTGCAAGGTGCGGTGTGTGTTGGAGCTCCTCTAATTGATGGCTACTCATGCTCCCTCAATTTCTCAGATCCTAGAGTACTCAGGACAGCTATTTATTTTCTTGAAATCATTAAACAAGGCAGTTATCCTACTGTCAGTGCTGGGCTTCTTGAAGTCAGAAGGCTTTTCCTCCTGATAATAAAAGCTACTTATCTAATTGTATCACTTCCTTTAATAGTAAATCCAGTCAACAGTGCTGCAGGTACCTTCACTGGCTTTAAACAAGTGTAATGGGATGTTCTTTGGCTATGATTTAGGAAATGACTTCATCATCCTCCTAGTTGCTTTCCCTCATAAAAATGTTTGGGGTGAATCAATGCTTGGAAAGGAGAGACTCTGAGGCAGCAACTGATGCTGGAAAGCCTGCAAAGGACATTGAAGAGTTTTAGTCTCCAACTGGTATGAAATATGTTGTAGCATCTTAGGCAGTCCTGCATCTTCTGCAGGCTAACAATCTTTAAAGTCCTTCTATTATGCTTATAGGAATACGGTCTCATTTTGTGCAACTGAGCAAGGGGCTATGAAGAGGAAATGCAGATAGCTTATATGATGTCCTACTTTAACATACCAAGAGTAAAAAGCTCATACAAGAACTTAAAGGTGTGTAGGATCAGACTTGTGGTGATGAATACCTACTAATCAAGCTGAAGTTATTGTACTGCGAAAGCAGAAAAGGGGTGAGAGGAAACAGCAGCTTGCTGAATCACACCTGGGGAAAAAGCAAACAAAAAATAACAAAAACAATCAGAAAACAACTGTATAAAGATGGGTAGAAACCACAATGCAAAGTCTAGAAGTCTGAGAACCGCCATGTGGTGTGAGAGCTGTCATATCTCAAATACTGTTTTTTGATGAAAACTTGTCTCCAAAAGTCAAGTTCTAGAATGTTCTAGACAGTTTTAAAATTGTAATGGAGTGAGAACTTTTTAAACTAAGAGGAATGAATATTTAAATATTCCTATGCTGTCTTGTATGGGATAATGCATTTCTTGGGGGAGGTGGTGGGGGATAGGGGGTAGGGAGGGAGGTCAGTGGGTATACAACAGTGCTCTTTCATTTACAAATGGAGGGAATAACTACTATGTCAGATTTTAGTGGGGTTTCTCTACCTGTATGAGGAAGGAGAGATTAGACAGGAGAACCAGACATGGATGTGGTCCTTCTAGACTAATGTTGTTGTAATTGAGATGCTGAACATGAGAGCAAGGCATGAGGACTGTGAATATCCCTTCTTGTTTTAGCACTTTCCCTAATGAATAATAATAGAAGGAGCAAAATTTGGGGTGTAAAAATACTTTGCATCATTTAAAATGGCATGCCCAGAACTTGCTCATTTTTCCCAGCTATGAGACTGAGTCTCTTATAATATAGTGGAGAAAGAAAGAGATTTCTTCTTAAATCAGTAGGGATGATTGCAGTGAAAGAGAAATATTGAATGTAGTTTGGAACTGGGAGGAACCTTTGTTTTGCAGATTATTTTCTGGCTCTCAGCCTGATCCAGGAAACCACTTCTATCAAGGGAATGAAAGATTAAAGCCAGAAATTTAATTGCTTAAGAAAAAAGATTTACTACCCATGAGGTTCACTGGAATCCAAAATAAGATCTGTTCTGTAGTGTACACTACATCTCAACCACGCTGAAAACTATTGCAGAGAAAAAGAAATCTTTGCATCTCCAAGAGCAGGCTTCTAGTTGCACCACAAGAAAGTGATTTCTCAATACCACTGGAATGTGGTTTCTAGTACAGAATTTCTGCTTACAATATTCTCCTGTCATCTGTTGAATTTAAAGAATGAAATTAAAGGAGGAAATATTTTGTTATTATAGATCAAATAAATTAAGTACCAGTTAGATGGATAGCTTGTTGAGTTATCCATAAGACACTTTATTTTTCTTTGTGTCTCATTCATATAAAGTAGTATAAATGTTGGTCTTCTGGCTATTAGCATGTGATGCAACACATACTATGTCTCCGTAGGGCAGTGCCAAAAAGATAGCTGCTCTGAAGAAAAACGGCACAGCCAAGAGACTTTAGAAATGCCTATTCAGTATTTTCTGAGCTGTGCTCTTATTATTGTGACTCTTAAGAAAAAAGAAAGGGGGAGGAGGAGGGGAAACTGATGTGGATTTAGCCTTTGCAGGAAAAAAGCCTATCCCAATATGCAGTAATTACATGTGTTAAGACTTCTTACTGCGAGTGAAGTTACCTTGCTATGCAACATCAGCCTAGCATAGTGAGGACTTTGCTTACCCAAAGGGCAGTATCAAGACAATGGAGTAAAACTCCTGACTTGTTATGTGGTTTACTAATTGTTTTTTGCATCACTGAAGCAACTAGAACCTCTGGCAGAAACCACGATCGCTTGAGGTTTTTGGTGGAATAGAGGGCACAGATGGAAGCTGGAAAGGAAAACTGGGGCATAGAGCAACAATGTGGGTGCTTGTGTTGTTCAATAGCCTAAAGATCAACTTAGCACTAAAGAGTCTATACTCCCAGTCCAAAACTGTATGACCTCAGCTACATTGCATCTGCCTGAAGGAAAATGGGAAGGGTCTGTGCTTGGAGATGTTTCTGCTCCCATGTCCATGGTTTGATCCTGTTGGGGCGGGGGGGGGGGGGGGGGCAAGCAGTGCTGAGGAGAACCCTCATATACCTTTAATCAATGGAGAACATCATCCTAAGGATGGTGTCCTGCATTTTGGAGTGTAGTCCACTTCTCTTGCTGAAGTGCAATCACAAACATCCATTTGGTCACAGCCTTTACTGGAAGTGGGAAACTTGTTAAAAACCTGAAACTGGTGCCAAGCCAAGACATCTGTTTTGCTTCCACATGTCAAACATCCATAATACCTTTAAAGCTATCAGTAGACATGTAAAATACAAAAATATATGAAGTGATATACCTGGGAAAGTGGTTGTCAAGAAATAATAACAGTAATTATTTTCACTGGCTCTTTTTTTTTTTTTTTTTTGGCATCCCCACATCTGTGAGCCTGGAGACAAGTCAGACCTAGAAAATGTGTTGGAATTTGAATTTCAGATTAACCACCTTCTCAGCAGCCCTCTAGCAATGGGTTGGCTCCAATAGCTGATATAAATTGTGGTTTTGCTATGGACCACATGAGTCAGGAGCTGCAGCAGAAGTTACCTTAATGAAATTAATTTTAGAGTAAGACTTCCCTGGATGGGAAGATGGAGGACTATGATCCAATTTTAAAATCTAGCATAAGAGAAATATTTTTCAAGTACACCTACTTGCCAAATCTGTTTCAGTATTCATTAGCACAAGCAGTTGCTTCCTCCCTTCTCCCAGCTCAGCCAGACAAGCTCATCTGCTTTGTGATTAAGTCTGGTGTCTGAAAAAAAATATACTCATCTCACCAGTTTAGTGTTTCAGAAAGGCCTAAATCTGAAAAGAGCAAAAACATCTGTGTTGCATTCTATGGGTATCCTCACATATCCTGAACAGAGAAGTAGTATGTTGGATAAGCTGGCATCTGAAGGCTTAAAGACTTCTGATTAGTGCTTTGAAAGATATAACATGGCATTTTGTGGCAATGTTCACAGAACATATTTACTTCTGGGCTGCATTTTCCTTCCTTTTTTCCTTTTGAAGCTTTTTTTTTTTTTTGATATTGTGTTGTAACTAGAGACTGGTCTAATTTTTTAATAGGCATAGATTTTATGCCTACAAGTAGACCTTGGGCATTTAAGTTAAAGAATCACATTATTGAGATGATATTTTTCTTCAGCCTGTTAGTTCTTTCACCAAGAGTAAGGTGGTATTTGAGGCATCCTTCTAAAGTTGTAATGAGGACTAGTATAACTGCATGGTGTTGTATTCTGTGCCTTCTAAATCACTTTGCTTTTTGTGTAGAAAAGGAGTAGTGTGGTCCTTTGCTATGTATGTTGTGTGAAGATGCTTGTGTGATTTTGTCAGGATCCATGGTAAAATGTCATAATGCCCTCACAAGTACTCGGTAAAAACTGTAGCAAAGAGCACCTCAAAATGCTTCTACATGCAAGGTGCATACAAAGCTATCTGGGGTATGGTAGCAAGGTCTCAGTGTTGGAGCATGCTGCTCCTACCTTCTCTGCAGTCTGTTCGTGCTGGGAGATGTGTAATTTCTTGATGTATTCAAGAAAATCAGTTTCCTGGCCCCTCCTCCCTGCCTAAAACCATTTATTCCCCAGCTCTTTGATGAAGTGTACCCTAGCCCTTTGCATAGTCAAATGAAAGCATTTCTGTGTGAGTTCTCAACTCTTGAGAGCAGTTGGCATTCTCCAATGAAGTCCCATTGGATTTGTAGGCACTGTAACGGTAGTACTTTGGTGGATGACCTTGGTGGTAAGGGGATGTTTGGAGCAGATGATCTTGAAGGCCTTTTCCAACCTTAACGATTCTATGATACTCTCAGCATTGTAATAATACACATTTTCCTGGCATAAAGAACAAGGTTATCAAATTAACAGGAGGAAAATAGCACAGAGTACAGTCATGAGGCAGAATGAAGATCAAGCCAAGTCTATGAATGTGTACTCTGGTGGCATGGTCACTTTGACTGATGAGAGTTGTAAGGATACCTACCAGTAGGTATCAAAAATAAGACTTTTAAAAAAGGTCGCTAAATGTGTCGTGTGAAGGTCTGTTGAGAAGTCTCCTGATTTTCCACAGAATTAAAATAACATGCAGCTGACACCATTTACTTAAGACCCAATAGACTGGGTGTCTGTTAAGTCCCACCTTTGCTGACATTATCTCTAAAGAAGTCACCAAGCTTTCCCACTGTTTGATCTACTACTGAAATGAAAACTTAGTAAGTTGCTGGTAGCACCTATGGGGGGTGCAAGCCTGGCCAAAAGCAGCCCTTGGAGAAAAATAATGAAAAATTAGCAGGGTTTTCCTTCTGATGTACTATATCAAAGTGGTTAGTTCTTACACTGGAGGAAGTAAACACTTCTGAAATATCAGCCTTTACAGGGAATGGAAATGCTGACTGATCTGTGGCAATGTTCTGGGAGACAGTGATACTACCTAGGCCCTAAAACAGGCTTCAGCCAGCTACATGCTCATATTTCCCTTTGGAGAGACCATTGCTTTCTTAAACCTTCACAGAAAGAAGGTTTTAAGACTTTCCCAAAGACCTTCCCTTGCTTGGGCTCTTACCAGAGAGGTTCCTTAAGGCTGGAGGATGCAAAGGGGACTACTGTAGTTCTTAGTTGTCTTTAAATCATGGCTTGCAGTTGTCAGCAGTCCCCTGTAGAAAACTTTAGGAGCAGTACTGACCATTGCTATGAAAAATGCCTGTGATGACTCTCCAGCTGTCATTATGCAGCACCTGCAAGATGCATGGATAGGAGAGACTGGGGAGTGGTTTGGACAGTCTGAGGCATGAAGTAGAGATTTTCTAAGAGCAGATTAAACTGAAGGGCTTGACTTCTCAGCCCCATATGTTTTTACTTATACCTGTGCAGTATGTATATATATGTATGCAGTAAGTGTGATACCCTACTTTGTAAAGATTGGGCTGATTAAACAGTAGTCAAAGCAAAAAGGAAAACAGGCTTTGCATGGGAACTTAGAGCAAAGCTAAGGAAATTGTTTTTGGGTTGCTCACTTATGGAATCTAACTGTAGCACTGTGAGGTTCAATATATTGAATATCTTATTTGCTAACAGAGCTTGCTTACTATCTGTGGTATTGCTTCTAGCTTGTGTAGTTGATCAGACACTTGTGGCTTCTGCCCTTTTAGTGAGGAACAAGGGTGGGAGAACAGCGAAAACAAGAAGCCTTCCTGCTCTTTGAGTGTGTGTTGCCTGGCATCCTCTGATCAGCCCAAAATGGACATCTGTGGTGGGCACGTGGAAAGCTGTCACAAATCTGAACACAGTGGGGGAAAGTGGAGCAGCCCCTGCTTTGCAGAAAGAACATTTTTGTTCGTGAAAACTATCCCTGGCCTAAGTGTGAACTAAAAGGAGCTGCCCTCTGGTCTCTGATGTGTTAATCTCTTGCTGTCTGAAGCTCTGCTTGTAGACTAGCTGATGTTACCAGCTAAGGCCCCATTGAGCTCAAGTGGAACAAGATAGCACCCAAGAGACAGATGGATCACGAGAAACCTTTCCTATGCAAAACTCTGGATATCAATGCCTTGCAGATGCTGTGAAAGAATTATGCATGAGGCTGTAGATGGAAAAGCAAAAAGGTCATGATGTAAATACTGCTGGACTGAAAAGCCTCACCTATAACAAAAACAACAACAAAAAAGCACGGTCAGTGTTGCCAACCTCAGCTAGACAGCTATCAAGTAGAGTAGAGCTGTGAAATGAACACCTGGCTAGAAGAAAAAGCTTCCAACAAGATGACTGTTGGCTGAGCTCCAGCATGGAGATAAAGGCTATAAATCAGGAAACTTCCTTGCTAATATCAGTGCCTGGTTAGGGCTTCAGTGGTGTTTGTCTTCCTGGATCATGCAAGGATGGTTGATCTCAGGGTAGGTGGTCTGAAACTCTTGTAGTTCCTCTGACTCCAGTTGCCTTCAACCTCCTGACAAGTGAGAAGGGGATTTATGTTGGGAGAGTGGCTCAAAATCTCTGCTAAACCAGTGGGAAAGCTTTCCTAGGGGCATAATCTTCCAAGCAACAAAGTGTGGATACTTGGTGGTGAGGAGCGCTGACTGCAGCTTGGGATGCTTCTGTCTGTGTTTCCCAGCCCTGTGGCACCAGCACATGTCCACCACATTACAGGACCTTGTTTGTCCTTCCTTGTCTCTGTAGAAACATCCATCAGAGCTGCTTTCTTGTGGCACCACTTAAAGGCCTCTTGGGCACTGAAGAAAAAGGGATGTGCTGCACTAGTGATGCCTCCATTTCCCATCCCCTCTTAAGGGTTTCAGCTGCTATCTTATGTGTTCATGCTCTCATCTTACACTGATGCACTGAAGGGAAAGGGTGAAATCTAGTGTCCTGCTGTGGCTGCTTTCTCAGCAGGACCTGTTCTTTGGACCATTTTAAATGGCAAAGATGTATAGAAATATGTAGTTGAAGCACAAATAGTCAAAGGGTGAGTAGACAGAGCTTGCACACAGGACTGGGACTTCATAGGTTAACACCCTGGCTTGGAGCCTCTGCTTAGCTTCTGAAAAGTAAAATCTTTACAGTATGTACACTTTATAAACACAAGTATGCATTCACAAAAAATATGAAAGTATGCACCATCATCAAAACCAACATTGTACAAATATACATTATACTAGTATTTAAATATTTATTTTTCACCTATGCTGTTTGCAGGATGAATAGGCTTTTGCAAGACTGACTACACTTCCATTTTGGATGATTGGTGTGTTCCTTCTTATGAAGGAAATAATTAATCTCCAGTCAAGCAGTGGTGTCTGTGTGCTTCAGAGCTTGGTACCTGAAACTAGGGAGAAACAAAGTGCAAATCATTAGCTTGCATCCACTTATTAAAGACAATCAAATATCCAGAGGAAAAAGCGAAGCAAGCCATTCCATTTCTACTGAATCTTATGAAATTTTTACTAGATTTCATAGGACCATGACCAAAAGACTAATTTTTACAGTGAAAGACTTCTACCTGTAATGCTTCATTTAATATTTTTAATCCTTATTTCCTAGGTTTTCCATGTTCACTTCTTTTAACAAGTATTTTGAAAGATATGCATGGCCATGCTAAGATTTCCTGCCCTACAGGAGGAAAGACTGTGTGAGTTTGCAACTTCAGTTTTTACAGTCACTCTGACTGTTAACAAAAGTAGTTAAAATGGCTGTATGGAAATATTAAGTTTTCAAGTACGGTGAAGGCAGATGGGGATTTATTCTTTCTCCTATGTGGAAACTGGGCACAAAGTTTATAGAGGTAACTGCAGTTTTGGGAAAATGATAGTTTTCTTTAATGGCACAGTTCCCACCCACAGGCAAACAAAAGAGAAACCATAATGATTTATCTGCAAACAGGATGCAAGTGATCTGCATTGTTTCCATGAGTTAGTCAGCTAAAATACTCCTAGCAAATCCTATCCCTTTATCACTCTAATCCTCTGAGTCTGGAAGGAAAATGCAGAAGCATGCTCCAAATGGAGAAGCACCCTCAGCCCCTCTTCTTGTTAATAACAGGCTTTTCAACATTGCATTGTCTCTGGGCATTATTTGACCGAACATTTGAGTTCTCATTAGTATATGCAGAACAGACAATTCAATTTACCAGCTCTAGGGTCTTGGCTGACAATTATGCCTTGACACAAAACATAGTTTGGCTTTGTGCATGTGTGTGCGGAGTCTTCCTACCACTGTACTTTCTCCCAGGGTGTCACTTGGTCTTTTGTTCTGGAAATACTGATTTTTTGAATCTGGGAAATTAAACCACCATGGCAGCAGTGTGTTGTCTCAAGTCACAAGCTGTACATCTGAAACACAAGCAATTTTTTTTTTTTTTTTTTTTTTTTTTTTTTGCTAGAGAGCAGCAGTGTAAACTCTTATTCTTGCTCACTCACTTGCTATACTAGTTGCATGTTATCTGGTGCTCTTCTCACTGAAAAAAGGCACAAGAATCAAAATTATGGGATACTGTTTATCAGCAAGTAACTTATTATTTTTGCACCCTAGGACACAAACCTCTTGTGTATCTTCAGCAAAATGCAGCACTGCAACTCAATGCTTGGTATATTATCACACCTGAGGTCTGCTGGACAGGAATGGGGAAGCTTTTGAGAGGAACAAGCACCAAGGCAGAGGCTCCTTCATGCTAAACTTTGGCCTGGGATCCTGCAGGAGGATAAGCAAAAAGAAGCAAGACTGGTGCACTGTGTGGGGGTTTTGCAGAGAGAGTTATCAGTCAACAGCTGTAAGCCCAGACTCCTTGCAGCTGATAACAGATCTGCTCATTCAGCCTAACCACTCATGCATGCAAAATCAAAGAAGATTAGGATCTGTTTAGAGACAGACAGGAGGAAAAAAAAAAAGCCTCACTAAGCTCCAGACTACCAGTAAACTCAAGACAGCCTGTGTAGTATAGGAAGATTCATGGTCTGCTATTGTTCTGTGACATAAAGTCCACTCACCTCTTGCAGCATGAAACTAGAAATATCTGTATTTGAGTGTCGTGATTCCAAGTCAGTAGCAGTTAACAGAAATGTTTCTTGACCTGTAGTTATTTTGGACCACAGATTCCCTTCAAATTGGGGAAGGATGCAATTCCAACATACCTTTCTATGGTTGACAATGCTTTCAGTCACAATATTGTAAATACAAGGAAGCTCCCTAGTCTATAAAACTACAAGCAGCAATACAACTGTGTACCTAAGACTTCATAGGATATATATTTTTAAAAAATGGTTTTATACATTTTTTGTCTAAATTACTAAATGAGTATGATTCAACCTGGTTTTCTTTTGGCTACCAAGTTAATCTGTGCTTAATGCAAAATCTGTGCTTGATGCAAAATCTGGCTGCAGCTGCTGAGCGGTGAGGGTGCTTCACAGGAGCCAAAAGTCTATCTCTTTCTGTGAGAAAGATTTGCTGCTATGTCATACCCACATGTAAACATGAGCCTTACAGAGCCTCCTCCACCTGATTTAACTCCCTGTTTAGAGAAGTGGCTCAACAGCATCCTTATGCTGGAGTTCAGTATCTCCTGGCCTGGGAGTTTATAAAGTCCAGAGAGCACTTTCTGGCTGAAGGGCACTAACAATGCAAATGCAGTGTGAGTCATTATCATTATGGTCCTTTCATGTTCTTACTGAAATCACTGATGCACCTCCTGCGTCCAGCTGACCCAGCAGTATTTCTTGCATTATAGGATTCTGATTCCACTTCCATTGTTAATGTTCATTACTTTCTTGGAGAGCTGCAATTTCATTATTAATACATCAGTGTAACAGAGCACAGACTACATAAATGCATTTCTGAGCATTAGTTAAATATCAGTTTTAAGAACAAAATAGGCTTCCTCTGCCAACGGTATGCTCCTTGTACAAATGCTTTATGGCTACACTTGCAAAAGTACATGGGAAAGGCTTTTATTGTCTTCAGAAAATATAGCAAGGTAAATATTTGCTTACTCTCTCCTATTGCTAGGAAGATCAGCATTGGAAGTTTGAAAAGTGGTCATGATGGCTGCTTGAATCTGTCCAATAATCTAGTAAATTTTAAAAATACTTGATATAGTCTTTCCGTGAGAACAAAAGGGTGAGATCCTAATTTCTGATACCTTTCAGTTGCGTGACCTGTGGCTACACTCAGGGCATCTCAGACTCCAGCGGTCTGAGTGGCCTTGTCTCAGGAGCTGATGTTGGAACAAGGAGAGCTCACTGACTCCCCTGTCACTGATGTCCACAGTCAAGCAGTGGGTGAGAGGAGAGCAGGATGATGGCCCACTGTAGGTCATGTGGCCCCAATTTTGGTTGCAAAGCTGGGCTAATAGCTGATGTGGTCCCCAGCGCATGCTGCACTAGGGTTCTGCTGCCATATGTGGATTCCTGGTGTCCTTTTGGTCTGTGATCCAAATGGAGTGAAACAATCTCTAGGTGGGGTTACAGCAGCTCGCCTCTTGAAATGCAGCAGAAGGACTGGGCTGCTTCAGAGAAAAGCTCTGGGGCTTTAGTACTCCCGCTTTGCCCTGTGCTTTCATGGTTTTGCCTTATAATTAAACTCTGGGGTTATTTAGAGATCCTCTGAACAGGCGTTTCTCAGTCCAGTCAGGGAAGCTTTAATGCCTGTACTGCTGTGCTTGTTGGTTTTAGCACATTTTTTCAGGACCTCTTTAAAATGCAAGCTAGTTATGCTATCTCCTTTGTAGATATTTGTGAGACTCAATATTTTGGATTGAATTATTTTATACGCTAAACCTTAGGCTGGTGGAACTGAAGTGCTGAGGCTCTTTTTTAATCAGAGGCACCAGATTAACTCGCTTTTAGTCTTTCAGAAACTCACTTACTCTTAATGAGTTTACCATGATATAGGTCCACAAATTTCCTGTCTAGCTTCTTTTGGCACTCTCAGATAAAAATGCCATCTGGGAAGGAGATTTATTGGTTTTGAGATGATGTCCCTTCCTTATCACCTTGTTTTGCTGGCCCTGAGCTCATCCCAAGATAGTGGTACTTACCTAGACAGCATCAGTTTCTGCCAGACACAAATTGTGGAAAAATTAGTTTAAAATACCTTGACCTTTCTACCCCAGTAAGATAGGACTTTTTTTTTTTTTTTTAATAGTAAAACCTCTTGTTAATGTAAAACACTCATATACATACATATATAATAGTTAAAATACATATGAATACAAATGAAACCTCTTTTTTGTAGAGTTTTATTGTGCCTCTACTGTAAATTACATATCAGTTTTCTTGTGGAAGTATTTATATCTGCGTTTACTTCTGCAGAAATTAATTTGGAGCTTTGAACAGCATCTGGTGAGCACTAGGGTGCCAATGCCAGCCAGGAGGGAATCTGTGGAATGATGGTCTTTTATTTTAAGACCGTTCAGTTCAGCACACTTTTAACTATTAAGCTCTCTGTGTATGGCTGCCCCAGACAGGGGATAGGTGCTGATGCTGGACAAAGCACTAGGGGTACTTCCCAGCATATCAGGAGGCATGGGGTGAAACATTGACTAAGCATCTGAAAATACAAGGATCCAGGCATCACTGCCCAGTGGGGAGCAGTGTTCAACTTGAAGGGCTAACACTGCATTTGCAGAAGTATCTCTGATCCTTTTGATCAAGACTGGGGCAGGAAAGCTGGTTTATTTCCAGCTTGTTTATCTCATCCCAGTGAGGAGGGTGTTGGTACCTGCATGGCTGCATGACCTCTGGTGCTGTTAAGGGGCAGCACCTGGGCTTTCCCTTGGAAGCCGAGCACTAGCTGTGGGGAAGGAGGCAAGCCAAGTGGGTTTTGGTATAGGCTGGAGAAATGGGGTTGCTCCGTCAAGATGGTATTACAGTGTGGTTTGGGACCTCTTCTTTGCTTCTGGCAACCAACATACCTGAGCACCAGCTGGATCTGTGCCTCTTCCCACTTCCCTCTGTGTGTCTCATGGCTGTGGTCTCCTGGCATTTCACACCATCTGCAGACCAGCAAGAAGCTCAAGTCTAAATGTGGGTGGAGAGACAGGACTGAAGGCATATGGATGAGAGGAGCCCGGACTCCTGAGAGGCCACTGGACTGTTCTGCTGTGCTGTGCTGCCAACGCACCTGGACATGCTCAGGGTCTTGTGAAGGGAAATCATGAGAGCTCCTTGGGAGGACTGGAAGAGAAACAAACCTTGGTGAGGCTCAGGTGGAGGTGAGTTCAGTCAGTTCACTTTGTAAGCACTGAAGATCTTTGTCTGAGCAAGGCATGGAGCTGGGAGGGAGTTGAGGAAAGGACTGTGCAAGCCTGTTTGCTTTGGAGGACCTCCAGGCATCTCAGCCTGAGCCAAAGGTATTTCATTGTCCTAGGCTATCTTAGAGGTCGTGGTTAGCTCTGTGCACTTGAGCTCTAGGAATAGCTCTTGAAATTTATTCAAGACTTTTACAAATCAAAATAATACTGTATGCTTTTTTTTTTTTTTTTTTTTTTTTTTTTTCTCCTTTATACAAACTTTCTACAGGAGTGAGTCCAGCCAGTAATTGCATAGAAAAGTCAAAATAGCTTTCTTGCTTTCCCTCTCTCTATGAGCTCTAGGAAGGTTATCCCTTTGTACTCAAACTTCTGTACTGAGGGGTGAGTTTTTCCTGGTTTGAATTACCTGAACTGCATTCCTGCTTGGATTGTGGCTGTGGCTGCAGAGGTATTGTTCCTTCAGTGAGCAAAGAAACCCTACAAAAAAATAAATGGGTCCACATTTTCTGAAACATGTGGAGAAATGGTTCTTCTGGAGTTGTTTCTTTAAAAACCACATGACAAGCCTTGCCTCTCCTCTGCCGCAGGACCTTTCTTTTTCTGGGAGATATTTCTGGATATACTCCACTGGAGTTGATAAAGTATGCAGGGCTGGGGTGGGAGGGTTCTTTGCCTCACATGTGTGATACAGGTAGGCCTGGTCCCTTGTTTTCAGGAGATGACTTTACAATGACTTTTCTTTCTTCTGAGACCTCATAGCTGAGGCAAGGAAGTTGACATACAAACAAAGCTCATTTTTACTTTACCTTTCTGTAAAGTTTGTGCTTAGTGATCTTGTCTTTTCCTCCCTGCTGTGTTTTTACCACCAATATCCTAATTCAAGCACTGACCCTGTTTTCACTTAGTGTCTGAGCTGTGACAAGCTGTCAGTGCTTGATGCTGTCCCTGTCCACTCCTTAGACTCCCTTTAAGAGTATTAGACTCTATTGGTGGCTCTAGACATTGGCTAGAGAGAGAGAGTTTTTTACAGGATTCTTTGATGAGTATTTTGTATTTGTTACCCTACTAACGGAAGATGTGAGAGCCACATTGTCCCTACTCCAGCCTTCACAAGGGGAATTATCATCATGTCAAATTACAGCTGCTGACTACTGCCAGATGATCCCCTCTGCCTTATCTATCTACATTTTTTAATGCCATCGTCGTGGCATTTAAGTGCCTTAAAAAGTTTTCCATTGCTCCCAAGGAAAGATACATTTATGGGTGTGTTAGTGGAAAACTTTCCTTGGTTCTGCTTATTCAGTCAATCTGAGCAAACATGAGTGATAAAGGTTAAAGTGAAATAACAGTGAAAATGTGCAACAACCTTTTACTTGACAAATGTGATCCTTGTTGATAGTTTATCCAAAATGTGTGGCTTGGATTTCCCTTCTGGTTATGTTCAGGGATTAGCTGGGTCCTGCAATGCTTCTGGCACCCACAGTGGAGCAAGTTAGCGAGGACTGACATAAAACCACATTCTGCCTCAGTTTGTGCTCTTGCAGTATTAATCTGTTGTCTTCAGCTGACAGTGATCTTGGGTCTGTTTTGAAGCATTTGAGGCTTTTTGGTTGCCAATGGTTGACACGTGCATTGGAAACATGAGTTTGGCTTCTTTACTCAAGCTTCACTTTGCAGTACTCATTGTAAGAAATCCGGACGCAAAGGCTGGTGAATGTTAAGTAAGGCAATTTAAACTGGGAATTGCTGAGATGGCAAGAATCCCTCAAGGGATTTCTTCTTCATTAATCACATTTCTGAGTAAGACCATAATTTATGTCTCATAAATGTTCTGGAATGTCACTTTTACCTGGCTGCTGCCTATTTTTCAACCTGTAGCAAAAAGCATGAGAATTTAATATAAGAATAGATAGGTATGTGTGCATATAGGCATGCATTTCTATTTGTGTGAGTGCTGCCAGCACACTTCACAAAGCAGATCTGTGTTGCTAGATGTTGTACTGTCCCCAGCTGATCCCCAGTCCTCAGTCTGGGTACAGCCACCCCACTGATAATGGATACCAGAGGATCATTTCCCAAGTGCTGCTGCCATACTTGTAACATCTCAGCTTTCAGGTCCCTTGTACAGCTTCTGGGAGATCATGTCGTGCCTGTGAGCTGGCTGTAGCTGCTTCTCTACCTTTCCTAGAGGTTTATCCCGTTGAGTTATACTGTGCATATTTGCTGCTCAGCCCAGCAGTAGGTAGCAGGCTGTGAGCGCTTTGATCGTTTCCCCAAGTCGCAGCTGATCCAATGAGATCCCAATGTGATCTGACAGCTCTACATGTTTTCACCCTTGACCTAGAGCTGTGCTTGCAAAGCTAGCAGGCCAAAAGCAAGCTTTCATTATTTGCAGACATCTATGCCTAAGCCCATTTTCATGTGACTGTGATGCTGTTGGTCAAGCTTCTCTATTAGCTAGGGAGGATGACACTTGCAGCCTTTGTTTCAGTGATAATTTGGATGTGGGGCAGGTCAGAAGAGGAAGATATTTCAGAGATGTTTTGTTCTTCAGTTCTCCTGGTGTAGAGATTTCAAAGCAAACAGTAGTACTAAAAGTAGACTCCCAAGTCAAAAAGAATCACTGTCTGGCAGTTCGTTCTTCCATCTTGCTAAACCTCAGGGCAGGGGATCATAGGTGTCTTGGTGCCAATGAAAACATTATTCTAACTCACTTAACATCTCACTTAGCCCTATTTCAGATTGTAGTACTAAAATACTGAAATGACTGCAATTTGCAAACTATGCCAACATTTCATCTGCAAATCTGCACTGTCAAAAGGCAATTTGTTCTGCTGGCATATTCAAAAAAAATCACAGGAGAGAGGGAGCTTAATTTGGCTCACAGACTAGACTTCCACCCACTCAATTGTAGTCAGTGTAAAGCAAATAAACTGCAGCTGTGTGTATTTGGTGGTAGGAGCTAGCATGTTACCTTTGATCTTGAAGAAAAGTACAAACTTTCTGGATCTGACACAGCAAGGTTCTCACTTATATGCCTAATCAAAAACATGTAAGCCATCCTGATGAAGTCAGTAAGATTACCCGTGTGCCTAAATTTAAGCATGTGCTTGAGTGTCCTGAACTGTTAATGAGGGAGGCTCCTACTTAGAGTTGCTTGGACTTCCACTGAGCTGTGCTGCAGCAGCAGCAGAAGTTGAGAGGAGGAGAGATTTTTAATCCAGGTGCTCCTGCAACAGCTAATTTTCTTGCTAAAGGCACAGTTGCAAAAGAGTGCATGATTGGTTTTGCTGCGTGCTGAAAGATTGCTTCCTCCAAGCTCGTGCTCTATTTTCCTGTCTTGTAATTAGCTCTTCCACATGGTTACCCCGATGTGCACAGCGTGCAGTCATATGATAAGCTAATGCCACAGGGCATCCTTGCTGGGCAGAATCACAAGGCAGGGTCTGTTGGACCGTAATGTGGGTTGACAGCAGCAGGGGGGCTCACCTCGGAGAAACAGCTCCTGAGCCACACTGTCGTGACAGGGGTTTCTGCAGCAACTGGGGCCTCTAATCTCAGGGGAGACTGAGATGGATCCTGTGCTCAGGAGTGGAGTCTAAGCAACCTGACTCCCTTGTGGCGGTTTGTTCTCTGTAGAAATGCAGAGATGATGCTGGTTCCCCATGGGCAGCTCCAGCCCTGGGCAGGGACCACCAGCTCCAGGTGTCCCACCAGCTGCTCAGCCCCTCCACTTGCATGGCCAGCCTGTGGCTCCTAAAGGCCCTGGGTAGCACTCACTTTTGTGTGCCTCTCAATTGTGCCTTAAGGGCCAAGTTTTCCTACAGTACCAACTGGCATCTCTGTTGGTTTGCATGGATGGTGTTGGATCAGGAGAAATAATGAGGGATAGTCCATGAATTTGTCAGATCTGACTTGGACTGGGTTACACAGGTTTCTCAGCGCAGAGGGATGCTCGATGAAACAGTCTGACTTTGACTCCAGCTTTCCCTAAAGAAGACTTTTCCTTTGAGTTACTGATTCTCCCAATTAGAATCTTAATCTGAGGTATAATTTTGGTGAAATCTCTTCCTTCATATCCCAAGGATTACTTTTGCAATATTTGCTATTTTGTAAGATTTTACTTTCAAGCTCTTTTTTTTTTTTTTTTTTTTTTTTTTTTTTTCCCAAAGTAGCCTGGATGTCTTGTTGCTTTTGTGTCAAAACAACTGGGAACGAGGTGACCTGAACTCTTTTCCAGAGCCATGGTAACTGCAGAGTTGATAAAATAGAAACAAGGTTAATTACAAAATTGCAAATGATGTCAGATCAGCCTCTTGATGAGAAAAAGGATGAGGTGAGAGAGGAGAGAGTCCACTTGAAGGCACCGACCTGGATATGGTAAAGCATCTTATACAATGATATAAAAATATTTAAAATGCTTCTGATGTATTATACAGAATATTGCTTGATGACTAAATATTTGTAGAAGGGTGAAAGTTATCTATAAGGATTTTTCCTTGGCAGGACATTTGTGCTGCAACAAGTCTGCTCTTCTGGCTGTTCAAAGGAACCTGGAGTCTTTCTATGTCATGATTATTCACAAGTTGTTGGTGATCTAAACTGATGCGTCCATTGATGGCAAACGGCTTTTTTTAGCCATGCTGAGAAGGTGGACTGTGAAACACAGCCCATGCCTTTGTGCTTTTCTTCCTGCATTGTGTCCCCTCCAGGGCTGGCCATGGGCCCCCAGCTGGTAGTAGCACTGTGCCATGGGGCGAGTATGGATGCTGGGGCTGGGGCTTGCAGCTCCCACCACCTTGCTCAGCTGGAGAACAGCCTCCACGAGCTTTGTGGCTAGTGAGAAAGGGTCTGAACAGACATCCCGTAGGGGTGCTGGTGGGGAAATGTCAATTAAGGTTAGGCCTAGTCCTGCTTGTTTCCCTGATCCCTGAATGGGGTGATGTTGACCTCTTCCTGAGGATTGCCTGTGTCCGTGGGTATCTATCTGTTGGTTAGTGGGAATGAGTCCTGGAGGTACATCATGTTACAGGCTGGGGGCAGCTCTTGGCTAGCAAGCAGCAGCAATCTTCACCTTCCTCTACTTTTCCACATTCACAAGAGCTAAAACCAGGGTGTAAGGACTGCTCCTTCCCTGCCTGCCCTTCCAGTCCTTGTCACTTAGCTCTGTGCATGTCTTGGGTGAGTGTGTCACTTGTGATGACACACCCACAGGTGGCCGTGGAGAAAGGAGCCCCACAGCTGCTGCTCCTGTGTTGTCTGCACAGGGTATTTGTTTGCAGAGAGCTTGCATTAACACTCTGTGCTGCCTTAGACTAAGCAGTCTAATAGACTCTTTCACCACCTCTGTAGCACTGCCTGCTAGGGTAATCATTCACCAGTCATGGCTCTCTGCAAACAGGAGCACTGAACTCACCTTTCAATTACTGGTTTATAAGTCTAAGATGTCTGGGGAGTGGAGTGGTGATAGGCATATGCCAATATGGCTGTGGGCTGCTTGTGAAGCTCCTCGTGGGACACGGAAAGCAAAACCACGGGTCCAAGCAGTTCTGTCAGCCTGGTGACAGACAGCATCTGACATAGGCTTAAAATAACCCACCTCAGAAAAGAAAACACAGCCGCCTCCAAGTGAAGGATTCCTGGTAAGTGGCAGCTGAGCTCGAGGGCCAGAGCTTGCATCCCCTCCTTTGCTGGGTTAGGAGTCAAGGTCAAGGTGTTAACCCACCAGGAAACCCTACTTTTGGTGGTGCTGGTCCAGCATCTGGGCTTGTGGACGTATCCATACACTACTTAGGAACAGGTGACTTTAGAGTTCTGTGAAGCACCATAAAACAACCATTTTTTTTGCTGAAATCCAGAACCGGCGTGAGAACCGACCCTCACCTGGGGCTGGTGAAAGCAGATGATGACATAGCTGCATCTGGCCAGAGTGGCTCTCACACTGCAGCTCTCATGCAGCACTTATTCTGGGCTAGTTCCTGCAGTGGTCCATGGAAGAAAGCTGGGGCACAGAGACTGAAATAACAAGAACCTATCATCACAAAAGCACATCTGATGGGTTTGGAGTGTGTGTGCAAAGTGTGACTGCTATTACAGGCTCTTATAAAAAGCTCAAACCCTTCTACAGTGCTGGAAAACCAAGCTCCCTTGGAGTTTCCAGTTACACCAAGAAAAAAATAAAGTTGTGGTGTATTTCTGTGTCTTCAGAAATTTGAGGAGCAGTCTCCCAAAATGTGATTCACTCCTACCAAAATGCTCATGCAAAACAATTTAGCTGCATATGACTGGCTTGTCACACAAAAATTGCTTCTAAATGTTTTCCATTTGCTAAGTGACTTTTCATAACTTTTATTTTTTTTTCTTTGCTTCTAATCTCTGTTTGATCTCTCTCTCCTTGGAGATATTCAAAAGCCAGCTGAACATGGTTCTGTGCTATCAGTTCTAGGTGACCCTGCTTGAGCAGATGGGTTGGACGAGAGGACCTCCAGAGGTCTCTTTCAACATCAGCCATTCTGTGATCTCTCTCTTATCATCAGTGTTTTCTAAATGATTGCTTGTTAGGTTAGCCAGTGGAAGGTCATGTTGGAAATTGCCTTCTGAGATGGTAAATTCCAAAGCAAAATGTTGTCACTGCTACTGGCCGAGATGCAGAATCATTCCTGTTAGCAGGAAAGCATCCAAGAAATAAGAAAGTTAAATCTGTGTGCATTTTTAGTATCTCCGAAATCGTGCTTATGCTATTATGCCTCATTCGTTGTCATTGCCAACTTGTCAAAAGGATAAATTGACAGATGGTAAAATCCCACCAGTAGCTTGCTTATTGCAAATTCCTCTCTTGTGCAGCATAAGCATTTGAAGTAATTAGCACATGGGACAGTTTGGCATCACAGTCTTTATTTTGTATAATGGGAGTCAGTGCTGGTCCCTGGGTGTAACAAGCCAGTTGGAACAAGTGTATGCTTTATCTGTCAACAAATGGAGTGCTAGGTTTGGGATAGTTGGAAAAACAAATGAACAAGCAACAAAAAAAAAGATGGGTTTGAGTTGCAGTATTGGAGGATTTAAATGGCTTTTGATCATTTCATATTCCAAAAGTATGGGTTTGATGATTTTGGTTTGGGCAAGAATTGGCTCAGTGTGGTAGAGGTGCAGTGCTCAACAGGGTGGAGGTGGAAGAGTGAGCAGTGGCAGGAGGAAGGGAAGGTGAGGAATGACTCTGACAGATGACAGAGGGCAGCAGAGGCTCTGCTGATGGCAGGAGTCCGTTGTCAACCAGATGACTTGGATTGGGGGATGACAAAAGGGAGGTGAAAGAAATGTCTATGGAAAGGACAGAGATTTAATTAGTGTTGTATGAGAGAAAGGAAGAAAATGAGAGCATCGGGACAGATAGACAAGCAGAAAGCAGTATCTAAGATCTTCAGGGTATGCAGAATCCAGGTTTCTCAGTGCTTTTGGACCCTGATTCTGCCATGGACAATGCTGGGGGTACCTGATAGCTGCTGGGATAACCCAGGTGGTGCAGCACAGGGCTTGTTCCTGACTAATTGTCTGATGTGGGCTGAGGCAGGCTGCTAGGCCAATATCACCAGGCTGCCCTCGGTGCTGTATAATGCTGGGAAGCCGTGTGGTGGATGGTGCCTCAAGACAGTGCGATTAGCTTGGAGACAGGAGCCATAGTACTAGTGTAATTCAGAGTACCCCAGATCCTCCTTACCAAGAATAAAGGACCTTAATGCTAACTCCTGCTTGTTCTTCCTCAAGTCATTTGCCAATTACTTATCCTTCCTTTGCTGGGGAAGCTGTTCAGCACTGCCTTACTCATTCAGATCATCCAAAGAACCATGCTTGTGCACAAACTGCTTCCTTTCCTGGTGGTCTGTGAACATCAGTGCAAGATGTCCACTACAGTTCAAGCCATGTGCATGTCACAGCAAGATGGATGGCCTCCTCTTCTTTACCATCCTCCCTGTCCCACACAGAGCTACGGTGGAAATCACAGGGTCAGCTAATCTGAAGTGCTGCCTATTGTAATATATTCTGACACCTTGTCTTGTGGTTTCTAGTTACATAAAATTCATAATTTTAGCGGTAGAAAGAACTGTGGGACAGTTGCTTTGAGTTTCTTCATCCAACTTCCTATCTTCACCTGGAGACTGAATTGAAACATGTGATCAGAATTTACTTCTGACTATAAATTAATAAAATAATACAACAAACCATTTTCCTTAATTCTCAGCTGTAGGTTATATAAGTGTTCTTTGGTTCTTGTTACAGATGTAGCAGCAGCTGCATGGTTCTCAGCAGTGACACCTGATGCAATTTCTGGTTGTGCAAATCTAGGTATAAACTAAGCAGCATGAATGGCTGAGATAATTTCCACTTAGACTAAAGCATTGCTGCATTTGGAGGTTTTTGTGCCATATCTCTGAGGAAATACAAGTCTGATCTCCAGATCTCTTTATGTATGTGTTTTAGATATTTCCATGAAGAAAAAGCCCAATAATATTACAGAAATAAAACACCACTTATTAATTCATGCTTGTTCTTAAAAAGCTACTGAAAAATACAATATTGTTAAGCATCCCATTCTTGTTTAGTTTCAGAAGAACTTGGCTTTGCGAATAGGCTTGGAGATGTCAGGAAGATGATGTGCCTGCATGGCATTTCCTACATCAGAAAACAGAATAGATATCCATCCAGAATTAATGTTTTGTTTGGCAAATCTTGAAAAAAACAGATTTCCTCGCTACGCAGCGAGGCTGCAATAATCTTTGTCAAGGCTGCAATAATCATTGTCTGTAATGGAAAATGTCTGTTAATATTTTCATTAAATCTGCTAACGTGCACACACCTATGCATGTATGTCATTTTACTTACATGTCTACAAGAGGGTGCACAAAAACATATGTAGAAGTGGCTTTAATGCAGAAAAATACCTCCCATGACTTCAGTAAGAGGAATGAAGCCGAGTGTGCTGAGAGAACTCTTTAGGAACTGCAGCAGCAGCGATGCTTTCTGCTCTGCCAGCAGAGATGGAAACCAGCGGGAGCTAATGCAGCTTGCTAGTTTGAGCTGTGAATGTCACCAAGATACCTTGGCTCCATTTGTTCAGTGGTGCTGCCTAATAGCACGGTGCACATTAAGTAACACATCTTCCTTGTAGGGCTCTGGCAGGGGCTTGGTGCTTTGTGTGCTGCACGTCTGACTCCTGTTTCCATTATTTTATGTGGAACAGGGCTGGAGTCCCAGATTGCTCCTGGCATGACAGGGAAGTCGAACACTTGCAGAGGAAAAGGTTTAGGCTGTGCTCGGGAGGTATAGGGTATAATCTGTGATTTTATCCCTCGTTTGTGTTTCGCTTTGTGGTTTGGATGGCCGATACTGGGGAGGTACCTTCAAGAATTACGGTCTGACCATCCAAATCGCTTTTTCACCTTGTGCCATTAAGGAGACTGAAGCATGATTCTGGCGCCCAGCCTCCACCCTCTCTTTCTCCTCCCCATGCAGGCACTCCTATTTGTGCAAGGAGCAGCCAGTGCAGTAGCACTGTGCACGCACCTCCCTCCTCTTTGGTGGAACTGCATCGGGGATGATTTTGGCTCATTGTACTTGCTTCCAAGGACCCAAAGGGTAGCTCCTATTGCATCTCACAGCTACTGCTTTCGACCAATGCTAATAGCAACTCCTGCGTGGTCAGCGAATTCTCTGGGAGGATAGAAGCCACCCTTAGTCCACATGCATATTACAGAAGATATTTTCAGCCGTGTGCAGCTGTAATCAACAGAGCTCAGCTTGGCAATTTTAATACCCAGCCATCTAGTTTGGGGCTGCTTGTTATGCAGCCAGCATTCACTCAACATAATGCTTGCTACCTGCCAATGTGCTTTGAGGGATATTGTTAGCATTAAATTTGCCATTTACATTTTCATGTTTGACATAATTGAGGAATGAATGCTCTTATGAAAATTAAACTTGTGGTCCTCCTGGACTACTGTAACCCTGTTAAAATGTAATGTGATTCTTGATGCGTCTTCTTTAGGTTTTTATTAAATAGAATATCTGTATGACTAATTCCCCTGGCCTAAATGTAGGCTGGGAAGGAGCATTATTGATAGGGCTGAGCACAAATGGCCCTCTATACTCAGCCTCTAATGGCCTAATAATGCATTATACTTGAATCAGAAATACTTTGAGTTGTAGTGCTTATTGCCATTATTGAAAACACCTGGATGCTCCATTCATCAAGGTTACATCAAAATGGGCCCATTTGTTTATTAGTCTGTCAGTAAACATCTTTATTTAGTTTCATGTTCCTGTGCTCTCAGTAACACTGGGGAGGACGAGACCATGTAGTGTATCTTTCTGTGGTTTCCCGTTATTAGTTTTCCCTGGAAAAGAAAGATAATGAAAAGTTTGGATGGCTTCATAAAGAAAACATTTTTCTTGGACTTTTTTTTTTCTTTCCCTTTTAGAAGGGGAGGTTAAAATAAAGCTATGGGTATATAGTCAGGATGCTCTATATAACCAGATTACACAAACAGGCAGATTTGCCAGATTGAGATTTTAAAGCAGTAATTACAAAAAAGATTTGTAATGGCAGGTAGCCTCTGGAGTATTTTGCTCCCTCTGCTACAGCTCTTCTCTGGCAGGTGGGGTTTGCTATGGGGTGGAACAAGGGTGCTAAGGGACAGGACTAGCTGCCAGGCATCACTGGCATTCATGGCCAGGCACCTTGCAGCAAAGGCACCTGTGCCCCCATTCAGGCAGATCTCTTTTAGGAGTGAACACACGGAGCATTGCTTAGCTCTGTTGACAGATGTCCTACTCCCTAATAAGTGTGTTGCTTTTTCCCATTTTCCTTCCCCCCACAGGCAAAAGGATAAATTAATGTGTGTTTGCCCAGTGCTTTCAGGCTCACTAGGGCTGAGGACAGCGGTTCCAGTTTCTGGCTGAAGAGGAAAGAGTTGTTGAAATATTTTGGTTATGCAAAGTCCTATCTCTTAGGCTAGCTGGAATATTTTTTCTTCGTCAGCAAATGTTAGCTTTGACTATTTATTCAGGTTTTCTTTTGAAAGGGGAAACTTCAAATATGACAGTTTTGATTGTCATTTTGAAACAGTGGAAAAATCAACATTTGAAAGTCAAATGTTTCTTTTTTAATTGAAAAATATTGCAACACTTTGTTTTGACATTTCCTAATCAAAATTCTTCAGACTCTGTAATTCTGTGGAGATGATAGCTGGAAATCTGCTACAGTGCAGACACCTTAGAAGTGAATTGAGCTCCAGATGAACCAGGGCTTTGCTTTCCTCAGGCTAGACACCAAGGTGTTTTTCACTAGGATACAGTGCTACCCAATATCTGATGCCTGCCATGAAGAGTTTGTACCTTGATTTTAAAGACAGGCACCTCTGTGTACTTTATTGGTGCTTAAGTCAATGTGTAGTTTTCCCATTCTGAAGAAGGGAATGGAGAGCTGGCAGTAGTGGAGGGAGGAATTGAGGATTTTTTTCCTATAGTGCTTTGAGGAAGAAAGAAAGAAATACTGCAGGGGTTTCTCAAAAAATATTTAAGTTCTCAGGCACAGATGGAATTTACTAGTGGTGTCTCAGCTCTGTTATTTCAAGGCTATTTAATAGTGTGCTTAAAAGTAAATTTCAAGTTGTCACACAGTGGCAGAAAAGGATATATGTCAACCCATACTGCCTCAACCTCAGTCACCACTGCCTAATAGTATGTCACTTATGGTAGATCTCGAGAAATCTAGTAATTTCCCCAGACCTATGGCTGCACTATGACTGACTGGTGCAACATTGCTGTAACATCTGTGGTCAGATCACCACAGGGGTAATTCTGGAGCAGGGGAATGGAGAAGGTGTCTCTTATTATAGTGTATATGAGTCAGTAGGTGACATGAAACATAAGAAGGCAGAGCTCCTGTGAGTTTATCTGGGTTTGTTTTCCAAGTAACTTGAGGAATATGGATGACCTAAATGGGGGTCACACAGGGATTAGCTAGAAGATAACTGAATTTGAATATCTGAATTTGTGGTCCTTTCCATCCTAGATGACCCACAAGGAAAACAGCAAGTATTTCAGTGGTCTGCTTTCACAGGGCTTGCTACTGACACAGCTCGGTGTGAGAACAACAGTTCTAAATCATATGCCTGATGGTGGTAGTAATTAATGACTGTACTGGTGGTCTGGAGTATTTATAATGCCCAGGGCAGGTCAGTTATTTCTGATGCTTGAAAAGTGTCTGCAAAATTGCAGAATCATAGAATAGTTTGGGTTAGAAGAGACCTTAAATCTCACACAGTTCCAACCCATCCTGCCATGGACAGGGACCGTGTGACCCTCCTCTGGACAAGTTTCAGCAGGTCCATGTCCTCCTTGTGCAGGGAAAGCTCAGTACTGAAGACAGCACTCCAGATGGGGTCTCACGAGAATGGAGTAGAGGGAGAGAATCACCTCCCTTGACTTGCTGTTCATGCTTCGTTTGATGCAGCGCAGGATGCGGTTGGCTTTCTGGGCTGCAAGCACACCTTGCTGACTCCTATCGAGCTTTTCAACAATCAGTGCCTCCAGGTCCTTCTCCTTGGGCTGCTCTCAATCCACTTTTTACCCAGCCTGTATTTGGCTTGGGATTGCCTCGTCTCAGGTGCAGGACCTTGCACTTACTCTTGTTGAACTTGATGAGATTCACACAGGCCCATCTCTCAAGCCTATTCAGGTCCCTCTGGGTGGCATTTCTTCCCTCCAGTGTGTCGACCACACCACACAGCTTGGTGTCATTGATAACTTCCCCTTCACTCTTCACTGATCTCCACCTGGACGTTGAACTGTTGACCACAACTCTTTGAGTGCAACCATCCAGACAATTCCTCACCCACTGAGTGGTCCTTCTGTCACATCCATGTCTCTCCAATTTAGAGACAAGGATGTCATGGGGGACAGTGACAAATGCTTTGCACAAATCCAGGTAGATGATGTCAGTTGCTCTTTCCCTATCCACAAGCATGGTAACCCTGTTGTAGGAGGCCATTAAATTTGTCAGACACAATTTGCTCTTAATAAAACCATCTTGGCTGTCACCAATTGCCTTATTTTCCATGTGCTATAGCATAGTTTCCAGGAGGATCTGCTCCATGATCTTGCTGGGCACAGAGTTGAGACTAACAGGCCTGTAGTTCCCTAGGTCTTCCCTTTTTCCCTTTTTAGAAATTATATTTCCATAGGTTATATTTCCACTTTTCCCATCAGTGGAATCTTCACTGGTCTGCTACCACTTCTCAAATATGATTAATAGTGACTTACTAACTTCATCCACCAGTTCCCTAGGACCTGTGGATGCATCTCATCAGGTCCCATGGACTTGTGCACCTTCAGGTTCCTTAGATGGGCTCGAACCTAATCTTCCCCTACAGTGGCTGGTTCATCATTCTACCAGTCCCTGCTTTTGCCTTCTGCAACTTGTGTGGTGTGTCTAGAACGCTTGTTGGTAAAGGTTGAAGCAAAAAAGCTGTTGAGTACCTCAACTTTCTCTGCATCTGTGTACCCAGATTTCCTGTTCTCTTCTAGAGAAGGCTCACAATTTCCTTAGTCTTCCTTTTATCCTTGTCATAGAACCTTTTATTGTTGCCCTTGATGTCTCTGGACAGATATAATTCTATCAGGGCTTTATCCTTCTTAACCTTATCCCTGGCTGCTCAGGCAATTTCTCTGTATTTCTCCCAGGCTATTTGTCTTTGCTTCCACCTTCAGTAAGTTTCCTTTTTGTGTTTAAATTTTTCCAGGACCTCCTTGTTTATCCATTCAGGCTTCTTGGAGTTTTTGCCTGACTTCCTCTTTGTTGGGATGCATCACTCCTGTGCTCGGAGGAGGTGACCCTTGAATATTAACCATCTTTCTTGGGTCCTACTTCCCTCCAGGGCTTTATCCCATGGTACACTACCAAGCAGGTCCCTGAAGAGGCCAAAATTTACTCTTCTAAAGTCCAGGATAGTGAATTTGCTGGGTGCCCTCCTTGTTGCCCTAAGGGTCTTGAATACCATAACTTTGTGGTCACTGCAGCTAAAGCTGCTCTTAAACTTCACATTCCCCACCAGCCCTTCCTTGTTGGTGAGAATGAGGTCCAGCATAGCTCATCTCTTTGTTGGTTTCTCTATCAATTGGAGAAAGAATTTATCATCAACACTTTCCAGGAACCTCCTGGATTGCCTCTGCCCTGCTGTGCTGTCCCTACAACAGATATCAGGATGGTTAAAGTCCCCCATGAGGACCAGGGCTTGTGAATATGAGACTGCTCCTTTCCATCTAAAGAGGGCCTCATATATTTGGTCTTCCTGATCAGATAGCCTGTAGCAGACCCCAACTGTAATGTCATCTGTCCCTGCCCTCCCTTTAATCCTGAACCATAAGATTCTGGACTGGACAGGGTTTGGAAATAAACCTGCTTTCCAAACAGAGTTCAAACAGTTTCTGTTGGGTCTGCAGAGGGAAAGGTTTGTTCCTCCACCCGTGTCTCTGTTACAATGGCAATTGTAGAGTAGAGGTCAAGTCTGAGGAATCTCCACTCTGCCCAGCCTGACAAAAAAACACCTTGCAACAAGCTTCTTCAGTGGCTGGTATAAAATCCAACATCTTCATGATCAGGTAGCAGAGGCTAAGAGCATTGCATACCCAATGCAATTAGTATGAGAAATATATATTTCCGTGGCCTTTGGAGGAGATCATATGCCATGTTACATGGGAGAGGCACATTGCACCCTCTACATCCTGCCAGCCGCCCTGGGGAAAGTTTTTTTTTTTTTTTAAAAAAAAATATTTGTTTTTATTTTTTTCCCCTCACCTGAAATTTGGAGGTTAATATATCTGAAAACATATTAGAAGGGTAGTGGGGTTAGTTACTGCTATGAGGATGTCATATTTGGCCCCTGACTCATATGCTTCAAGAAAAGGGAAAAAAAAAGAAATGGAGCAAACTGGAAATCAAATTGCATATCAGTGAATGATTTTTTTTTTTCTCTTCCCAGTCTATAAAGGCAGCATCAAAACCTCTGAAGCATCAAATCTTTTTCTCAAAATACAAAATTGCTTTGATCAGTCTTACTCTGTCCCAGATGTAACAATAGTACCCAGATCTGTCCCTTTGGGGTATATTTCACCAGTGCCATGTTTAATTTAAAATAGGATCCAAAGATCAACTTAGATGACTTTTAGTCTAAAATGCTACCAACTGGTGGAAATGTTTCCACTGCCAGGTGATTCATCCTGAGAGAAACCAGGTTCCCCTGTGTTTTAGTCTATCATATCTCTAGATGATAACTCTGAAGAGATCAACCCTTTAAAACAGCCTCAGCTTTAGCCTGATATGTAGAGGCTTGTGGTGTATTCACCAGTAAGAGACTGGGGACCAGCCTTGAAGCATTCTGTGATTTACATGGAAATATTCCATGTTACGGTCCTCTGATGGCTTGGGTTGTGGCTATGTGAAGGAGGGCATTGTTAGTTAGCATAATTATTTGGCAATTTTCACAAAATCTCTTTGTATTTTTCTCTTTCTGTTAAGATTAGTGGTATTTCTCTTCATGGGGATAGTATTTGTAGCTGCAGATAAGAGAGATGCTAAGCAGGGAAAGACCAACACACAGGATCTGGAGTTGCACATGAGCTTGAACACACTTCAGGGGATAAAATAAATAGGGGGTTTGCATGCTCAGTGAAGCAGAGGCATAGAGCGGTGTAACCCAGATTAGATCTTATGAATATGGAAGAACTTCACTCTGAAGTAGGGCATGCCTGTGACCTGGATGGTATTGTCTGCAATATTTTTAGAGGAATGTGCGGTGTACAGGAAGGAACCTCGCCCACCATGTGTCCTACAAGAATGTTGTAAATGCTTTTGGGTAAATTCAAAAGCAGCACCCGGTAGGCACTTGGATTGTTAGCTAGCAGAAGGTCAAAATGAATAGGAATTACATCTTACACCTTCTTGAACTTGCTCCACAGAGCTTCTGGAGGGAGACCTAATTCCTCTCCCCAGACTCCTGCTTCATGTCCATCCAACTCAAATCCCTCCAGTTTCTGGCTAGATGCATTTCCTGGAGGTTCTCAGTCTTTTCTTGCTGTATGCTTTATTTTTCCCTAAGCATAGAGGGATGCAGCACAGAGCAGGCTGAACAGCAAGACAGCTTATATATTATGGAATAATTTGGACAATCTACAACTGATTTTAGTGCATTTGGGCTATTGTTTTATTTTGCAATATGTATGGTTTTGTTCAGAGCATGGGAAGAAAATTAGAAATTGAAACACCGTAATCCTTAGAATTTATTGAAAGGAAAGAAAAACCTTGCTCTGAACTCTAGCAGAAAAATTATATTAGTATTGGCTTCCTCAATGCTCACATCCATTGAGTCCTTTGATTATTAAGAGAAGCAGTGAATACTTGCAAACTAATCCATCTCTAAATCAATCTTCTTGTACAGCTGTTCAGGATCAGTGAATATAAGTTCATGATGTTGGAATAGAGAGTGATATGGCAAGATATGAGGCAAGCGGTGCCACAGAGCAGTAAACACGTCTCAAGCACCTGCTATCAATTACTGCTATTTGTAGTGATCAGTTCAATGGAAAGGTTTTGGAGACAGGAGCAAAAGAGATTAGAGATCTTCAACCACAAATGGGAGAACATAGCTTGTGGGTAAATTAGCATTCATATTTAGAGAGAGATTGGATGTTAATATAAAACCAGCCCGAAGATCTCAGATTTAGAGCTGACCTTGCAACTCTATTGTATGAGCAGGGGAGCTAGCATTTCTGTGTCCTACCTCAGGTTTGATTTAGGCAGGCTCTGCTTAGATACTTAGGTATGAAAAAGAACTCCAGTACCTCCACATGCAGACTCCTGACTGCTTTTCCTCTAATTTGAAAATACTGAAAATCTGTAAGAGCCACAGACTTTAATCCAGAAGTTTGCAGGTATGTGAATATTGCTTCTGGACATGTGCAAGTGCACATCAGTCTGATAGCTAGGAACAACCCCAGCCTTAACAGAACATTAAAATTATTTTTTTTTCCTCATACATACAACTAATCAGGGAAGGCTACTTATAGTTTAATGTCTTTCAAAAGAATCTGGTTTTATTCAAGCTAGCAGTGAAGCATTCAGCTGAGTAGCAAGAGGTCAGAGATTCCTGAGTCAGGGCTGCTTTCCACTTGGGCTTCCCAGCCTGGCACTGCTCCCTGAAAGTCAGTTCCTGTGTGATGGGTGTGATGCTTTTTTTTTTAGCTTTGCTGGCTGGTCTGGCTGGTGATAAAGCTCCAGCCTGCTGGCATGTCCTCTCCAGGCAGCAGGACCCTGAGCCTAACCATTTTTTTTCTGCCCAATTCAGATCCATGCATAAGGAGAAGGTTATAACCTGCAGCTCATAAGGTTTCTAGAGTTTGTTGTCCCCTGCTTTTGGAGTGCAGACTAAACTAGAGGGAAAGCAGGGCTGTGACCTGGTGGTCAGAGACTTAATCCTGCCCTGTGCTGACTGCTGAGGACTCCTTCTGTTAAACAAGCGCTGGATGAAAACCAGACACCTTGCTACCACCTCCCTGATGGTTGTGCTGAGAGGAGGCCATGGCATAGGCTGCTCCTGCCAACACCTTCATCTGGGCTGCCAGTGGGCAGAGGGAAAAACTTGCAAGGCATCCATCCTTGCACACTGTTGCTCAGAGTTGGAGCAGGGGAAGCCAAGCTCCCCTTCTCCTGGGGGTTTCAGGCAGAAGAGTGAGTTACAGTACGTCTTGAGCTGTGCTGATGTGCTAAGCACAACGGAAGTGCAGCACAAGCAGTCTGGCTTAAGTCTCACTGATGGAGGTTAAAGCTAATGAATGTCTGACCTGTCGCTTGGGGTGGGCTCTGCTACCACCTTTGATCCGTGACCTCAGCTCAAGTGGTGTGAAATAATCTGGGAAAGAGACAGGATAGACTCTCTGGGAGGGTGAAGGTGCATTTCAGATGTGCTGTTTCTGCACCTGGGTTCTGCTATGTCCTTCCGTAGACCACCATGGTGTAACATGCCTGTTGTGATATCCCCCATGCTCTTAAAACCACTTGCAACTGCCCTGTCAGCAGTTGATGCACGGCCCAGTCTGATGCTCCAAGCGCTTCGGAGCTGCGGACGGAGCCTCTGCAGGAGGGGCGAGTCGAACAGCAGGAGTGCGCTGGCAACGGCTGCAACTCACAAGGGAGCCGAAGACTTCGCTTTGTAGCAGCAGGACGGTGGCATTTCCACGCCGGTTGCGGACATTTTGCTGTCGACATCACTAGGTGGTGCTAACACACAGGCGGAGGTCCCGTCGCTTCCCGGGGACCTCTCCGAGCAAACGTGGGGCCCACCTGGGCCGGTGTTGGGGTGAGGGTGCAGGAGAAGGGGGCATCTGCCAGGTTTTCTCAGGGAAAACAGCTCTTGTGTTACACGATGGGATCAAACTCGAATAAATGAGAGTTTTAAAAATTGCTTTCTCTCAACTTATCTCAGGACTAGAAGGCATCTGGTTTGGCACAGGCAATTGTAGTGAATACAATTAAAATTGATTGAGTGCAAATGTTTTAATTGTATAATGTTTTTCATTGATGATCTCAATAAACTAATTAAATTAGGGATAATGGGAATGTGTTTGGGGACATTTAGGACCCATTCAAATATAATGGGTTCAAAACATCTGAACAGAACCAAATTGCATGGGTTTATTGGCAATACCTCCCCAGCAGTAAAGCCTTAAAGGTTCTTCACTTGCAGTCTCCCCATTTCTCTCCCTTAGTTGCTAGAGCATAGGAAAGCCAGGCTGCCAGCAGAGAATTTGGGACAGCACTACCATGCAGGAACTCAGAGGCTTCTCCATTCATCTTGCTGTTCTGGTCCTGGGGATGTGGCAGGAGGACCTGAGAGGGGTGGGACTGAGATAGATGCAGCAGTCTGAGGTCTGTGTGTTTGGGAAGCTCCTGGCCAGAAAAATGGTTTGAGTACCCTGACCCCAAGACAAAGGTGAAGAGGAAGTTGGGTGTAGCACCTCCCTTGCCTCCTCTCTGAATGTAGGTCAAGCATGGGGCATGCCTGCAATGGGAAAGGAGCTGCAGGTGCATCCAACCCCAGTCCTGTGCTCTGGTGTGAACAAATAAGTTCAGGTGTGTTACACTCATCGGTGTCCTCGCAGCACAGTAATGGAGCTCCCTGATTCATGTGCCAAGAGGGAGACCCACCTATGTCTGTAATTCAATGGCAATGGTGACAGGCCATCTTCCAGTTCCTTAAGAACTTCTCTGAGGTTCAGCTGTGTTCTTCTCCATACTATTTTCTTCTCCCTTGCAATCTGTGGCCCCACCAAGTCAAGGGGACTTTCTTGCTCACCTCCACTTCTTCCTGCCCTGGGCCATCAACAGCACAGGGAGACAAGTGGGGGTGGGGTCTGGTCTGGTAACCAGGGGACCCATTTCCATCCCCTCATCTGGACATGATTTTTAGTATGGAAAGGCTGACACTTCTTCCAAATGCTATCCCAGATTCCAACTATTACAACTTGCTTTTTTTTTTTTTTTAATAATAAAAAAAAAAATTGGCTGAAATTCTTGTGCATATAGTAATCGGTGGTGATTTATTTTTTTTTCAGTACACATGAGGATGAAACTATTATAGCTTCATAATGATTTCCAGGAGAGGTTCTTTCCATAGTTCAAGGTGATAAATCTACCCTGGGTGCCATTCTCTGTAAGAAGGACTGAGGCCAGATAGAGAAAAGCAAGGCGTTAGAATATTGAGTCCTGTTGCTAAGAATTTTCTATAATCTTATTGGAAGTCGCATACTGGATCCTTGTAGTAAAATTGTGCAGAACATTGCTCTCTCAGGACAAATCATTTTGCAGCCCTCATTTTCCTTTGGTAGCCCCCTTCCAGCCCAACTCAAACTGTAGCTCTGGGATTTCTCTCTATTAGCCTTGATGTTAACCTTAGCCATAAACTGACTCCTTGGCTAATGTCCCCACCCCATCCACAGGTTCATCATACCTTGTGGAAACTTGCAGCCTCAACATTAATTCTCTTTGGAGAATCCTTCCAAGTCTTCCTGGCTCATGGGCCTTCTCTTTTAGTCTTTCAAACACTTACCCAAAAATTTGGTTTCATTTTGGACAGCCCAGTCTCTCCCTCTCTGCGGGGTCCTCAAGGGACAGTTGTTTTGGCCACCCTTGGCTTCCTCTGGTAGCACCTTCCAGCTCAGGTCCTGCAGACCTGGACATTCTGTGAGCCCCAGCCCTAATACTAGGTTGTTTCACAAGCTAAGACCCTACTCCACTGAGTCAGAGGAGAATGCCAGTGTGAGCCCTTCATTTTATTTTGGAGATTAATCTACAGGCACTCCAATACTGTTGTTGATGGCTTTCTCACTAGGAACCCTAACCAATAGGCCTGGGACTTCACTAACCTCAGCTCTTCCTTTCTTTTGTGCATCACTTAAACTCCCTCCTATCTTTTCCCCCCAGACCATGGATGTGGATTTTGTAATTCCCTTCACATTCTCCCAACCCAAAGTTGCTTTACTTAGTGAGATTTCATGAAATCCCATTCAAACATACTGGTGTTTTTTTTTTTTTTTTTTTTCTTTTTTCCTTTTTTTTTTTTTCTTTTTTTTTTCCTTTTTTTTTTTTTCTTTTTCTCTTTTTTCCAGGAAAGTATAATGAAAAAACAAAAAAGCAATCGTTAGTACCCAGTTTGGAGACACCTTGCTAAACAAGCAGGGCCTCACTAATCTGGTGAAGACCTTAACTATTCCAAAGAACATTGTTTGTTTGGATACATCACATTTAATCTAACAACTAAGTTGGAAATTGGGTAGAGTCAGAATTAATTGAACTGTCCAGCAAGTAAATATGGCATGAATAAGTCAAGTTGTCCTCCATGAGGAGCAAAGTGTCCAGTAGAGTCTCAGGCATTCAGGAGATGCATATGACAGTGTTGGTCAGCAGCAGATGGCTTCCAGCAGTGGCAATTCAGCAGCATGACTTCTGGTTTCAACTCCTCCAGGTCAGCCATAAATCTTACTGACCTGTGAGGAGAAAACTAGAGAGAAGTGCACCACATTAGCAGCTGAGGACAGAAAATCAATATAAAGTCCTACTATACTGGCAATCGAGTAACTGGCTAGAAACGTAATATTTTTCCTTGCTGCTCTCTGGAAATGTTGAGGCTACAATAAACTCTGAGAGCATACCATGAAAACAATGGGGGAGATGAGCTTCAGCCTAAAGCTTCAGCAGACAAAGTGATACTGTGATTTGGATTTTGGATTTATCTACTCTGATTTGAATGTATCTAGTTTTAAAGTCTGCTGTCAATATGACTTACATGTCTGGCCAATAAATTACATGGTTTTCTGTATTAATTAAGACTGTATTCACTGGAGTTGAACACAGAAAACATGAATTGCCTTAGCAAACCCCTCAAACTTTTCCATTTTCATCAAAGAACAGTGTAATTAATTCTATGTAATCTATTGTGTAAGAGTTGCATGTGTTTCTTTATCCATAATTTATACTTGTCCTGGAAGTGCTTTTATTTTTCTCTTGTACCTGTGCAGAATCCTTAAGTCTTGAAACAAAAACAGGACTCCTGATAGATCTATACGTAAGCTTTGTAGGATACAGAATTGATATTTACTGATCATATTGAACAAAATTTCAGGAGGAATGGACCCTGATTTGGAAGAGAGACCAGTCCAAACAGATCAAGAACTAGTACTTGCATACGTAGGCATTATTTCCTTCTACTCATAGGAATTATTTCAGCTTAGTCCTAGAGTCAATATTGAGGGCTCCCATGTTAAACAATTCTACACATACAGGAGACAAATCCCCTTTCACTTGAAGTGAGGGTTTTTGATTCGAGGCAGCTGAGGAACAGAGAAAAAAACAAAGCTTGTTCTGTAAACATGATATCAAAGTAATATGAATCAACCCTAAAACAAAATACAAAATTTCTGTCCTCTCTGACAGGTATTACTCAAGTGTGAAATAACCAAATGCTCAATTACTGCAGCTTGCCCGGATGCAGTGCAGGACAGGGCAGTGGGGTAGTGCCTCTCTGTCCCAAAGTCTGAGCTGTGGTGTTAGCAAGTAAACTGCTACAACCAGACCCACATATTTTGTTGAAGCTGTGCTGATTTATCCCAGCTGAGTGTCTGTCCTTTTAAGTATGTTTAGATATAAACATTTTTTCCTATGCTTCTTGACTCCACAGATGCCCACCCAGCATCTTGTGGGTGGCAGTAATAGGCGCAGTGAGGGAAGTGCCTTGTGGCCGAGTTTTATGCATGTGGCTTTTTACTGTCCTATTTTGCATTAACATACTTAGAAGAGGGGAACCCACTTGCAAGGACTCATGGAGAAATTCTCTCTTGTGTCTGTTAGGACTCATTTTCTTTGCCTCACAGATTGCCAATGATCTGTTGCAATCCTGCTCAGTTTGCATCAAATTTACATATGCTGCAATTCCTCTCTTCCTCACCTTTCTTTCTTGGTGCTGAGGGGGTTGTTTGGGAGGTGGAGTCTCACAAACTCCACACACAAAGGTGGTCAGCAGGTGTGGAGTCAGCCATGAGCTCAAGCTGTGATAAAGAGTCATGTCCTCAGGGTTTTGCAGTGCAATCAGCAATCATGGAATGGTTTGGCTTGAAAAGGCCCCATAAGGATCACCTAGTTCCAACCCTGTGCCATGGACAGGGAGAGGGACTGTTTGTCAGGGAGTGTAGTGATAGGGAAGTAATGGCTTTAAACTAAAAGAGGGCAATTTTAGATTAGAGGTTAGGAGGAAATTCTTTACTCAGAGAGTGGTGACGCAATGGCACAGATTGCCCAGAGAAGCTGTGGATGCCTCATCCCTGGAGGTGTTCAAGGCCAGGCTGGATGGGGCTTTGGGCAACCTGATGTAGTGGAAGGTGTCCCTGCCCATGGCAGGGGATTGGAATTATATGATTATTAAGGTCCCTTCCAATAACAATCATTTTATGATTCTGTAAAGCCATCATGAGCTCATGTTTTCCCCTTGCTTTTACACAAAGCAAAGCACGAACAGGAAGAACACTATGTGGGTTTGCTGAGCTCAGGGGGAGGAAGGATGGTGGTTTAGAGTGGGAGAGGGACTGCCCTGCAGACCTCTTTCCAACAGATTTCCCCATCTACACCTACTCCTCATATTGGAAGAGTCTAGGAGAACATTTTATATGAGGTAAATATCCATTTTTGCCCTGTCCATGGGCTCCACTATGTTTTCTTGGAGATGAGCTGTTAATAGGCATGGGAGTTCATCCAAGTGCTTTTATCTGGTTAAGATAATCCCTTAGATTACTTCTTCCCTCTCTTCCTTTTACTGGAAAGTAAATATCTTTGAAAGAAAATCCTTGTCCTTCATTTATTGCAGATATACACGTATGATCTCATAAAAACAACATGCCTACCATCTTACTAACTTCCAGTTTTACATTTTCTTCTTTGTTTTCTAATTTAGCAGATTAACTAGATACTTGTTTAGAAAATGGTTCTGTCACCCCATTACCTGAAGGAGTTGCTTGCTCTTTTTACAGAAAATCAGAGGCAAGTATCAAACCTATCTACTGTGAGTTTGTCCCTGAAGGAATATTTTACAGTGAGCTAAAAATTACACAGCAACCTATAAAAAATAGAAAGAAACATAACTTAGATTTATGATTATCCCTTTAGGAAAAAAACTAACAGTCCAGGGAACTTCTATGTTTTAAGCAAATTCAGGATATTGAGTGAAACAAGCTGTTGGTATTTAATATTGTTTTCTCAGCATCTTTCACACATAGGTGTCTTTGGAACTCAATTGACTTTTTTTTTTTTTTTTTTTTTTTTTTTTCAGTGGAGACTTCTGGGAATTAAGTGCTGTTGTGGTGGTTAAAATATCTGCTGCCCACTTCTATCACAGAATGGGCACAAAAGAGGCATAAATGCATGTGCAGAAATCTAAGTGATGATCCTGTTTGTGAAACTTTAACTACCAAATGACTTTTAGCCATGATTTTTCTGTGGGCTTTCTGCACAATCTGATTTTGTTCCACATTTCAACAAAATTTTTGTTCTAGACTATTTTGACACACCTTGAAAAGGAAGACAGAAGAAGATCTAACCCTTTAGGTATGCAGCTAGTTGGAAACAGTACAGTCTTCAGTGAGTGGAAATTGGTATCAAAGGGCTCTATTCTGTTTTGGGTGGTACATGGTATTTTCACTAGTGATTTGTGTATAACAGAGTAGAAAGGGCACTCATTAATGAGGGGCTGGGCATGGGTGTAGACATGTTGGCAGGAGGATTTGAAAGAAACGAAAATCTGACCTGCCTGAAGAAGAAGCTCTAGAGATGTCGCCTTTCTTTCCAGGTCCAGCCTCCCTTTTTGAGACACTTGTTTGACTGCTACCATCTGCACCTCCCTTGCTTTGCACAACTTGTGCTTCTGCTTGGGGTTGGTCCCTGGAGATCAATGCTCCACCTCGCCAGCTCAGTCTCTTTCTTGGGCATCCCAGTGGCTCTGTTCCCCCAGGTGGACTGATTTTAACCAAGTGGGATGGTAGCAGGAATGCATAAATGCCATCCTGACAGAAGAGATCTTCTTCCTTCTGCCTGCTGAGGCGATTAGTGACCAGGGACAAAGGGTGGGTGGATGGCAAGACAAGGAGACAGGGCTAAAACAGCTCTTTTGCTTGCATGAGGCCACATGTAAAGATGAGTCAGTACAAAACTTTTCCATAGCCCTAAGATATACATCACCAAAGATAGATGGGGTGGATTTCTTTGAAGGGCTTTCTGCAAGGAGTTTAGCAGAAGCCTGCACAACTGCTTTGGACAAGACACAACTCCTAGATAGCTGAAATTAACAGCAGCATTTCTCACCCTGTATGTATACACAAAAAGAACAGCCCTTGTCTGGGAGAGCTTACAGTCCACATCTAATTGATTGCAATGTGTTTTTCATTAAAACCCATAGTTAAAACAGAAAAAAGGAGCAGTTTAGCAGCAGAAAAAATCCTTTCAAAAAGAATTCAAAGTATCTTTCCCTAGTTTTTGTCTTCAGACATAATTGGCCAGGGAGAGTGGTGAACCCAAGCTGTCCTGTGCTAGCAAGGCTCCAGACAACACATACATAGGACCCTCCTTCCTAACCCTCCCTAGCTCCCACCAAAGCCAATAGCCATTTCATGAGGGTCATTGTTTGGTATCTGTTTGCATGATATCTGAACCAGATGGAAGCCATAAAGTACAAAGCACACTCATTGTTCTTTTTGACACAGAACTTGAGACTATCTAGGCCAGGGGAAATCTTTTCTACCTACAAAAGTCCTAGTTTCCTATATTATGACCTATATCAACAATATCAAAGCTCAAAGCTATACTGTTACACTGATGACTTTGTTCCATTGACTGTACAGCTAAGTCAGTACATATAAAATTGCAGGATGCATTTAATGTAATTCAATTAGATTTAATCAAATTAAAACTATTATTAAATTCAACCAAAGGTAAGTCTATGGAATTTTTTTCTAATAACTCAAAAAGCTCAAGTCTGGATGAATTTAAAATAATAATCCTAAAGAGAATATGATAGAATAAGTAAGAACATACAAACATTTAGAAGTCTGTCTGGATATGAAGCTGAACTTTATATATCACATAAATCAGTCATTACAGAAATGGAAATCAATTTGGGAGGGTTCTCTCAACCTAATTTTTGCTCTGCTTTTAAGTATTTAAGGAAAGATTGATTTTGTGCCATTTTAATTGGTTTAATTTAGCTAAGTATGGAGGCTCCTGTGTTAACATATCAAAACATCCTTTATCATTTGGCCATGGAGAAACTCTTAGAGCTCTTTCCCTAAGTTGTAGCAGCCCCTGATGCTGAAAACCTTATATCTTTTATATCCTAATATGGCATTTTAAGCAGCTGTTGTACCACAGCTTTTTAAGTTTCCAAGATATCCTGGCTAAAACAGTCACCATTTCCAGCTAACAGTTCTTTACCTTCCTTCCCCTGTTCTTCAATTTCTTCTCTGCTGAAGATGTGTATTGTAACACTCAAACAATACAAAAATGAATTAATAAGACTACAGTCCTGAGATTTTTCTGTGGAGGCAGAAGGACAAATAAAAATTATTCCATTTGCCATTGCTAAGACTGCAAATATTCAGCCACTGGTTGATAGTCACCAGTGGGGAATTAAATCTCTCCCCCCTTCCCCCCCCCAAAAGAAAAACAAAAAGTGTCAGACATTGCCTTTAAATTTAAAGGAGTACTTCCATTGCAGTGCAGTTACAATGAGTTGTTTTATGCTTTCTAGCCAACTGTATTAGGTACAGCTTGCTCACCAGCTCATGTGTCCACAGTAAGGCATGGGCCTGCCCATGTAACCAGGGGGCAGAGGGGTCAAGTGCAAAGTGGTGGGATGGGACTGCAGCCTGGAATGGAGCATGTCTCCTGGGTACATGTATGAGGGGTATACCAATGACTGGCTCTTCCTGCAATTATTTGTAGCTAATATGAATATGCAGTCATGAGCAAACTAAAGGTTAATTGTGACTTTGGTTGAAAGGTAATGGAAAAAGTTTGTCAACAATAACAGAAAAGAGCCCGCGAGAGACTGAACCAGATTCACAGGACTTCAGTTATAGAGTATGTACTTGTGTGACCCCCAGCATTTTGCGGGTAACATAGTGTTTGGCTGGTCCTTCCCTTGTGCTGGTGGGTGGCACAGAATCATGCATTGCTTCCTCCGATCCTTTTCCTTGCCAAGCCAAAGTAGTTTCCCCTGTAGATGGCTCTGTTTTCCTACACAATTTCAGGAATGCTGTTGCTTTAGAAACACTGTATAAACAAGATATTCAGAAAGTGATCATTGGAATTAGACACTTCTTTAACACAGCAGCTCTGAAGATAGCTGCACTGCAACTTGTAGACTGCTTTCTACAAAATCTGTTTTTTCAGGGCTTGGTTTTGGACAAAAAATTCAGAGAAAAAGATCAGCCTGAGTGGGTAAGAAAAGACGACTGAGATGCCCTGCTGCAGCTGCCCTGCTGCATCAAAGACATCAAGGTACTGACCAGAAAGAGAGTCTCCCATAGCTTCTGCCTCATCTCTCCCAACTGTTCTGTGTTTCTCTTCTGCCTATGGCATCTCCAGTAGTACAAAGGCAACCAGAATGAACCCAAAGTTTCTGCTGCATTCTTCTCTGGATCTAGCAGCTTGGGTGCCCTGGCAGGGCATGGCTCAAAGGTGGGTCCCCCTTGTTGATCTTTAAGGAAGAAGATTGAGAGCAATCTCCTATGTGAGTCCATCAGTTTGAACTGTGTTCAGGAATATAATCTGAACCCCTGAATAAATGTAATGATGCAATCAATCCTTCCTTGGGTGCAGAACAGTGGCTGTGTAAATGCAAATAAAGAGTTTGAGGTGATTCCTCTTGAGCCAAGGTTGAGTTACATCAGGAGAACATCTTCATTTTGTGCTGTTGTGTGCTGGTGTTAGAAAGTATAATATGCTAAGGCGAGCAATCTACCCGTTTATCTAGTCTCCTCTCTTGCTAGAAAAAAACACAACACCTGTGAACCCCAAAATATCTGGGAGAGATGACAAAGCTCTGACATCTCTTTAAGTCATGAACCATGCACTGTATTTTGGCACTGACACCAAACCAAACTCAACCTATCTGTTCGGTGCTTGCATGAATTTCTATCTGTACAGCAAATGTGATAAATCTGAGATACTGAAGCTGGATATTATCTCTTCTAGTTTCCATCAACAGCAGGAGAACCAGCTGGGAGTTCTGGTTGAGCCACACGTGCTGACTACCAGGGCTCCCCTCTGTGAGCTGCTAACTGAGACCCACCTCCATGAGAAGGAAATGAAATCACCAGCCTGCAGTCATTAAGAGGAAACTTGGCAGAAGGTGCGATGGGAAGGTCTGGTAGGGTCACCCGAAGCATCAGCATTGAAGAAACCCAGAGGTGCAAGTGGGATGGGTTTGACTGCAGGTTGAAACTATTTGTGAATGTAAACTCTGCCCCGAGCTGGGGTACGCCTGGATGTGTTGACCCAAATGCATAACATATTTGAGGTTTATCTTGGTCGCTCTTGTTTGCAAACACTGCTGCCAACAAAATTCATTCACGTAGGCACTGTTTTCCTCATAAAGGAAACATACCAGTTTAGAAAGGATAGATAACAAAAGGAACCTAGCTGTCTAAGCAGTACCAGACTTTATAAAAATAAATTATTGTAAATTACATGTAACTTTAAATTAATTCATAGAGAGACTTGACTACCCAACAACTTTTCAGAGAAAGAAAAGCAAACAATTAGAGGCTGAAAAGTATCCCACAAGAGGAGAGATTAAAAAAGATTACAGCTATTTAGTTTAGTGAAGAAACTAATAAAATACAGCATGACAAAGGTATATAAAATAATGTATGGCACAAAGAAGTTCAGCAGGTGCTTGTACTTACCCTGTCTTGTGAAAGAAGCACATGAGGATACCTAATTCCTTTAAAAGGCAATACATATAAAACTGGTAAAGAAAATGCCCTTTCATGTCACATATAGTTAATCTGTGGAACTCACTGCCACAATAAATTATGGAGGTAAAGGCGTACAGATGTTAAAAATAAAAAGGTTATTAAAAAAAAATTGTTAAAAACATCCAAGTTGTGTATTCAGAAATAAGTTAAGATCTTATGCAAAAGGGTATGTAAGTGCCATGCTGAACTCTTTATGTTGAAACCTTGCTGGATAATACATACCCCATCTTTACAGCAGGCACCAGACTTGCTCTTGCATTTTTCAGTTAATCAATTGCAATTTTTCCCTAAGCAGAATACCCGACGCAGTAAAATGTCCACTTTGGGGCCAACCAGGAAGCTGTGTTGTGAGGAGTGCTGCTGGGGGGTGGAAACCCTCAGTCAGAGGAGGGATTTGGTGTTTTGTCATAATGTCTTTACCAGGCTCTTGAGTTACCATGCTGTATGTCAAGCTCACAGTTGCCATGGGTCCTCTTTATATCTTGGAGAGCTTCATACTGTTGGTGTATACAGGTGTGACCTGAGAATCTCTACAGTGTCACTCCTCTTCTCCTCTTGAAGCTTTGGGGATTGAGCACCTAATTTTTGAAGCTCATCCAGGTTATGTATGAGGTGGACATCAAGCCATGGTTGTGATGCTTCCATACAGATACATAACACCAGAGACCTTGAAAATCAACCACAGGTGCCCAGGAAAGGCAGGTAGGGACTGAGTGGGAAGAGGGTGTGGAACTGTGTTTTTTGTATTGTATTTTTGATATTTGTGATTTTGTTTTTTGTCTTGGTTCTTTTCTGAAGCTAGTCATATATGTCTAACTTCTTAAAATAAGATTTGGGCACTTTAGCAGGCATTTTAGAAAATGTTATCCTAAATAAGGCTTTCATATCCATACTATTCTAATGGAATAATGAGACTGCTGAGGAATAGCAGGAAGCATGGGAATACAGGAGACAACTTCCTCAGGACTGCACTTCTTTTTGGTGTCTGCTTTATGCAACAGAGATTGACTACCATGGAGCCAAGCAACTTCAGATCTAAATAGGAAATGTGTTTCCTGATTCAGTCTCCTCTGACTCACTCAATGGTAGAAGCACAACACAGGAAAGGAGATGTTCACACAAATTAGGTGTTGTGGGGAGGACTGGGAGAGGTGAGATCAGTTTTTGGCTTTTGCAACCACACAGATATTCTAATCTCTCCTTTTGTTTTTAATTTCTGCATGTTTAAAACACAGATACTCCTTTTGTTAAACAACATTCTGTCATGCTCATTTAGCGTACTAATATGAGGAAACGAGAACTTACCATGTGAATGTCGTGCTGTAGCCCCAAGCAGAAATAGAAATAAGTTTAACAAATAAGTGTCTGGGATTTTCTATAGGCGCTGGAGGGACTTAGGCACTTAGCTCATTCTTACTCTTTGAAATTCCAGATAAAATGTTATTGGCACGTGAGTGATTAGCTAGATATTTTTAGTGACTCTATCATATATTATATTTAGTAATTCTGGACTCAGCATAGGGAAGGTCTTCACAGATCATGAGGTCCAGACTCCTGATATTTCAGGCAGTCACATCATATATTCCTCTTCATTTATCAGGCTCAGTTTTAAAACTAGTTAGGATTTTTGCTCCCTGCCCCGTCAGAGGAGTTGTGTCTGTTCCAGAATCTGGCTCTACTGGTGGCTGGAAACATTCCTGAAGCACGTTGTAGAGGACAAATAGTGGTGTCAAGCGGTAACCAACTAGATTACTTATGAATTGTTACTTATGTGGCAGCCTGTAAAAAGGGAAAATATAAAGGAAATATAGCTTAGGATCATATCAGGTGTTTCATTTCCAGCAGAGGAGAGAAAAACATGGGCCATGTGCAAAGCAACAATTGAACCTCATAAGAAATATAGTCCTAGACACCCCTGTGCACAGAAGGACCAGACAGAGAGTATGCCCAGAGCGATAAAACCCCCTTCAAGAAGATTGCAAGGGCAGTATTTACCTGGTCTAGCAAAAAGTCCGTTGCAAAGATGCTGTAATTGCTATCAGTATACATGAGGGGAACAATAGGCAAGGAGGAAAATTTGTTGTTTAGCCTAAAATAAAGCATTGCCATGAGAACAATTGACCATAAAAGAGTTTGGCTAGAAACTGGAAGAAAGTGTTGAAAGTGAGGAGCTGTGGCATGGCTTTCCAATATGAGCAGGGACATCAGCAAACCTACCTCCTCTTAAGATTGTCTTAGTCTCCAAAAGACCAAATTTGCAACATTTGATGATGACAGCCTCAGTGATCCAGAAGATCTCTACTGATGTAATTCCTAAAGTAAACGTACATAAATTCCACTGCAACTTCATACAAAGCTGGGTTTGTATACTATACTGACAGACTTTGGCATCCTCTCTTCTAGCCTGTAGTGTTCTGCTGTAGTTACAGAGAGGAACAAGCATCTCCTTTATTCACCTTTCTCATTCTGTCCAGATTACAAGCAGCACTATTTACCAGATAGGCTTTCAATATTCAAACTGTCCGTTCTGTGAATTGAGCTAGTTTTAATGGCTATTTCATGGCCATGTGAATAGCCAGAACAATATTCTTTTGCCCATACTTGGAGCACAGTTTTTTGTTGTTTTGGTTGGTATCTACCCTCATTTCAATTCTCTGAATTTAAGTAAGTTGAGATCAAATTAAAATAAAAATATAATTAAGGAATGTGAGTTGATATATTGGGTGTTGAGGCTGGCTCTAACATAAGGGACAATTACAGCTTAAATCTATCTTATCTTCAGTACTCTGGCTTGCAATGGAAATGACAGACCTCTGGCAGTGCTGATGGGTGCTCTAATAATATATATTTCACCAATTATCTCTTTAAGATAAGAAACTTTCACAATTAGGAGAGACTTGTCATATCTCTGAAATACTTGGGGGTTTAGGGAGGCAAAGCAATGTGTTTAGGATTTGAATGCAGCCAGTGAAAAAAGAAGTAATTCATTTCAATAGTCCCAAAAACCTGTCCCTTTCATAGAGAGGTGGTGGCTTTCATGATCTACAGCATGCAGGTGACATGAACAAGCCAGCTGCTCATAGAGAGCAACTGTGGGAGAGGTGGGGAAGGATGTGCTTTGTTAAGGACCATGCTCCAACTTGCCTAGAAGGTTTTCCTTGTAGGGCACAATGCTGAGTGCTGAGCCTCTGTGACCAGCACTGGGGATATATGCCTGCACCAGGAAAACAAACCCAAGGGACCCACATCCTGAGAGAGAAGCCTCGTTACTAAGAGGAAAGAGGAAGAACTTCAACTTCTCCTTCACAAAAACTTGCAGAGACATGCTATGGAAATAGATGTTTTCCTATAAATAAAAGCTATTCCTGTATTGTTTCTGTGGAAAATACATGGCTGGCCCACACGGTATTGAGTCTGCCAAGGTCTGTCTCTATTTGGTGTGGGATGAGTCATGGTGTAGTTTGGTAACTGATGCCAGTGCTGCTCTGACAATACACATGGGAAATGCATGAAGATTGGAAGTGAGTAATGTTGCACTGCGTGGTCATGGGCTCTCCATAAGCACCCATGTGGTTTTGACCTTGGGATCCTTCTGAGGTTGATTGGATTTGGGATTTAGGCCTACAGCTTGGCTGTAAAGACAGGGGAGAAGGCAAAGGCAAGTCAAACAGAAGAATTTAGTATCTTTTATTTCTCGTGAGTTTCCCAGCACACATGAAAGAGGATGGATGCTCATGCATTGTGACTGAGTACAAGATAAGAACTGTACCTCTAGGAAATCCCATTCCCAAATCTTGCTCTGTGCTTGCATGCCTGATGGAAATATGAGGCAAAGCTCTTAGTGGAACACTTTGCAGTTTAAGGTCACTGAGTATCATCAGAATTTCTTGTGATATGCTCATAAAATGTTTTAAGAAGGTTGTAGGCAGGTAGAAGTCATATAAAGCCAGAAATGGTTATACCTGTGGTTCCTGATCTTCTGGGGGGAGGATGAAATGCTGCTTTTCCTTACAGAGCTTCCCCAGAACCTAGTTAGAGAGCATGAGGGGTGTATCAAGAGAATGAGAGAGGAAAGAAGTGTTCAGTCCTTGGGCTAGGAAGGGAGCAGATTGTCCAAAATGATACATTTAGTTGTGTTTAAGAGTAGGAGTGGGAACCCTGTATTCACAGATGTCTGGGAAAGGAGTGGAAGTTGTCAGCTCCCTCCCGAGGGAGCTGAGATGCTGGAATTAGTAAGGATAGTCCTTCCTGGTAAGTAAAGCCATAATAATCCAAATAGTGTTGTTTGGCCATCTTTGTAACTTTGTTTTATTTTGGGGTATCTATTTTTAGCTCCTGAGTAAATCTTGTCTAGTGATGAAGCTGGCTGAGTGCCCTGATGCACACCTAAGCACTGCGCTCCTTACAACTAGGGTCTTGGATTTCCTTCTTTCCGTGCTCCCATCCCTGCAACAGGTTTAGAGCATTCGTTGCCTCGCCATCGAGCTGCATGAGCTTGTGTAGGCCGTACTCACAGAGGGATGAGTGTGGAAGACACATTTTTGGTGATCATCAGGAAAGGTCTCCACAGGAGAGTACTGCAATGAGGGCACAGCAAACCTTCAGCTGCCTGCAAGTGAAAGCACATACTTGCTCCTGATATGGGTTACAGAAACCTTCACTGATTTCCCAGCCCGTGTAGAGCTTTTTCAGCCTGTAAGCATTCCCACTGACAGCCCTAAAGGCACTGCAGACCGACAGAGAGAAATTACAGTTCTGCGCTCTTTTGTCTTGGGACTTTTCTCTCTGCTTTTTCTTGCTGACTTGTTCTGATCAGAAAGACTTTTTTCCCCACTGTTCAGAAAGGTGATCTTTCTTCATAAAGGATCATGGGAGCAAAGGGTCAAATCCTTGCCTTGTTTTTGTTTTCCCCTTTGTATGTTGGATGCGTTTGCTGTCTTCTGTTCAGGAGTTGTGATTGGCATCAAAGCTGGCAGTGACAATTGTCTCTACTGATCTCTAGACTTCATTAAATTAGATAGTTAACATTCAGAAAAAGGCTTTGCTAGTTTCTGCCAAAGTGAATTTCCTTGATTTCCTCTCCAGTCTTTTTCCCCCCTGCCTGGCCCTGTTGCGGTTTTCTGAGCTAACACAAAACAGTAATGGCTTTTTTTTTTTTTTTTTGAGTTTCCTGCAGGTCACCTTCCAGCTCTGGGCTGGTGCAAAAGAGCAAAAGAGTGAGTAGAGGCAGCAGGCAGGTGGGACTGCAGAGATAAATCCCACGCCAACAAGTGCAGTGGTGTTCTGAGACGTCCCATCGCCATGCTGAGGGGTCAGAATGTGCTGTGCTCCCTTTTCCAGCTTGACTCCTACACCTGGAGAAAGAGAGGTTGTTTGCATCCTCCATTTTCCAGAGATTCTGCAGGTAGATACATAGCAGCTAATGCCTAACATTGGTAGGGAGTGAGGAGTGAATCAGCTTTGCTCTGTACAGATAGGAACTTGCTGCTTTTGTAATAAAACTCTTCTTAAAAATCCATGTTGATATATATATATATTTTTCATTAGCATCCCATCAAATTTCCATCAATGTCCAGACAGCCACAATGAAATATTGAGCTCCTGTCAGGCAGCAGATTTCCTTTGATGCAGAGATGGGCAATATTCATTCTGTGAAATATTTAGGGCTGGTGATGATACTGAGGGTTTCATTCTTGCCACCTCAAAGCACATTTATGGACCTGTCCCACAGGGAAAGGAATTTAACGCTTTAAAATTTTGTATGTGTTTGAGGAATCATTGAGAAGTAACTGTGTAACTTCTGTTATGAAAGCAAAGGGATTATGGTGCTTTTTCTGAAGCATGTGGAAAAGCCATCAAAATAAAATCACCCCTGACGTTGCACTTGAAACTTCCCCATGCACAGGAGACTGTAAGCTAGATCTCTGTCCTGGGTCTCAGTTTAGCATTGCAAATATGGGTAACAAGTAATAAAAACACTTCTTGAAATATGTGCATAGATTGTGGCTTGCAGTTCGGTAACTAAAAAGATACTATTTTTGCTGTATACCATCTTGAATGGGTTTGGATATTCACAAGTAAAAGATAGAAATGCTTATAATGGGGAAATAGGAGATGTGGATCTTCCAAGCAGGTCTCCACATCCTCCAACACCTGCTTCAATTTGCAAGGCTGCAGTCATTCATGTTTATAATGGAAAGGTTTTAAAGATTATTGGTCAGTGTTTCATGCCAATTAGTGTCTTTTTAAAAAAGGTGGCCTTTTACAGAACAGAAACCCTCCAACCCAGCAAGCTGAGGTATTATTTACTCATCCTTTATCTCCTCTGCAAATGCTGCATCAGCTCTGAGTTATTTCTGCTCCACCTCTGTTTACAAACTTTAAGTGTGCAGCAAAAGTGTATGCATGCATTGACTGGGTAACATAAAAGCGACCTCAAATTATAGCTGGCCTGCCTGTGTTGCCAAAGTGTAGTTTGATCTTTACATACAATTTGGCATATTGGCTATGGTTGTGTTTTTTCTAGCATTGTGCTGGTAGCCTGGAACACATTAGACAAGGATTACATCTAGCACAGATGTGCCAGAGGGCCAAAATGTGTGTGAAACTGAGCTGGCAACTGAGCAACTGAATTAGGTTTTATGATTATTTTTAGCCTAATTTCCTATGGAAATAAAGCATAAGTCATCCCACTTCCTTTGGGTGTACATATGTGTCTGCCTTCCTACTCCTCAGCTGCTTTCTGAACCCACCAGCCCGGTCTGACAGTGAAGTGGCATTATCTCCAGCTTAATTAATGAACGTAATGAACAAGCATGGTCAGAAAAAGGAGGGGTTGTACTGATGCCTGCCCTTCGAGGAGAGGCTGCTGGGGATGTGACTGTCCTGGGGCACAGAGTCCTTGACAACTCTGCTTCCTCACTCCTGCCAAGTCCTTTCGATATTACTGCATTTGCACAGCAAGGACAATGTTGTTTACTTTCCGAAGTGTGTTGACATCCATATGTCTGACATTTTTATCCTGGGGCAGGGGAAAGGCGCAGTGAACCCGACTTGACTGCAGGGAGGAATGGTTTGGGTTAGACTGGTGTTGAATGTAGTGACAGCTGTCATTCCAGCAAGGCTGTGGTAACCTTCTTCCTTCAAAAATGTCAAATATTGTGAGAGCAAGGATGAACGATGCTGTGGAGCAGCACAGTAACATGTCCTCTCCACCTGCTGAATGACCAGTGCCATGTTACCCAATGCAGGGTGCAGTTTTTAGTTATGAAGACTTATTCTGGTAGCTTTGATTTTGTTTGGTATGAAACATGTCTTGTGTTTCTCCAATATTATGCTGATCTTTTATTTCTTTTCCTTTCCTTTCCTTCCTTCCTTCCTTCTTTCCTTCCTTCCTTCCTTCCTTCCTTCCTTCCTTCCTTCCTTCCTTCCTTCCTTCCTTCCTTCCTCTCAAAGAAACTGAAGGTGTCTCTTTACCTAAAAAGAAAAAAACAAAAATCTTCACATGAGAGTATCTGAGGATCAATTTTTCAGCATGGGATTATACAGTTTGGCTGTATAGGCTTAAGGTTTTTAATTTGCTTACACATAGATAGACTTACTTGAGCTCTATACATCACCAGATCAATGTAAATCTATTTACTAGAAACTTGGGTCAATATTAAAAGAATTCCATTAACCAGCAATAAGGACCCTGGATTAATATGATTACTATAGGCTTCCAAGCACACAGAAAAGATCAAGAAATTTTATTTCATCATAATTTTAAACAATACCATTGTGGGAATCCCTCCTCTGCTCCCCATCTCTTGGAATACAAGAAGGGAAAAAGGATAGAAGAGGCTGTGAAGACAGATTTATTTATTTCACTAATATTGTCTCTTTAGGTTAGCACCTCTGATACACGCTAACAGTGGATGCTTCCGCAGCTCCTGATAGAAAAAATAAAGTGGGCAGAAAGGTTTTGTGCAATTACTCCAGGAGAGGAAGAGAGAAAAAATCAATGGATTCTGAAGGACACAAAGCAAATGTGACATTTCCAGAAGATAAAGTATTTTTTTTTTCTTTTAAACTGTGGTAACTATGGAAAATAATAAATGTTTATATTATTGTCTACAATAAGTCCTGTATTGTGGTCCTACTAGATTAATTTTTGAAAGATAATTTTCATATGACTGCAGGTCACAAATATGAAATCTGCAGTGCAGAATATAATCCTAACACCCATAGTTTGGCAGTAGAAATTCAAGGAGATTTTGCCCTGGAGAAACTTCCAGTGGTTTATTTGGTCTGATTGGTTTCTTTACTTGTAAAAGGCAAAGAGTCCATCAGCTGAATCTAATCTAATCCTTCAATTAGTTATAAGGAAGAAATTCTTCACTCAGAGGGTGGTGAGGCACTGGCCCAGGCTGCTCAGAGGAGCTGCGGATGCCCCATCCCTGGACGTGTTCAAGGCCAGGCTGGATGGGGCTTTGGGTGGGAGATGTTCCTGCCCATGGCAGGGTGGTTAGAATTAAGTGATCTTTAAGGTCTATGATTCTGAAGTGACCCTTTTATGAACAGATTAAGCCTTTAAGTTTGCAAACAAATTGCAAACAGTGTGTATTAATGGACTAAAATGGGGACTTGGATGCCTAACGCGCTTAGGCCATCTTGCACGTTCTCAACAATGGAAATAGAAAATGAGAAATGCTGAAAATAGATTCTGTGAGGAAACAGATAAAGACCCCTCACCTGCCTGCACTGGACTGGTCACAAAATGGTGGCCTGTCCATAGTTTGTGTTAGAAATTTAAGGTAGAGGCCACATAGAAAAAAACTGATACAAGCCAAAGAATCAGGTATGGAAAGATGCTTTCAGATGCTTTTCACAAGCCTTTGTTGTTGCAGCCCCATTGCAATGAGCTAAAACCAGATTTTGAAATGGGGCTTGGAAGAGGATTGGAGATGGTGGGGCAAATTTGGAAAATATAAATTCATGAGGCTGAATTGCAGAAGTAGTCCCCTGTTGTCCCAAGGGTGCTGAGCTAACTGGGTGAAGGGAATTTGGAAGGGCTTTGGAGCCTCAAAATTGGTATTTGAGACAGAGCACCTGTGAGTTGGGGGGAGAATCAGGAGGGGAAATGGTAGTTTGCACCTGGGCCCTCTTCTGACAGGCTAGAGAGGGCTTCGAATCCTTCCATGTCAAGGGACAGAAGGCCAGTTTCCACTTTCTCCTCAGTTTTCCAGGGATCTCTGCTTCCTTCTGGATACTTATTCTTTTACAGCTAATCAAGTTTCTTTCTCATCTTTGAGTTTAAAGGAGGGTGTGTAGGAATCCGAAATGCTGCCACCCAGCATTTATTCCAGAAGTGTAAGAAACTTACAACTGCCTCCTGGCATTTGTGTGCAAGAATGCCGGTGGTAGTGTTAAATGCCAAGATATTATGTGTTACCAGCAAAGGCAGCACTGTTCCCCATCAGGGGCAGGTATATGGCTCAGCAGCGGCTGAACTCTCTCACCAGCTTGGCTTATTTACCTGAGGGAACTGTGTTGGGCTACACCAGTCAAAAACTCATTTTTCCTAATATAAAGTTGGGCTTCCAGTAGGGCAGTTTACTGGTAGTTTTGCAGTTTTTGCTTTTCCAGCAAGCCCTTTCTAGTATAGGCAAGGCTGAGATAGATGGACTTCCCCAGGCTAATTTAAGCATTTTACTCTTCTTGCACTTTAATTTTCATTCTATATTTTGCTACTTGGTCTGCATTTCTTTAAAGAGAAACCTACTACTTTAGCCTTGTCCCCAGCTGCTGTTCACTCAGAGCATCTTGGATTTGACTGTAGGAGATAAAATAACTTCCTTTGACTCAACCCTTTCTTTTTTGAAAGCAAGAATTTCTACCTTTCTCCCTCCACTGTGATACATGATCCCATTATTTTCATTACCTAGTACTCTTAAAAGGAAGGTCCATTGAACGAGAACATGCAGTAAACATGTCATCTTCTCCTTTGTTTTTCAAACCAGTGGCTGAGATGTGTTGTTCCAGAGAAAGTTGAAAGAGCTAGATTTTATGTGGATTTAGGGAACAGGCTGTCTTAGAATAATGGTTCAAACAATAAGTAAATTTTATTAGGGTTTTAAAGGCTTATGAGTGAATGTATCCTGTGAGTAACATCTCATTCCTTTGACTACTAAATTATAATGTGGGGTAGTAAGATGATAGAACTCTCTTTGGGTTTCATGATGAGCTGTATGTCAGGCTGTGAGGAAAAAAAAAAAAAGGTATATTCTAGAGGTTTTTCACACCCCCTTATCCCCATTGGTGCTGGGAATCAGAGTCTCCTCATCTGAAGTGCTAATGCAAAATGCATTGGCACTTGTTGGCAGGAGAGTTGGGCCCACTGGTATGGGTCACTCAGTCTTTTTCAGCCTGTGGGACACAGACCAAGCCTCTCATTACACAGAGAGAGATGGGCAATTATCTACATGCTTGTGTTCATGATGCTTCACAATAACAGTATTGTTTTAAGCTATTTCTCTGTTGCTTTCCCCATCTTTCACTTGCCAGTGTGGATATCTTTCCAGTCTCACATCAGAAATTGATCTCTATAAATAATAACTAGAGCTAATCTCTGTTGTGCAATGGAGTTAAAATCTTAGTATTGAAAATTGATGTCTATCAATAACATTAAGTACAAAGATTTTAACAGCATTTGCACAGCAGGAGTTGTCTCCTTAATGTGTTCAGGCCCTGGTGTAGTTTGCTCACAGTGACAAATAAGACTTTTTCCTTGCCCTATAACACATTGTGAATAGCTATAAGGATGATCTAGCTGTTCCTTTTTCCTTTTTTCCTTAGTGATATGCCTTAACTTGACTTTTAACTGGAAGGGTCTTACTTTTGTACATTTTAAAATCAAACTACTTTATTCAGGTTCCTCAACAAGGGTCTAGATAGATAGCTCAGTGGGTAGCCTCACATACCTGTCCTTATTCTCTTCATCCTGCAGTCACCTATAAACCATAGCCCTCCAGAATTTGTGGGCCTTACCTATCTGAGGAGGAGGGAAAACCCAAATATGCAAGTGATGGTCTGCAATATGGGTCCTATTGCTTCTAGGAGATAGGACATGCTCTCACTTCATAAGCAGGTCCACCAACATCCACAAGGATGGTGTGTTATCTAGGAAGGCCATGGCTGAATTTCGGCTAGTATGATTGAAAACATGTATTGGAAACATCAAAGAATTATGTATAAAATCCCAAGTTTTTTGAAGGGTATGGCTAAAGCTAGTTTTTTTAAATTTTATTTTATTTTTGTCCATAGCTAGACACCTAAATAGAAGTAACCTGGATGAATAGCATCATATACAAATTGGGAATATGCCACCTCATCCAACCTGCTCTTGACTGCTTGTACTGCTTGTAGCATCCTCCTAGCCCAGCCAAGACTGGTGTGATGGGAATGGGAAGGTATAATCATAGGGCCTACAATCTAAATTCAATAAGGCTAGCATTGGTTCAAAACGCCTAAGAGAGCAGTTGTCTGCTGAATAATGCCATTTTAACACAATCTAATTCTGCATTGTTCTTCAAGCAGCAACCTAAAAAAGCCAGAGACTTCAGTTTGAAACTTTGCAGCCTGGTGGAGACTCTGCCATTTTGCTCTGTAAAATAAAACAGTATTTGGAAACTTTCCTCTCAAAGCTGTAGCACAGTCTGCTTTATCTAATGTAACCTCTAATGCAACTCCCACTGGTTCCTTAAGGACAGTGTTCCTCACGTCATACTATGTGTCATTGCTTGGGAATGTGTCTTGATAAACAGTGCAAATGTTACTATGCTTAATTTCATTCCTTTATTTGTAATTTTGTCCCTTTGGACCACCTACACCCTTTTCATAGAGCCCCAAAAGGCTGTGGGAGATGAAGACTGTTTCACGAACACATTATTCCAGATGTACTCTCTGCCTGGTGCATGGTGAGAGCACTCCAATACAGCTCTTCGGATGTTTACTTCCCAGTTTAGATTTTCAAGGGGCTCTGGAAGAATAATTGCCATTTTGACATCACCTATCTGGGAATGCTGATTACTTAAACACTGTCATTGTTGACTTCACTCTTTTTAGCAGTTTTGTATCTCAAAAAGCTTTGCTTTTTCTTTGTATATGTATCAGAGAGAGGGTGTGCTTCTTTAAAAATACGTATTTTCTCATTTATTGAAACCTCATGATCTCTCGTGGCAAGAGACATGTCTGGTAGGAAAATGAGAATATACTGTTTTCTAAAAAACAGGGTGACAATGTGTGGGAGTGACTCCTTATGGTGGTAGGTATTCTGAGTTGATTTAAAAGCATTTTCTCACCTTAGGTAAAACTTTTTTTTATCATTCTAAAGTAGAGTTTACATGTACTTTTTTTTTTTAATGAAAAGAAACATTGTTCAAAGCCCAAATAAATATAAATCCCAAATAAATATATTGCCAAAATGGTGAAGTGTAGTAAAGCATAGCAAATGAAAAGCTGTGGTTTGAGAAGAAGATAGAATATGGTCAGTGCCTGCCCCAGGTTCGTATGGGGACACCTCTGCAGTAGCTGGGCAGAAAAAGAATATTCCTGTTGCTATCAAAGCTGGTAATTCTTGCAATATTTGCTTTGGCTGTTTTATTTTATTTTATTTTATTTTATTTTATTTTATTCTTTTTCCTTTTTTTTTTTTTTCCTTTTCCCATCTGAAAACAGATTACTTTTTGACTCAAGTACTTTGTTAACATTTGAATAATAAACAGTGTGTCTTTTTATGTGTCAGGGTACCTGTGAGGCTTAGCCACACCGAGAAGAAAATGGCTAAGATGTGCTCAGGCTCAGTGTAAACACTGGGAAGGAAAATGTTCTTCGCTAAGTGCTTTGTGCTTCTGGCTAAGCAAAGTGCATGCCACTAACCACTTGCTACTGTTTGGTGCTGCCTGCAGAGATGTTGAAGGCCAACAGGTTTTCATGCACAGCTATGTTGAGCCTATAGATGTTGCATGACTGAAAGCCATACTCATATTCTTGAATGCAACAGGTGCCTATTAACAAATAACAATACGTGTAGTTACAAACAGCCTGAGAAATTCAGTCATTTCTGATCACTTTTCACTACACGAGCCCTTTGTTCAGGCATGAATGACTTTGTTTCCTTGCCTTCTGCTTATCTGGTAGGGAAACGCTGGTCAGTCTTGGTGCCCCAAATAGCTCCACTGCCGATGCCCCAGTGCGGACCCTTCCTTCCAGTCCTTTTCTGATCACCAGCAGATGTAGCGGGGCTCTTGGTCTTCTGTGGGGCTACTACTATCTGCCAGGAAGGTCAGGCACCCCTCCACTACTGTTCTCTGTCCTTTACCAGCAGGCTTCAGTAGTGAGCCACCTGCTAGTGGCAGGTAGAGACACACCGCAATGGGGAGTGCACCTTCCACCTCTAACGGTACCTTAGCAGATCACATCCTTCTTGTCTGCTGTCAGTTTGTCACTCTGTTAAATACATTTTAGCATATATTCTTTGTATCAGAGTTCTGTACGCTATGATTGGTCATCAGTGATCATCTCTTACTTTACAAATCAGCCAAGACTAATAGCCAAATGCTAGAAATAAAAGAAAAAAATATTATTATTATCATTATTATTATTATTTGAGTGTAGACAGGGAAATACCAGTTTCCTTTAGTCACTGTGTGGTGACATCTGGTTTTACATTTGTTGGCTGTGCAGATGATGACATGATGTTGGTGCTTTGAAAGGCTTTTGATTTGAAATTTCAAGCAAACTTTTTGGTGTCTCCTTTTTGGAGTGTGCTACTAAAAATATGATCATGAGATCTGATGTCTCACTAAGTGCTGGGCACTCTCAACATTAGGCCTCGAGGGATATGGTCATTCCTGTGTTCCTGGGTAGTAATCATCAGAGTATGATCATCATAATATCCTTTTTGGGTGCATGCCACTCATTACTTTTATTTTGCTGTTAATCTTTTCATGTCACTCACCAAATTAATCACAGTATTCAGTTTTCCCCCCACGTCCCAGTATTTTCCTAGCTTTTCTGCACAAATTTAGCACAAGCTGGAGAGACGCTGTAAGGGCAAAGCTTGCTCATGAGTCTCCTGTTGTAAATCCAGGCTAATTTAATTGAAGTTAGTGTTGTTCCAAACATGCCACAAGCAGAACTGAGGCTCTATTTTACTGATTTTTAGAGTCTGGAGTAAAAGAGCAATAGACTTTCTTTGTATGTGCAAATAAATTAATAGTGATAAAGCTTATTAAAAGAGAAGACGAGCATTTATGTTGGTTGCTTGAACTTCTCTTCATGATATCGTTGGATACTGCAAGCTTACACTGGATGGGTAAACCACTACAAAGCCACAACAGCGCTTGTGGATTTATGAAGTGAAACAAGTGAAAGCTTCTCATATAGTAAAACCACAACACTGACAGTATTTAAGTAAACAGCTGCTTATTTTTTGTCAACAGGAGGAGCAGGGTACAACCAATACCCAGCTGGAATAAACTGGTAGATCTCCATTTGCTTGAGAGGAACCAGTGCCACTGCACTTGAGCTGGAGGTTCAGGTTTGGTCCCACTGAACGGAGCACAAGGGCAGATGTGCAGCCCTGGCTGCGGTGCAAACCAGGGTGCTGCTCTTTGGCACCCTCCTTCGGGAGCTTGCATCTGGAGCCATTTCTTCATCTCTAACCCAGAACACATCCATCCTCTGTAAGAGCTCTGTGCCCTGTGGAGGCTGCTGCTGCTTTGTTTTGCGGGATTCCAGCTCTCCGTAGACCTGTGTTGTCTTGTTTTTACCACGCCATCACCAGTACCAGCAGTTCTGTCACAGATAGGGCGCCTGATAACAATGAGTGAAGCCTTTCTCTCTGCCCTGTCACCTTTTGCGATGAGGCAGTGGCTACTGCTGGTTACCACGTACCTACATTTGTCTCCATCTCCTGTGCTGAGTTGGATGGAGAAAGAAAGACTGAGTTCCTCCATAAAATAATAACCTTTCTTTTCAGCCTAATGCTAATCAGAGGAAGGCATTTTTTTTTTTTTTTTTTTTTTTTTTTTTTTTTTTTTTTTTTTTTTTCCTTTTGCCTTTTCCCAATGCCAGCAATCTCTGTGCATAACCTCAGGCCTTCCTCTCTCTCCAAATTTTTGTCCCTCAGCCAACTTTCCACTCCTACTTCTCTCTTTTCTAAAATTTCTCCCAGCTTGACTTCACCTTGCAAGGCCTCCTTATTCAGCCTCTGTAAATGGACACAGACACCATATCTGGATGGAAGCCACTGTACCACAATTGGATCAAAGTTTGGTGCTGGGACCACCTTTGGTGACCACCTCTGACCTCCTGCCAGTGCAACCAGGGACCTGCAGCAGAGCTTGACAGGGACTAGATGAACCTGGGATGAGTTAATGCCAGGAGCACAGTGTGAACGATTTTGATGCCAGCTACAAGAAGTTTCAGCCCTCTGCTTTAGGGCTTCCTCTGATCAACCCTAGGGCAACCCATCCTGCAGTGGCTTTTGCTGGTTGTCCTCACTCAATGATACTGTCTTCTATGAATGCTTGCTCTGCTCTGGCTAGCTTTTCATGACAAGCAGTCATTGCAGTGGCTTCAGCACCACCCTAAATAACTTTCTAGGCAGGAAGTTCAGGGTGAAGAGTTAAAATCAGCTTGGAGGGACACTAAGCTGGGCACAGACTGCAAAATACTCTGTATCTGCAGGTAAGCTGGCAGATGCTTTTCTATACCACTGCCAGTTCCACCACCGACCCTACTTCCCCTGGAGATAGTTAGTATGAAATATGTGACAGATTTAAAAATGAGCTCTCCTGGGGGGAAAGGGGAAGCCTCTATGTTTTCATACCTACATTTCCAACATTACAGTTTTCTGAGACAGCCTGAAAAGGACTGGCTAGCAGGTATGCCCTTGTGCCTCCTGTCCATCAGCACACCCAGCAGGAGGGCAGGAACTGCTGGGTAGGCACAGGAGAGCCATCTCTCTTCCTCCTTCTCCTGCCCTCCTCCTCCGCTCCCTCCCTCCCACCCCGCACTTCTCTTGATCTGCTGGTGGCTCCTAAAAGGATTAATTAGAAAGACGTGAGCAGGGGTTGGAACGTCAAAAAACAATCGTCACTTTCATATCTGACCCCTATCACCAGCTGCAGAATTAACAAATTGAATGTCGTCAGCAAACAGGAGTTGCAGATGATATGAAGTTCATTACTAGCAGCACAGGGCTTGTGTTCAAAGCCCAGTTTAAACAACTCTTGCTGATTAAATTCCTTGCAGGGGCTCCTGCCAGACACGTTTAGAAAATACGGACATCTAACAACTCCTCCTTGCTTTTTCTCCTCGTCTTCTTTTCTCCCCCCCCCTCCCTCATTTTTTTCTTCTTTATTTCTTTCTTCTTCTTTTTCTTCTTCCTTTTTTTTTTTTTTTTAAATATTATTGTTTGTTTGTTTTGTGATGTGTGCCAATTATTTATCTCCTATCTGCAGGTACTGGCAAGTATCAGCGCTCTGGCCCCGCTGTCTACAGCCTTATCCATTTGGCGCCTGCTCCAGCCCTCTCACATTACCAGCAGTGGGGTCTGTTTTCAGCTGTGAAAAGCTGTGAGCATAGCTCCTTTTTCCCCTCCTCCCACCACAGCCTCTCTCCCCTCTTTTCCTTTTTTCCCTCTTACCCTTCTGCTCCCACAGCTCCCTCCAAGGGCCAGGAAGCAAGAAAAAAACAAACAAAAAAGCACAATTACCAAACATGATGACCTTCTACATGATGTCACTGGGGATTCCCAACCTGCTCCCCACTCTGGTGGTTGTGGCCACTTTTGCTGCACAGCCCATGTTCTGGCCCTACTCCCGGTGAGGATCTTCAGCTTGTCGTGACTCTCAGTGAACCCCATGAACAGGAGCATCCAGAAGTCCACCAAGGCAGGTTGCTGGGAGGGCTGGATGGGGAAGTAGGAGCTGTAAGCAAGTGCACAGGAGAGCTGTGGGGATAAAATGCAGTTGCTGGCCCAACCTCTCTCTACTTAAGCCACCTTGAGTTCAGAGTCTGAGCTTCGCATCCAAAACACTCTTCTTCCCTTTCCTAAAGAACTATTTTTTTTTCTTGCTGTATTTGGTCATTCCATGTTCCCCCTCTCATGCCTTTGGGATCTTTCTCCACCATTTCCCTGGAATGTGAGGATGGAGTGACTGGCTGTTCCTGCTCACCCCCACAGTAACTCCTGGACATGACAGATTGGGTGGGAACCCAGCTAGAAGAAGCAAAATCTCAGAGGTAGGCTGTTTCCGCAACATTTGTGAAACCAGGCAGCTCTGGAGAGGGGAGAGGCATCTCTAGGAGTCTTCCTGGGAGAAGGAGCCCAACCCTTGCTGGAGAGCAGAGCTATGAGGGTCCAGGTGAGGCTTTCCTGGGGTACACACCAAAGGAGGTACCTGGGTACCTGACTATGAGCCATGCATTTGCAGGTTGTGTTTGCTCTGCTGATACTGTTTTAAGCTGAATATCACAGATGAAAATGTTGAGCCAAACCAGGAGAGCTTTCAAAGGTGCCCAGGAGACAGTGTGGAAAATAACTGTCCTTTGCAGGCCACATTGTACTAGACCCTTGCTGGTCAACTACCTTCTCTTTGGCAATCTTGCTCAGTAGGAAAATGTCAGGAATTATACAAGAAAAGTAGTCTCCGTCTCTCCCTTTGGAAGCAAACTGATGGTATCAGGGGCAGGAATGCGACATAATCTTCAAATAATTTTTTTTTTTTTTTTTTTGGGCCATTGCTGTATTATTTGGTTTCTCATATCAGAAGTATTTTATTTTCCAGACATCCTTTGCACCAGGCAGAGCAGCTTAGTCCCTGAAATGTTTGCTGAAGTCTTTCTACACAGGTAAAATTTTCATAGAGATTTGCACACACTGTTAGATGGCATTTTGGATCATGGGGTATTTCATGCAAGAAATAGCCCAGTGACAAAGTTTGTTTTTTTTTTTTTTTTTTTTTTTTTTTTTTCCTCTTTTTCTGGTCCTTTACAGGCCATCTCTATCTGTCATGGAACCATTGAGAGTTAGTCACAAGATGTAGAACCTGCCCAACATCTCTCTTCCTCTGTATGACTATCTCTAATGAGAGAGTTACAGACAACGGCTGATCCATAGCAGCATGTCTAATTTTTCTACTCCTCATACCTAGGCCTCTTGTGTTTCCTGTGCTTGCTTTGCTATTTTTCATTTTAAAAAAGAAAAACTGGCTTCCAAAATGAATTAGTGAGACAGGCCTCTTTTTGTTTTATTGAATTCACTGAGTTATAATGAGAATGACACCTGGCCAACATTTTCTTCTTCCAAAGTTCCTACTGATTATTTTTTTTTATTATTCTAATTATAAAAACAGGGGGATTGCAAATATCTGTCATTGACTAAATCTCATTGTTTCTTTAAGCATTATGTACCTGCAACATGTTCATCCAAAGCCTGTGTTTCAAGTTCAGTGATGCACACAGGTTGCAATCTTTCCTTACATGTGTTTGCACTGATTACTACTGATCAGCAATTGGATGAGCAAATGCAAAAAGTGTTTCTAGCAGAGATAAGTTATTTTTGGAAGAGTCCACCACAGCATGAGTTTGCTGTACTGCTGAGCAACCGGCATGGGATGTCTACAGTGCAGAAGGCAAAATCCATTAATAACATGGCATGCATGGACGTATGTATGGGCAATATGAGCCAATGGGAAGACTTGCTTTTAAATCTAACTAAGCCTAGAACAGCAAGTATTTTCCAGATACTGGAAATTCCCAGCTGGTTGGATTATACTGACTCAGTATTTTGTGCCTACATTCATTCAATTCCAGCAAAATGGGAGGGTGAGATTGGTGCAGAGTGCCTGGGAAAAGGGAGGGCCCCTGTGATGTCCAGTTGGTAGAAGAAGGGCTGTAGTAAATTTCAGCAAGGATTACAGCTGAAGAGGCTGTCCCCTGCCCAGGCCAGTTGGATCTAGAAGATCTGCTGTCTCTTCTGTGCAGAATGGCTATTTTTCATCCTCTCATCCATCCAATCACCATTTTGCAAAAACACTTTTCATAAGGCTGGCATGCCGACCCCAGGCTGTGCCCTGGGGCACTGCACAAGACTGTTTATCTGCACACATCCTACTCATAGCTCTTGGGAGAGCTTGGTTCAGTTGCTGTCGAAAAGGGTCTCAGACAAATTGCAAGCTGTTACCCACCTCAGGGACCAGTCTATATCTTTGGTTTGCTCTTGTTCTTCTAAAACATCTTGTGAGCTCTTGCTGGTACCCAGCACCTCTAGTTGTTATAGGCATTAATTGGTCTCAGACCAATCAGCTGTTGGTCTTTTTTTTTTTTTTTTTTTTTTTTTTTTTTTTTTTTTTCCTCTGGGATTTTCCAGCCTGTAGTGATGTAGCTGGAACATGTGGACCAAGCTATTTACATCTCACTAGTAGCCCGTGTTAACTGATCTTGCATTAAAAATAAGTTAATGAGAATCCTTCTCCTCCCTGTGCCTCTAATCTGCTATAGGTCGTAAAGAAAAGTACTTGCAAGGAAATGCATTAGGCAGTCTTTATGAGCTGTGGCACAGAGTGCAGTAAAACCCATGGTTTGGCCCCTGGTCCACCAGCAGGACATCTCTTTATTGGAGAGGACACCACAGAAGTACCATGTTCTGAGGCTACACAAAATACAATAATAAGGTTAGCTCACAGTAGAAGTGTAATTAATGTCATATAATATAAAGATTTACCATTTTCTCTAAGGACTTATCCCCCAGGCAGCTCTCTTGCATCACACGGTAATCTAAATTAAAATGTCCCTGACAATTCCCCATCTTTTTGCCCATTTTCTGCCTGTATGCTTGCTCCCAAAGATGTTTATCATGGGATGCCGCTTCAGCAGAGGGGGATTAGGAGAACATTGTGCAACAATAGTGGTGCTGCCTTCTTTGCCTGTTGGGTGAAAAATGAAACAATGCACAGCTTGTCTGGGGTTTCTCTTTCTCTGCCTCTAAATCTTCTGCTGTGCATTTTCACACAAGGCTGCTATGTCTCCCATGTTCCTTATCACCGTGAGATTGTTGCAGCTTGCTCTTGGAGATTGTTGAGGCAACAAGTACCCATGCTTCCTTCATTTACTCCACAAACAGGACTTCTACTTGAAGGAGGAATGGCAGGATGGTTTTCTTGACCACATGTGTCCTCTAAAGGGTCCTCACTGGGGCTATGCCTAATTCTTGTTCGGACCATGGCACCGGGTGGAGTTTGCCTCCAATAACTGAAGTAGGGAAAAGCTGAGAGTGCTGAGCGACCACCTGGCATTTCCCCTTCTCTCCTTCCCTCTCTCTCACCTTGAGCGTGAGGCTATTTGTGCTGGAATATTTGTGCTCCATTGATGAGAACTCTCTCCAAAGCTTGCTGCAGGCAGGGAGAGACTTTTAAATGGTTTTCTGCTGGGACCGTTTATGTAATGACCTGAGATTTGTCCTACTTAGCTGAAGTAGGGTAGGGGCTGCTTTTCACAGAGGTTACAGGAGCTACCCTTTGTGCTGAAGGCTAGGCTGTCAGGAAGTTCAGCAAAACTCAGTTAACTGAGTCCTGCTGTCTACAGACAAGTCCCCATTGGAAATGTCCCAAATGGACAGCTAGAGACATCTGATGCCTGTGTGTTGAAATCCAAACTCCTGCAGATCCTAGCTGGAGCCATGTCAGCCTTTTGTTTTGAAGCCTTAACCCAGGCAAAAGCTACCCACACCTGCACGCAGAGGAGCCAGGATGTGCTTTCCTCCACTCTCATCACCACTACCCTTGAAATCTGGTTTTACAGTGGGTAGCTCGTCTTTATAGCTGCTTCCTCCCATTTCCTTGCTTTCCCAGCCATTTGCCAAGCAGAAAAAGTTCTTCCAGACCAAAATCATTCCTCATCCTTTGATTCCCTGTGTTGGCCAAGATGCATTGCTACAGAGGACACGCTTCACTGCAGTGCAACCAGAGAAGGAGGAAAGGCTGGTTTGCACCGTCAGCCTCGCAGGAGGCATTTGAGCTCAGCTGATGACTGATTAAAACATGACAAGTTTTTTTTTTTAGCCTCTTTTTCCACTTCTGCCCTCTCCAGGAAACCAGGGTGCCCTGGGCAGTCACTTGCAGGTGTTTTAGCTCTGCCCCTTTGATTGCAGCCACACCAAGGGCAGTTGTGCAGGTGACTGAACAGAGGGTGCATTCCTCCTGTTATCATGTAACAGGAAACCCAGAAGTGGCAGATCAACTGAGCACATGGCAGGGCCTAGAAATACAGCCTGGCAATGCTGTTGCACTGTTGCAGGCTATCAAATTAATACGCAGTTTGATTTTTCCATCTTGCTGTATATTGCCTTGCACTGACCTGGCGAGAGGGAGCTGCAAATGGCCATTTGCATCAAAAGCTCCCCAGTCATTCCCGATTAGAGTGACCACATATTTTCCCAGCTAATGAATTGCTCCCATCTGTGAAATTACAGCTACTCACTTTTGTTTTGCTTAAATGAGACCTGCAGGGCTCGTGTGGCAGGCTGTCTACTGATTCCAGGTACTCTGCTTGGGCAGCCCGATCGCCACGGCTGTTGCTCTGTCATGGGGCTGTTTGTCTGGCCTTTGACAAGGAGCAAATGCAGAGCAGCCCTGGCCTTGCCTGAACTGCCCAGGCACTGCAGAGACCTCCTGGAGACCTGGGCCTGTGCCGAGGCCTCTGAGATGCTCTGTGCATAATGCTGCTCCAGGAGCCCGACCTATTGATCGCTGGGAGTCTCAATAAATTTAGATGGCGGGTCTGTATCCATGCTCCGTGCACGAGGTAGGGCTATGATGAGCTGCAAAGATCAATAGAGGGGAGTCTTTTAATCGACCATGTAAAACGTGTTCTTCATCACTGATGGTGTGTTAATTGGGATTTAATTCTTGAGGGGGCATTCACCTGTCCCTTCCAGCTGTTTTCTTTCTGGTCTTGTTAAGAAATCCAGAGTAGCTTGAAATATGAGTTATATGAGGAAAAATGTGAGGAAAGATGAAGAAATATGAATCAGGGCTCTACTTTCTTGTAGTATTATTTCCAGCATATCCTCCCAGTCCCTAGCTTTCTGAAACCCTAGTCTTTCAGTGGTGTTCACATCAGGAGTAAATCTGTCCCACTGTGCTCCTGTGCTCCTCAGCCCAGGGCTCAGGAACCAGGGAAACCTCTGAGCCTGGCTCAGTCCCCCACAGGCTGCTGGGTGTCCAGACAGATGGTGACCTGGGACACCGGGCTGCTCTGGCTATCCTGTGGCCATGTATCCCACAGAGAAGCTTCTAGCCATCCCCACCACTGATCCGCTGTCTCTTGCTGATGCATCCTGCCTTTGCTTCCTTAGCTTTCACCTGCTGCTCTGCATTTGGGCGAGGAAGCAGTGACAAGCTCTTATGCTACCTGCCTGGCTCAGCCCGGGAGAGGTTTTGGGGGCAAATTGCCTTGATCAGAAGCACAGCCTCAAGGAGAGGCATCTTCCCTTTAGCCCATAAAGGCTGCAGGGCCACCATCAAAAAAAAGGATATCTGAAGAAAGGGAGCTAGCTTTTTACATAGTATGTAAGATGCAAGGATTGTTTGTATTTGTTATTATTATTATTTTTTAATTTTTAATTTTATTTATTTATTTATATATTTATTTATTGTGAAGTACCATGGGAACAGGCCTCCTAGTTTTAGGAGGGACCCAGTTTCTCCAGGGGTGCCTCCCCTGGACTTCACCTTATCCCCTAGTGCTGCAGCAAGCACCAAGGCCAGGCACAGGCTGCCTTTGGAAGCTTGTCCTGGCAATCAAACAGTTCTTCCAGAGCAAATCTTACTGAGGCTGGATGACAGGAATGAAACTACATGTGAGAAGAGAAGGATATTTTGATGCACAAAAAAGACTGACATTCACTTTACCCTAAATCCCACCATGTTGTAATAGCAGACAACTAAATTTTACTATGTTGACCCCTCCAGTAAAGACCTGTCTGTTCCTCATGAACAAATTTGGGATTGTTGTCTGCCCTTGCAGTCCCCCACCCTCATAAGGAAAAACCTTAAAATGTTTGGTTTCCTTTGGGGCTTTTCAGTTCAAGCCTTAGCAAAACAAATAGTGTCACTGGCTGGAAAATGGAAGCAGCAGCATCCTGGCTAAAAGCTCAGACATTTTTTCTTATTGTAAATTCTTTAATCTCTTTTAACAGATGACCTCTCTAGGACTATTGTATTACCTTCCTGCTAGTTTTCTGGCAGGTCTTCTATTTAACTAAATCAATAAATATGTATATTTGCAACATGTATTTCAGTTATCCAGTATAACTGTACAGGGTATTCATTACTCAATAACCAGCTTATATTTAATATTGAAAGGTTATTGCAAACTATATGACTGCGTGCATGAATATTATTTAAGAATACAGCATCCATGAAATTTTCTTGCTGTAATTTAGCTGGCTAATTGATAAATACTCAAGGATATTCCCTGTTTCTTCATGCTGTGAAGTATTTTGTGGGCAGTATTTTGGGGGGCAGATGAGTGAAGCAAAGCAGTAAAAGGAATCTGCCAGTCCAAACACATCTTCTGTGAGCTCAAGGAGAATTTTGTAGCACCAGGTGGTGACCTTACAGAACATGGAACTACCTCTTGTGGGACTAGCAGAGATGGTAGCTATAAGGCAAACAGAGGCAACTGTGCCAGTGGCTCTGTAAGTAGTACCATGTCCATGCAAGGGACCAGAAGCTCAGGCAGGATATGTCTGCTGGAGACACAGAAGTGTCTTCACATTTCTGGAGCCTGGGAGCTACACATGGAGGGGCAGCAGAAAGATGAAGGAAAGGGAGAAGAAGAAACTGAGGGGAACTGGGCAGTTGTGTGAGATAAAGGGAACAGATTGTCCTCATGTTTCTGGAGAAGGTGTTTCTCCTTGTCAGCCTCATGTGTATGATGCTTCTCATCCTGATGTTGCTGTTGTGTCCTCTGATTTGAAGGGGACTGGTTGGTGTGGTCCTTGGACTGGCTTGTTCACTGCACAGCTATTGCATGTCATTCATCTGAGAGAAGTTTCTCACTCCTTTCTCTAAGTGTGGGGAAGGAGCTGGGGGTGGGAGCGAGCAGTTGAGTCCTTTAATGGTTTCTTCCATGATGGGATTAAGTAGGACCTGCTCCTTTAAAAAGTGTCCCCTTCCCCATCATCCTCCCTCCTTCCAATTACAGCACTAATTTCAGTAATGGAGCATTAATGGAGTAATGGACTGCTGAAGCTGGCCTGAAGGAACTGTAGTGCTCAGCACAAATTGAGTAAATAAACCATATATTAGATTTCTAAACAATACTTTTAGTCTAGTCCCCAGGGAAAGAGAGTTGTCAAGACTTACTTAAGTCAACCCAGCAAAAACATATGCAAAAGATCCATCCATTCGTACCCTGGAAAATGGCACCAGTGGCCAGAAGTATCAGTGAATCTCTCACATAAATCTCTGTGGTCCTGACGGAGAGAGCTTTGTGTTGTTTCCTTCTTCCAGTTCCTCTCCTTTGATTTATTTACCAATAAGCAGCGTTGTGCCTGTTTCTATTTGTGTCTTGCTCAAAAGCTGTCTGTGTGGAGGGGATCTGTATGCTGATGGAGAATGACTTGCAATTGCAAGGAACGAGTTATCACAGAGCTGAACGAAGTGATGGATGGCAGTAGTGCTCTAAACAGTTTTCAGTCTGGGAAAGTCCTTATTATTTTTTCTTCCAAAAGCAGCAGCCCTCTGTCAACATTTTTATTACTGTAAATTAAAAATAGGCTTTGCAACTACCTCAGCCAAATAAATAGAAATGAGTAATGAAGTACTGACTATCCAGAGCTACCCCACTGGCATCAGGGTGACTAATTGTAATTCAGTTACCCTTGTATGCATGGGCTGCAGTCGAGGTTTTCCTAGGCAGTGTGCAGGCAACGTGAGAGCCAAATGCAGAAGACAGGGACAATGAAGTGAAGCAAAGGCACCCAGCAGCAAAATGACTTTTTCATGTCACTCTCCAGGTCAGGGCAAAATCCAGGGCTCAGCCCACCACCATGTCTATGAACAAACCTTTTGTGACCTAAAGATGCAATCATGAAAAGCCATAATTTCTAGAGGGCAGCAACTTGCGGGTGTTCAACATCCCACAAGATGATTATTTACTTTTTATGAGCTTCAGTGTGATCTGAGAGAAATCTTCTGAGCCTTTGTGGCAGAAATAAATATGTATATATATTTTTTTCCTCTTAGCACACACATTCAAGAAGAGTGAAAAGTGCACTAGCTCTTCTTGTTCATAAATTTCATTGAACTGCACCATTACTAAGAATAAGTTAAACAACAGCAGTTTAGCTTGAGTTGAAAGAATGAAGATTGCTTTAGTCCTGTGATCAGGCTAGAGATGAGGTCTGGACCACAGTATTTTATCAGAGGGAGTTTTCCACAGACATCATTAATCTGCTTCAGATGTCTGACATCTAAAGTTGGGGTATGCAAAATCACTCCCTCACTTGACCTCCAGATACAACACGTGAAAGATTCAAATACCACTGATGTATACCAGACATAGATGATGTAGTGTCTCTCAGGGTGAAATGCAGTCCTGGTTGTGATTCCTATTTTTATTAGGGCTCTTTTTAAAATATATAGAGAGAGAGAGCGAGAAAGAATTCATACTTTACTGGTTCTAATAATCTGGAGAATTTAGCTATTAGCTTCTAGAATCTGGTTTTACAGCTGACTGGGACAGGTAAATTGGGCATGCTCTGCCTCTGAGTATATAGAGGAACTACAGGTTTTTATCTGTGTGGGAAGATTAATGCATTACTCTATGAGTAATTTGTCAGGCATAAAAACAGGTAGGTCTCCAAGAGTGATGAGTTCATCACTGAATGCTTGCACCCAAGAGTTACAGAAAGAGTTACAGAAAGAGATCAGAAATCTGGGAAGTCTGTGCACCATTTGAAACTGCATGTCAAAATCTCATTTTAACAAATTATTTTTATAATATTTCCATTGAACTCATAAGCTTACTTTTTTTCCCCACAGCTTTAATGCTCTTGAACCCAGTCTTCAGGCTGCTGAACTCTCCCTTTGATACCATTCTCTTCCTGGAGGACCATCTCTGATTTATCCAGCTTGACTAGATCCTACACCTGCAAATTTCAGATCCTCCCATCACCTTCTCTCCTTCCTCGCCGTGTCTTCTTGGAGAGTGCTGGTGGTGCACAGCTCTCCATCCCTCCTTGATGCATTTGCTCTTCCTGCAGTCCCCACCTCCTTTTTCCCTGCCACAGAGCCCAAAGTTTCAAAACTCCATTTCCCTTCTCCACATCTCCCACTTCCACCGCTGCCTCCAGGTACGTCTCTGCACTTCTTCACATCCCTCCACTTTTCTCTTTAGCCTATCACTCTCATCTGGCTGCTTATTCATTCTTCTTCCCATGAAATTAAATGAAAATCTCACCCTGATGAGCCCCTGCCCTGGGTACCACTTGATCCTGCATTGTTTTTCTTCTTTTTGACTCTGACCTCACTAAATGTACTGTTTACAAACAGTTTCCTTCTCCCAGATTTCAATCCGCTTCTTCAAAGGCTGCAGACCTTAAAGCTGCACCATACTTGTGTTAGTATAGCACATATATCTTTTCAGCTATGGCACATACAACATACATTTTTTCACAAAAGGAACAAGGACCATCTTGATGGGAATTTAAAGCAAACACCACGTGTTCAGTCTCGGACAGCTGCCATGGAAACTTCATCCTGAAGCTTTGCAAAGCAGATGAAAATAAAATTTTGTAATGAAAAATGTCAGGGAACCTAAATAGCAGCCTGTTGCTTGGTGGTTAGTCCCTTGGCAATGGGAAAACACAGAGCTGCCAGCTCTTCAGCCTCATGCACAGAAATCAGAGTAAGTGAGACTAACAATCTGATTAAATTAACATGACTTAGGTTTTAGAGTGAACAGGATTCCAGAAAAACTATCCAACTTACACCTTTAAATACAGAGCTATTAAATATTACCTCTGTTTTCTATACCTTTTTGATGCACTTACACACACTGATGAAAGGGCGAAATGATGGCCCAGGAGCCTGGAGGTCCTTGCATTCACACCCAGCCGTGCTAGGGAATGAAAGGCAGTGGCGTTGGGAAGAAGAGCCAGCTGTAGAGGATGCTCTTCTGACATGGCCTCTTGTTTGGTAGGCCTGATCTAGAGCCATCTGACATAATTATGATCTGAGAAAACACAGCCCTCTGTCCCTTCCCCGTGAAACTGTGTTTGCATTCAAATGTTGAGTTGGAATATGTCTTCTTGTCTTTTTTTTTTTTTTCCCTCCTCCTTTGTGATATGAGCCATTTTGCGCTTTCCAGGATAAACAGAGATATATCTTAAGATTGTGCTTGCACGTGTGTGTGAAATCCTAGCCATTTTGTGCAACTCCCTGGGTACTGGGGGAGTCTCTCCTTTCCACTACTCCATTGCTCAATACTTTTACAGCTTTGTTCATTCCTTTTTGCCCATCTACATTCTGTTTTGGATAATCTTTGTCTCCTATCCAAATCCATGCTGTCATTCCATGCTGAAATCCTGCTGTCCTCCAAGACAACAACTGTATATCAGTTGCGTTGTGTATTGGTACCATTGTCTTCCTTCTGCTGAGAGTTTCTCTCCAGTGGAGACTTGTGAAAAACAAATTATTTTTGTGTACGATGAGTACTTTTTAATTGCTCTCTAGGATATCTGGGACAGGAGACCAAGAGTTAGATACCCAATATGCCTGATATGGTGCAAATGAACCATTCATGATGCATAAAGGGCACAATCCTGTACATGCCTTGTGGGAGCACTTTTGCCCAAACTCGTGGGAAATCTGTTACTCCTGTGGGAAAACTTGGGTGGAAAAAGAAATTATTGAGAGATATGTGCATGTAATTATCTTCACCCTTTTTGTACCCCAAAAACCTGAAAATTTGTTCAGAAATAGATATTCCTCTAGAAGAAATCCACAGGAATTGCAAAGAAGCCACTGCAAAATTTTTAAAGAAAACTTTAATGGGATCAAATCAAACCTAGACTTACTGGTGTGACTGGGAGAGTCCCTGGGGTTGTGTTTGCCTCTAAGATTTATTCTGGGATTAGTTTTTTTGTTGTTGTTCTAGCAGCATTTTGGGGAGGCAGGATATTTGTTTCTTGAAGCCTACATGGCCCAAGTGAAATCCATGGTGGTGTCCCCTGTCAGGAGAAGGCCTCCCAAAGAGACACTTGATGTCACTGCTGGCTGCCAACCTGAGGAACACCCTGGTCTTTGCCAGCTCTGCTGGCCACCCCTCCTCATTCCTCTGGTCCCTACCAAACAGGCTGTTATGGCTAGGAAACAAAACAAAACAAAACAAAAAACACTGGGTAGATGTTGAGCCAAAGAATTCACTGAATGTGTCAGGCTTGATAGTGGCCACTGCTGGTGGGTGGCATTCCTCTGCCACGGGGCGGATGCACAGAGTATGTCCTTCCTGGGGGGAGGTAAGCGTGGCACGGGGCCAGGGTAGGTGCAAGCCCCGGAGGGGAAAGGCGATGCTGAGGAATGTGCCACTAAGTATTTCCTCAGGTTTCCCCTCCTTGGCAGAGCGGCGCTAGAGCCGGGCTGCAGACTTGGCAGGCGTGATGGAAAGCTGTCTTTCCCCGCAGCTCTCCAGGGACCTTCCTTGGCGCTTTGCCTGGCTCTGGGCACTGGGCGCTGTGGTGGGGAGAGGAGCTCATGCAAAGAAACATTGGATGGATGTATGCAGTCCCATGGAGGGCAATGCAAATGTCCTCAAGCTTCCCTCACCACACTGAAACTGAAGGCAAGAAGCAGCTCTGCAGACAATGCAACTTCCTCTTATCACCCCTAATTAGGCTGGGCACAGCACTGCACCCAGGGAAATATCATTGCTTCCAGGGCTGGAGTGAGGGTCCCTGTGCTCTGTAGAGTCCCCAGATAAGTGTGACACCTCTGTGTTGTGCTCTGGAGACTCTCAGACTTCACACAAAATGGGCAGGTGTGAGCCCTAAAGTAAAGGCGCAGCAAGGGCTTGCCATTGTGCTTGCAAATGATGTTTCTGGAATCGTGGTTTTGGAGTTTCACTGAGATTTTGAGCATTATTTCTAGTTTGTGTGAAAATAACCCTAAAAAATATGTACAGGGTGAGTTTCCAAAATATTGCAAACCAGAAGAAATCTGAAATTCTTTCTCAGCTGCTGTTATGTTTCCTTATACAAGACAGTGTAAGCCTAACTTCCAAAGGAATCGTGATATATGGAGTCCCATGGTGCATGTTGTATGTCTACCTCCGCCTCAAAATTAACTTTCAAAGTCATTGGGCAACATCAACCAAACAATTCTAAGATGTTTAATCCTTACAGATTTCATGGCAGTAAATATCTGAGACAGAGAGTGCAAGAATAGCTCTCACTGAAGCTCAACCATTCGTGGACACCAAAGAATCCAAAAATGCACCCCCCACCCCACCCCCACTCCCCCTGGCTTTAGGAATAGTTTCAGTCAAAACTTTCAGTTCAGTAAAGTTCAGTTCAGTTTAGGTTTAGACACACACACACAAAATCCAACTGCAAGACCACAAGAAACCCATTCTCATTGACTTGCAGAGCTATAATTTCATAGGAGCATGGCTCCCAGAAACCCTTGCACAGTTTGATCCTTTGGTATCACCTATAAATTTGCATCTCCTTTCTGGATTCAGTAATGAATTGGGCTGTGGCCATGCTCTGAAGAAATTGTTGTGCAAGAGGATTCCTCTTCCACTACTTTCTGCTTTCTTGTTCTCCTGGGTGAAATGTAAGCAACCATTTAAGTGCATTCTTAAGTCACAGCAATTGTTCATCTGAAATCCTTTCCGAATAAAATGCTTTCATTCAATGCTGTTAGTGAGTTGCTGCCATGACATATAAATAAGTTTCTGTTCTTCTTTTCAGGGAATGGTGAGAAATTAACAGTTGGTTGATGTTCATTGTCAATGTTATATTCCAGGCTTTGGGATAGAAGGAGCCAACAGCCCCTAAGGTCTCAGAGGTAATGTTATGGAGGGGCAACATACGCACTCACTTTTTCTCACTTTTCTCTCCATGCTTCTTCAGTTACCCAGCCAGCATATGTAGTCTATGTCAGAGTCTGGGAGAAATAGTTCATGTCTCCTCCCATCAATATTGCATTTGCATTTGGGCCTGCTTTTGAAAGTCCTTTGGGGTTCAAGCCTCTGTTTTCTCTGTGTATCTGTTATGCTTTTATTTTACAGGGTGCTGTTGAACTGCTAACACTCCCCTGCAATGCCACAGAAGCAGTGAGCCCTCACATCTCACAGGATGGAGCATGTCTCCACTACACTGCTGGCCAGGCATGTTGGGTACTTTGGGTACTTATAAATTTCATTTCCCAAGATTTCTCTTTCTCAATTGAGAATCCATCCCAGAATTTATTTTTGAAGGGATTGTGCTCTTTTATGACATTGCCTTTTGTGAATATCTCTGAATTGTGCTGGTTAACTTAAGGAGTTTTCTTGATGTATCACCCTTCTGCATTGAATAAGCATAGAGGTCTGTGATTTTTGTCTTTATGGAGGTCCATGTATTGTTCACAAGTTGAATATAATTCAAATGTATGTATTGCGTCCTGGAAAAAATAGGCCAAGATTTAGCTGGAAAAGATGGGTACTTGGAAAGCAGAAATGGAAAGGCTAGTGGGGAGAGGAAAGGAGGTAACTGAGGCAGAGGGAGCCCTTGAACAAAGGAGGAGACCCCAAACCATGATGCTTATTTGTCTTTGATGCTGGCTGAGTTATACAAGCTCTACCGGAAGCTCTGCACTGCTGGAGATCTGCTTTCAGTTGAGACACTGAACCCAGGTCCTGTTTTTTCTGGCTCTGGTGGCTGTCCAGGAGGAAGTGAGAGATCCTATGACACTTGTTGGAAGACAAGAACATGATCGCAGTGCTGTGGATAAAGTTTCCTGTCTGGCAATTAAATATGTTCAGCTCTGTGGATGGTATTAACAGGTGCCAACATCAGGCTCTACAGAGTGTTTGTTAAAACTGCATAGTCCTCAGCTGGTATAAGACTTAGGTGGTGGAGCTACAGATTTTTTTCCCTGTTCTTTTATTGCGGAACTATTTCTTTCCTCTTCATTTCTAATGTAAATTTGGATGAGAGTGGAAAATGGATTATATCATCCAAAATTGCTTTATAATGGTAATGATCAGAATGGAATTTGGTACAAAAAACATTACGTGAAAGCAGTTGAACATGGGCTGTCTGGTGACATACATTTCTAGGAAGATAATGTAGACCACCTAAAGCTAAGAAAATCCCTGGTGCACCACCAAGTAAGTCCTTTAAACTGGCAGCAGTGAATACCTTGAGAACCAAGCTACTCACAGTTGGCCTTGAAAGGCAGCTTGAAAGAGAGGGGGTCTGCGCCTAGGCAAGATGATTGGTTGATTATCATTTAAGGTATTTTGAAATCTAAGGTGAAGGTCAGTCCATTGTTATGTTTCTTCTTTTTTTTTTTTTGCAATTGACGACAGATTTTTGGTATAGAGTACAAAATATGAACAGCATCTCTAAAATTAATACTGAGGTGGGTGGAAAGGACGAGCAAGAGAAACAAGCAAAAACTTATTTAAGAGACTGGTTGCTGAATGGTAGCAATATGACTGGACTCAAAGCATTACTGCTCTTAACGTGATTTATTGCTAATGCCCCTTCCTATGGCTGCCCTTCAGCCTCCGACATCAATTAGCTCTGAATTCATTACTTTGTAATGGAAAGTGAAAGTGTAGCAGTTTTGGTTTATTCCCTGCTCCTTCCTGAGACTGTTGTGTTAACTTGCCTCTTCAGTGCTGGCTCGCTCTCTTGCCCTCCCCTTGAAGCACTGCGAAACACAGTCTGTGAAGTTACACAAGCCGGAGTTTGTGCGCGTGTGCATGCGGTATTGTCTTGCAATAAATGTAGCCTTTTAGCCAGGGCAAGCGAGACTGACGTAGGAATGTAGGAGATCGTATCTAGGGGAAAAATCAATATTAAGATGTACAATTGCTCCCATGGTATTGAAAGAATTAGTTGATCTACATGCCAAATGACAGCCCCCTTGATAACAGGGATTATGTGTCCTGTCTTTCTAGGCTGTGTTCTGTTGGGGCTGCTCTCCGGGTCCCTGAGGCAGAGATAATCTAATTAGTACAACAAAGACAGGGCAATTTAAAGAAAAAAGGAGGGGGGATTGGCAAGAGGGGCTGCGGGGAGGTGGATGCTGGAGTGTAATGGCAGAAACATGCTCTGGAAAAAGTTGCAGAGGAGGAGGGGAAACCTGGGAGCACAATGTAATCATCGGTCTGGCTCCACAAACATTGGAAGCGCAGAGCCACCAGGCTCTTACCAGACAAGTCCCAAATTAGCAAGTGCTTAAAGACTTCGTTCAAACACACTCTTGGAAAAGAGGGAACTGAGGAAAAGGCACAGTGGTGTCAGTCTGAGTGGACAGAAGGTGGCTTGAACCTGGATCTGCTTGTCCATTTCAAAGTCACAGGCACCTGCTGCAAAAGGCGCTTGCTAACTATTAAAATTAATTATGAAGTATCAGCATCGCTACTGGGCCTCATATCTAGTATGTGTTAGCTGGAAAGAGTGCTGTTTTTCCCTCCTGGGTACAACTATGATACTCTGAAAGGTTTTGCAGGTGCTGTATGTATCTGCTCTGTCAGTGCATGCCCCATCAGCACCTGGTTCCCCAAGAGCTGTGCCCACTTTCAGAGAGACCCATATGGATGGGGCTGGAGGAAACATCCTCAGCAGGTGCAAACTGACCCAAGAGCAGAATAAATTCCCTCTGAATAAATGATAATAGCATAGAAGAGAGTCATTGAGGTCCAGCTCTGGGTTTGTGCATGACATTGTCTGACTTTCTGGCAACTTACATTAATACCTGAATATTTTCAGTCTTGCTTTCACGGTCAGTTTTTCCTATGCAAGATGTACACCGCAGACTTATGCTTTTGCAGTTCATTCCCAGCCTTAAGTGTAGATCCTGGATTTATCCTTTGCTTTATAAACATGTCCCTGAAGTTTAAATCTGAACTTAAATTCAACTTTATTTCAATACCAATTGCCTGAAGTGCTTTGGTGGTTGTGTCTAGGATTTTGGTCCAGTTCTCCCTCCAAGGCAAATATTGCAATTGCTCTACCATGCAAATGAATACAGACAGTTTCAGTCTGTATAATCTGGTAGATTTAGGGGACTGAGTGGTGAAGGAAGGATCTTTCACATCTGGAAGTTGCCTTTTTCGTCCAAAGGATCACGAGCACAAGCAGTTCAAGCATTTTTGCACAGCTCCCCACTGACCCTTAAGTTCATGTCATCAGACCCAATCTTGTTGTCTTGGCAAGTACTCACACAAATAAGAGCAAGTAACAATGGGGTCTTTCTTCTAGCAGGTTTCCTCTCCCTCTCCCCTTGTCCCTTGTTGCTTCCCTTTCCTACACTGGAGATACAAAATTTGGAGACAGCAAGAATGAGATCACTGCTTTGCAAGGAGTGACAAGAAAACTGGCTGCACGGCTTGGGGCTCTGCAGAGCCTTTTCCCAGGGAGGAGATCTGATGTTACTTCCCCATCCGCAACTGCACGGAGACATCAGCACTTTGGAGATGGTGCTTGCCAGCCGCTCTGGTAAGAGTGCAAGATAAGGCGTGGAGACGAGGAGCCATCAAAACATGAATGTCTAGCACAGACTTTGCATTTCTGGCTTTGCTGTATTTGCCTACTTCAATCACATGAGCTTATAAGGTGTAATTAGCAAGGCACGGTCTTGACCCATTTTGGGGAAGAGACAAGTCTGATTTGGGGATGCCGTGCACATCCATATTGTCCTTCACTTCAGTTGTGAATACAGATGTGAATTTATAAACAGGTTTTAGATTTGTGCAATGCTTTAGAAATAAATAAAGCTAAGTTATTCTATGAGCAATGGAACTGAGGACTCCAGATTTCCTATGCATTTCTGTGCCAAAATGGCCTCAAAGCCGCAACTTCAGGTTATTATTCCCCATGTGCATTTGCTAGGGCTTTACACATACCAATACAGTGCTGTTGCATTCACCTGAGCCACCAGGTAAAAGCCCTCACCCCGGCTGGTGGCACAGACCCAAAATGGCCAAGCATCTCTTTAATTGGTGCTGTAGGCCTTCCTTCAGCAGAGATGCTGAATATGTACCCCCTTCTCCCTCCAGTCCCAGTTTTCACCAGAACTGTAGGAATTTCCTGCACTGACTGTCTGGACTGAGACATGTTTTTGCAAGTGTGTGCTCTTTGTTTTCACTGAAATGGAATAAAAACAAACCGGCAGAAGGAAATTCAATAAAAATTGCATTTGATAGACCCAGAAAAAAAAAAATGATTTTTTAAAGAAAGATTACTGTTTAAAAGCCAAGATGCAGACATTCCTTACCATCCCACTCCCATTGAAAGTTCAGATTGAAATTACCTAGGACTCAGCTCTTCATACCTGTGTGGTTCCTTTCACTTGATTAAAATCAGCAGCAAGAAGGCTGTTAGGGGTTTTCTCAAGCATCCTGCAAATGGGTAGTAACTTCTTCAAAGTTTACTTTCCAGTACTGTGCTTTTATGTTATGGTTCATTAAGGTTTGGAAAGTGCTGGAGCTGGTTGTTTTTTTTTAAAAAAAAAAAAAAATCTTTTGTAAAAGTGCAACACATGCAATAGACTGCTGCTCTCTAGCTGGGGATTCGATGTACCATCACTAAAACCCAAGAAGTCACCCTGTTGCAGGATGCTATGGCATTTATATCAGTTGGAGAACCATCATCTTTTGTGCAACCACTGCAGCAAAATGTGGGCTGCTGCACATTCTAGTAAGCTTTTGTATGAGCCAAGGGCAGGAAGCTGACATTCTTCTCCCTGTAAAACCTTGCAGTTTGTTATACTTTTCTAATGAGGAGTTTTGCACCGAGTGACAATTGCTGGAACTGTTCCGTCTCACTGTAAGCAGCATGTTCCAAGTGCGGCTCCTTGGTTTGGCAGATGGTGCAATTCTTGATAGAAACCATAGTTAAGTGCCGCGTTATTTAACAATTACTTACAGTGCCCTGATCACGCAGTGCCTTGGGATATTGTGCATTCTGCCTAATTGCAGTTTAAACAAAAGTGTATTGCAGTCATTATGCCATTATGTTCTGAGAGCGTAAGGAATAAAACAGAGCAAATCAGATAAAGCTGGGCGAGACTTGAGCTGTCTGCATTGGAATGTTGGCAACTGGGTCTCTCACCCGTGCAGACCACGAAGATAATTTCCTGACTACTAAGTAGTAGTTGGTTTAAAATAAAATCTATTAGCTTCTCCACACTCAGGGGAAATGTCTATCAGCAAAACTGATTAGAGATAAGGGTAAGCAGATGTCAAAACAGAAGACCACCAAAGAACTGAGGTCCTGGAGTGAATGGGGAGAGATCCAGCAGGTAGTAAAAGTGGGGTGGATTGTTATGGCCTGATCCAGGGCCAAGGGATGGTAAACTTGGACTCTGTATCTTGTATGTGAGGAAAAGTCTGCCTCCCACAACCCTTTTTTCTGAGTGAATTCGTGTGTGCATGAGTGTTTCAGTTTGTTTCACAAACTCTTTCTTTCACCTAATGATTGAATGAAAATTAAACTAATAGGGAGAACTAAGAGCCCTGGGAGGATGGTCCACAGAATTTCTTGCTTTTCCTGTAATCACAGAGGAGCTGAATTCAAACCATCTCACTATGTAGAAACAGCTTGTCTGTAGGACTCCATTCTGTCACAGACTTCACCTTAACTAAGTTCCCAGTTTATGGGACCACATAAGGTCCAAAATAGGAAACGATGTTTTGATGGAATTTCCATTGCAGGAGCTGATCCATGAACTTCAATATGTTGCAAGAATATGTAGGCTTTATCAATGATTTACAGGTAAGATCATGGGGATAAATTATTTTGTGATGTCAAGTGATTTCTGTGGGGTTGGCATGACATTTTTCACCCTGTTTATCCTTAACCTCATAACAAAAGATGTAAAATCCCAGGTCACCCCTCTTCCCTTGCTTTCCTTTGCCAGCTAGAGAGGACAGTTGCCTCAGCACTGTTTTTGGAGAGATGCCATGGAAAGAGGCTTCACGCAATCTTCCCCAGCTCACTGAATTTTGGCATCGCCTTACAAGGCCTGTGTGAGAGGTATTAACTCATGCCTAACCACAATTTTACTGCTCAGCTTTGCTTCTTGGCCAAAGATGAGATGCTGGTGGCCAGGAGGTGTGGAAAGCAGGACACAAATCTCCTGCCCTCCCCATCAGCCTGTTGTCATGTTAGAGCTCAGGGAGCTCAAAGGGGAGCCCAGTCTCTCCCTTGCATTTTTGCTCATCTGAATCCTGAGATTCTCACATGAGGATGCAAGAGAAAGCTTTTCCAGGTGTGGAACACTTTTGGCACCATCTTTGACACCACACATTACAGGTAAGCTCTGAATTTCACACCATCTTCCCGTTCCTACAGCTATTGAGGGTGCTCCTCTCTAAGGCTCCCAGCAAAAAGCTGATATTGCTTAGGATGGGTCCAGACTCCTCTGTGCTTATTTGAAAACAAGGAGTTTTTTTTCTCTGACTCATAGAGCTGCTCTGTTTCTGCTTGGGTTTCCCTGGTTATCTGTGGCAGCTCCGCATCCGTACCAGGAGGCATGGCCAGGGCTGGACCATAGCCCACTAGATGTGGGGCCACCCTTGATGCATGCAGCTCATGCTGTGACCCCCATAGGACCTGCAGACATAAGATCTGCTGGGGGAAAACTAGGGAGAAGGATGTGTCCAAGAAAAACCAGGGCCAGGGAAGTGCTGATTAAAAATATGTTGTGTGATAAGATTGTTACAGGACGAATCCTTACCCAGGCAAAGCCACTCACAGAGATCTGTCCCATTACTAATTTACACGTACCTTGTAATAGCATCATCAGAGAGAGCGTTCACGCCAGGCAGGGGAGTTAACATGGTTGGCTTCCATGCCTGGTTGTTTCCACTCCTCTTTGTGCCAGCCTTGATTTTGTTACCTGATGTGGGGGGTCAGGAGAACAGTGGGGTCAGGACCCATTGTTTCCATCTTACTCCCCCACCCTACCAGGAGAACTGCTGCCCCCACAAGAGACCGTAACAGAATACACAATGGCTTTCCTGCTCAGCCATTGCATAAGAGGAGCTGGAAAAGGCCAGACAAATCCCAGGAGGATGCTCTGCATGTTCTGACAGCAGCTTCCAGCCTCCAGCAGGAAAACCTGCCTTGTTTTGCTGAAGGCAAGTCTAGACCAAAGCAGCAGCAGATGATCATGATGATGATGATGATGACTATTATTATTATAATTCTGAAATGCATGTTTCCAGCATTGCAGCAGACTGGGACAAGGTGAACCACAGTGATAGCACTTCCCAGCTCAGCTTGTACCTAGGTTTTGCAGCAGTCACGCCTGCACCCATTTGAAGCTGTCAGACCCTTCAGCTCTCCAGATGCCACCCAAGAGCTGGGCCTGGGTTTCAACATGCCTATACCAGCCAGACTCCTCCAGCCTTCCCACCCCTGAGCTTCTGAGTGGTCACACAACTGCAAGAGAAGATTTACCTGGCCTTCACAAACCCTTGTAGAAAACTGCTGTTCAGCACCCCTGTGCACCTGATGTGAAGGCAGAGTGAAGCTATACTGTCCCCAGTCACAACCTTCATCCTTGGCCATCACCATTCCTTTCAAGGAAAAATGTGAATGCCAACAAGGACATTAGGAAAAAAAAAGTACAAACTACTGTTTTCAAAATTTTCTTAATGTGTTTTCTTTAAAAAATGTAGAGCTTCATCCTTATTGCTGTTAGTATGAAGAAGAGAAACTGATGAAAGCCACAGTAGATTTGCTTCATTGGATAACAAAATACATCATTCAAAAGGTAAGTTGCAAACAGTGGTCCTAATCTAATAACATTAACCATAACCTCTGCCCCTCCCCCCAAATCCCAGCCACTTTGAAAAAAATCTGTCTTGTCCAGCGATAAGTGATTTTTTTATTGATGTGATATATCCAATAGTGAAATGGATTTTCCTTTTTATAAGGTATGACACTTTTTGCTACGGAGTATTTCCATAACAAGAGATTTTGATTGATTCAAGAAGAGTCCTAGATAATAGCAGGCTGATCAAGAATAAAGCAGCCTGAATGTTGATGTAGAGTTCCCACTGTTTCTAAGTGGGTTAATACCATTCCTACTAAGAATGTGTAATGTTTGGAAAGATTGCTTCTTGTAAAACAGCTACAAACATATCATTTGGTTTCCCTCAGCTTGGCAAATGCTCATATTTTTCACTTTTCCTTCAGGTAGAAATTGTCTATATGACCTGAAAAACTTTGGTCTTTTGTAATGACTAAAGTTGAAAGCAAACATAGTGGCCTATGCCAAATATTGATCTGATCCTCAAAAGGGCTGGCCAGCTGCAAGCTACTTTAAATGGAAGCTATATGTGGTTCAAGCTGCCTTTTGATCAGACTGCATCGCTTCCTATCTTATTTCTGTGTCAAAAAACAAATGTCTCTTCTTCAGGTAAAGCTGAACTGTGTCACCCTGCTCCTCTTTCCCCTCACTCCCTTAATTCTTAGTGTACTTTTTTTTTTTTTTTTTTTTTTTTCCTGCCAGCAGAGAAAAACATGCATTTCTGGAGGCAGAGCTTATCTGACTCACACAATACAGGGTGCTTCACCCACAGATATCACTATTGTGCTGAACTGCAGCATGCCCCTTTTTTGGTGCCATGCCTGCTCAAGTGGAGCATGGGCATGGTGGGGAAGGGCTGCCAGAGCAATCAGAGACATGGTCACAAAGACACTTACTGGAGGCTCTTGGTCATTTATAAATATCTAATGGATGTATTTTTCTGTCTCATGCTGTTGCTGGAAAGCCATGCATCTCTTTGTGAACTTTGTAAAGAAGAGTGGGCACTCTTCTCTCTGTGTTTCTGCTCAGAATGAGCAGCTATTGATCCTCCATCACAAGTGCACTTGCTATAGTATTTTTAACTTACCTATTGTAGAGTCAAGTCCCATGCAGACCTGTTAGGCCTCTTCATGTCCAGACATTTTAAAATGTGGGATGGAAGTGGGACTTCTCCAGGCCTCTTGTGCCACATGGACACCCCATGAGGAACATGGTTTATTCCCCATTATGCCAAAGGAGACAGACCCACCCTGAGCTGGTACTAAATCGATGGACTCTGCTTCAGGCGTGCTCATCAACTCTGTGTTTTGGTGGAACAGTCCTTGGTGCAAGCAGCTCATCGATGATTGAACTGGAATTGGTGCGTGCAGCATAGAGCCAAGCTCAGCTCTGCCTCCAGCTCTTCGCTGTCAGCCAACCATGCCGTGACCACAGGCTGGGACCAGTACCAGTACAGAATTGCTTGTCTTAATCGCAGCTATTTTAGTGGAGACTACAGATTCCTTGGGAGTAAATTGTCAGGATTTGGGAAATGCCAAACAGAATCAACTGAAAAAGTAAAAATCTTTTTGTTGGCATTCCTACACCATGATTTTGATGTTTGAGAAGTCTTTTCCTCTTACTTACACCCAAAGACAGTCGATGCATTAAAAGCACAGCTTTGCTCCAAAACAGTCCATTCTGGATTTGCATAGTACTTTATTATTTTTAAGAGAAACTGGTTTACTTCCAAATTAATATGCCAGAGGCTGAATGAACTAGATTTAAATACCAAAGTATTTTGAATGGATATCTAACATTAACAGCAGTCTCATTTATTTTAGTTAGCATTTTCACTTATTTTTTCAAAGTTAAGCTAGATCTACTACATAAGAATGAGTGTTTCATTAATTTTTATAAGAGTTATAAGAAGCATATGTTTTAAAGCTCTACTTTGTAACATAGCAAAGTATATTTTAGACATATTTATTTACATAATAGCCACATTAAAAGAAATTTTCATATGGAAAAATGTAGCGATACCAAGCAACTGTTCCCACAAAGTTTAAAAAAGTATATTAATGATATGGAGTGAAAAGAAACAGGAAAAAAAATTAAAAATGAAATGAGAGGATGTGATTTTTTTGAAGTGTTCAAAGTGAACACATTTCTACTCCTATCACAAAGCCAGTGGAAGCAAAGCAGTCTACAGCAAACTAAAAGAAATCATGAAAAAAAAAAAAAAAAAGGTCTTGAAAAGGTGAGAAATGTTGGTTTTGGCATTGTTGTTCTTATCTGTTTTGGATCAACTATCATTTTGTTAAGTGCAGTATGCGATATATATAAAATATGTAAGATTATCTTACTATAATATATCAATAACTGAAAAGCATCAATTTAAATGTTTTGACAATATCAACAGAAGAGTTGACACAAAATGGTCAAACCTCTTCTGATGAGCGATTTTGTGAAATATTTTAGATTTTGACAAAAAAAGTGCTCTTTTCTATGGATAAAACAACCAAATAAAACAAAACAAAACAAAACCAACAACTCACCAACCTCTGCAGCAATTTATCAGCTCAAAGTTACCATAAGTATCATTGAAAAGTGCTACAGCTAATAAACATACTACATCAGCACATCATTCTATTAGAATTAAAGAGCAGCTACTGTAACCTCCATTTGTTTAGGAAAATTAGAAGAAATCAACAACAACAAAAAAAATGTTTTTACAGGCTCTCAGAGCTTAGAAACCGTAAGTCTGGTCTTACCAATAATTTGAATTGTCATCTAAAATAATTTATACAAGATGCACTGAAGAGAACTTATGTATATAAAAGATGTATTTTTTGCTCTGCTTTGACTGACATACTGCTGTTTCTCTAAGCATGCCTATTAAATATTTGAGTCTATTTTCATAATCTAAGATTTTCATTGAGGATGTGGCTTTTTTTGCATCAGGTACATTTTTCTGAGGTGAGCACAAGTGATTCATTTTTTATATGAATGCTGGGAGAACATCACTAAGATCAACAGGAATTTTGCTTTCAAAAATCTACAAGATTGGACCGATTATGTCCAAGACCTAATGGACCTATTACAGAGCCTGAACCCATTAGGCTTGAAAACCACTAAGTGTGAGCCAAAACCCAAATAAATTGGTGAGTATATCAGGAAAGTAACAAAATCATCACTGCCCTGTTATTCCAGGGGTTTATTTCCTTGTGAAGTAACAATGCTCTTGACATGTCCCTGCAGAAAGTTGTATAACATCCTGCTTCATGAAGGCATGCATTCCTGGAAGAGTGGAGGTCCTGAGAATGTCAAAAGCTCTTGAAAACAGGTCCAGCTTCCACTTTGCCAGACACTATGGCAAAGACTACTCTGGGAGCTAATTTTGGATAATGAGCAATCAGCAGGGGCAGAACATCCTGTAAGTATCTACAGCTAAACCCTCTTAAACAAGATTGGGATCACCCAAAGCTTTTCTCATGGGTGTTAATATAGTGATTAAAGTTCACAAGAGGCTTGTGATTTTATTTTAGTCTCGTCACATGCAATGGCAACTAGGCAGGAAAGTTGTCTTAATGCATTGATGTTGAGGGTCATATGTGTAGAATGCAAGATATGCTTATGTTGCAATAACTGCTATATAAATTTAGTTATGGCTGTTGTATAAATGGAGTTGGGCAAAGATGTGGCAGCATATCGAGAAATATTTGGATAAACTTACTTTCATTGGAACATCTGCTTTAGCTTGCCAGAATGCCTTTAAGTACTAGTTGTATGTAAAACATATTTTCATGGATATTTGTAACCTGCAAATGTGTACTCAGTCACTGTGAGAGATGCCTCTTCTGAGTCAGCAATGGCTACTGATAGCATTGTATAGCGGCAGATTTTGTCATCTTTAGTTTTGTATGCTTTTCCCCACAAAAGCCAATCTGAGACTTCCTACACTTTTTTTTTTTTTTGGTGCAACTTTTTATGGGGGAGAAGGGAGTGGCAGGAATCACCAACATTTGGAAGGTTATCCACTCAATAAAATATGTAGAGGTGTTTCTTCCGCTTTCTGTTTCTGTTCTTTCTCACCTTTGTATTTAAAATACTTCCTTGAACAGATAGGATTCCAAGTGAATCTTATCAAGGTCAGAGCTTGCTGTTCCGGCACAGATTTGAATACAAGACTTTGTAGATATCTGATTCCCAAACATCTTTGGAAGCCATGTTTCCCACCAGTAGTTTGCCTGTAATTGTGGTCAAATTTCTACTTCCTTTGTTTCATTTCCATTTTTAGTAAAGGCATCCAATTTAGTTTAATCTAATCAAAAGCTAACTTAATTTATTCTAATCTAAACTTAAAAGGGTTATGTGAACAATTTTTTTGTTTTGGATTTTGTGTTTTTGGCTACTGAGCCAAACGCTGAGAACAACTTAAATTTTATGGTGATGAATTTAAATATTTCAATTTTTCTCTCTTAAAACTAAGTTACTTGCTTTAGAAGATTTTTTTTTTTTTTTTTTTTTTTCTCCAGTCAGGAGCAAATGAAATCTCATGTTAATGGTAGTTTTAATCTGAAGACCTGTTACAGTCATCACCATAAGCAGAAGTCACTCAGGCATATAGAGAATTGCCCCAGCTACAGGGCTATGGCATAACTGGGGAAAGTTTCCTCTGATTCTGCCTCTTGGTTATGTTCCACTATTCTTAAAGCTTCTAGTGTTTTTTTTTTTGTTGTTGTTGTTGTTTTGTTTTGTTTTTTGTTTCCTGAACCGGCACTCACCTACACATAGTTTATGAGAGGCGTTCATTTGTCACCTGTCTCATTCATATAACCATATACCATAGAACTACAACTGCAGAAACTACCAAAAGATAACCTCTGCCTACATCAGCATATAATTTGGTGATTTGAACTTAAGTCACTCAAATGTGCTCAAGTAACAGGATAGATACCAAACAGTGTTTTCTTTAAAACCACTTGGTGAACTTACGGGAATAAGTTATTTGTACACATTGATGGCTACATACAGCTTTGAGATTACAAGCTGTGACTCGGTTGCTCAGCAATAGACATCTACATGCTATTTGATATACCTCCAGGGCACCATACCTGGGTCTCCTCTATATTTATATCATATCTACTAGCCTTTTCCTGATGTCCCGTGTGCCCTGGGACGTGCCAGTTGGGTGCCTATGCATGGGAAATTGATCTCAGCCACTTCTGTCCATTTAGTCTTGAAAACAACTGTCTCCATGTTTGCATGCTGATGAGCATTAGGGCTTGACAGCCTTGTTCTCTTTCTCATTGTTTTATCACGAGCGGTACAGCAACCAAATATTTGTCTAAACTATTTTTACTAATTTTTGTATGTGTGCAGAATATAAGTAAAGGGTTGAGACTACATAATTTGAGGCAGGAATTCCCTTAGCAGAACAGCAAGAAAATGCAAACTAGAAAGAATTTGTTATGCAATTTGTCCCAAAATAGTTTACAGCTGTAAATACATAGATTTTATATACTAACTGCTGAAATTCGTTGTGTAAATATAGGGTGATGTGATGGAGAAGAAAAGCAATAAAGAAACTCAGTTTCATAAATAGTTTCAGCAGATGTTCTTGAAGAATTGCTGAGACAGTTCTCATGATCAAATCTGGGCTGCATCATAGGGATATATATGATCATGTTCATCTGGCTGTTTGATAGGCTTGAACATGCTATTATAATCAGAGAGAAGAGGAAGCAAGGGAGAGAACAATATTTGTTTATCACAAAAGCAGAGGCAAACATTTATGACATTTCAGCTCAAATGCTGAACTTCTGTCTGCCTTAAAGATGTGGTAGTAAGACTTAAGAACAAGGTTCAAGTCTCTCCTATTTTGTACCTACAGTGCCAATCCTTATCTCACAGGTGATTTAAGCTGTAAAGGTTACACACACAATTAGGGCATTGCAGGGTGAGATTTTAAATTTTTAAAACTGTGAAAACTGGTGAATGCAACAGCAGGTTGCTATTGATATCAGGGTGGCAGTGATTATTTATTGGAGTGGTAGTGCTGTACAGGGATAGCTATCAGTAGCTATCTGGACACACAAGGAACTGCCTTCAGTCTCTCTTTGGTCCATGGATGTACCCCATTCTGTCACTGCTTCCTTCCCTTCCCTTCCCTTCCCTTCCCTTCCCTTCCCTTCCCTTCCCTTCCCTTCCCTTCCCTTCCCTTCCC